>CM065438.1:34900000-35602500 GCA_033030585.1 Hippophae rhamnoides | reverse complement strand
ATCATTCATGTTTTATATGGTTTTTCTTGCTTCAGTTTAAAGATCAAACTATTAATGGCTTCCTATAATTTAAGAAAATGATTGATGTCAATTTGATAAGCATAAAAAATCCATTTAGTATGATAGTGGCTTTGAATTCAAGCCTTTAGGTACAACTATTAAAGAAGGCATTTTACATAAACTTATTAATCCCTGAACTTCAAAGTAAAATGGTGTTGTTGAGTGTTTCCATAGTCACATTATACAACGTGGATTAGTTGTCTTATATTTGCTTATATACTTCCAAAATTGTTGGCCATAAGTAATGAGTATAGTTGATTATTTACTCAATAGACTTACAACAAAGGTTCTTTCTAATTTGTCATCTTTTAAGGCTCTTTTTTGTAAAATTCCTTTCTAAAGTTTGTTAAAAATGATTGGTTGTGAAGGATTTCCTTGTTTAAGGGATTATATATACTACTAATAAGCTTGAACCTCGATCTATGTCTTGTGTATTCTTGGGTTATGACATGAATTAAAATGGACTTATGTGTTTAAATCATGTTTATGGTAAAATCAGGGTTAGTAGACATCATATCTAATGATTTTTTTTTCTTTTTGCTAAAATGTTTGAAATGTCATATTTTCCTTCTAAATTATCTCATTCTAGTGTTTATTCACCACCATCGATCTATACTTATGTTATCCGCGATTGTACCTTCCTCTAAAGTGCTTACTTGTACTTCTGTTGATTCTTCCTCTAATGAGTCTCACTCTTATGCTTGTTGTTTTATCTCCATCACCTAATTTCATATTTCATGGCCCTCATGTTTTTTGTTTTTGTGATCAATTTTCTATTGAATTTTTTACTGGTCCAGCCTTTGAGTCTCATCATCTATCTTCTTGTCTAAATGAGTCTTTATCTATTAAACATGTATCTATCCCTTCTCTTGATACAGGTAGTCTTTATGTAGTTCATGTGAATGAGTTTGTTGTCTATTCTGAACCTTTTCTTTTTCCAATTCATATTCCTCTATCTAATTAGTTGTCTCTTCATGTTGATTTTCCCACTACTACAAAATGGACTATTAAAGTCGGTTCACGTGTTGAACCGACTTTACCTGTATTGATTTTATTTTTATTTTTATTCTCAATTTTCACTCTACTAACCTGTATTCAATATAGCATAAAAAAACCAAAATATCAATAATAATATAAATAACTGAAAATTTAAATATAATTAAGTATTTGATAATTAAATTTATTACAAAAACAAATAATGTATATACAATACATATATATATATATATAGTTAACTTAAATTACAAATAAAATAATTTCATCAAAGTGTAATTGGATTGTGCAAGCAAGCTTAGTTGGCATAGAATCACCAGCATTGTGAAAAAGAAACTGGGCAAAAAATAACTGATCCATATAACAATTCATTCCCGTACATACATGAGAACGTAAACATCCATCAAACAAGCAGTCTAAATTTCAGAGACATACGAATGGAGAAATTAAATCATTATAAATATTACCATGGTGTTGTTCTATGTTATTCAAGATTATATTCTTCTCCTGATGTTTGAACAAAATGTTCTATCCATTCTTCTTGTAAATCATCAAAAAGAGATTACCACAGCGACAACCGAGTGATATAATAATAACCTTATCCTTCCAACTCATATTAGCACTTTATTAATCTTTTGTCTATAAATATGAAGCTATTTGGAATCAAGCTAGTATTTTTAATGCTATAATGAGTTCTAAATATGAAATTAAGTGTAACTCTTATTTGTTACTTGGTTTGTATAAGTTTTGGTTCCCTTAAACATATGGAACAATTTTGTAATACATTTATGGGCACTAAAACTCATACAAGCCAAGTAACAAAATAGGAGTTACACCTGACTTCATATTTAGAGCTCATTATAGCATTAAAAATACCAGCAGAGATTCCAGATAGCTTCATATTTATAGACAAATGATTAATAAAGTGATACCATGATGTTGTCATAAGGAAAGTAGGCAAGAGATATGAGATGAAGTTTGGGCAAAAAATAGGTCCATAAAACAATGCACTCCCCTAAATACATGAGCACATAACCATCCATCAAACAAGGGACTTCAGACATAGGAATAGAGAAATTAAATCATTAAAAAAAAATTACCGTTATGTTGTCATATGTTATTCAAGTTCACCAAAATCTTCTCCTGGTTCTTCTTGTAATGATATAATTTGAACCATGTGTTTTGCCCATTCCTCTCGTAAATCATCAAAAAATTGTTGGTCATAGCTCGTCTTGTTCCAACCAAAGAACTATATCTATTTAAAATCAAAATAAAAATGTAATTTCATGTATTCACAAAAAATAACTCAAATATGATAAAACAAATTCTATATATTGGTAAAAGATATTACCACATCATCAATTGGAATTTTGATATTTGTGATGATTTCGCTTATAAATTTCATGATATAATAATCACACATGACTCCATTATTTTGTTATGGAACCTACAAAAAACAAGTGTACATGATTTTCCATATTTGAACATCTTTATTATTGAATAGAAAAATTAATAAAATTATTAATATTCGCTTGTACATACCATAACTTTTTTCCATATAAGCTTATGAGATTTTTTAAGGGCAATGCCCCTAAACTTGTTCCATAACTTCCATGCCCTATCAAGGTTTAAAACAATTAGTTTTTTTATTAAATATTAACTCTTATATTTCAACAACTGCTTTGGTATCTTTACTCAGTTCTATGGAAGCTGAGTCACAGTACCAAGCATGATTATTGAACAGATCAAAGATTACTAACATCCAATGATCTTGGCCTTCTTCAAACCTTAGTAGCCAAGGGATTATCAACTTTTGATTTCTGTTAAGCGTTAATGCCCTATCACATAATTGTTTAGCTCTGATGCTAACATCCTTCTCTTGATATTAATTAACATATGAAGAATCATAGAACATTGTTAAATGTGATGAGTGATTATGTTGAAGTCGATAATAACATGCCCTATATAAATGAAATATATATTACTAATTAGATAATATAAATATAATTATATATGTTCTACATAAATGAAAGAAAATGAATAGATTGAGGACTCACCTTGTCCATACTTGAATTATACTTAAATTGATTATTTGGTATTCAAATAGTTGCAATATCCACTCGATCGATATATAAGTTTGGCCGAGGTCTACACTATAAATTTCTATAGGGAGTGGCATAGTCTATCCATCATTTATGCTAGATGCCCTCGCAACAATAGTCATCAAAGTGCCAAGATTTCTGCTGAAGATTAAAGCATAATCATAACTATACTTTTTCCAAGGCTTCTTCTTGAATGACTTGGTGCACAATGATTGGCCACTAGACATATATTTAGCACGAGATACTTGCTTCGTATCTCTTAAATGTGCCGCATTTAAGAGTTCTGGTATAATAGACTAAATAAAAAGTATTATGTATGTTAGTAACAATAAAAGATATAATAAAATAATAGTAGTAAACAAGTGTTATCTTTTAAGTTAAAAAATAGTACCACGTCAAAATTTAGAACAACTTGAATCGATGGCCAAGTCACATACTGTCCAACCGCTTCTTGGACTGTGGTAGCATTAGAAGGCATAAGTAGTGGACAATCATGGAGCAATCATTGATCAATTACTATTCGCCAATGATTAGGCAAATATTGATTATGAATAATCCGATCATCGCCCAATTGTTGTACCGTTCCAATAGCAACAAAGTCTGTTGATGAAGGATGTTTCAACAAACATTTCATATTCTGTAAAAAATTTAAGTGTTATATATAATAAATAAAACATATAATGAGAAATAAAAATAATAGATTATCTACACCAGAAATTAAAATCTTACCACATATGATTCATCAAATAGAAGAGGACTCCCATGTGGGGTAGCTATTGGATGTACATTCTTACCAAAACGTTCATCATGATGTGATTGATGGTAAGAATGTGCAAATTTCATTGGATAAAATGAACCACTACTTGATTGCATATGCATTCCTGGCATATACGGAGGACCAATAGGATGACTATATCCCATACTGGATATAGTTTGAGCGGGATAAGATTGCGTGGGTGACATGCCTGGCATGGATGGTGGCTTACCTGTCATGGATGGTGGCATGCCTGGCATGGATGCTTACATGCTTGGCCAATATGGCATGCCCTGATTGTAGAATGATGCCATGCCTGACATGTGTTGTGATTGATATTCTTTTATAGTGGAAATCTCACTTAACATTGAGGCCCTAAAGGAGTTGAGTTCTTCTTCAATTTAAGTGTACTTCTCCTTACTAACCTTCTGAGGTTTTTGTTTTGAAATGTTAAAATATTCTATTTAACCATCATATTGGCTACCTCCCCTAACACGGCCAGGATGCTCGCGTCTGAATTCAAGATATAGAGCATCTCTCAAAGGCTTTTCGATTATTTCACGACTGGATATTTGTTTTTGAACATCTCTATACAAATAATAAAGAACACAAACATATCATGCATTATTACATCAATTATTAAAAATCATATGGACTTTGTGTCAACCAAAATTACTAACAAATTTATTTAGTTGTTCTTCTCCTCGCTTAGTCATCAGGTTTGACTTCTTCATTTTTGGAGTCTTTGTTTCTATGTACAATTCAGTTCGGGTAACTGGTCTACCCAATTCAGCTTCCTACATAAATTATAAAATATTTATTAACCATGACATGAAATTAAATTTATGAAAATAAATATGAAAATATTTATAAATTAATAATACCATTCTATATCTAACTTCAGAATTTGAAGACCTCCCAATACTGTTAGGAAGAATGTTATGCATTTGTATATTCTGATGTTCTTCCGTAATAATTTGAAATTCATCCTTACATTTATAATCCACGAAGTCTTTCCAAACTTAAGGTGTAATCCAAGGGTGTCCTTCACGGATTTTGTAGAGCTCTACTTCATCAAGTGGTTCCAAATATGAAAACACATAATTGCATGCCAATCTGGAAGTCTTGTATTCCTTCCACGCCTTATTTGCAATCTTATAACACTTGCTCTTCCAAGTGTCATCGACTTTGTAATGATTATGTAAAAACACACTACAAAAGATTAAATATAATACAAAAAAGATATAATATATTTAATTGATTATAAAATATAAGGGACTTACACAAATGATTTTCCATATTTTGAGCTTTTCATCTTCGTCAACCTGAGTCCGATCATTTATATTGATTCGTATATTGGACTTCACAAGTCTACCAATAGAGGATTTCAATTTTTGGCCATTTTCCTATATTGGATTACAAGTAGCATCAAATAGAATGGGTACTCTATCACTTGGGTTAAGTGGAGCATCAGGTATATTCATCCAACCCCTTTCTTTTCAAATGCCTCAATGGGTCATTTGGATCTAAAAGCTCTGTTACCCGAGGATCTATGAAATATCTACAAACAATGAAGAAATATAAATTAATTGACAATTTTAGGAACATACATATATATAAACATCCAAGAGTTATTACAAAAATATAGAACATACGTTATGTTTAATTAGGTTGTTGGTCGTATACATATATTCCTTCACAATCACTTCGAACCTATGACAAAGAATCATCGTCATCAACTAGATCATCACATACATTAGAAAATTTGTTTGAGAAATTACTAATATTGGTTAATGTATCAAGCATATGGTAATCATCTTCTAAAGCATCACAATGGTAAAACTCTTTTTGTGGAGGAGTTAACACAACAAACCATCTTGTGTCAATTTGATCGCTCAGGTAAAATACTTGTTCTAAAAATTTTAATGTCAATATCACCATTGGTTATTAAAAATAAAAAAAGAGGTAAATATTATGTTAGATCTAGGTGCAAGTGAAAATTTAATGTCATATTCATTATACTTGTAGGTAGAAGTAGGTTTACTAAATCCACAACCATGCCCCTACTTCTAAGTAGATAAATTTTTAATATCCATTGGGCATGGTAAATGATTTAAATAGTATAGGTGACAAACTTGTCATGTTTGTAGATTTTGTAATTTCAATAAACTAGGGGATATTTAGTATATTAAATTATTAAAATGGCAATACTCTCAATAAGCGTCTTGCTGAGATTTTAAATTAAGCATTAGATGGAAGGAACCCTATCATTATTGGTAATATTATTTTCTTTATTTTAATTTGGTTTTTTGTTTTATGTTAATTTATTTTGTTTCCTGTTTTCTGAACATTATTGGAATTGTTATATTTTACAACATTTTATTGAAATTTGTAAAAAATACACAATATTCTTTCTGTGTATTATATTTATGTTTGAATTAATAGATGCACATGCAACTACATATCAAATGTTGAACATGACCATCAAATGGGTAACTTTTCTTTCCATTACTCTTTATCTTTAACTTACAAATTATTACATTGAGGGTAATATAAGGTTTAGGTTGTAGATAAAAAAAATTCATTATAAAATTATGCTTAAATTGAAATTATTATATTTTTACATTTTTAGTTTGTTTACATGTTTATTTGTTTTTATTTACCTTTTGAGTGATTTTATTTATTTTTATTGAATTAGAAATTTTTTGTTTATTTTAAAAATTTTTCTTCCAAAATTATCATGTATTTTAAGTTAGTTTTAAGAAAATGATTAATTATTTTTCATATGTTAGATTAATTTTAAAAATATTTCATGGAATAATGTGATAATTAGTTAATTTTTGTAGTAATTAGTACTTTATGATAAAATGTTGAAATTACAATGAACTCAAAATTAGTATTGAGGAATCAAATAGTGGAGACCACCTTATGAGAATATATTTTGAGCCATTATCTTCCTATTCTTAGTGATGATATTTTTTTACTCCTTTTAACACTCTTCTTATCAAATTTAAATTACTAGATGATATCTATCGGTGTCTGAATTGAATGTTAGGATTTTTACATCTAAATAAAGTATCTTACGTTTATTTTTTATTACTTAAGTTAAATGAATTAAATAGAAATTGAAAGTATATGTCATTCTCTTCAGTTATACATGACTTATAAAAAAGAGACATATATAAGGTTATCTAAACTAATATAAAAGAAAAGACCACAAACTAACTACTCACCTTATCATACAAAATATGTAAATTATATATATATATATATATATATATATATATATATATATATATATAACAAGAGAGAAAAATAAGAAAATAAGAAAAAGAAAGAAAAAATAAATATTATAAAGTAAATACTATGACCCATTACCCTTCAAAGTTGTGAGAAGTGGTTAAGTACAAAGAAAGAAGAAAAGAAAAATATTGGAAATAATTCACCAAGAAGTCATTTTCATTTTCTTCATCTTTTAAAGGCATAGTAGTTGAGATTTTCATTTGATGAATTTAATATATGTATGAAAATGGTACTTGTTTTCTTTATAAAATCCTTTCATTTGATTTCCTTCACGAGATCAATATTATGCACTATTTTTTTAAGCCTTTTCTTCTTTAAATATATTTGAAACTATTAGTTTATTTTTATACATAAACTCTATTTGCGTATAACTTTGAATGAGTGCTCAAACCAATAGGATCAGTGTATTTGAGACTATGCCTTGTGATGTTAGAGACGAATAGAATTCAAATTCCTTACACTAAGATTGAGTAAATTTAATATTAATACATTTTAAATTAACATATGAAAGAGATTCTCAACTAATTATTAAATCACAACTCTTTAGAATATTAAAATAACTTATGATATGCATTTTAATTGTAATATTAAAAGAGATTAAAGAACACGAGAAGTCCTATTTGTCTTGTTTTTTTTATTTTTATTTTTTATTGTTACTTTGTTTATATGTTGTTTATTTGTTTTTACTATTTGTTTTTAATTTTTTTCATGTTAACTTTGATGTGGTGGGTGTTGGAAAAAGATGAAGTTTATAAAAAATGATTGTTGGAAAAGATGAAGTTAATAAAAAATTGTAAAGCCTTGTCCCACATTGCTTTTTTACATTATTTTAAAGAGGTATAAATAGTGAAGAGTTGGCTATTGGGATTAGGCCCCAAGGGGCACCCACTTTTGTGGAAGGGGAGAGGACCTAGGAAAATGTGATACCACACACGCGCGCGCGCCGCCGTCGCCGTCCTTCCGAGTCCGAGTGTGTGTGTGTGTGTGTAAGGTGGTATTTTATTTTTGGAAAAATATTCTTTTTAAGGAAAACTTTTCCACTTACAAAAATATTTGTTATATATATTTTTTCTTAGAAAACGACCGTTATTTTCTTTTGTCAAGAATATGACCGTTAAATGGCCGTTCGTCTTCTTTATTCAGAAAAAAAGTCGTTGCTCAAATTTACTAACAAAAATGTATGTTACTCGTCTTTAATATGCAATCTCATCTCTCTACGAAAAACAATTCTCTCTACAATTTCTAAGTTCATTTTTTTAGTTTTCCGAGCAACAAATTTTTCAGATGTAGCATTCTGGTCTTCATCAGTGCAGTGAAGTTCCAAGACAGAGAAAAAAAATTCTGGGTTGTTTTATCCTGGGGATGACGGGGTTGTGTTTGCTTGCACAAATTGGGCAGAGCCGCCAAACGTCTTAAAGAGAGCGACCTAGTCTGCGACTTAACCCAAGCAGTTTATACTAGTTTTTCCGGTAATATTGTTTCAGTACTCTTATTACCAAACTTGTTTAAATAACTTTAAGACGTATTCAATCTACCATGTCTACTGAAATGTTAACTGCTCATCTAAACAAACCATTCCGTTTTGAGGGACTACACTTTAAAAGATGGAGACAAAAAATGTTATTTTTCTTAACCATGAGAAAAGTCATTTCAGCCCTTACTATTGAAAAACCAATACAATCTACTCCTCCTACTAAAGATGCAACTAAGGATTTAGACACTTGGATGCAAAATTATTTTCTGTGCAAAAATTATATTCTTAATGGTTTAGCTAATGATTTGTATGACTATTATAACTCTGATAAGTCTGCTAAGGAAATTTGGGAAGCACTTCAAAAGAAGTACGCACTGAAGAAGTTGGAACTAAGAAGTATGCTGTGAGTAGGTACATGAAGTTTCAAATGATTGATGGCAAATCAGTGGAAGCTCAATCACACAAACTACAGAAGATAGTACACAAAATAACTTCTGAAGGTATGACTTTAGATGAACAATTTCAAGTAGCTGTTATTATAGATAAATTACCCCCTGCTTTGAAAGATTTTAAGAATACACTTAGGCATAAAACTAAGAAATTTTCTTTAGAAAGTCTTATAACTCGGTTAAGAATAGAAGAAGAAGCCCGAAAACAAGACCAAAGAGATGAAATACTCGTAGTTTCAAATAACAGTACCAATAAGAAACCCACCTCTACAATTCTGAAACCTAAAGATAGAAATATGAAATCTCAGAATCGTAATAATAACCAGAACCGCAACCACCAAAATAGAAATAGAAACTATCCTCCCCAGAATGGACCTCAACCCCCCTTAAGGAATAACACATTCATATGTTATAGTTGTAACAGACCTGGCCACTTGGCTAGGAACTATCGTCATGCCCCACAGGGGAACCTTACCGAAGATCAACTTATTGCTATGATATCTCAAGTCAATTTTGTTGGTGGATCCGAGGGGTGGTGGGTAGACACTAGTGCTTCTCGTCATGTTTGCTATGATCGAGACATATTCAAGTCCTATTCTGATTTTGAGGATAAAAAAGTGCTACTGATTACTCCCATTCCACTAAAGTTGCTGGTACTGGTGAGGTTGTATTGAAGTTTACCTCTGGAAAGACTATCATCTTGAAGGATGTCCTGCATACTCCAGAGATGAGAAAGAACCTAGTTTCAGGCTATCTTCTTAACAAAGCTGGGTTTACTCAAACTATAAGGGCTGACTTATATACTATAACTAAAAATAATATATTTGTTAGGAAAGGGTACGCCACTCATGTTTAAATTAAATGTTGAAATCAATAAAACCGCTTCTTCCGCTTACATGTTGAGTTCTTTTAATATTTGACATGCTAGACTTTGTTATGTTAATAAACGCATAATCAAAAACATGAGTATCTTAGAACTAATTCCTAAACTATCTTTAAATGATTTTGAAAAATGTGATTTTTGTAGTCAAGCGAAAATAAAAAAAACTTCACATAAATCAATAGTTAGAGAATCTGAACCTTTAGAATTAATTCATTCTGATATATGTGAACTTGATGGAAATTTAACAAGAAATGGAAAATGCTATTTTATAACTTTTATAGATGACTGTTCAGACTACACTTATGTATATCTAATGAAAAATAAAATTGAAGCATTTGACATGTTTAAAATATTTATGACTGAGATTGAAAATCAACTTAATAGAAAAATAAAAAGGTTTTGAAGTGATAGAGGCACCGAATATGATTCCAATATCTTCAATGATTTTTATAAAACTCATGGAATCATTCATGAAAAAACTGCACCTTATTCTCCTGAAATGAATGGAAAAGCTGAAAGAAAAAATAGAACTTTTACTGAATCAATTGTTGCAATTTTATTAAACTCTGGTGCTGCTTCCCATTGGTGGGGAGAAATTTTATTAACTGTTTGCTATGTGCTAAATAGAGTGCCTAAATCTACAAATAAAATTTCACCATATGAAATTTTGAAAAATAAGAAACCTAATTTAACTTATTTTAAAACTTGGGGTTGTTTAGCCTATGTTAGGATCCCTGATCCTAAAAGAAATAAACTTGCTAGTAGAGCATATGAATGTGTATTCATAGGATACGCTATGAATATTAAAGCTTATAAATTCTATGACTTAAAAGATCATGTAGTTATAGAATCAATTGATGCTGACTTCTATGAACATAGGTTTTCCTTTTAATTTAAAAATAGTGACGGCTCGTTTTCTACTAGTTTACCCATAACTAGAACTAGTGAAAAAAATGAAGAATTAGAAACTGAAATTACAAGAAGTAAACGAGCTCGAACCCTTAAGGATTTTGGGTCTGATTTTTATGCTTAGACCTTAGAGGAAGATCCCCAAACTCTTAAAGAAGCATTATCTTCTTTAGATGCCAACTTATGGGAAGAAGCCATAAATGATGAAATGGACTCACTTGAGTATAAAAAGACTTGGCATTTAGTTGACTTACCTCCTGGTTGCAAAACCATTGGATGTAAATGGATACTAAAAATGAAATTAAAACCTAATGGTACTATTGAAAAATACAAAGCTTGTCTTGTAGTTAAAGGGTATAGGCAAAGGGAAAATGTAGATTTCTTTGATACCTTTTCACAAGTTACACGAATAACTTCCATACTTGTACTTTTCTCTCTCACTGCTATCCATGATTTAGTAGTACATCAAATGGATGTTAAAACTGCTTTTTTAAATGGTGATTTAGAAGAAGAAATTTATATGGATCAACCTAAAGGTTTTGTTATCCCAGGTCAAGAAAATAAATTTTGTAAATTAGATAAATCTTTGTATGGTCTAAAACAAGCACCTAAGCAACGTCATGAAAAATTTGATAATCTAGTTATCTCACATGGATTCAAAATAAATGAAAGTGACAAATGCATTTATTATAAATTAGAAGATAATATTTGCACTATTATATGTTTATATGTGGATAACATGCTTATTTTTAGATCAAATATTTATGTTGTGAATAATGTGAAAACATTGTTAAGAGCTAATTTTGATATGAAAGATCTCAGAGAAGCGAGTGTAATCCTTGGTATAAAAATAACTAGGTGTGAAAAGGGAATTTCTCTAGATCAATCTCACTACATTGAGAAGATCTTAAAGAAATATAATTACTTTAACCGTAAACCTGCATGTACTCCTTACGATCCTAGTGTAAAGTTCTTCAAGAACACCGGAGACGGTGTTAGACAAACTGAGTATGTGAGCATCATTGGTAGCTTACGTTACACTACTGATTGAACTAGACCAGACATAGCTTTTGTTGCGGGACTACTATGTAGGTTTACTAGTAGATTTAGTGTAGAGAATTGGAATGCTATTGAAAGGGTCATGAGATACCTTAAGAGAACTATGAACCTTGGATTACATTATAAAAAGTTTCCCGTTGTTCTAGAAGGATACAACAATGATGATTGGAACACTTTATTCGAAGACTCCAAAGCAACTAGTGGCTATATTTTTAACATAGCTAGTGGAGTTGTTTCCTGGAAGTCTAAGAAACAAACAATATTGGCTCAATCTACAATGGAGTCTCAAATGATTGCATTAGCCACTGCTAGTGAAGAAGCAGGCTCGCTAAGAAGTCTGTTAGTTGAGATCCCTTTGTGGGAAAGACCGATACCAGCTATCTTGATCCACAACGATAGTTCCGCGGCTATTGCAAAGATTCAGAACCGTTACTACAACGGCAAGAGACAAAAATACGTCGTAAGTATAGCACTGTTAGAGAATTTCTCTCTACGGGAGCTGTAAGAGTGGATCATGTACGTTCTGATGAAAATTAGGCAGATCCTTTGACGAAAGGATTACCAAGAGAGAAGGTTTTGAAAATCTCAAAAGGAATAGGATTAATTCCCTTAGAATGAAGACTCACTTATGATGGTAACCCAACTTATAGACTGGAGATCCAAAGAAATAAGTTCAAAGGGTAATAACAAGTCATGAAGTGATATGAGATGTATCATGCTATTTATCAAATCCCATTCTATATTGTTAGAAGCATGAAGTCCTGAAGCGATTGAAAAGGATGAGTTAATTGTTAAACTCTTAATGAGCTCTATACTCTATGTTAAGTGGAGTACATAGCTACAAGAGTACTCTTGATAGACCTACCTATGTAAATGTGGAAGTATGGCCTTTTTCTATGAAAATATTTTGGGTAAAATTTACTAGATCGTTCACTATACTGGGATACACGTGAATGGCCAAAAAGCACCGGCATTTTTGAACTACACCTTGGAAAGGTTGTGTGTGTGATGATTGTTAGAGATAGAGTTCAAAACTACGAGTTACTCTAGTATATTCTAAAGCATCAACACTATGCAAAGGTTCAAGTTGATAGACACCTTTTCGCTTATGCACAATCTTATAATTGATCGGTTGCTCGATGCAAATTATTTTTATATAAAATTCAAGTGGGGGATTGTTGGAAAAAGATGAAGTTAATAAAAAATTGTAAAGCCTTGTCCCACATTGCTTTTTTACATTATTTTAAAGAGGTATAAATAGTGAAGAGTTGGCTATTGGGATTATGCCCCAAGGGGCACCCACTTTTGTGGAAGGGGAGAGGACCTAGGAAAATGTGATACCACACACGCGCGTGCGCTGTCGCCAACGCCGTCCATCCGACGGAACGGCCGTGCATGCCGAGCCGAGTCGAGTCCGAGTCCGAGTGCGTGTGTGTGTGTGTGAGGTGGTATTTTATTTTTGGAAAAATATTCTTTTTAAGGAAAACTTTTCCACTTACAAAAATGTTTGTTATATATATATTTTTCTTAGAAAACGACTTTTATCGAGAATATGACCGTTAAATGGCCGTTTATCTTCTTTATTTAGAAATAGAGCCGTTGCTCAAATTTACTCACAAAAATGTCTGTTACTCGTCTTTAATATGAAAATGGCCATTACTCTTCATTACTCAGAATAGCCGTTATGCTCTTAATTCCCAGACATTACCGTTTTATCATAATTGCCACACGGTTTCTAAAACCTATAAAAAGAGGGCTTCAACTCTCAGTTTTAACACAACAATCTGCAATCTCATCTCCCTACGAAAAACAATTCTATCTACAATTTCTAAGTTCTTTTTTTTAGTTTTCCGAGCAACAAAAGTTTTAGGTGTAGCATTCTGGCCTTCATTAGTGCAGTGAAGTTCCGAGACAAAGAAAAAAGATTCTAGGCTGTTTTATCCTGGGGACGACGGGGTTGTGTTTGCTTACACAAATTGGGCTGAGCCGCGAAATGTCTTAAAGAGAGCGACCTAGTCCGTGACTCAACCCAAGGAATTCATACCAGTTTTTCGGTAATATTGTTTTCAGTACTATTATTAACAAACTTGTTTCAACAGTGGGTATCATATTTGAAAACCCTCATTACACTTAAACTCGTATAGGGCAACCTAAGGATTTAAAGGCTTGTTGTGTACCCTAAATACAATCTTGTCAATCTATGAAAATGATTTAGGATAGTTTAATTTTATTCTAGTTTTTTTATTTTTGCTTTCTACTTTCCTTGCTAAGAGACTAATACGAAGTTAGTTGGAGGTTATAATGAGTACTCAAAAGCACTCTATTTTTATTTTAAGTGAGTTTAATGATTAAATAAATTTATAATTACCTAATTTTACAATCATTTTAAACAAATATATCTTTTTGGAATTACGTTTATATTTTTATATTTTTCAAGTATTTTAGATTCAAAGATATAAAATTGATCTTCATTTGAATAATTATACTTGAAGCACTTCATCAAATTTTAAAAGATAACATATGTAAAACATTACATATGTTCCAAGCTATAAAAGTGATACAAGAAAATATGGGAATAAAGTGAATCAAAATAGAGCATATCGTAGAGTGAAAAATTTGTGTGCAATGACATGGAAATGTTGTGCTGCGGTGTGAGGTAATGTGACTCAGTACAAAGAATGTAATAGTTACGTGCATGTTGATGTGCCAATACATCTGATCCTTATTTTTCTCATTTTCTAAACATATAAATAGGACCCCAATAGCATTGTTTCAAATGATCACTTTCAAAGCTTTTCGGCTTTTCTCTTCTTAATCTCTTAAGCTTTTACCTTTCAATTTTTAGTTTAAAGTTCTTCTCTTATTTTAGAGTTGAAAAAATTTAGTTTATATAATGGTTGTAGTTTCAATTTAATAAACAAGTTCAACATTCTGTTTAGAGGTTTTTCAAAAATAATTTAGAGGTTCTGTTGAGCTATATTTTCAATATATTATTTTCATTTATTCTGTGTTATTTTTACATACTATGTTTAATTTTCTAATCATTTATTAAATTAATAATATGTGTGTTGAAATTATAATAGGATATTAGTAATGTCATGCTTGTAAACTTTTAAAATGAGTAAAATAATTTTACAAAATTAAGTATAATTTTCTATTCTTGAATTCTACAAAGTTTATTATAGAAAATAGAGTGATGTTAGAAATTTCGTAATAAACTTAAAATATAAATGTTAGTTTTAAGATTTAATTATCTGAATCTAATTTAGAGTACTGATTTTTATCTATGATTTGCATCATATGTGTAATTAGAAAGTAAACTCTATTTCAAATATTTTTATAAGAATTATTATTCAAGGATATATTAACGACATAACTTTCATAGTACTTTTAAAATCTGAAAATCAATTCCCAGATAGTTAAAATCTTGAATCCAACTTTGATACCTTAAATTAAGTTTAAATTGTTAGCCCCACCCACCTAAGGAAGACAAATTAAATGATTTATTATTCTCTTATGAAAGAAATAGAATTTGATAATTAATCAATTGGTAGGCCCTACTTAATTACATTATTTGGTTTATTATTAATAACGAGAATGATCCTTGTTGTAGAATATTTTCATACAAAAAAGAATATTATTAATTATCTTTATTCATATCTCTAATAACCTACTTAATATTGAGTAAGTATAATCACCTAGCTAATAAATCCCATAAATTATCTATAGCTTGATAAATGTCTAAACACCTGAATGTTTATTGAATCTATTTTATTTTTATGTCATTAGATTATATTTTCAAACCCAAACTTTGTAACAGATGATCGATACACGAATCATGTGCAATAAATATGCAAGTATATGTATCGCAACAATAATATAATGATAAGAAAATATCATTTATATGGAAATTATATTATTGGAAACTAATATTTTTAAAGCTAAAAAAATAATTTTTTTTTGTGTTTTTATTTTTTAAGAAAGAAAAATTAAAAGAACTAAAAATAAATAACAATGATTAATTAAATAAGATTTGGTAATTAAGAAGATGTATGAGAAAATATCCAAGAATACTTAATATCCCAATTTTCTAAACATGTGAATCATTAAAATTCTTCCAATATAATTAAAAATCAATTACATTATCAATTGAATATAATCTAGCATGTATTCTTCTCTTATATAAAATACACATCATTTAGTCATTAACCTAATTATGCTATCATGCCAATTAAGTTTCATACTACTCATTAATCTCATCAATTATGGATCACATACATAAGAATAAAACATTTTTTCCTAGAAACCATGTATGTTATTTAATCAAGACAAACAATTACATAATTCTCTCAAATCTATTTTATTGCCTCTATAGATTAATTATTGGCCAAAAAATTAATAGCATAAAAATAAAATAAAATAATAAAATTAAAATAAAATCATTATTGGGGTAAAATATTATATCATTACATAGTGATAATTAGGTTCATAAGACCCTAGATTAATATATTAACTACATATAATTTTGTTCATAAAAAAACATAAAATTTGATAAATAAAGGAAAAGAAGAACAAATACAATCAATCTCTTGAATCATAATACCTATCTTCTCTTGAACCTCCACCAAAATTGTACCTCATTTTGAATATTTTTGTATTTTTTCTCTTCTTAACTCCAAATATTGATCAAATTATATTAATTTCATGTCATTAGGGTTTATGGGGGAATTAGGAGATTAAATATAGCTCAGATAAAATATGGACTGTCAGATCAACTTCAAATCAAGGACTAAGATCAAAACAAGCAACATTAACAACGCTGGCGAGTTGAAAGGAGACATGCAGCACTCGAGATGTACTGGGCAAATTAGAACACTACACATGGCACGAGCGACTCACCTTTCTCAATGCATCCAGAGTCATTGCCACATGGCACAATGTGATTCACGATTATGGATGGCGTGGTGCATGGGTGAAAAAAATGGACAAATAGAGCTATGACACATGGCATAATATTTTGATCACATTGCGAACGTAGAAGGAATGTGGTGCTGATATGTGTCAAAGCACTCCATCACTCTGTACATAAAGCTTTCCATGATTCACCTTCTATGATTGGGTGGCTTACTCCATCAAATCCGCTGCTTACGTGGTATCTACGTGACAACTTCTAGTTGATCATGCATTAAAAATTCATAAACAATTCAAGAAAAATTCCAAAAATTATATTCAAACTTGCTTTCACTATAAAGCTCCTATTTTAATAGTTTACCACAAAAATACTATTTACTAAACAAAATGAGCAAATATTAAAGAGAAAAGTGCACTCATGACATTACTTTAATATAGTCATTACACCTCAAACTTATCTCTTTACTTGTTTTCAAGTAAAACCAAGTCTAATTAAATAAAATGATATGGGTAGTATAATCATAAATATATATATTTATTTATTAATACATGCATATTTAGTGAAAACTATCCCCCTCAAAATTCATTCAATTCTATGACAAATAAGTTCACATATTCATCAATCAACGTTCTATCAACACAAGGATATGTAGGGTTTTTAGTGAATTGATTCGTGTATATGTGTTGCATATGATATCATCCAATGCACTCATGAAATCAACCAATATGAGCATACTAATCAATTCAATCTTAAAACAAGTCTCATAAGTCTATTTTTCACATCCCTCTCTATTAATATAAATATACACTTAGCTAAAGATCAATAAGGACTTTACATGCTTGTAATATAAGGCTTAGGTGTGAGTCAATAAATGAAGACATTTAGGTTCTTTCCATAGCTTAGCTTTCTTTTTTTTCATCATGCATTTTTTAACTACAATTGAGCTTTAACTTAATATTTTAGTCCACCATCTCTTATCATTCTTTTCATATTCTTTTATTCTAACATCTTTTTTTGTAGCTTCATAACACCTCCAAACTTATTTTCAATTTTATTCTCTTTTTCTTTAGAGGGATAATTGTGTTGTGAGTTTTGCTCTTCTTTTCCTCTTTTTATTTATAGGGTGCATTACATGTCACCTCACTTTGTAGCATAAAACATGATTGCATTTTTTTCATACAAACTAAAGGTGAAAGGATAAAGGGAGTGCTTATTGGTTAGGCATAAAATCTATCTTAAATATATGAAAGGTCCTTTTTTAGTTTCAAATGGATGACTATGGATATTAATAATTGTTAGCTAGAAAGGCTCAATCGGTCCAAATAAAGCCTAAATCATTTATCTGTCTAAATACTATTTAGGATTTTGTCTCATGGGATAATCAAATAGATTCTAAAACCTAGTAGTTCTCATTAACTTGTATAACTTACTAAAAAATTTCTCTCAATAAGAACACCAAAATCAATCATGAACATATGCATAAAAATTTGAATCAATCCAATCAAAACTAACAAACATATCACATGATTAATGTAATTATCTTAATGAGCATATTACATTCTTTATCCTAGTCATGACAACCAATTTTTATTAGAGTTCATATGTTTCATATGAAGCATGCATACAATTAGTTTCCATACATTTATTAATTTTTACCCAAATCATGATTAAAAACATCTTAAAAAAAACATTCCTAAAAATTTAAAATATATACTAAATATGAAAGTATAGAATGAAGTTTCCTCCTCCAAACTTAAATTGCACATTGTCCTCAATATGCACATATAAATATGAAAGTTAAAGGAAAGAAAACTCTCTTAGTCTTGGCACACCACATGTGTCTTTAAAACTATTCAATCTGGTTACGCCATTGTCCTCCACATTTATTAACCTACCAAATAAAAAAAATAAAAATATAAGTAAAATAACATTAGGTTTCCTCTCAACCAGCATCACATTTAACGTCTTTGACTATATGGCCATATCACGTCCTAAGCTACATCCCTTTATGTCCATTTACTTTTGAGTTTTGCCAAAAACAATTTGAGTCTTGATTTATTCAATAAAGCTTTATGTTTCAGTTTAGAAACATGGTGCTCAATTTTCTTATCATGTCATTTTTTTTGTTTTGTACATTTTGGCATTCTTATATGCACTCTATTGTAGCTCATCTAACTTATGTATTTCCAACATATTTCTCACCTCTATATTGAATTCTTTTACTTGCCCACTTGATTGGAAATGAGATGGTAAAGGTGTGAGGTATAAAGTTGGCGGCCCTTTAATATATGGTTTAAGCCTTGAGCTTATCTCAAGACATTCCACAAATGCATTTGATGCACACATAAGAGACGTTTCCTCCAAAAAGTTTACACATTTCACAATATCAACTTTTGATTCCATACTATCAAAGTTAAAACAGGTTGAGTTGTTTCTTGGTGAGTTTATTTCTTTGTTCACTTCACCATGTGTAAAACTCATAAGAGTGGGAAACTCAACAAATTCTTTAAGTTGTCATCATAATTTATAACATTTATCCTTAAGTATTTATCAATATTATCCATATTAGGGAGTTTAGATACTTTTTGTTAATCTTAAAATCTTATTGTAAACTCACATTTTTGTACATCAATGAGTACCTTTTTGGTTACTAAGAATAGACAACCAAGTATGATAGAAATGTTATGATCCTCTTTCATATCTTGTACAATGAAATCCCCTAGAAAGATTAACTTGTCTACTTTTACTAGCACATCTTCTACCACACTGCAAGGTCTCTTTATTGATCTATCTGCCATTTGTAATGCTATTGAAGTGGGTTTGGCTTTACCAACCCCCAATCTTTTGAAAATTTATAATGGAATAAGGTTAATTCTAGAACCCAAGTCCTATAATGCCTTGTGAAAGTGGATGTTTCTAATAATGTAAGAGATGTCAAAACAACCTAGATCTTTTCATTTTTTGGGATAGTTTTCTAGCAAGGATGGCATTACAACCTTCAATTGGGATTATGGTTTCATTATTCCCAAGCTTCCTTTTCTTAGACAAGATGTCCTTTAGAAATTTGGCATAAGAAGGCATCTCTTCAAGTGCATCTACAAAAGGTATATTTATATGCTGCTTTTTGAACACATCCAAAAATTTTAAAAATTACTTGTCTTACTTTTGCGTTTGCAGTCTTTTAGGGAAAGGAATAGTGGTTTTGTAGAGGTTGCTCATTTTTGGCTTAATTATTTCCTTTCCATTACTCTCTTTATCCATTAACTCCTTATCATCCTTGTTAGTTTATGGTTCCTCTTTATTTGTTTTAGTATCAATGTCCTTTTCATCTTTTTGTGCTCATATTCCTCCTTTATATTTTTACCACTACTCAAGGCTATAACGTTGCAATGATTTTTACATTCTCTTCTTGGGTTTATAATTGTGTCATTTAGAAGGCTACCTTAAGGCCTTTGACTTAAGGCCTCTTGAGTGTACACTTTTACATTTGCTGATTGGATGAAGTCTTTCATCATCCCTATTAAAGCATATGTATTGTCCTCAGTATATGGCTTCTTCTATTGGACTTGTGATTATTATAAATCATATGGTGAAAATGATTGATGGTTGAAATGATTACTGCCGAGATTATTGTTATTCCAACAGAAATTAGGATGTTGTCTACATCCTAGGTTATATGTGTTTAATTATGGATTATTGTTTTGGTTCACATTACCCATAAAACATGCTGATTCAAGATTATGTGGAAAATTATCAAACAAATGAGCTTCCCAACAAAAGGCATAAGACACCCCTAAATCTTGGACTTGGTTTACACTCGTTGGTGAGTTTGAGCCTTCAAAATAATCACCAAAGATGATACTTGAGCTATAAGTCACGTGATATCATTTACCCCATACATTTCGGCTACACTTCTGGTGGCTATCATTCGGTCCATTTTCCATTGATAATTATTGCTAGCCATTTTCTTAAGTAACTCATTAGCTTGATTGTAAGATTTACCTAGCAAAGCCCCATTAGTGGATGCATCAATGCTGGTTTTCGTTTGAGCATTGAAACCATTGTAGAAAGTCTCAATTGGATCCAATAAGGGATATCATGGTGAGGAAACTTCCTTATCAATTCTTTGAATATTTCCCATGCTTCATATAAAGATTCTCCTCCATATTATTGATAGGAGGTAATGTCATTCCTAAGCTAGACATTCTTTGTTTGTGAGAAATATTTCATCAAGAATTTCTCTACCAAATCATTCCTAATTGTAATGTAATCAAGTGGCAAAGAGTTTAGCCAAGCTCAAGCACAATCTCGCAAAGAGTAAAGCAGCAATATAAGCCTAAACTCCTCTTCGGTCACACCACTAAATTTCAATGAATCTCAAACTTCAATAAACAATCTGAGAAGTAAATGAGGATCTTTTGTTGGTAATCCGTTGAATTGTTCAACTATTTGTTGCATTTGAAATATCACTCACTTTAGTTCAAATTGATTAGCTTAAATGTTTAGCCTTATAATATTTGGATTCAGCCCTTCCAACGTAGGTATTCAATATTCATTTGTAGCTCTATCCTATCTTTTATTAAAGGAATGTGGTTATCAAATTTAGCTCATTATTGTTTATTTCTAATGGTTTAGCCATTTCTTTCACTTGGGTAACAACTTATTGTTTTCTTATTAATCTCAAACTACGCTCGATTTTGGGATCTAAAGACAAAATTTCTCCCTTATAGACTCTACTCTTACAATAGACTCAACTATATTTCTAAAAGCACTAAAGAAGATTTCTAAATTAAAAATAAATAACTAACTAAATAAATAAATTAAAATGTAAAAAATAAATCAAGAAAATAAATAAAAGAAGTTAACTAAAATAAATAAATAAAAATAAATTACTAAGTAGATAAATAAATAAATTAAAATTATGAAAAATAAATAAAACAAATAACTAAAATAAAAAAAATTAATTTCTAATATTTATAATCCTCGACAATGGTGCCAAAAACTTGATTAACACACAAATTGTGTGCAATAAATACGCAAATATACATATCTCAACAAATATTATAATGATAAGAAAAAATCATTCACACAGATATTATGTTACTAGAAACTAAAACTTTAAAACTAAAACAAAATAAAAAAAATAAATTTTTTTATGTTTTTATATTTTAAAGAAGCAAAATTAAAAGAACTAAAAATAAATAACGAAAATTAATTAAATCATATTTGGTAACTGAGAAGATATATGAGAAAATATCTAAAAATATGTAATCTCCTAATTTTATAAATATGTGGGTCACTAAAACTCGACAATATAATTATCAATCAATTGAATCTAATCTAGCATGTATTGCTCTCTCAAGTAAACTACACACCATATAATAATTAACCTAACGACACGCTCATGTCAATTAAATTACATACATAAGAATCATATATTTTTGCCGAGAAACCATGTATGTTATTTAATCAACACAAATAATTAAATAATTATATCAAATCTATTTAATTACCTTTATAGATTGGCCAAACAAATAATAACATAAAAATTAGATTAAATAATATAATTAAATTTGGAATCATAATTAAGGTAAAATATTAGATCATCACATGGTGAAAATTGAATTTACTAACATAATTTTGTTCATAAAACTCATATTTTTCATAAAAAAGACCTAAAAATTGATAAAAAAAAATGAGAAGAAGAAGAAATACAATCAATCTCTTGAATTATAATACTAATCTCCTTGTGTTCTAAACCAAAATTGTACATCATTTTAAATTTTTATGTATTTTCTCTCTTTTTGGTTCTAAAAATTGATAAAAATTATGTTAATTTTGGCTCATTAGGGTTTATGGGGAAATTAGGGGATTAAATAACTCAAGTAGAATCCAGACCGTTAGATCAGCTTCAGATCAAGGGCTAAGATCAAAATAATCAAAATTAACAGTGCTGGTTAATAGATAAGAGACACGTGGCACATAGGATTTATTGGGCAAACGAGAGCATAACACATGGCATAGGAGATTGGTCTCATTCAATGTATGTTGAATCAATACCACAACATGATTTGTGGTTATGGATGGCGTGGTGCACAAGTGGAAAGAATGGACAAATAGAGTTATGACATATGACATCATCGTTTGACCGCACTAGGAACTCCAAAGGAATGAGGTGCTGACACGTGTCAAAGCACTATGTCACTTTGTACATACGAATTTGCATGATTTTCCTTCTTGAATTGCATGGCATCCATATGGCTTGCTCTATCAACTTCACTACTTACACAGCATACACTTGGCAGATTGTGATTAATCCCACTTTAAAAATTCATAAAAATTACTTAAAATTTTCAAAAAGTCCCAAAAAATTCTAAAAATTCTATTTTAACTTATTTTCATTAGAAAGTTCATATTTTAATATTTTTGACCCAAAAATACTACTTATTGAATAAAATGAGTAAATATTAAGGAGAAAAGTGCATTGATAACTCTACTTTCATAAAGTCATCAAAAGAATGTTTAGGTTTTATTTTTATTTTTAAGAATTTTTTGAATAATTTAAAAATTACACAATTTCTATTTAGACCGACCTTGAAAGTACACTTATAAATTTCTATAAGTGATTTTTGCACTTGCGAGCATTTTATAAATTTTACAAAATTTGACAATAAAGTTTTTGTCCATCATAGACTCTAATAATCCTATGGATAAAACCGCTACTATTAGAATTGTTTTAAATCTTACTTTGTCTAAAGGTTGGGTAGTGCATTAGGTAGATGTAAATAATGCTTTTTTGCATGGCCTTTTAATTGAAGATGTCTATATGTCACAACCCCTTTGATTTTAAAATGGAGATAAGTCATTAGTCTTCAAACTAAAAAAGGTTATTTATGGCCTTAAAGAGGCTCCAAAGGCTTGGTATCAAGAACTATGTAGTGCCTTATCGAGGGTTGGGCATATGGCAACAAAATCAGATAGCTCTCTTTTTACTCAAATTAGCAGCAATTCATATCTAATGGTTTTAGTTTATATTGTTGATATTATTATCATATGATCTTATATTTCTCACGTTGATTTTCTTATTCACAATCTATATCTTGAGTTTAATTTATAGGATCTAGGATTGCTTCCTTACTTTTTAAGTGGAGAAGTTCTCTTTGCATGGTTTAGATTGTATGCACCTATCTCTACATAAATATGTTCTTGAATTACTTGAAGCTACTAGTTTAATTGGTAAAAAGCCAATGAGTGCCTCTATATGTATAGGCAAGTCTCTAGGAAATTTTGATGGAGTGTCTTTGGCTAATCCATATGAATACAGAAAGGTAGTGGGCTTTCTAACATATGTTATAGTTACGAGACTAGACACTACTTTCTCAATAAACAAACTTTGTTAGTTTATGGCTTCTCTCTCAATTTACACTAGATGGGTATCAAACATCTCCAAAGATAACTTGCTAGCTAGTACATTATATTTTGGTCTGGTGTTGTCTAAGGTTTAGTCATTTGAGTTGCTAGTTTATTGTGATGCTGATTGGGCTAGCTCTACAAATGATGAGATCGAGAAGCACTAGTTCTTACTGTATGTTCTTAGGTGATTCACTAATTTCTTGGAAATCATCCAAACAAAAAGTTGTTATACGATGTAGCACTAAAAGTAAGTATAGAGCTATGGCTTTTGCCACAACTGAAATTATTTGGTCGAAGGCTTTATTTATTGATCTACATATTGTGTTTGTTCTCTTTCGACCTTGTTTACTAATAGTGTTTGTGTTGCATCTCATACCCACAATCCTCAGTTTCATGATTGAACAAAACATATCAAAATAAACCATTATTTTATCAAAGATTAGGTTGTATAGGGTGGTCTTCAAGTCACTCATATGTCATCCTCAGCTTGCATATTGCCTTACAAAACCACTTCCAATCTCTTATTTTCTTGAATTGTGTTTGAAATCATGATGCTTTTTCCCCATCTGTTTAGGGGGAGGGAGGGTTTAAGTACATATAGTAGCGTAGCCATGCTAAAGGCTAGGTTGGACTTTTTTGTCCAAAATTTATGAACTTCAAGCCCACATATAAATTATCTTCTTTCCTTTATTGTCCATAAAATTTAAAGGTAATTTTTTTGAAAAACAATTATGCTTAAGTTCACTATAACTTCACAAATTGGATACATTAGTAATTTTACTATAAATTGATGTATTTTAATCACATTAAATTTACATTTGTGGACACTTCAATCATTTTAGAAAAATTATGATAATTTTATTTTAATTTATTTTTTATTTTTTAAAAAAATTTTGTTACATTTGTAGATTTATACATCTATTTGTGGGGCCATTACCATTAAGATTCATTTTAATTCCACTTAAATTTTTGCAAGAAAAAATATTATAAAAACCAAAATTAGCTAGAATTGATTAAAGTCCCAAAAGAAAAAGTAATGTCACTAAAATGTATTTATCGTAAAAAATGCGACTAATATATTAAATTTGTAAAAATAAAATAATCAAAGTATCATGCTACTTATTCATTAAGTAGGAAACAACTACTTTGTAAAGTATGAGAATTAAGAAGTAATTACTCTCTTTTTACAACAAAACTAATTTATTAATATAGAATGATTAGAGTATTTGTATTTTACTTATTTAATTATTCTTATATTCTTAATTTTAATGAATAAAATATAGAATTTTAAAATATTCAAGTGAGTTGCATGTTGTTGAGTTATAGCTAATTGTTTTTAATTTATAAATTTTATATTTAATATTTAATATATTAAGATAATTGTAACCTAGTTCCATCTAATTTTTTTTTCCAACTAGGCCACTGAGTATATAGAATGTGTGTGCAAGTCTTTCTATTATATGTATTCTTATAGCAAGTAATATGTGTACTAGTTTCTATTGGATACAAGCATATTAATTATAAGTAGTGCTTCTTAGCTAATGTAGTAATTAAATAGCTTTCTATTGAATAACACATTGAACTTTCTTCTTCTTCCTCCGTTGTTGAGACACTTCAATTAAGGAGATCGCCTCATCTGAGCCACCTATATGAAATTAAGGAAGGGGTAAAAATTACATTACATGCTCTTCTTTTTATTAACAACTTAGCACAATAATATATATTTATTGTGTGCATTGAGAAGCGCGGACCATTACTCTATGTGTACAGAGTGTGCATTTATTTTTATTTTTTTAAAATAAGCATTATTTATTTTCTTATCTGCTTAAAGACTTTTTTCTCGCTTGTACGTATAATTATATTATTTTAATTGTAAAAGAGTATACTATTTTTAAATTATGCTTAACAATTGTTTAGTACAAAGGGCAGATATGCTGAAAGAAATTAAGGGTGCACTGTACACTTTGTTAAGAATGAGTGTATAAGAATACAACACATGAAAGATATATGAGAACAAATATTAATTAGCCTGTATTCTGCATTTGTAATATTTCCAAATTATTAATTTACAAAACTTTATATATATATATATATGATTTAATTATATTAATTCCTTCTTATGACTTTTGGGTAATTAATACGATCGAGTTCTCTTTAATAATAAATTTAAATCATATTTGTTTGCTGTAATTTTTTGTGGATATTTATATCACTAGTTATGAATAGAGTGAATATGAATTAATTATGTTATTTAAAAAAGTTATGAACACAATGATTTTTTTAATAATAAAAAAATTCATGCTACAAAATTTTGCTATAACCTTTTTAGTAATAAATACTATTTATTTATGAACTGTGAGAAAAAGTGTATGTGTTTCATATTAATTTTTAACATATAAATTTGCTATTAATTTGTTGGCTATTACATGTATGAACTCTGGTTAAAGGTGTTTTCATAAATTTTTCTATAAAAGTATTGAAACTACCTAGTAATGTATAATCTAGCTATTATAAAAGTCATTTGACATAATTTGGTATAGTTAACTGTGAAAAGATTTACTTCAAAATGTTAAAGGAGGGGTAATATTGAAAATAGAGTTATATACCTTTAATTATAATATACAAATAACCAAAATATTCATATGAAGTTTCTTTGTTAGTCACATGATATTATATAATATTTAAAAAATTATATTCCTTTTATAATATAAAAAAATAAAACATGAATTCTTGCTTTATTTAATAGTAATTAATTAAAATATTAAGTGTTATGGAATTATGATTTTATTCTTGGGCTTTCCTCCTAAAAGTTAAGTATTATTTATAATATAATTCATATTTATAAACTATTATAATCATCATTTTACAAGAAACTGTACAATTTTGCTTTCTTTTCTTATCTTATGAACTATTTCAAATCAAGAAGTTGATCACATTATGACTGTCAACAATAAAACGTTAACAAAAATAATATACTAATGTTTTTTAATCAAATTCCATAGTTTTCATCAAAAATATATTTTTGTCCTTTTTTTACATAAATTTAAACCCGTATATTATATAAATTTAATGTACACAGCAAGTATTTAAAAAAGACTCCACATACACTATTTACTTAATTTATTAAACCCAAATGCAACTGTTTAATTAAATAAAAAGACTACAATGTACTCTTGGTGAAATTTGCAAGACACTATTAATTATGAATTGTAAATATTTAGAGGTGACAAATAGAATATAAAAGAAGGCTGGAAAGTTTGAGTTTAATAAACAAATAATTTCTTTTGTTCTTTTTTTTTTTGCCTTTCATTTTACATCCTCCATATTTATATTTTTTTTTCTCTAATAGGTAATTTATACTTATTTTGAACAAAAATGCTCCTATATTTAAAAATAAAGACATATATCTTGGTCTTGTTATTTTATTTTAAATATTTGAAAAAAAAACATTGAGCTAAGCTCCTAAAACAAAAAGAACTTTTATAATATTAAAACTTATATTTTTAATATATATATATATATATATATCTTTATATTATTAATTTCAATTTATTAGAAGAAAAGATTATCAAGAATCTAACTAATAATGCTTATTATATTCATCTCATCTATGCTTTTCATTAATGAATTTACTATCACAGTTCATTTGAAAGTTTAAAATTTTTTTAATTCAAATATTTTGAAAAAATTAGTCAAAAAGTAATAAAGTAATTGAAGTATAACAATTCAAGTACAATCCATGATAACACAATTAATGTAAACAAAATATACTTTATTATTTAACATATATGATATGAAATGATACATAATAGTGTTTTGCTAAACAGAACACGCCATGATGAGGCGAACGAATGGCCAAAATTATTATTTTATTTTTATTTTACTTGCTCAATCCGACATGACATTGTAGAACACGAGCCATAAAAACTTAATTAGCCACTCTTTTTTATTAAAATAATATTTTGCTGATTATTTCTCGTGTTGACAACGCATGAGCATGATATATATGTCAAACGAAAACAAAATTCATTTACTAATATATTCACACAACTCGCATAAATTACTATGTATAAATATCTTACGAAATAAATAGATTAAAATTAATAATTTTTTATAAGTTTTAGCCTCAAAACTAACATAAAAATTAATCTCACGTCATGTTACTTCACTTTAAAGTCGGTTAAAAATCGACTTTAAATTAAAAGTCGATTCAACACGTAAATCGACTTTAAAATATATATTGATTTTTTTAACATATTGCATGTATTCATTTTCTACTCTACTAATAACCTGTATTCGATCACATATAACATAAAGAAAAAACCAAAATATGTTTAACAAAGTTTAAATAATAATATAAATAATTAAAAAAATTAAATATAATTAATTACTTGATAATTAAATTTATTACAAAAAATAATGTATATACAATACATATATATATTTAACTTAAATTACAAATAAAATGATGTTGTCAAAGTGTCATGTATTTTGTAATATTCCTACTTTATTTCAAAGAAAGAAAGCTTGGATGGCTTAGAATTACTAGCATAGTGACAAGGAAACTAGACAAAAAACAGCTAGTCCATATAACAATTCATTCCCCTATATATATGAGCACGTAAACATTTATCAAACAAGTAGTCTAAATTTCAAAGACATATGAATGGAGAAATTAAAGCATTATAAATATTACCATGGTATTCTCCTATGTTATTCAAGATCATCATATTCTTCTCCCGATTTATAATTTGAACAAAAAGTGCTATGTCCATTCTTCTGGTAAATCATCAAAAATATGCATATCATAGCCCCCCACTTGTTCTAACCAAAGAAATATACGTAATTAAGTTCAAAATAAGAATGTAATATCATGAATTCACAAAAAAATAACTTATATATGTTTAAAGATTAGTAAAAGAGATTACCACATCGACATCCGAGTGATATAATAATAACCTTATCCATTCGAAATCATATTATCACTTTATTAATTTTTTATCTATAAATATGAAGCTATCTGGAATCAAGCTGGTATTTTTAATGCTATAATGAGCTCCAAATATGAAGTCAAGTGCAACTCTGATTTGTTACTTGGGTTGGTTGAGCTTTGGTGCCTATAAACGTATGGAACAAATGTGTAATACGTTTTTGGGCAACAAAACTCAACCAACCCAAGCAACAAATCAGAGTTACACTTGACTTCATATTTAGAGCTCATTATAGCATTAAAAATACCAGCTTGATTCTAGATAGCTTCATATTTATAGATAAAAGATTAAAAAAGTGCTAATATGATTTTCGAATGGATAAGGTTATTATTATATCACTCGGATGTCGATGTGGTAATCTCTTCTAACAATCTTTTAACATATATAAGTTATTTTTTATGAATTCATGATTCATCAAATAGAGGAGGACTCCCATGTGGGGTAGCTATTGGATGTACATTCTCATCAAAACGTTCATCGTGATGTGATTGATGGTAAGAATACGCAGATTGTATTGGAGAAAATGAACCACTACTGGATTACATCTGCATTCCTAGCATAAAGGGATGACCAATAGGATGAATATAACTCATACTGGATATAGGTTGAGCACCATGAGATTGCATGGGTGGTATGCCTGGCATGGATGGTGGCATGCATGACATGGATGGTGGCATGTGTGGTATGGATGGTTGCATGCCCGGCCAATATGGCATGCCTTGATTGTAGTATGAAGCCATACCTGACATGTGTTATGCTTAATATTCTTTTAAAGTGGCAATCTCACTTAACATTGAGTCCCTAAAAGAGTTGAGTTCTTCTTCAATTTTATTGTACTTCTCCTTACTAACCATCTGAAGCTTTTGTTTTGGAATGTTAAAATACTCCATATAACCATCATATTGGCTACCTCCCCTAACACGACCAGGATGCTCGCATCTGAATGCATGATATATAGCATCTCTCCTAGGCTCTTCAATTATTTCACCCCTGGATATTTATTCTTGAATAGCTCTCTACAAATAATAAAGCAAACAAACATATCATATGTTATTACATCAATTATTAAAAATCATATGGAATTTGTGTCAAGTTAAATTACTAACCAACTTATTTAGTTGTTCTTCTCCTCGCTTAGTCATTGGTCTTGACTTCTTCATTTTTAGAGTCTTTGTTTCTATGTACAATTCAGATCGGGTAACCAGTGTACCCAATTAAGCTTCCTACATAAATTAAATAAATTTATTAACCATGACATCAACTTAAATTTGAGAAAATAAAATATAAAAATATTTATAAATTAACACAAATTAATAATACCATTCTATATCTAACTTTAGGATTTGAAGACCTCCTAGTACAATTAGAAAGAATATTAGGCATTTATATATTTCGATGTTCTTCCCTAATAATTTGAAATTCATCTGTACGTCTATAATCCACGAAGTCTTTCCAAACTTGAGGTGTAATCCAGGGGTGTCTTTCAGGGATTTTGTAGAGCTCTACTTCATCAAGTGGTTCCAAATATGGAAACACATAATTTCTTGCCAATCTGAAAGTTTTGTATTCCTTACACGCCTTATTTTCAATCTTATAATACTTGTTCTTCCAAGTGTCATCGACTTTATAACGATTCTGTAAAAACACCTTAGACAAGATTAGATATAATACAAAAAAGATATAATATATGTAATTAGTTATAAAATATAAGAGACTTAGACAAATGGTTTTCCATATTTTTAACTTTTCATCTTTGTCAACCCGAGTCCAATCATTTATATTGATTGGTATACTTGACTTCACAAGTCTACCAATAGAGGATTTCAATTGTTGACCATTTTCCTCTATTGGATTACCAGTAGCATCAAATAGAACGAGTACTCTATCGTCTGGGTTAAGTGGAGCATAAGGTATAATCGCCCAATCCCTTCTTTTCAAATGCCCCAATGGATCATTTGGATCTACAAGCTCTGTTACCCTAGGATCTATGAAATATCTACAAACAATGAAGAAATATAAATTATTTGACATTTTTAGGAACATACATATATATATAAACATCCAAGAGTTTTTATAACAATATAGAACATACATTATGTTTATCTAGGTTATTGATTATATACATATATTCTTTCATAATCACTTCGAGTCCATGACGAAGAATCATCGTCATCAACTAGATCATCACATATATTAGGCAATTTGTTTGAGAAATGACTAATATTGGATAATTTATCAATATAGGGTCATCATCTTCTAAAGCATCACAATGTAAAACTCTTTTTTGGAGGCGTTAACATAACAAACTATCATGTGTCAATTTGATCGCTCACGTAAAATACTTGTTTTGCATGAAGTGCTAACGTGAAAGGATCATCAATGTGACTTAATTTGGATAAATTTACAAGGGTAAATCCAAAATCATCTATTTTATATCCAACATTGATAACATCTTTGACCCAATCACACAAAAAAACTGTTTCACGTAAGACCTCATAATCCAGTTCCCAAATATCTTGAATTATACCATAATATGTTCTATCAGAAAGTACAAGATTACCATCTTTTGAACTCAAAAATTTCATAGTTTATGCAACCATCTTCACACCACTATTCTGATTTACTTGGACTTTGTCCCTATCTTGAGTCATAAACCTCAATCTATTAATTGCGAAAATAGAAAATGATTTGACATCAAATTTTGGACCATGTGCAAGCCATTCTAAACTTTTTGTTATTTTATGATTGGGTTTGTTGAGTTCATCTCGAATCTATGTATACAAAAACATGAAATGTGTTTAAAGCAAAGTTTTAAAACATTGCATAGAAGTACTAATGAATTCTTGTATATGACACTTACATGGTTGCGAAACCAATTAATAAGCTCTCGCTTATGTTCATCATACAACCATTTTTCTCCTCCTTTTTTTATAATGAGGATTGATCTTCAATAAGTTCAAATGCATCCTGTAATGTTATTAAAGATATATCAAGTAGATATCATCATTAATAGTTAAATAAAAAATATTTTTTGCATAAATGGAAAGGTTAAACATCACTTACTCTATTTACGGTTATGCCTCATTATTATTTACCAAAATGATTCGGTATGCTTTTTTCCATCGAGTGTGATCAATAAACAATTTCTTACTTTTATCAAGCATAGGGTTACCTAATTGGATAATGTAACATTCTAAGAACAACTTGTACGTAGGATTCCCAATTTCAGTGCAACCACTAATGTATTCAGAACAAAACTCAATGGCCTCTTCAGCAATATAATGTTCCACCATGCATCCTTCAAGTCGATTTCTATTATTTACATATCCTTTAAGGACTTGCATATATCTCTCAAAATGATACATCCACCTTAAGTAAGTAGGACCATACAATTGAAACTCTCAAACTAAATGAACACATAAGTGAATCATTATATCGAAGAAAGAAGGAGGAGAATATTTTTCAATTAGACACAAAGTCTCTACAACATCTTTTTGTAAAGATTTTAACTCACCAATTGATATAGATTTCTTGCATATTGTATTGAAGAGTGAACATAGATGAATTGTTGACAATCGAACATATTTTGGAAGAATTGATCTAATAGCAACTGGTTATAAATGTTGCATTAATATATGACAGTCATATGATTTCAATCCATAAAGTTTCTTAAGTGGGATGAGTAACCATCATGAACTTTCACACTCGGCAAAAATTTACAAAACTCATCCTTCTCTTTTGTTGACATTGTATATGATGTTGGTGGCAAGTATGTTCGATTCTTATCATTTTCCACCCTTGGTGCCAATTCAGGTCATATGCCTAGTTTCTTTAAATCCAGTCTTACTTTAATTCCATCCTTCGTTTTTTGAGGTATATTAAGTAATGTACCAATCAAGCTCTCACATAAAGTTTTCTCAATGTGCATGAAATCTAAGATGTGACGAATGTGTAGGTCTTTCCGATAAGATAATTCTCAAAATATTGATTTTTTATTCCAACAACCATGGTCTACTGATTCAGTAACATTTTCACTTTCACCCCTTTTATTAGTTAACCTCTTTCGTTTCCCTACCTTAGTGAGTATTATTTTTTTCATCTTTCCATATCGTTTGAATGTCATACCATTCAACTCCCTTAATATCTCAACACCTCGTAAAGGTCAGGGTGCATGATCATGATCATCTTCACCATCAAATGGTTTCTTTTGGTATCTAAACTTGTGTCTAGATGGAAAAAATATTCTATGTATTCTATAAGACATCTTTCGTTCGTGAACAAGATAAGTTGCAAAAGTGCCATCACTACATATAGGGCATCCTTTGTAACCTTTCATTGCATGTCCTAATAAGTTCTCATAGGCAGGAAAATCATTAATTGTCCATAAAAGGACTCCCCTTAAGTTAAAGTGTTCTTCTTTATATGCATCATAAACATTTACACCATCATTCCACAAAGTCTTTAAATCATCTATCAAAGTATGCAAATATACATCAATATCAACACCGGGTTGTTTTGGTCCTGAGATCAATAATGATAACATCATGAATTTATTTTTCATACACAACGAGAGAGGAAGGTTGTATGTTACCATAATTACTGGCCAATAGTTATATCTACTACTAAGGGAACTTTGTGGATTAATTCCATCAGCAACAATAGCAAGACGAATATTGCGTGGATCAGATACAAATTGAGGGGATAAATTATCTACTACTTTCCAATTTGTAGAATCACAAGGATTACGTAGCACCCCATCATCAGATCAATTCTCTGAATGCCAAGTCAACATCTTTGATGTCTCTATACTTTTGAACAACCTTTGAAAACAAGGAATTGGAGGAAAGTACCAAAGAACCTTTGCAAGCACGCCTTTCTTAGGTGTTTTCTCATTTGTAGCATGCTTCCATCTCAATTCTCTACACATTAGACAATCATCTAATGTCTCTTATTCTTTTCTATAAAGAATGAAATCATTTGGACAAGCATGAATCTTATGATATTGCATGTCAAATCGATTAAGAGATTTCTTCATTTCATACATTGATGATGGCAATTAAATACCCTCAGGAAACATATCTATTAGTAGATTTAGTAATTATGTGAATCCATTGTAAAAAAAACCATGTTTCCCTTCACATTGTACAAATGAACCAATCCTGACATTTTAGTGTATTTCTTGCATTTTGGATACAACGATTTTTCGACATCTTCTAGAAGTTTTTTAAAGGTTTCATGATCATTCTCATGTAGTTCATCTTCAACACCATGAAACATATTTTCTATCTATACATTATGATAAGATGTATGTAATCCACTCACATTCTTATTTATCTTTTCCCTATGAGTATTTTCAATATTTTCTCCATGATAATACCAATATTTATAGCTCAAAAGAATACCACTACCGATAAGGTGATACTTAACCTCGTCAACTTCATGAAATCGCTCATTTTTACATTTAACCCATGGACATCGAATCATACTAATTTCATTATTACTATTTTTACAAGCAAATTTCAAGAAACTTTCAACTCCAGAAATGTAGTCCTACTCAATTCTACACTTTGACATCCAAGTTTTGTCCATTTTCTATTAATGACATTAAGCATATTAAATATCCAATCAATATATTTCAGGTATTAATATAAATGAATTCCCTAATTATTAGAATATATACCAAAACATACATAATACAAAAAATTATCATTTTAATCATTTTAAAATTGTATTACTATTACTTAATAAAATATAATTATTTATATGTAAATAAATTTATTCACGTACAGTAAATATTCTAGTCCTTCAAACCCACAACATCCAGATATTATTTCCATAGAAAATCAGCCAAACAAATAATAACATGCATAATACAAAACATACATAAATAAGAAATTTATACAAAAAATAAAGCAAATTGAATAATAAGTGTGTAGGATTAATAGAAATACTTATAAGAGTAAATGAAGTGACAAAATGAAGGAAATGAAGAAAAAATTGTGTTTTGTAAGTGAGAAAATGGGTATAAAAATTTGAGTATTTTGCTAAAAAAAAGTAGGGGATCTGGAAGATAATTTGGAGAGGAAGAAAACCCATTAAACGGCGTTGGAAATGGTGGTCAGAGGTAGCCAAAAAAAGCGAAAGAATGGAGGAGGTGAAGCTCGGTTTTAAGTTTTTTTGGCTGTAAATTAAAAATGATGTTCTCATGGAGAAGAGAGAAGAGAAATGAAAAAAATACACATGAATAGAATTTATTGACATGTGAAACCGATGCTACACACGTGGATAGCGTTAGTTGATACGTAGAATCGATGCTATTCACGTGTATTAAATTTTTTATTTTAATAGTTTTTAAAATTGAAATTAAACAATACAATTTTTTATATTTTTTTGGTCAATTATTTTTTAAGATTTTAATTAACTATAGACCTTTTATATTTTTTTGAAAACTTTTCTGTATTGTGTTTTTCATGCTATCCAATTTCGATAACTACGTATGAAAAACATGTACATAAAACTAAGTATATATCTATGTGTATTTTTTTTATTTTAATATTTTTTAAAATTAAAATTAAACAATACGATTTTTTATATTTTTTGGTCAATTATTTTTTAAGATTTTAATTAACTATAGACCTTTTATATTTTTTTGAAAACTTTTATGTATTGTGTTTTTCATGCTATCCAAATTCGATAACTATGTATGATAAACATATACATAAAATGAAGTACATATCCAAACAAATACACAAAATTCTATAAATTATTTATATTTAAAAACCAATTGAATGAAAAAAAAGAAGAAAAAATTATACTATATATATATATATCCAAATTCAACTTTAAATAATTCAAATAAAATAATAATTGACAAAAAATAATTGTATATAATAAAAATATTAATTACTTGGATAGTGTCGGTTGACCCATAGACCTGATGCTACGTCCTACATGTATCGTCGATTCTACGTGTCAACGGATGCTATTCACGTGTGTAGCATCGGTTTTTCACCGAACTGACTTTAAATTGATTATAAGTCAATTTTATCAAAAAACTGACTTTACATATTAACTTAAATGCCACATTTTGTAGTAGCCAAATATAAGTTACTTTGTATATTTTTTATTATCTTTGAATTTTTTCAGTTATTAGAAATTCAAAATAAAAAAATCTTATATAATTATCATGTTATACACAACTCCATTTATTTTAAATGAATCATGCACAAGAATAAGGACAATATTGTTTTCAATAAATAAGGAGTTTGTCTATGCTTTTAAATATTTTCTAATTAATTAAGCTGTAAAATTCAAATTATTTATGTTTTAAATTTAGTAGTATACAATATAATAGACATGAGAGTGTGATTAGATCAATTACTATATAGTGTGTAGTTTACTCAAGAGAGAAATATATGCTAAGTTATATTCAATTAATCATGTAATTAATTGACAATTATATTGGAGCGATTTTAGTGATTACATGTTTAGAAAATTGAAGAATTAAGTATTCTTAGATATTTTCTCACATATCTTCTTAACTACCAAATATGCGTTAATTAATTCTCCTATTTATTATTAGTTCTTTTAATTTTGCTTTCTTAAAATATAACAACACAAAAAAATTAGTAACTAATAATATGATATATGTGGGAGCGATCTTTTTTAGGTCACATATATTTACGTATTCATTGCATACAATTTGTGTCGATCAAGTTTTTAGCGCTGTTGCGAGAGATTAAATCATTATAAATTAGCTATTTTATTTTATTTTAGTTATTTTTCTTATTTATTTTTCATAGTTTTAATTTATTTAGTGTTTTAGTTATTTACTTTAGTTTTTTTCTTTATTTATTTTTCATAATTTTTATTTATTTATTTATTTTTAATTTTGACATCTTTTTTAGTACTATTAAAAAATATTTGAGTCTATTGCATTAGAAGAGTGCGTAAGGGAGAAATTTTGCATTTAGATTCTGAGATCAAGCGTACTTTGAGATTAATAAGAAAACAACAAGTTGTCACCCAAGTGGTGGAAATGACTAATCTATTAGAAATAAACAATAATGAGCTAAATTTTAACAATCAAATACCTTTAATATATGATAGGGATAGAACTATGAATGAATATGCATGACATATGTTGGAAGGATTGAATCCAAGTATTACAAGGCCAACATTTAAGCTAATAAGTTTGAACTAAAGCCAGTGATGTTTCAAATGTTACAAATAATTGGATAATATAACATATTACCAATAGTAGATCCTCATCTATATCTCAAATTTTTTATTGAAGTTAGAGATCCATTCAAATTCAGTGATGTGATCGAGAAGGTATTTAGGTTTAGATTGTTCCCTTACTTTTTGTAAGATCATGCTCAAGCTTTACTAAACTCTTTGCCACCTAGTTCCATTACAACTAGGAATGATTTAGTGGAGAAATACTTGATAAAATATTTCCCACCCATAAATAATGTCAAGCTTAGAAACGATATTACCTCTTACAAACAACATAAAATGGGAATCTTTATATAAAACATGGGAAAGATTCAAAGAATTGCTAAGGACGTGTCCTCACTCTGGTATCCCTTATGGGATCCAAATGAAGGCTTTCTATAATGGTCTCAATGCTAATTCAAGAACCATTATTGATGCATCTACCAATGGAGCTCTTCTAACCAAATCTTATAATTAAACTTATGATTTATTAGAGAAAATGGCTAGTAATAATTATCAATGGCCAATGGACAGAACAACGACCACAAGAAGAGTAGCTAAAGTGCATGAACTAAATGATATCATGATACTTACAACTCAAGTGTCATCTTTGGTTAATCTTTTGAATGCTCAAAAATTTCCAATGAGTAAAAACCAAGTCCAAGATTTAGAAGTGCCTAATGTATTTTGTGGTGGGGCTTATTTATTTGATAATTTTCCAAATAATTCTAAATCAACATTCTATGTGGGTAATGTGAACTAAAACAATAATCCATATTTGAACACACATAACCCATGATGCAAACAACATTCAAATTTCTCTTAGAGTAATAATAACAATGAAGGTGGCAATCAATTTAACAGTCAATCATTTCTACCACCTAGTTTTTAACAAACACAACAATCATAAGCCTAAGAGAAGAAACCATCTACTGAGGACAACAAAAATTCTTTGATGGCGATGATAAAAGACTTCATCCAGTGAGTATATACAAAAGTGTCCACTTAAGAGGTTTTAATTAGAAACATAGAGACCCAAATGGGGAAACTTGCCTAGGCCATAAGTTAAAGGCCTTAAGGTAACCTTCCAAGTGATAGAAATATAAACCCAAGGAGAGAAGGTAATGGAGATCGAGGTGTTGATCAAGTTGATGTTTCCAAATATGCTCAAGATCTTTTGTAGGAATTGCCGATCCAATGATTAGGGATAGATTTGGAAGATCAAGTTGGGTGCAAGGGTTACATTAAGAAGTAATTGTTTTCTTAATTAATTGTTGGCCTTCTATGTTTAGCAATTTTTATTTTAGTTAATTGTGAGCTTTTTATTTGAAGGCATTTAGTCTTTTTTTAATTATGAGCCTTTTACGTTTATCAATTTTTATTTTAGTTAATTACGGGCTTTTTATTTGAAGTCTTTTAGTATTTTTTTTAAAGGTTGTGTTAAGCCCAATCCATCAATAAAAAAAGGCCATGTTATCTAGGGTTTCTTGTTTATAAAAGAGAAGCTATATAATTCAGAGGCAAGAACAAATATCATTAATGAAAGGTATATCAAAAAGCTTTTGCTTTGCCTTCTTATGTTCTTGATTGAATGCTTGAATTAGACTTATCAAAGGGAGTGATCATCCCATATGGCATCTCAAGATTCGGGTTTTAAAGATTTTGTTTTCTTAGGAGTCTAATCTAATCATCTTCAACACGTTCTTAGCAAATAAATCATTCTTATTCCTTTGAGTTAGTGGGTTCCTAGGGTTATTTGCCTAAGGGGTACTCATCAGAAGATAAGAAGCATTGTAATGCCATAGCCTTGAGGAGTAGTAAAACTCAAGAGGAGGAACATGAGACTTACAAGGATTGGGAGGAACAAATGGGTAAACCAAACCATATATGGACACAAATCACATACTTCAATTGCTCTCGCCATATCAAGTAGGTTGACTTATCCAACTTAATAAAACAATTGGATTTATCGCTATGTTTTGCATTAGAAAATAAATTCTTGCCTAGGTGTGATTATTAATGTATTAATTGGAATATTATCAATAGAGGGTGTTTGAGTCATAGCTCTGATGAAGCTAGGGAGAAAAGAAGATGAGCCAAGAGTGAAGAAGAAATTGACATACATCATTCTTGATTAATTGTTGTGCATTACATATGTTTTATAATTTATCTAGCTAGAATATTTTACAACAACATACAACCTCTAAGGCTAGGATACATTACAAGCTGCAATAGCACACTACAAACTATGCACTCATCTATAGTAGCACTAAATGAAATTGTCAGCTTTTCAAAATTAATTTATTGTCCAGTGGCTTCTCATATGTGGCTAAAATCCTCTTCAAAATTTGTCATTGCCTAATAAGCCTAACACAATGTTTTGGAAATCTCAAGCAATGCATAGCCAGAATAACAAACTCCCATTCCACACAATCATATCCTTTTCTTATATCAAGATTTAAAGAAACTAGATACCCCTCCATCTTTTTAACCTTCTAAGTGTGTGTAGTTTCAAATGCCACAAAGGAATCGTCCATAATTTGTCTACTCAAAAGAAAAGGCACTTGAAGCATCATCAATAATATCAACTAACGTAGATAGTAATTATTTTAAATGTATCAATTATAATATCACTAAAACCTTAGCAATTATTTTATAAATCATAGTGTAGATAGTAATGGATATTAATTATGCACCTTAGCTAGATTTCCTACTCTCGGAACAAGAGTAATAAATGTTCTGCTAATCATATTGATATTAGAATTACCATTAACAAACTCTAAGAAAGTTTCACTTACATCATTACCTATAATATATCAATATTTTTAAATGCATGCTAAGTATCGTCGTGCAGACTCCACAATGGTGACAAGAACTGATAAATTGAGTTATAGATGTCCAAACAATTTATATTACAAACGGCTCAAAACTAGTTCAAAATCAAGCTGCCTAGAGGTGGGAAATATTCCTAGTAGTATGATACATTTGGAAGCACGAACGTAAACATTGTCATTTCTACAAGTGATAATTAATTTTAGAACAAAGGTTAGCATACCTATGACTTGACAATTTCTACTACTTTTTATTAGTTTCTTAATGAGTTAATTAAAGTTTGCAAAGAGAGGCATTGAAATTATTTTTAAGGAAAATAACAAAAATCAAATACATATAAAATTGAATACAAATGCGAGAGATAGGTGATCATGGGACTATCCTCACTGCTAGAATACAATTTAGCTAATTATGTAATAAATTAATATTTGTTTTCATGAATACTAAATTACTATCATAAACTAAAACCATTATTGAATTCTTACTCTAGCTTAAAAGTCTAGGTCCACTTAAGATTTCCCACCTTTTATGACATTGTAATTGATTTAGAATACCATCATAAATCAACCTTAATCCTGAAAACCTAGAAGAACCCTTATTAGATTTAATTTATTCATTTCATTAAGATCTAAAAAGGAGATAACTTAACTAGGTAAGATTAGAGCAATTGCTCAACCTTTAGTGAAGGTATTCAACTCTACTTCTCCCATGTGGCCATAAGGTACCACTTTGAATAAGAATATTAGCAATTGCATACAAATATCTTATACTAGATATAAACATATACCTATAATAAACTAGTTAGCCACCTAATCTACAATATGCATAGTTTTGACATTAAAACATATAATTAAACACATCAACAATCAAGAATTGAAACTAAAATTTATCATAAAATTAAATTAATTTAAAACAAAGTTTAGGGCTTAAAATTTCTCACAATCATATTAAAGATTTATATAGACATAGATTCTACAAGAATAATCATTTTAACCATGGAAACTAAGAAGAGAAAAAGTGATAAGAAAAGCTTAGGAATTGTAGATGATGAAGCCAAAAGAACACCAATTGAGAGGAGTATGCCATGGCGTACACGTTCCATACCACTACGCACATTGTTGATCTAGAATTCCGAGTAGACCTTAGAGAATTTTTCCACGATGCACATATTTATACTCCCCTACATACTTGTAATTTTATCCTAAATACACATTTTCCCTTTTTTTGCCTCTATTGTCTCCTTAACCAGTCCAATAGCCAACTGTTGTACCAAAGTAGTAAGATTAATTATTTTTTACTCAAGTTAGGAGTTAGTGCTTGTCACATTTACCCTGTCCTATTGATGACTCTATGAAAGTAGAGTCATTAGCACACTTTTTTACATAATATTTACATGTTTTATTTAATATATAGTATTTTTGGAGCCAAAAATATTAAAATATAAACTTCTTAGTGAAAAGGAGTAAAAATATAATTTTAGAAATTTTTTGGCATTTTTCTAGAATTTTTATGAACTTTTTATGAATTTATACCGTAGGGCTACTCAGGAGCTACTTGGGCAAGCCACAGGGATGCCACGCAAGTAGGTATCGTGAATCAAGTTACGCCGCATGTAAGGAGGACAAACCCCATGCCAAGTGTCAGCACAACCTTCAATCTGAGGTCAGAGATTGGTCAAACCACACTGCTATATGTCATAACGTGCTTACTCTGCACGTTCCACCAGTGCACCAGACCATCCATTATCGTAAATTACATTGCACCGTGTGGCCCTGACTTAGTATGCATTGACTCAGATCAGTTTCCCCTACCATGCGTCCCGCTCTGAATTAGCCTAGTGAAGTCTGTGTGCCACATGTCACGTTGTGATTCGTTAGCATTGTCAGTTTTGCTTGTTTTGATCTTTGCCCTTGATCTGAAACCTATCTCATGGTTTAGATCGTACCTGAGCTTTATTTAAGCTCCTAATCACCCATAAACCCTAAAGGGCTATCATTAGCATAATTTTGCTCAATTTTTGGAGCTAAAAAGAGAGAAAAATATAGAAAATTAAATAGGGGATACAATTTTGGTTGTGATTCAATAGGAGATTAACACAACAATTCAAGAGATTGATTGTATTTCTTCTTATACTATTTTCTTTATCATTTTTTATATCTTCCTTTATGAAAAATATGAGCTTTATGAACACAATTATGTGTAGTTAATTTATTAATCTAGGGATATTATGAACCCAATTTTCACCATTTAATGATCTAATATTTTACCCTAATTATAATTATAATTTATTTATATTATTTAATATAATTTTTATGCTATTAGTTGTTTGGTCAAATATTTATCTATAGAGGCAATTAAGTAGATTTGAGAGAATTGTTTAATTGTTTATCTTGATTAAAAAACATACATAGTTTCTAGGCAAATATATATGATTCTTATGTATGTGATCCATAATTGATTAACTTAATGAGTACTATGCAATTTAATTGGCATGAGAGTATGATGAAATTAATTACTATATGATGTGTATTTTACTTGAGAGAGAAATATATTCTTGGTTAGATTCAATTGATTTTATAATTAATTGATAATTATATTAGCGGGATTTTAGCGATGCACATGTTTAGAAAATTGGGGGATTAAGTATTCTTAGATATTTTCTCATATATCTTCTTAGTTACCAAATCTGATTTAATTAATTATTTCTATTTACTTTTACTTATTTTAATTTTGGTTCCTGAAAATATAAAAACACAAAAAAAATTATTTTTATTTATTTTAGTTTTAAAATTAGTTTCTAATGAAATAGTTTTCGTGGGAACGATTTTTTCTTATCATTATATTACTATTTATGATATGTATACTTGCGTATTCATTGCACACACAATTTGTATAGCGATCAAGTTTTTGGCGTCGTTGCGGGGGATTATGAATGTTAGAAATTAATAATTTATTATTATTATTATTATTAGTTATTTTTATTTAATTTATTTATTTTCTTTTACTGGCTTATCTATTTATTTTAGTTGATTTTCTTTATTTATTTTCTTTAATCTATTTATTTTAATTTTTATTTAGTTTTTATTTTGACATCTCCTTTAATATTTTAGAAACATAGTTGAGTCTATTGCATGAGCAGAGTTCATGAGGAAGAAATCTTATCTTTTAGATCTTGAAATTGAGCACATTTTGAGATCAATTAGGGAAAAAGTTGTCACCCAAGAAGAAAATTGGCTAATCCATTAGACATATACAATAATGAGCTAAACTTGAACAATCAAATATTTTTGATGGATGATAGAGATATAACTATGAATGAATATGCAATATCTACATTGGAAGGGTTGAATACAAGTATTATAAGGCCAAACATTCAAGCTAATCAATTTGAGTTAAAGCCAATGATGCTTCAAATGCTACAAATAGTTAGACAATTCAACGGATTTCCAACAATGGATCCTCATCTTCATTTCATATTTTTTATTGAAGTTGTAGTTTCATTCAAGTTTAGTGGTGTGACAAAGAAGGCATTTAGGCTTAGATTGTTCCCTTACTCTTTACGAGACCATGCTAGAGCTTGGCTAAACTCTTTTCCACTTGATTTCATTACAACATGGAATGGTTTGGCGGAAAAATTCTTGATGAAATACATCCCACCAACAAGGAATGGCAAGCTTAGGAATAACATTACTTCCTACCAACAATACAAAAGATAATCTTTATATAAAGCATGTGAAAGATTCAAGGAATTTCAAAGGAAGTGTCCTCATCATGGTATTCCTTCTTGGATTCAAATGGAGACTTTTTATAATGGTCTCAATGCTCAAACAAGAACTGTTGCTGATGCATTTGCTAATGGATCTTTGCTAGCCAAATCTTACAATCAAGCTTATGATTTACTTGATAAATTGGCTAGTAATACTTATTAATGGCCAAGTGATAGAATTACAACAACAAGAAGAGAGCAAGATTGCATGAGGTAAATGATATCACAACACTTATAGCTCAAGTTTCATCTTTGGTTAATCTTTTGAAGGCTTATAACTTAACATCGAGTATAAACCAGGTCCAAAATTCAAGAGTATCGTGTGTGTTTTATGGAGGAGCTCATTTGTTTGATATTTGTCCAAATAATCCTGAATTCATATTCTATATGGGGAATGTGAACTGAAACAATAATCCATACTCAAACACATATAACCTAGGATGGAGACAACATCCAAATTTCTCTTGGAGTAATAACAACAGTCAAGGTAGTAATCAATTCAACTATCAATCCTTTCCATCACCTAGTTTTCAATAACCATAACAATCACAGGATCAAGAGAAGAAGCCACCTACTGAGGACAATACAAATGATTTAATGGGGATGATGAAAGACTTCATCCAATCAATAAATACAAAAGTGCCCACTTAAGAGGCTTCAATTTGAAATTTGGAGAAACAAATGGGGACAATCGTTCAGTCTATAAGGCAAAGGCCTTAAGGTAACCTTCCAAGTGACACAATTGTAAACCCACGAAGAGAAGGTAAGGACCCATGCAATGCCATATGCTTGAGGTGTGGTAAAACTATAGAACTGGAACATAAGACTAAAAAGGATGAAGAGAAATAGGAAATTAACAAGGATGTAGAGGAACTAGTGGATAAAGGAGCATTGTAAATGAATTAATTCAACCAAAGAAAAACGACCTTTACAAACCCACTATTCCTTTTCCTCAAATACTACAAAAGCAAAAGCCAAGAAGTTGTAGAGGCACTTAAACAAATTCCGCCTTATGCCAAATTCATGAAGGATATACTATCAAAGAAAAGGAGGCATGGAGATCATGAAACAATAACCTTGACTGAAGGTTTTAGCACCATCCTTGATAGAAAACTACCATAAAAACTGAATGATCCAAGTAGTTTTGAAATCCCTTGTACTATTGGAAACATCCAGTTTAGCAAGGTACTATGTAATTTGGGGTTTAGCATTAACTTCATGCCATTATCAATCTTCCAGAAAGTAGGGGTTGGTAAAGCTAAACCCACTTCAGTAACATTGCAGATGGTATATAGGTCAATTAAAAGACCATGAGGTGTGGTTAAAGATTTCCTAATAAAAGTAGACAAATTAATCTTTTCGGCTGACTTCATTGTGCTAGACATGGAGGAGGATCGTGACATTCCTATCATATTTGGTCATCCTTTCTTAGCAACTGAAAAAGACCTCATTGATGTGAAAAAATGGTAAGCTTATAATAAGAGTGAAAGATGAACAAGTAACATTTAATGTGTTGAAAGTAATTAAATTTTTTGATGATGATAATGCTAGTGATTGCTTTCAAATAGATAGTACTAATGAGCTAACCACTTATGTGCTTTTTGACATGTGTCCTATTGATGCTTTAGAGTTTGTGCTTGTTAATTTTGTAAACACACACACTAATGAATACTATGACACTCATGTAGGCACACGAATTCATGTCAGTAGCTTAACAACACTTGCTGAATCACCCCCATTTATTACTTTAACACATGATGCTATGAACAAGGACATTAAGTCGATAGAAAAAAACTCAATCTATTTTAATTCTGAAAATATGGAATCAAAGGTTGATATTATGAAGTGTATGAACTTTTTGGAGGACACTCCTATCATATGTGTATCAAATGAATTTGTGGAATGTCTTGAAATAAGCTCACGGTTGAAACCATCCATTGAGGAGCCATCCAAATTAGAGCTTAAATCTTCACCTTCTCATCTTCGTTATACATTTTTGGGTGATAAAGAGACACTTTCAGTCATAATCTTGACCGATCTAAGTATGGAACAAGTGGAAACACTACTAAAGGTGCTAAGGAACTTCAAAAGAACTATACATTGGTCTATTGACGACATTAAATGCATAAGACCATCTATATACATGCACAAAATCTTACTAGAGGATGGAGCTAAACCCACCATGGATGCACATTGCCACTAAAATCCCATTATGAAAGAAGTGGTGAAGAAGGAAACTGTTAAGTGGCTAGACATGGGAATTATTTATCCAATATCAGATAGTGAATGGGTAAGTCCAGTCCAATGTGTACTGAAGAAAGGAGGAATCATTGTTACGAAAAATGAATCCAATGAGTTAATACCTACTAGGAATATCACAAGATGAAGAGTATGTATGGAGCTTTTTAAAGTAAATAAAGTTACAAGGAAGGATCATTTTCCTCTTCTATTCATGGATCAAATGCTTGACCAATTAGCTGGGCATTCTTTCTTTTTCCTTCTAAATGGATACTCTAGTTATAACCAAGTAGCTGTGGAACCTGAAGACCAAGAAAATACCTCCTTCACATGTCTTTATGGAACTTTGCTTTCAGGAGAATGCCCTTTGGATTATGCAATGCATCTGCTACATTTCAGCACTACATGATGGCCATTTTTCTCAAACTTGGTGGAAAAGCATCTAGAAATCTTCATGGAAGATTTTTTTCGATCTTTGGAAACTCATTTGATGAATGTCTACACTATCTCTCCCTAATGTCACAAAGATGGGAAGAAACAAATTTGGTTTGAAATTGGCAGAAATGTCATTTCATGGTACATGAAGGTATAATCTTAGGCTACAAAATCTTAGCTAATAGTATTGAGGTGGATAAAGCTAAGATATAAGTGATTGAGAAACTATCACCACCTACCAATGTACGAGGAGTAAGGAGTTTTCTTGGGCATGTAGGTTTTTATCGTAGATTCATAAAATAATTTTCCCAAATCTCTAAACCCTTATGTAATCTTTTGGAAAAGGATATTCCTTTCAAGATTGATGATAAATGTTTAACAACATTTCAAGTGCTGAAAGAGAGACTAGTGTCAACACTAGTTATAGTCACACCAGATTGGAATAAGTCCTTTAAGTTGATGTGACGTAAGTGATTTTGCTATTGGAGTTGTTATTAGACAACCAAGAGACAAAATATTTCATGCTATATACTATGCAAGCAAGACATTGAATGAGGCTCAAATGAATTATGCTACTATAGAGAAAGAGCTCCTTGCCATTTTATATGCCTTTGAGAAATTCAAATCTTATTTGGTTGGCACCAAAGTAATTTTCTACATGGATCATTCTATTATAAAGTATCTCATGATGAAGAAGGATTCCAAACCAAGATTGATAAGATGGGTGCTTCTTCTAAAAGAATTTGACATGGAAATTCATGATAAAAAAGGAACAAAAAATCAGGTAGCAGACCATCTATCTAGACTAGTGAAGGAAGTAAAAATGGATGATAATATGGTGATTGGGGAATCTTTTCCAGATGAGCAACTATTTTCTATAACTCAAATAGAAGTCTCATGCTATGGAGACATTGCAAATTTTCTTGTGGCCAACATTCTTCCATGAATCTCACATGGCAACAAAAGAAGAAGTTCTTCCATGACATTAAACAATATTTTTTGAGATGACCCTTACCTCTATAAAGAATATGGTGATGGTATTTTAAGAAGGTGTGTCCCTAATGATGAAGTTGAAAGTATTCTTTACCATTGTCATAGCTCATACTATAAAGGTCACTTTAGGAGCACAAAATCAGTAGCAAAGGTACTTCAATAGAGTTATTTTTGGCCCATACTATTTAAAGATGCTTACAATTATGTAAAGATATATGACAGATGTCAAAGGATAGATAATATTTCAAAAAGATATGAGATGACTCTGAATAATATACTTCAAGTGGAACTGTTTGATGTTTGGGGCATCGACTTTATGAGACTATTCCCTCCATTAACGAATACATACTTGTAGGAGTGGATTACATGTCAAAATGGGTGAAAGCCATTGCTAGCAACAAATGTGATGCCAAAGTTGTCATGAAATTTATGAAGAAAAACATTTTCACTAGGTTTGGAACTCCTAGGATAATTATTAGTGATGGAGGAAGTTACTTTTGCAATAAAGCATTTAATTCCTTATTTTCTAAGTATGGGATTAAGCATAAAGTGTGTACCTCCTACCATCCCAAAACAAGTGAGAAAGTAGAGGTATCCAATAGAGAAGTGAAAAGAATTTTGTAGAAAATACTGAAAATCTCTTGGAAGAAGTGCTCATCTAAATCAGATGATGCTTTATAGGCGTATAGAACTGCATTGAAAACACTAATTGGTACCACCTCATATAATCTATTTTATGGAAAGGCTTGTCACTTACCATTAGAATTGGAGCACAAAGCATATTGGGCATTAAAATAGTTGAATATGTCCATAGATGCAGCTAGTGAGAAAAGAATGCTTCAAATAAATGATTTGGATGAATTACGGCAAAAAGCTTATGAAAATGCCAAGCTTTACAAGGAAAAGACAAGAAGATGGCATAACAACAAAATTGTGCACCATATCTTTGAACTAAGTTAGAAAGTGTTACTGTACAACTCAAGACTTAAATTATTTCTAGGAAAATTAGAGAGTAGATGGTCAGGTCCATTCATCATTACTAAGGTAACCAATAATGGGTCCCTAGAATTAGAAAACAAAGATAAAGAGAAATTTATGGTTAATTGGCATAGGGTGAAATACTATTATATAGATCAATTATCAAATGAAACATCTATGATAACCTTAGTGGATGCATCTTAGGATGTGATATAACTATCTAGTCAAGGACATTAAATGTGATGGTGGTTGAGAGGCAACCCAATGTCATTTTACTTATAATTTCATTATTTTTGTTTTGTTTGTGAATAAATATGGAGAGAAATGGTACAATAAGAATGAGCATTTCAATAATAGATGTGGTGTGCCATGATTAAGAGAGTTTTCTTTCCTTTTACTTTTTCATATTTATATATGAAAATTAGGGACAATGGGTAATTTATGTTGGGGGAGGGAACTCCATTCTCTACATTAGTATTTAGTATGCATTTTAAATTTTTAGGGAAGTTTTTTAATTCTTAGGATGTTTGTAATCATGTGATATGCTTGCAAGTTTTGATTGAATTGATTCAAACTTTTATGCACATTTTCATGATTGATTTTGGTGTTCTTATTGAGAGAAAATTTGTAGTGAGTTATACAATTTGATGAGAAGTATCAAGTTTTAGAATCTATTTAATCATCCCATGAGGCGAAATCCTAAATAGTATTTAGTAAGAGAAATGATTTAAGCCTTATTTGGACTGATTGAGCCTTTCAAGCTAATCATTGTTAATATCTTTAGTCACTCATTTGAGTCTAACAAAGAACCTTTCATATCTTTAAGCCACATTTAATGTCTAACTAATAGGTGTTACCTTTACCTTTGTACATTTAGCTTGTATGAAAGAAAAAAAATGCAATCATGTGTTATACTATAGAGTAAGGTGGAATGTATTGCACCCTACAAAAAAAAGAAGCAAAACTCACAACACAATTATCCCTCTAAAGAAAAAGAAAATAGAAATGAAAATAAGTTTTGGAGTGTTGTGAAGTTACAAAAAAAAAATAGAAAAGAGATGTGGAATAAAAGAATATGAAAATAATGACAAAAGATGAAATATCAAGCCAAATCTCAATTGCAGTTAAAAAGTGCATGATGAACAAAAAGAAAGCTAAGGTGTGGAATGGACCTAAGTGTCTTCATTTATCGACCCCCTACCTATGCTTTACATTAGAACCATCTAAAGTCCTTATTGATCTTGACCTAAGTGCATATTTATATTAGTGGAGAGGGATGTGAAATATAGACTTATGAGACTTGTTCTAAGATTGAATTGATTAGCATGCTCATATAGCTTGATTTCATGACTGCATAAGATGATATCATGTGCAACGCACACATGAATCAATTTGTCAAAAACCTTGCATATCCTTGTATTGATGGAAAGTTGATTGATGAATACGTGAACCTCCTTATCATAGGATTGTACGACTTTTAAGATTAATAGTTTTCATAAAATATGCTTTTACTAATATAAGTATATTTATAAATACACTACCCATGTTATTTTATTTAGTTATATTTGGCTTTACTTGAAGAATATCAAAGAGTTAAGTTTGGGGGTATGATGACTCAATGAAAGTAGAGTCATTAGCGTACTTTTTTTACTTAATATATTCTTTTTTTATTCAATAAATAGTACTTTTGGAACCAAAAATATTAAAATATAATGTTTTTAGTGAAAAGGGATGAAAATATAATTTTTGGAATTTTGTGGGATTTTTTATGAATTTTTAACGTAGGGTCAAGCAGGAGCTATCATGTGGAATTCCTTATAAGCATATAAGCAGAATAGGCAAGCCATGTAGACGTCATGCAAGCAGGTACCACAAATCATGTTATGCCACGTTTGAGGTGGACGAATCGCATGCCAAGTGTGATGAGTGCTCAAAAAGCACTAAAATTACCATGCTTTTATGCACATTAATTGATTAAAAATATATATATTTATATGTTTTATCATATATTTATATAAATTTGTCTTTTTTGGAATTACGGGTATTTTTATTGTTTTTCAAGTATTTTCGCTTAAAAACGTCACTTAAAGACTCAAAAAGGAATACTGGAAGCAATACATCACAAATATATTAATAAATAAATGGGGAAAGGTCAACAAATATGGAAAAATTAATCAAAATGGGTTGAAAAGGTCAAAAATGTCAAAAACGGGAAAATCGTGCCGAATAAACATTTATCCCGCTGCAGGTTACTGCGCGTGCAAAGATCGGCGCACGTCGTATACAGACGCTAAGACGCTTCCTTCAGATTCAAGGCGTCGCGCTGTTTCAAGGGCCGCCCGCTTCATACTGGCGCCTGCTTCTCGCTCAAGGCTCGCCGATGCCTTTTTCGCCCCATTTTCACGTGCAGTCGCTTACGATGTCAGCCGACGTCATTAATGACCTCGGCATTTTAATACGCTGCTTTTTACATTTTTTAACATTTTTTTAATATTTTTTTACTCATTTTTTCTCTCCATCCTCACCTATAAATACCCCCTTCCCTTCACTTCAAAACACACCTCAAAACAAACTTCTCTCTTCTTTCTTTCTCTCCATTTCTTAGTTTTTAGGTTTTTTTTTAGTTTTTCTTATGTTTTAGTTAGTTTTGCTTAGTTTTAGAGTTCTTCCCTTTTTGGGAAGAACTAGTTATGTTTTTGTAATTTATTAGCTTTTTGATTCAATAAATGGGAGTGCAAATTCGCTTTGGAGGTTTTCTAGCAACGGAATGGCATTCAAGTAATCAGAAGGGATTTTATTTTTTTTGGCAGCTTATTTTTTATGCTTTATTCTTACATGTTATATTTAATTTATGTGATTAAATTTAACTGTGCTAGCTATTTGTAAACATGATATAATAATAACGTTGTTATGCTCATAAATATTAAATAGGTAAAAATCTCTAAAATGAATTGATTTTATTTTTATTCAAGATTTTATATTAAGAATGTTAGAGAGAAATATATTATTTTTCATTACAAACTTAAATCTGAAAATTAGATTTTAAGGTTTAGTTATCCGGTCTGATTTAGAGTAGTGCTCTTTTATTTGATGGTACAATCGCCCGGTAGTTAGAGTGAAGCTCTATTTCAAAAGTTTTTATAAGAATTATTATCTCAAAATGTATTGACAACAGTAGTAGTTTTAAAACTTGAAAGTTAGTACTCGAATAACTAAATTCTTAGGTTTAATTTGGACACATTGAATAAAGTTTAAACTGTCTAACCCCACCAAAGGTGGCATTTAAATGGTTCATTTTCAATCTCTTAGAAGAAGGAATTAATTTAATTAACCAAATTAGTTATCAACCCCACCCATAGGTGTTAATTGATTTGTTTAGTTTACAAAGAATATCTAACCCCACCAAAGGTGGTATTCATACAAAAAAGGGAGAATCAATAAATATCAATTTATATCTTTAATAACCTAGATAATATAAGCAAGCATAATTAACTTAGTTTTTATATCCATAAATACTCCACTATTTATAAAAGATAAAATTTGCATAAATGTTTATTGAATCTATGTTTATTTTTATGTAAGTAGATTAAAAACACAAAACCCAAAATATCGTGACAGGATGTTTAGGATTTAATTTCGTTTTTAAAAGTTTGAATAATAAATTAAAAACCACATACATTCCTTCCTTAGATCGACCTTGGGAGTATACTTATCATTTTCTATGAAATGATTCGTGCACTTGCGAGAGTTTTATAAACATAAAAACAAAGTATTGGCAGGATCGGCGATGCCGGTTTTTGCTCATCAAGTTTTTGGCGCCGTTGCTGGGGATGACTCCGTTGCGGGGATGGCATCAAATTTTTTGGCAATCCCGATTCTACTCATCAAGTTTTTGGCGCCGTTGCCGGGGATGACTCCGTTGCGGGGATGGAATCAAAGTTTTTGGTAATCCCGATTCTGCTCAACACGATGTTCAATCCTCGTTTGGAGATAGGTCAAATCATGCTGCCATATGTTGCAACACAATTTCTCTATGGGTTCCACTTGTGTTCCATGCCATTCATTACTACAAATCATGTTGCATCATATGGTGTTGACTTAGCATGCGTTGACTCGGACTGGTCTCTCTTGCCATGCATCACGCTCTGATTATCCTAGTAAATTTTGTGTGCCATATGTCACATTGTGATTGGATGGCGTTGTTGATTTTTCTTGTTTTGATCTCAACCCTTGATCTGAAGTTGATCTGATGGTCCAGATCACACCATAAACCATAATGGTCCTTCATTAGCATAATATTGGTCTATTTTTGGAGATAAAAAGAGAGAAAAAATATAGAAAAATTCAAGAGGGGAAATAATTTTGGTGGAGATTCAATAGGTGATTAACACTACAATTCAAAATATTGATTGTATTTCTTCTTCTACTCTTTTCTTTATCAATTTTTATGTTTTCCTTTATGAAAAATATGAGCTTTATGAACACAATTATGTGTAGTTAATTAATTATTCTATGAATATTATGAACCCAATTTTCACCATGTGATGATATAGTATTTTACCTCAATTATAATTATAATTTAATTCTATTATTTAATCTAATTTTTATGCTATTAATTATTTGGCCAACAATTTATCTATAAAGGCAATTAAGAAGATTTGAGAGAATTATTTAATTGTTTGTCTTGATTAAATAACATGCATAGTTTCTAAGAAGAGATGTATGTGATCCATAATTGATGAACTTAATGAGTAGTATGCAATTTAATTGGCATAAGAGTGTGATTAAATTAATTACTATATGGTGTGTAGTTTACTTGAGAGAGGAATACATGTTAGGTTAGATTCAATTGATCATGTAATTAATTCATTATTATATTAGAGGGATTTTAGCGATCACATGTTTAGAAAGTTGGGAGATTAAGTATTCCTATATATTTTCTCATATATCTTATTAGTTACCAAATGTGATTTAATTAATTATTGCTATTTACTTTTGCTTATTTTACTTTTGCTTCCTAAATATATAAAACACACACAAAAAATTGATTTTTATTTTTTTAGTATTAAAAATTATTTTCTAATAAAATAATCTCTATGGGAATGATATTTTCTTATCATTATATCACCTATGGATTAGATTGGATGCCAAATTGTTGTGAATTGGAAGCCATGGTTGCAATCAAAGATCCTACTTCAGTTGGTGTTTTATTTACCAATGTCCTACCACTTGTAGCATCATTAATCATGTTTCTCTCTACGGGTGCTAACCCTTCGTAGAAATATTGAAGTAGAAGTTGTTCACTTTTTTTTGTCGTGGGAAACAAGCACATGACCTTTTGAAGCTCTCCCAATGTGCATAGAGTGTTTCCCTATTGGATTGCACAATTCTAATAATTTATGTCCTTATTGTTGTGGCTCTAGAAGCTAGGAAATATCTATCTAGAAACTTCCTTTTAATCTCATTCTAGGTGGTAAGGGATCTAGATGGTAGATAGTAAAGCCATTCATTAGCAATATCCACCAAAGAAAATAGGAAATATCTAATTTTGAATTGTTCTTTTGTGATCCCTAATGGTGTCATGCTAAAGCAAACTACATTTATTTCCTTCAATTTTTTGTTTAGGGCATTTCTAGCTAAACCCTTGACCCCTGAAAATAGTTAAGAAATGGATTAGTCTAGACTCTATTTCAAACCTACCTGCAAACTGTGGTATACTATGCTTAGGGGTTGATGCTCCAAGTGAGACGTTGCTAATTCCTTGAGTGTTTGATCATTCACTTCCATGTCTTTTTGATCAGTGTTTGAGACACTTAAAGAAGTGGATTCAATTGTCTTCTATTGCAATGGGTATAGTGATCCTTTTTTAAACAAATAGTTAATATTCTTGATCATAAAGAAATTGTGAGAAAATATTCTTGATCTTGATCAATAAATAGCTCACTCTAGTTCTAGGTCTTTGTAGAATTTTTGAAAAGATGATCCATCGTTCCTCATTTAGAGAATCTAAGAGGTGACATTAAGGAGTAAAATGAGCCTAATATGTGAATCTATCGTATGATGGAATGCACCAATCTTATCATAGTTAATTTTAGTAAATAATACATATATAGAGTTATTAATTAACTTTTAGTGCAATGATATATGTTCCTTATAAGCATTGAAAGGATATGTGTAAGGATAGTTCAAATGCATGGCCTAAGATGGTCATGTCCTCCACTTCCTTACAAAAATGCTTTATTGTATTAATGGTTATGTAAAATACTAATATACTATAATACAAGATGGTAGTTTGGCCTTTTATCTCTTACATTTTTGGTATCCTTTTCTACATTTATGCTCATATTTAATGCAAAATGCATGACAACATGGTACACTAATAATTAATTAAAAAAATAACATAATCAATAAGGAAGAAAATCTAAAATAATTAAACTTGTATTTCAAATCCATGTGTTATTAATTACCTTTTAAGAAATTAAATAACAAATAAATTAACTTTATTTTATTTTTATCACTGTGTCATGTATATAAGAAAAATAGATATTATTAATTAAATATTTTAGCATTGATTGATTTAAGAATTACAATTTAGATGTAGTTTTATTTAAGAAATAGAGAAATAATTCTTTAGATATTATTATTAAAAATAAAAACACAACTTATTAAATGCATCTTATGATAAATACATAAAAGAAGTGTCTTATTCTCCCAATAACTTAAGCATTTGAGAGAGTTCATTTTTGTATGATCGAAATGCTTTCTAAAGGGTCACCCTTTCTTGAGTTTCTCAAAATCAATAATGCTTGACTATGAAGTTATAAAAATAGTTGTCCAAATCCTTCTAGAAATCTATTAACGATTAAAAAGGGGCTACTAAACATTCAACTTCATCCCTTCATAGTTCAAAGGTACCTGTTATCCTATGAAGGGGCCTAACAATCTCCCCCTTAATGAAAACTTGTAGACTCAAACTTTTTCATGTGCCCACATTTTGACTATCGAATCATCTTGGCCTTATACTAGTTAACATAGTGCCAACCCATTTGCTAATTTAAACGAGGCTATCCCACCATATGAATCGACCTATATTGACCTCCTTTACACACCACTTATTTATATAGTGCTAGTCAATCATATGACTGGACCATCCCCACCTTTGCCACACATTTTTGGTTGATGTGATGTTATCCAAACATACAAATATCTGATTGTGCCCTGATACCACTTCTAGGATTGAAGCACCTCCTAGGTTGTCACCCAATCTTTGAGTTTCTCCAAACAAGCATAACATAGAAATTCTTAAGAAATGGTTGACCTTATTCTTTTAAAAACCAATTTGTGCTTAGAAGGTGGTCATTAAATCATTTAACCTCATCCCTCTGTAGTCTTTAGGTGCTTATGGCCCTAGGATAGGTCCAAAAGTTTCTCAACAACTTCTAATATGACATTAGAGATGGAGGTCTTGTCTTCAAATCCAAAAAATCCCAATTTTTAAATTGCAAGTGTTTAGCTAATATGGTGATAAAACCGATACTTATGGTTGAGTGAGAAGTGTACAAGAGTATTTGAGGTGCTTCTTTCATTAGCTTAAAGTTTTTAAAGAGTTGGTTTCACAACATCTTCTAACATCTTATACTACAATAATAATATATTAAAATATTAACATATTATTGTGTATAGAATTTTATTTTATATGCTAATGTAATTTAAAATAATTGCTATATTTTTTACTTTTTAATTATTAAAAACACGATGTAGTTAACTCCCACCCTAAGACATAGATCCTAGATCCATTCCTAGGCATGACTATATATGTTATATCTCTATCATTTTATATGTGTATGAATGTGTGAGTGCATAACTACTATTTAAGAAAAATATCCATAGAGAGTTCACATGTTAGAGTTCAATTATTTCTTCATATTTTTACCCATTTACCAATTTAAATTTTGGCATTAAAATGTAATTTTTTCGATCAAAGTTGTTTTAAATGTTCATACACTTATTTATATTAGACATTATTCTAACCTTGCACCCCTTCATTGTTTACTGTGAGTATATGAAATTTCACCACAAGGCAATATTAAAGGTAATTAGATGGAAGGAACTAATTAGTACAAGTCATGTATAATACAATTTTATCATCAAGTAAAATAAAACATAAAATATTAAATTAAACACTCAGGTAGGATCAAGTTTAGATTAGATTGTTAAATCAAAATAATCTTTGAGAAAACATGGTTTTCACGATTTTAAAGTCAAATCTAGCTTGTTTGAATTACATTTAATATCTATTTCTTTTACTTTAACTTCTTTTGCAATAGTAAACACCAAAACATCAAGAAAAGGCCTAGTTCCATCACTTTTTGGGCCCTTGTTCTCCTATTTTCTATGGTGTTACTTTTTGAACATTACTCAAAGGTGGCCTATTCACTTGTGGCCTAAGTGGAGAAACCTTGTTTCTTGTTAATGGAGAAATCAGCTCTGATGAGAACAACACTTGAGGCCTAGAAACAAGCAAAGGGTTTATCTAATGAATAGGCCTTGAGGTACTTAAAAAGCTTATCGTGATAATGGAACATTTGCCTTTCGAATGAAGCCTCTTTGGGATAAGATGACTTGCTGTTGAAGCCTTCTTAAGGCAATATCATTTTCTAACCTATGAGAATTCATGTTGTGTATTAATGATTGTATGCTCAAGAACACTTGATTGCATACACAACATGTGATTTGAGATGGACCATACACAGGTCTTATGATCGATTGTGCATGGTTTGAGCTATACATGTTATTCTCATGCCTAAATTTCCAAAATATTTTGGCCATTGAAGAGATTGTTGAAAGATAAAGGTTTCACCATTTAGAGTTTTATTGGTTAGGGTTTCTAAGGCTTGCAGAGAGTAAGGAAAAGTGAGATTGGTGTGTTAAGACTTTAAGGGTAAGAAATAATTTATTATGAGATTTATGGAGAAAAAAGCATGCAAAATATATATTATTATAAATGCTTTGGTGTCTACGGTTATGGATTCAGTTTCTAATGAATATTAATTGTAGTGTTATTAAAAAAACAAATAAATGATTTGACTAAATTGATAAAAATTAATTTATTGTGAAATATAAGACAAAATTATTAGAGTAAATTGGGAAGGTCAATAAATATTACAAATTATAGAGTAAATGATACTAGTGCTTTGATTGACAAATCTATGTTCATTTCTAATTCAAGGATTGAGAGCTTGAATCAGTAGAATAATTAAGAAAGTGTCCTAAATACTAGAATTGAATATTGCAGAAAAGCCTCTATAAGTCTAATTACATCAAAATTATAAGTAAGTTCTATTGGTTATTATGGATCGGTAATTCATCCACGTACATATTTAAATATACTTTTTATGTGAATATTTTTATACACATCATGGTGTTGGTTTTCATAGTATACATAATAGGTTTACAATGTTAGTTTTCTATGAGCGAGTGTGTGAGTGACCCAGCCTTTTTACTTGTGTATTTTGGCATGCTTTGGGTGCTTATATTTATGGATAGTACTTGACATTTTTGGAAATAAAAGAATGCTACTTTTATCACCTCCCCATCTAGCTTGCCACACCTTTAGCGTGGTGGTTGACGAGGTGGCCGGTAAGATGTACATTTAAAGCGCTATAAATAACCCACTCATTTCTCTTTTCTTTACCCACATTTTACTATCAAAACTTTACCAAAATTCATATAGAGATTTATATCTATTTTAGAAATCACTTTATTGAGATTATATGTAGGTGTAGGTTGTTTAATATGGTTTGTGATCAAATCATTTTCTATATGAATACGTGGTTTGACTATGTTTCTCCCTATGCAATTTGACATTTTTAGTTTACTTTGTGTCTTGTGAGGTTTTAAGTTGATACGCTTCTAGTTACTGATCTTTGGTTACCAATCACATTACATTAGGTGGTGTTGGCTATAAAAGGACAGTCGTGTTCGAGTGTTGAACAAAATATTTATGAAAGTAGTAAATGAAGAGCAATAGTAGGCAACAAGAATGTTAGTCCCAACTGATGTGATTTTACTATCTATTAGAATTGTAACTTGTTTATTATGTAGTGAATTATTTATTACTGAGTGGTTGTCTTAAGCAACCTGAGGATGTTACTATATAGATACAGTCTTTATATGGGTTTTCCTCATCATATCGAGTATTATGCATGATTTGATAATGTGCTAGTATAATCCATATTTAAGCTGTGTATGTATCAACATACATAAAGCTTAAACTTATATTAGAAAGTTTTTACAATCTTGTTAGCTCTCTGTCGTATAATATATGTTATTAAAATTATTTACATTTGATATTATATGTTTTTTAATTTGACTGCGTTAACTATATAAGTGTTTTCTTATTCTGTTTTTTGCGAGTTAAGGCAGATTCCTTTAGGGGTCTGTATCTGTTTATCCTAGTCGTAGACTAACTCATGGACTCTTTCGTTATATAATTTGAACAATTTTTTATGAGATTTTATTTTAACTCTTTAATTTTGTTATTTTAGAAATTTATTTAAACCCGTCCTATTTAGTCATGATATTTTCAATACTTGGTATGAAAATTTATTTAGTAGAGTTCATATCTTTTGAGTTGTAAATTTTTAATTGAATACCATTTTGGGTTAGCAACCTCTGTCTTCCTAATTTTCCTCCTAAGATTTTTATTCAAATAAATATCATAATGGTTGTCCATAAGTGAACTTTAATTCCCTAAATAAAAAGGTTGGTTTATAATGTGTCGTCAAACATGAGCTATCGATCCATTATCAACCAATTCTTCAAAAATCTAAAGTTAAAGACTAATTCTTTTTATTTTTAGTAACAATTACACAGTCACACACTGACATACATTCATAATCATATTCATAATGATAGGGTTAGAACTTATAATCTCTCATTGTCTTTAATACTCAATATGTTATCAATGATCTATGAATCTATGACATAAAGCTTACTTGTACATGTTGAAGTCTGTAATTCAAGATTTATTTATGAACGTGAGTTTGAATCATAAAAAAATAATATAAAGTAAAAATCACTGATATGAGAGATAACAAGAGTTGAAACGAAGGAAATTAAAAAACTGACAATGCATTCTCTTTTAACAATAGCATTAAATAGTTCCAAGATACTGACAAGATACTAAAATTTAGTAACCAGAATGAATAATTATAGGAAAAGAAGATCCTAAATTACCGTATATAGTTTAAAAAAATTACAATAAAGAGAATATATAAAAAAAAAAAAATAGGATACCGATAGCAATGGTTTTGTAACATATTATAAATATATATTTGCAGCCAACCCAACACGTTGTGACAATAGATTAGTACAAGCAACTCTATATTTATTTATTTAATAGCCTAATTGGTATAATCGTAGTGTAAGATATCACTATATTTATCGAGAAGAGCAATGTTAAGAAACACAAATTGGTACCCACTTTTATACTTATAATATTAATATTATTACATATGTTAATATTATCAAAAAATATTAATTATTTAATTTACAAAATAATTTTAATAAATGATACAATAATAGGTATGGTTATTAAAATAGGTGCAAAATTGTATGATATTAACGTTTCTTATCGAGTAATCAAATAAAAATAGAGGATCTTGCTACTTATTCATGTAAACTTTATTCGTTACTCATCATATACATTATTCATTACTTATCTGATAAAATCATACAAATATAAATTTATTTAATCAATTAAAGTATATTAAATCTTGGTAATTTTAGTTCTTATTATGCATTCATCAAGGCTTATAGTTCTACTTATATGATACTTCTAGGAAGTACAAAAATATATTGAACCTTAAAGGACCATTATTGGTGGAAAGACATAAAATAAGAAATAGCAAAATTTGTATCTAAGTGTTTGATATGCCAAAAGTGATGGTAGAGCACGAGAGACCCTATGATCTGTTACAACCACTACCTATTTCTGAATGGAAATGGGAAGACATCACCATAGATTTCTTAACGGGACTTCCTCATAATCAAAATGGTCATGATTCCATTTGGGTTGTTGTTGATATATTGACTAAATCAACCTATTTTCTACCAAGAAATCAAAATTCTAAGTAGATAGATTAGATAAATTGTATGAGGAGAAGATTGTCAGATTACATGGAGTTTCAGTCTCCATTGTTTCAAATAGAGACCCATGTATTACATCTTTATCTTGGCCTAGTTTGTAGAAAGAGATGAGAACAAAGTTGAAATTTAGTACTACATTTCATCCAACAGCAGATGGTCAACTAGAAAGAGCCAATCAAACCCTTGAAGATATAGTACTTGTTTGTGCTTTGCAATTTAAAGTTAGTTGGAATGATTTTATACCTCTAATGGAATTTACTTACAACAACATCTACTACTCGAGTATTGAGATGACTCATTACAAAACATTGTATGGTAGGAAATGCACGACACCTATATGTTAGGATGAAGTGGGTGAATGAAGACTTTTTCATCCCAAATATGTTAACATGACATATGATAAGGTTCAAATAATCAAGAAAAGATTGACAATTGATCAAGATCGATAAAGGAGTTATACATATCCCAAAAGAAAGGATTGATTTTAATTTGAAGTGGAAGATCAAGTGTTTTTTTTAATTATCTCCATTAAACGATATTGTTCAATTTGGGAAAAGAGGCAAGTTGAGTTCTCGATATATAGGTCAATACAAAGTTATAGAATGCATTGGTCCAATTGCTTATCGCCTGGAATTACCGTCTGAACTTTCCTGAATACAAGATGTATTTTATGTTTATATTCTTTGAAAGTATGAATCTGATCCTTCTTATGTTTGGAAACCTAACTCATTGAATTAAGAGAATACATCAACTATGAAGAAAAATCAATAAAAATTCTTGTTTACACTAAAAACAAAAATAACAAGCAAATAACTTGTCCCAAAGGACTTAGTGTTCATAATAGATCAGTGTATCTGATAATAGAAAAGTAAAGAATATTTAAAAGAAAATTAAATAAATGATAGTAATTAAAAACAACTCTCATATGTCAAATATCTCCTCGTATGTGAATAACCCAAAAAAATTAAAAAAGTGAATAACTTCCCCTAAATTAATTATCCATTATTTTCAATTTTTGTGTTTTCAAGTTTAAGCCAGATTTTTTAATTGGAATATACTACATTTATTACACCAAATTTTATCTCCTCCTTTTTTGTCATATGAATAGAGAAAACTAAATTATTCCAATATACATTCAAATACAGTAAGAAAAGAGGAGGTATAAACATTTAGATGCTATCAAAGTAGTGTATTGATTAATAATAGTCAAATGTATCTTAATCAAAATCAATTACACTATAGAACAACATAAAAAGTATTAAACACACTAATCATCAAATCATAAGAGAAAAAAAAACTACTTAAGAAAACTGACTAAAATAAATCGCTATTCTATCGAAGGAAGCTCGAGGTGTGTATGGATAGCACACATCTTAGAAAGTATTTCTTCTTGAGATTTAGTAATGCTTATCATTCTTTGATCCATTTCACCAACCTTTAATTCCATGTTCTCCAATCTTGTCCTTTATTTTCAAATATTTCTTGACTAGAAGGTTCAAGACCAAATAAATTCTCCATATCATCACTCCCGAAGACATCATATGTAGTTCCTCCACCACTAGTACTAACTATATCAGCTCATTCTCCACTAGTGTCAACACCAATGTGCCTCTATTTCTTTCCAATCTGAGCAGATGATCTAGAGATTGTTGAATTTTCAAAGTCACTTTATTAACTGAACAATGTTAAAATAACCTATTTGTTGTACACCATCAGTTATAATCAGTTGGTGATAAGGCATCTATAGAGGAGTCCAATCCTTGAGTTTGTAACATGAGATTGGTTAGTAATCTCGTCCTCAATTAATGATCTTACATAAAAAAGAAATCCATTTTCCAATACAGTATAACTTTCTTTTGTAGGAGACCAATCCCAGGTATTTGGAAGGTAGGAGGTTGGCACAAGCCAATTTATTGAATACCTAATAAAGGGATGTGAGCGGGAATAAATAGTCACTTTACACTAAAGCCATCATTTGGTGAGTAGATAGTTTGATAAGAAGATCTTCAACAAAACACCAAATCGATCTATCTTAAATTTTGGGTCACCTATGTTTGTGATGGATAAAATATTATTGATTCTCTAGGCTAGGATATCAATTTTTTTTTCCTAACAAAATCTTTGTAACTCATTGGCAGATAATTCTCATACAAGGGCCAAGAAACACAATTTAACAAGGGTGAATATAGATACCCAACTAAGAGCCTTAATGGCTTGGGTTATACCAATTTCATGGAAATCATTCTAACTAATGCCCAGTTCGTATAAAAAATATAAAATTGAAATAAGAAAAAATTATATCTCGATTCAAATTCATCATCCCACCATTGGATTGAGAAAGGAGCAAGAGCATCTAGAGGTAGTTCACATCGCCTTGTAGCCATGGCAGTAAACTTAGCAGAAAACCCAAATGATCCAAATACCTTCTCATTAAAAATTGACCAAATAGCTAAAATTTCCTAGTAATATTACAAAAAAGAATAGTATAATAATGTAGTTAGGAAATTACAGAAAAAATCTCAAAAAGAGTGTTTGTTTGGTGGTGATTTGGGTAAAAACCAAAACTTTGCCATAAAGGGAGGTTAAGGTCACGCGGGGGAGAAGAGGAAAAAGAAGAAGTATATTTGAACTGATCACACTCAATTAATCAAGAATAGTTTCAATTGATTGATATTCAAGTATCGATTGATCTAGTTCATACTCTATTGATCGACCTTCAAATTCCTAAAATTCCCAAAAACCCCCTCTAAGTCTTATAATTATAGAAAAGTTCGAAATAAACACTTAAGTAAATAACTAAAATTAAAAAATTTATTATATATATATATATATATATATTGAATAGAGGCAGTTGGTTTATTCAAATATAAATATTACTCAAATAATCAATTTTGAAATAAGAAACAAAGGTTATGCTTTAACCAAATTGGATTATACTTAGCAAGCATAAGTATTCCCATATATATATATATTTCCCACCAGATATGATGACATAATGACAATTACTCAAAATGAAATAAAGGTTGAATTACAATAGTATGTCAATCTATCCATTTATGATTACTTATGAAAAATTTAAAGTATAGAGTATCACCAATCATGTAAAAATATTTATTTGAAATCAAGTTTACATTTTACAAAAAATTTCTTTACTAAGGGAGAGTTTTAGCTTTTATTTTTTTCCTCTAAATTTTATTACACGTATTTTCTTTTATTCTTTCTGAACGAGGGAATGGTTATATAATTTTCTCTTTGCATAATAAGTTGTAGCTCTTTCTTTGTATGTATTAATTATATATATTGAAAGAAAATATGCACGAGCAAATAAACCTAGCATGATGACTTTCACACCACTTATGAGGTAGCACTCTCCGCTCATGATGGTAGCTTCCACAAATCATAGTAGATAACCCTATCAAAACTCACTATCTCTCTATAGTGATATTTTATATAATGAAAGATGGAGTTCAATTGTAGTTTTCAATATCAAGATTATCTCAAATTCTAAAATCTCACATAATTACTTATAAATTTCAAGCATAACACACTTATGTATTCAGTGAATGAGTGATGAGTTCTTCTTAACCTCGATCACCATACATAACAAACAGTATAGTTGCACAAAACAAGATCTTCAATTACACAATGAATAATAAATCAAAATAAATCAAATTTTATAAAATATTTATTATTTTGTTCCAAACTATTATTTGATTATTAGAACAATTCTATTTTTTGAATTTTTATTTTATATTTGAATTTTAATGAAAATATTTAAATAACCTAAAATCAAAATTAATAATCAAACAACTAAATTGAGAATCCAAAATATTATTTCAACTAATAAAACAAAAAGACTTACCTAAAATCAAACAATCACAGAATTATATTTCCTAGTTGAAATAGAGATAGTGAAATGATCGAAAACATGCTTCTTTTCTAATCCAAATTTTCTTAGATTTTGGTTTCTAATATTTTTGGGTTTGGAATTATAAGACTTCATTGAATTTGATTTTTTCTTAGGTTTATCCATACTTTTGCCTTTATTATTACTCCTTTTCATCATTGGTGGAGATGCAACATACATATACGAATGATGAAAATTATTTCCATAATATCTAGCAAAAGAGGCATTGTTATAATATGGATAATCATAAGGAATCTACAGTAAGGTATAAGATGTCCTTTCTCACCATATTTATGACAAACAAGCACAAGTTTAACATGCTTTTCCACAATAGGTGCAACTATTCTTTGAGTATAATTTGTAATAGTAGGAGAGGGTTAGAACGCCTTATATATATGTTTTTCGATGTTGAAGGAGCGGAGCTCTCAACCTTATAACCAATGTCATGTGTATCATATGAGGATGACATGTTTAAAGGTTTGACAAATTGAGTTGTTTTTTATGAAGATCGCATTGTGTGCTCGTCTACATATCCTAGCTTTCTCTTGTCTCCCGTTGGCTTTACATAATCCAGAACTATATTAAGCTTTCATCTCCAATTTTTAGCCTTTTCACTACTTCCTTTGTTTGTTCAAGTTCCTACATCAAAATTGTTTTTCTTATTCTAAACCTGCAAGACTTGAATTCAAGGAATTAGAACATTTAGATAGATCATATTATCTTGCTTAAGTAGTGATGAACTCTATGAATACATTTTCTAGATCTCTTTATCTCTTTTGCATATTATAAAATCACTGAACACATCATTAATATTAGTGATATTAAATTGTTGAAGTAAAACTTTAGTGTCACTTTTCTTGTTGTCTAAATTAATGTCTCGCTTGCTAGAGTGTCCACCAAATTTTGTAGCAAATGCTAGGAAATTGGTATCACTATTTTCTAGGTCAACTGGATTGTTGTCATCACTTTCAGAGTCAATAAGTGTGATATTAAAGGCTCTTCCAATGTTGTTCTTCTTATTTGCATAGCCATATACAAAGTGACTAAAACCCATACATTCAAAGCATTAAGGTCTAATGAGTTTAGGTTTTGTTCCATCAAAAATCATAGATTTGAGGTCTTTCAGATTTTGGTCCCTTTGATAACTTGATTATATTTTGCTTTGAGGATTATTTTTGTAGAAATTTTGTACAATCTTCTTATAAAAAGTTCCAATTCTGCTTCTTCATTGTCACATTCTTCAAGCATCAAAATTTTAAAGGCAACACCTTTGTTTTTGGTGGGTAGAAGAAAACTCATCTCAAATGTTTAATGTGAACCAACAAGTTCTTTAATTTTGATATTTTTCGCATTCTTGCTTTCATTAATTGTAGTGGCCTTTGCATGGAAGCGATCTAGTAGTGATACGAGAATCTCCCTAAATATCCTGAAATCATGGAATTTCTCTCTAACATTGGGAGAGGTGTTAGTAATATTAGACAATGTCCCATAGAATTTACAAAAATTTCATCTTATTTCATCCTAATATTATCAAATTGAGTGCTAAGCATGAAAATGTTTGTTCATTTAACTTGTGACGCACCCCTATAGGCAACCTCCAAAATATCCTAAGCATGCTTAGTAGTTTCAACATGAGAAATATGAAAAAACTCATTAGTAGATAGAGCACTAAAAATAGAATTAATACCTCTTTAATTCCAATTACTACCGATTTTATTTCAAGTGGTCCAGTCTTTAATAGGTTTAGGAGTAATAATATTATCTTTGATGCCATAAGTGGTTCCTAACCATAAAGCACAGAGTTCAAGATGCTTTCATCTATAGATCATAGAAAGGCTCTCATACGAGCCTTCTAATATGAGTAATTAGACCCATCAAAGTTGCAAGGGTTATAGAAGAACCCTCTCTTAAATGTTCAATAATATGGTCCTAGGCACACTAAGTATATCTAGTGATAGCTTTGATACCATATGAAAGTTTATTTAGGCTCTCATACGAGCCTTCTATTATAGGTAATTAGACCCATCAAAGTTAGTCGTACATGTTATAGAAGAACCCTCTCTTAAATGTTCCATAATATAGTCCTAGGCACACTAAGTATATCTATTGATAACTCTGATATCATATGAAAGTGTTTTTTAGTTATGGATCTAATTTTCTTACCAGGCATATGTACATATAGTCATACAGAAATAAAAATATCAACACATGAGATTTTTAGATGGAAACAACCTAGGCCACAATAATGACCTATGAGAAAAATCACCTATCCACCTGAAAACCTAACTATCCACTTTAAAAAATAAGCATCCAGTTACAAGGTTAAGACTCAAACTACCCACCTAGGGAATGCCCTCAATTAACCTTCTTACAAAATGCTAATTTGATCATTGTCTTAACAAGATAGGCATTCAAATATGAAGTAGTATTCTGATAAACTTAAGTCCCACGAGTTAATGGAACCAACAATTCTATCATCTAAAACGTTAGCACATAAACACAAGTGCAAGTGTATATCCTAGATCAAATTCAATAATGAAAATCCCTAAGTAGTTGGTTAAAATAATATATCATATAAAACGTAAATAACTAGTAACTCTAAAATAATCAGTTAAAAGTACAATAACATAATTATTATTGTAAGTTTGTCAATCCATTAAACACAATCACAAATGTTTGATAACTTAATAGAATGGAAAAGCCTACTTGAAAACGTTTAGTAAAATAAGAGAGAGAATAAAAGGTGAAGAGAATAACCACAATTGAGCTCTTGTGGGGTTAGTTTCAAACTAATGCTTATGGTTTGTATATATAAAATATTTTGAAGCACATTAGGTTAAAGTGGAATTACCATATTATCCATAAAATAATTTAAAACACTTTTAAGAAATAAGGACAATACTATAAAGAACCAATCCAACTCATATTAGAAATACATTTTAAAATTAGATAATTGACTGCTTGATTGATCTAACCAAGTTCTTCTTCGATCAAGTACATTGTTTAATCGATCGAATATCCACTCGATTAATCTAGTGATTATTTAATTAATATTAAAAAATGTGGATAAATCAAGAGATTTAACTTGATCAATCGAGTAAATCGTTTGACTGGTCTAGTAATGCAATAAAATCAATTTAATCAAGTCTTATTGCTTGATCAATCTAGTCACTACTTGATCAATTGTGTAGCCTATTTTCAAATTGTTCATATTGTGTCTAATATGCAATCTAGCATATATGGGAATTGAAATATACTTGATATGTGATCATTGAGACTCTATAGTTTCTTTGGCTTCGAAATATTCTTTTAAGACACATAGAAACTAAAATTACAACTATATATTTTGTTTCACAAATATCACGCACACTCACATAAACCTTACAAGTATCATTAAGGACTATAAGAGTACTTGTGTAAATTTTTATAGTGGTAGGGTTTATACAAGAATAACCTTCATACTGACTCTTGATGAGCAGAATCGGGATTGCCAAAAACTTTGATGTCATCCCCAACAACGACGCCAAAAACTTGATGAGCAGAATTGGGATTGCCAAAAACTTTGATGCCATCCACGACAACGGTGCCAAAAACTTGATGCCATCCCCGGCAACGGCGCCAAAAACTTGATGCCATCCCCGGAAACCGCGCCAAAAACTTGATGCCATCCCGGGCAACGGCCCCAAAAACTTGATGAGCGAAAACCGGCATCGCCGATCCTGCCAATACTTTGGTTTTATATTTATAAAACTCTCGCAAGTGCACGAATCATTTCATAAAAAATGATAAGTATACTCCCAAGGTCGATCTAAGGAAGGAATGTATGTGGTTTTTAATTTATTATTCAAACTTTTAAAAACAAAATTAAATCCTAAACATCCTGTCACGATATTTTGGGTTTTGTGTTTTTAATCTACTAACATAAAAATAAACATAGATTCAATAAATATTTATGCAAATTTTATCATTTATAATAGTGGATTATTTATGGATATAATAAGTAAGTTAATTATGCTTGCTCATATTATTTAGGTTATTAAAGATATGAATTGATATTTATTGATTCTCCTTTTTTTGTATGAATACCACCTTTGGTGGGGTTAGATATTCTTTGTTAACTAAACAAATCAATTAACACCTATGGGTGGGGTTGATAACTAATTTGGTTAATTAAATTAATTCCTTTTCTAAGAGATTGAAAATGAACCATTTAAATGCCACCTTTAGTGCGGTTACAGTTTAAACTTTATTCAAGGTGTCCAAATTAAACCTAAGAATTTAATTATCCGAGTACTAACTTTCAAGTTTTAAAACCACTACTGAAAACATGTTGTCAATACATTTTCAGATAATAATTCTTATAAAAACTTTTGAAATAGAGCTTCACTCTAACTACCGGGCGATTGTACCAACAAATAAAAGAGCACTATTCTAAATCAGACCGGATAACTAAACCTTAAAATCTAATTTTCAGATTTAAGTTTGTAATGAAAAATAATATATTTCTCTCTAACATTATTAATATAAAATCTTGAATAAAAATAAAATCAATTCATTTTAGAGATTTTCACCTATTTAATATTTCGCAAGGATAACAACGTTATTATTATATCATGTTTACAAACAGCCAACACAGTCAAATTTAATCACAAACAAATTAAATATAACATGTAAGAATAAAGCATAAAAAATAATTGTAAAGAAAATAAAATCCTTACAGAACTTCGATGCTATTCCCGTTGCTAGAAAACCTCCAAGCGGAATTTGCACTCCCATTTATTGAATCGAAAAGCAAATAAATTACAAAAACATAACTAGTTCTTCTCAAAAAGAGAAGAACTCTAAAACTAAGAAAAATTAACTAAAAACTAAGAAAAACTAAAAACTAAGAAATGGAAGAAAGAAAGAGAGAAGAGAATGTGTTTTGAGGTGTGGTATGAAGTGAAGAGAATGGGGTATTTATAGGTGAGGATGGAGAGAAAAAGTGAGTAAAAAAATGTTAAAAAATTGTGAAAATGCGGAGTGCAATTGCTGAGGTCAGTGATGACATCAACATGACATCATGGGGGCGGCTGCGCGCGAAAATGGGGCAAAATGGGCAGCGGCGCGCGCAGACAGCACCAGGGGCAAGCAGGGCACGCGCGGGGGCAGCAGCAGGGCGTGCAGGCGCGCGCGTGGACAAGCAACAGGGCGCGCTGGCGCGCGTGCGGACAAGTAGCAGGGCGTGCAGGCGCGTGCGGGCGTGGGCGTGGACGACAGCTTGGCGCGGCTGGGCAGCGTGATTTTCTCCTTTTGACATTTTTGACCTTTTTGACCCATTTTGTCCAATTTTTCCATATTTTTTGACCTTTCCCCATTTATTTATTAATATATTTGTGATGTATTGCCTCCAGTATTCTTCTTTGAGTCATTAAGTTACATTTTTAAGTGAAAATACCTGAAAAATAAATAGAAATACCCGTGATTCCGAAAAAGACAAATTTATACAAATATATGATAAAATCATATAAATATATATATATTTTTAATCAATTAATGTGTATAAAATCATGGTATTTTTAGTACTTTTTGAGCACTCATCAACTCTCATACCCCAAAAATTCACAAGGACTAGATTTGTGTTTCAACCTTATTTTGTGTGTAAGGTCTTAGGTATGGAATATCCCTAGCATAAAAAACCTTGAGATGAGTGTAAGTAGGTTTCATATGATAGAGTAATTCAAAAAGGGCTTTTATGATTCAAAGTTTTGGAATGTAGTCTATTTATTAGATACATATTGGTTTTAAAAACATGCTTCTAATATTACAAAGCAATATCAACTCCGATTATCATATCTAGACTAGATTCAATAATATGCTTGTTCTTCCTCTCTATAACATTATTTTTCCAAGATATAAGGATAAGAATTTCTTCTACAATTCCATCTTTTGAACAAAAAGGATTCTACAGATTTAAACTCAATCCATCCATTCCTTTTAATTGTTTTACTTTCTTCTCAAACTATTTTTCTATCATAGCATCAAGTTGGAAAACATCTATGGTACTTGACCTTTTGAATGAAAAGTAAATAACCATTGATATCTTGAACAATCATGAATAAACAAAACAAAGTATATCATTCTTGATACACAATAAATAAGAACATGACCTCATTCATCAACATGTATTATATCAAAAGGCTAACTAGACCTTGTATGTGTATAAACAAAAGGAAATTTGTGTAATTTATCTAGTTAGAAAGAACCACATACTTGTTGCATAGTATCATTCTTTACACTATACTTACATTCACTCACTACTTTATTTAAAACAATATGATGAGGGTGTCTTGGACACTCATGCCAGAGTGTGCCATTCACCAAAATAATAAATTCACATATTAAATTATTAACAACAGAACTTGTATTCTTCATTGCATGTAGATTGAGACCAGACAAGGGTAGCTTGTCTATTTATCATGCTACATCAACAATAGTGCCAAGTAATGGCAATTGATACCAAGTCATATTAGAATTAGGTGAAGGTGGTGGTGAAGATGAAGAGTAATGGCTATGGGAAATTATAGAGTCTATTTAAACTACGATGTAAAGGTAGGTTGTGACAGAAACTAGTTAAGTTTTAGAAAATGAAGCTAACGATGTCGAGGAATTTGAGATGGCATATTCATTTGAAGGCAAGGCTCATTAAAATGTGTTAGTTAAGATGAATAAGATATGAAAGGTGTATAAGATGGACAAGTAGGTTAATGATGTTACTACTACACTTGTGGTGGTGATGGTCCTCATGGTGTAGAAATCTGATTATTTTTTCCCTTATTATTAGACTTAGTATAATTATATTAGCATATGCCTACACTAAGTCCATTCTTCTTACATATCTGATAGGTTTCCTTCTATTTTCCATTGCTATCCCCTTAAGGTCTATAATAGTCTTAATTAGGATATTGAAGAAATAATGGTTGATAAGAATTATGTTTAGTGAATTGTAAGAATATTGTTAATTATATGGGATAGTGCTTAACTAAATATTATGTGAAAGATCATTCAGGACATTCTGTGATTCAGAATGCATATATTGATGAACAACATCTACCGATGATTCTAATAAACACTAGTACTCACTTGTGGAGACACATTACTAGGCATAGCTATTGAATATCGTGCAAATTTAGCCTGAATAATATATGGATTTAGACAAACAAAATTCATTCTTCGAACTTCCTTTTAATACACATGCATCATAGTAAAAACCTCTTCAAGAGAAGGAATCTTCTTCTTATATGTTAGAATAGTGATTAAGGAATTGTAAGTAAAATCTAAACCCCTTACAGTATTCAAGTGATTAAATAGATCTTTAGCCTTATTTACATACTCACTCATGAAAAAAGTATCCTTTCTCAATGTCTGCAACTTCCATCTTAATTCCATGAGATTTTTTTGGGAGGAATTCAAAAGTTATTCTATAAAGCTCTCTAATAGTCATAAATAGAGTTGTTTCTAATCAAATTGATACGTGCAACCATATGCATGCACCCTTCGTCTACTTGTGCCCGTAGCTATAGGGCGTACATGGGCATATAGGTAGTTACATAGGCTATGACCAGTAAGGAGGGGGACCACTTGGCGGATAGGGAATATGATTTCGTAGCACCTGATTTTGTTTTCTCTATTTCCTTGTAATGATATAAATAGCCAAAGAGATGAAATAAAGCATATCATAAATTATATACTTAGTTCCTTCCCCATCTCTACTTCTTCTTCCCCACGAATTCTTCATATTAGTGGTATTAGAGCCATGGATACCTATGGAAAGTCCAATCTTCATTGTGAGGTCCTACAAACCCTCCCATAACATGAGTGTGGCTTCGATCAAGTGGGTGTTACCTTACAAGCAGTGCTCACCAAGCTGCAGGCACTACATGCCTCTAAAACATCTGCTTAGATTAACCCCTTTGCAAGGGAGGAAAACTCACATCCATACCCACATACTTCTCGACCCAATTTGGACCACTAGCGCCCCAAATCTAACCACCAACACTCACATATGAAACTATTATTTCCAAAGTTTTTTGGCAAGGATCCAACCAACTAGATGTATAAGGCAGAGCAATACTTCGAGTCCACCAAAATTACAATAAAATAACAAGTGTAGTTGGCTTCATTCCACCTCGAAGATATTTCCCTACAATGGCACCGATGGCTTACTAAGTTTCGTGGGCCACTTACCTAGGAAGAGTTCACCAAGGCTACACAATTTTGATTTGGTCCAACCATTTATGAGGATCCTTCTGAGGCCCTAACCCACCTTAAATAAACCACAAGCATAGCCACTTATCAAGAAGCCTTTGAGAAGCTCTCCCACAGAGTTGATGGCTTGCGAGAAGAGTTTTTAATTAGTTGCTTTATTGTTGGAATAAGAGATGAAATCCTTATTAATGTCAAGATCAAGCAACCTTAAACATTGGTTGATGTTATCGGGGTGGCAAGATTGATCAAAAAAAGAAGTCAACTATAGAGGAAGATAACCCATTTCATTGTTACCAGCCAACATTAGTGACACAAAGAGCCTCACCTAACACCATAACTGGTATGTTAGGAGCTTCACCCCAATAACATTTAATTCTTGCTTTAACAGCTCAACCAATGGCCTTTCGATGAATTATCAACCAAGAAGCGTGTGAACGATGATAAATTTGTTGTTGGCCATCGACGTGCCAACCACAGCTATTTATAATGGAGGATTAACCTATGATAACATAGATGACATTGAAGAAACTTTACCAGAGCAAGAGAGTCATAAAGTGATACCTAAAATCTCCTTCCATGCCATAGCAGGCACTGAACACCCACAAACCATACGCATCATAAGGAAGCTAAAAAATAAGAAGGTATTAGTACTGATAGATGGGGTGGTACATATAATGTCATTGAAAAAGCCTTAAACTTTCAGTAAGGATTGACTATGGTCAAAGGTAAGAAACTAGAGGTAATGGTGGCTAACAATAAGAAAATATAATGCACTGGGTATTGTTGCAACCTTAACTTTACCATTCAAGGGTATGTAGTCATTGGAGATTATTATGTTCTTCTAGTTACAGCCTGCTAATTGGTCTTAGAGGTCCAATGGCTTAAAACCCTTGGTCCCATTGAGATGGATTATAAGACACTCACCATAAGTTTCATGGTAGAAGGGACCTCTCATATGTTCCAACGGTTAGGACGAGCCAACATTGTAGCTCTAACCAATAAGGAATTCAATGGTCTATAAGGAATTGAGTTGTTTCTCCAAATAATTCCTACTAGAAACCATAATGGTCAATCTAAGGCATACCCACCAGAGATAGGTAAGCTATTGGCTAAGTTTCCTCACGTATTTGAATTTTCAACCAGCTTTACACTAAGGAAATTGTATGATCATCAAATTCCCTTGCAACCTAGATCAGGACCAGTAAATGTACGGCCCTATCATTATCCTTATTATCAAAAAACTTAAATAGAAAATATGGTGCAAGAGCTTTAATAATATAGTTTGATAAGGTCAAGTAACAGTCCCTTTTCATCACCAATCTTGTTGGTTAAGAAGGTAGATGGAGCCTAGTGATTATGTATGGACTATAAGGCTCTTAATGCAATCACTGTCAAGGATAAGTATCTTATACCTGTCATTGATGAATTATTAGATGAACATCATAGGGCCATGATCTACTCCAAATTGGATCTACGTTTAGGGTACCATCAAAATAAAATTTCATGAAGATGACACTCCTAAGATAGCCTTCAGGATGCACGAAGGCCATTATGAATTCCTAATCATGCCATTTGGCCTTATTAACACTCCAACCACCTTCCAAAGTCTCATGAATGATCTCTTCTAGCCCTACCTCGGGAAATTCATCTTGGTTATCTTTGATGGTATGCTAGTATATTCCAGATTATGGGAAGACCATAGCATCCATCTATAAACTGTTTTAAAAGTACTGACACTTAGACGTTTGTTTGCAAAACAATCTAAGTGTCATTTTGTGTGTTACAGATATAATATTTGGGTCACCTTATTTTAGAACAAGAAGCCTCATTTGATCCAGCAAAAAATCATGCTATCATAGAATGGCCAACACTAACTAGAACAGAAGGAATCAAAGGATTCCTCGGGTCGGTAGGCTATTATAGAAAATTCTATTGCCAGTTTGGTGGAGTAGCAACACCCTTAACCCATCTATTGAGTAAGGAGGGATTCCAATGGAATGAGGTTGCAACAATGTCCTTCCAAAAATTTAAAGAAGCTTTAACCTCCCCTCCAATCTTATACCTACCAAACTTCACTCAACGATTTTTGATCAAATTTGATGCCAGTGGAGTTGGCCTCGAGGTTGTCCTTACATAAGAAAATAAAATATTGTCTTATTTTAGTGACGCACTCAACCTTAACATTATCTACCTATGAGAAGGAAATGCTACCCATTGTTAAGGCCATCAATTTATGGTGTCGATACTTACTTGGAAGACCATTCATGATGCGCGCTAAAAAAAAGTCTCAAGTACCTACTGGAGCAATAGATCACAACATCATCATATATGCATTGGTTGCCAAAACTTCTTGGTTATGATTATGAAATTGAGTACAAATGTGGTTTAGAAAATTAGGGTGTAGACTCCTTATCCCGTGCGGTGGAGTTCCAATTTCTATCTATCTCTTAACCTTGAGAAGATTGGTTGCCCATGCTAAAAATGGAAGGACTCTTTTTATGAGAGACAACTTCCCCTTCAGATGTCCATAAGCTGTGTCAATGTGATAGGGTATGGTTCAAGGGAGACAAGGTGTATTTAAGCTCACAATCTTCCTTAATTCCATAGATATTAGCTAACTACCACTCATCACCTATTGAGGGGCACTTTGGGTTTCACAAAACCCTATTTCATATCAAATACAATTTCTATGGGTCAAACATTTGCAAAAGGGTGAAGGAATTCTTGCACTTTTGTGATGTTTTCCAATGATTGAAGACTAATTGTATGAAACTAGCAGTATTGCTATAACCCTGACCAGTTCCTACCAAAATATGGGTTGAAATCTCAATGTACTTTATTGAAGGGTTACCACCCTCTAAAGGAAATACTGTGATCATGGTAGTATTGGATTGCCTAAAAAATATGGCCATTTCAATTCCATAAAAAAACCCTTTATTGCAATGATTGTGGCCAATGTAGTGCACTTACACAAAATTTCAACATCCATAGTGAGCAATCGAGATACGGTATTCATCAGTTCATTTTGGTGAGCTTTGTTCTAGCTACAAGGAACCAAATTATGCATGAGCTCAAGCTACCATCCCCAAACAAACGGCCGAATAGAGGTTATCAACCATACTCTGAAGCAATATTTATGTTGTTTTACTATTGACCAACCACGACAATGGGTTGAGTGGATACCCTGGGTTGAATTTAGCTATAACACCTTAACACATTCCTCTACCAAAATGACTCCATTTGAAGCAGTTTATGGCATTTCAACACCACGTCTATTAGCTTATGTTCCAAGAAGCTACCATGTATAAGTGGATGAATACCTACATGATCAAGACACCATTATACATGACTTTCACTATAACCTTTTAGAGGCTCATAATCGAATGTAATGTTAGGCTGATCAACATAGGTAAGAGATCTCTTTTGAAGTGGGAGATTATGTGAACCTAAAACTCCAACCCTATAGACAAAATTCAGTGGTTTTTCACTCTTCTATGAAGCTCACTCCACGTTTCTATGGTCCTTGCAAAATAGTGGCCCGGATTGGCATAGTAGCCTATAAGTTGGCCTTACCCCCTCATTCCCAAATTCATAATGTATTTCATGTTAGTTTTCTCAAAAACACTTGGGACCCTACACACCAACCCTTCCCTAGTTTCCCCCAATATCAAAATATTCTATGGTACTTTCCCAACCAGAAGCCATTTTGGCTCGAAGAGTGATACAGAAAGGAATATATCGACCTAAGCATAAAATCCTTGTGAAATGAGCCGACACACCGGCGAAGGATGCTACCTAGGAGAATGAATGGCATTTCACCAAAACCTATCCTGATTTTATCCTTATAAATAAGGATTCTTAGGCGGGGAAGGATTGATATGTGTAACCATATACGTGCACCCATTAGGCTACTTGAGCACGTAGAAGTAGGGTGCATGTGGTTACAAAGGTAGGTATACTGGCACATAAGTGGTTACATAGGCCATGACCGGTGGAGAGGGGGACCCATATGCCGTTAAGGAATATGATTTTGTAGTACCTCCTTATGTTTTCTCTATTTCCTTGTGAGGATATAAATACCCAAAGAGATGAAATAAAGTATATCTAAAATTATATACTCAATTTATTATCTTCTTTGCTTCTTCTTCCCCACAAATTCTTCATATCACAAATATTGAGGTAACTATGAGATACTGAATTATAGATCCAATTTATAACTATCTTATTTTTCGTATCCCAAAGATTTATAACTATCTTATTTTTCGTATCCCAAAGATCAAACTCAGGAATGATCTATAAGGATTCTTAGAAAGCTATCCCATTGTTAACTTTCCTAATTAGTAGTGTGGTTTAAGCCATTGTAACTCTCGTACCATGAAAATCATCTTAGAGTAGATGATTAGCTATAGAAAATTAATAAAAAATTAGTTATATGTGTATACAAACTATATTTATAGACTTTACAACACTAACAAATTCTTAGCTTTAGAATAATAAATAACAAACATAATCGCTTAATTTGGAATTAAAAGACTAGAATTTTGAAAAATCTTAGTTAGAGTTATCTAATAACCCTTTCTTAATTTTATTTTTAATAAAATTATAGATTGTGTATGATCATTTTAGTCATATTTCTTCAAAACTTAAATATTTTTTTATAAAAATTAATATTCGTGGAATAATAAATAATAATCATTAAAAACTAGAATTAAAAAAAACTTGAATTTAGTTTACTTAATCACGATTTCATAATTTTCTTTTATATTTAAAATAATTACCTATTGCATATAGTTATTTCTGTCAAAAAATGAAATTTCTTAAATAGAATTAATTATCTGTAGAATAATAAATAACAAATATAATATCTTAGTTAAAAATAAAATTAGAATTCCAAAGGTATATTTTTATTATTTAATCACGCTTTCTTAACTTTCTTTATATAATTAAAATAGTTGAAGATCACATATAGTTATATAGTTATAGGATGCGTATTTGTAACTCTCAACCCAATACCAATAATTATTACATATCTAGCTTACTAGACAATATGATCCTTATTTATTTATTTATTTTTTAAATTTATTTTGTGGTTATTTGATGATTTTTAAATCAATGATATAGGGTATGAAGCAAATATGTTTGAAATGAAGAAATGGGAGTTAGTTCATGACATGATAACACAAAAATGTGTGAAAAAGAAAACTAAGCAAGTTTAAGCCCAACTTTTTTTATTCTATTTTTTCATTTACCTTAAAATGTATAATTTTTAATGATATAAAGAACAAGAAAGTTATCTAGTTAATTATAATTAAATTTTCACTTTTTCACAATTTTTACAATAAACACTTGTAATTATTAAATGTATAAAATTTTATACTTTTAGAACTTCTATAGGCAGTTTTTCCCTAGGCGTGGATTGGAATAGGAGGAATACTTTATTCTTTCCATATACATGTTACATTTTTTTGTACATATCTATGAAGCATTGATGAAAAAACATATTTTGTTTGCTTATTGCGTTTAACTTTTTACAATGTTATTATCAAATATGCACACAAGGTAATAAAATATCACTAGTAAAAATAATATTCATTTTATATATTTATGAATTAATAATTGTTTTCATGATTTATTTAAAATATTTTAATATAAATGTATAATTTAACTTACAAGTGTAAATTTTCAGGTGCTACCTATAACTGGTATAATAAAAAGCGTATATTATAATTTCTATTAGAAAATTTATAAATTTCATTTATTTATTAAATTAAAGAGACATGAAAAATTAAAATATATAATTAAATGTAATAGATATACATACTACAACATAAGCATCATTTTACATCTTTTTGGTTTTAGCAGTGACAATATTTGTTTCCATTAATGACTTTCTTTGTCAAGATTACTTGATGAAGTATAGCCGCATCATATTTACAAATAGCTAGTCATGTTAAATTTAATCACAGACAAATTAAATATAAAAAATAAAATATAAAACATAAAAATAACTATAAAGATTTCATTTTAAAAGTATACCTTAAAAAAATCCTTAAATAACTTTGATGTTAATTTCGTTCCAGAAAAATCTCCAAACGGATTTGCATTTTCATTTATTGAATCAAAAACTAGAAATTTACAAAAGAATAACTAGTTCTTCTTAAAAAAGAGAACTTTAAAACTAAAAAAACTAAGAAAGCTTTTTAGAGAGAGAAGCTAGAGAGAGAGAAAGAGAAATGTGTGATTTTTGAGATGATTTTTACAATGGGAAAGAGTGTCCTTTTATAGGTGAGTAAAAGGATAAAAAAGTGGAAAACAATATCATGGAAATGGTCTTGGATGCGTTTGGGCAGTATGGCACTCATGTGGGGGCACTGACACACATAGTTGGGTACAAACGAGCTAGATTTATACATGGGATAGGATGGGCATGCATATAGCTGTGCTCGGGCAGGCTGGACTGAGCATGCCATGAGTAGGTGCGTGCGGGACTCAACATTCTTGACCTTTTTGAAATTTTTGACCCATGTCGTCCATTTTGTCCATTTTTTTAACTTTTCTCATTTTTTCTCAAAATATTTGTTATGTATTGCATCCAGTATTGTTTTCAAGTTTGTAAATTATTTTTGAACAAAAATACTTGAAGAATAATAAACACTCATCAGCATTTATACCTTATTTTAAGCTAGTATTTATCCAATCTCTACAACAGAATTTTTTGCATAATAGCATAAAATTCTCTAATAAAGAGTCTTTATTAGGGGTACCGTAAAATGAAGGTAGCAAAAAATAATGATATTTTTCAACTCATAATTTCATAAAGCCTTTCCAAGTTGTATGCAAGAGCTAGTATTGCAAATGATGGGCAATGCATACTCCCTCATCATTTTATTTGCAACATCACATTTGTCTACTTGCACATGAGTTTCTTCATCTTCCTCCTGATTATCGTTCATCATTTTTGAGATTTGATTTAGCTTATAGATGTTAATAAAAAGTGTGAGTTCTTTTTTCAATGATCTCTTACCTTTTGTACATTAATAATAAAAAAATCAAGATATCATATCACTTAATTCTTTTAAATAAGTACTATCACAAGTAAAAAGAAAGTACATACTATATATACATCACTAAAAGAATTTAAACTATAAAATAATTTATTATACAAAAGTTTTAAAAGAAATAAAAGAATTAATAAAAATTAAAATTTAAACACTAAAGAATTGTTTAAAAGAAATAAATTAAATTAAATTTTTTTGTAAAAACAATTAAAAGAAAATAAAGTTTTTTAAAAAAGAAATAAAAAGAAATTTTATTTTTAGATTTTTTTAGATTTTAGATTTTATTTTATTTTATTTTTCAAATAAGAGAACATTTAAAATTTTAAAATATCAAAAAGTAGTTGATAACCTAGATATTTTCAAATTTTAAATAAAATCATAATATTTACAACACAAAAAGTTTTTAAGATTTTGATAATAACAATTAATAACACCATTCCAACCTAGCAAAGGCACCAAAAACTTGGTGTGCCAAAATTAGGCATATAAATTTTGTATATTTTAGAAAATAGCCCGCAAGTGCACAAATTACTTATAAAAAATGACAAATATACTTTCAAGGTCTTTCTAAAGACAAATCATATGGTTTTTAAATCATTCAACAAATTCTTTAAAAAAGAAATAAATAACCTAAATATCTTGTCACAATTGTTTTGGTTGAGTTTCTAATTAATAACATAAAAATAAAGATAGATTCAGTAAACATTTATGGGATATATTAGTTAGTTAATTATGCATATTTAATATTAAGTAGGATATTAAAGATATGAATTAAGATTACTAATTATTTCTTACAAGTATGAAATCCTCAAGTATGAGTCATTTTCTTTGTTAATTAAACTTTTAACTTGCCACCTTCAGTCGAGCTGATAATATAAACTTTAATTAAATTATCCTCATTTTCTAAGAAATTAATAAATCATATAATTTTCATCTACACTTGGGTCAAAAATTTAAACTCTTATCAAGGTGTCAAAGTTAGCTTTATGATTTAAGAATATAGAAACTAACTTTCAGATTTTAAAACTGCTATAAAAAATATATCGTCAATATATTTTTCAATAATAATTCTTATAAAAGTCTTTGAAATAGAGTTTTCTAAAAATCCAAATAATTAAATCTAAAATTCAAGACTTGACTCTAAATCAGATTCAGATAATTAAATCCTAAATCTAACTCTCTTGTTTATTATGAAAAAAACTTCATCGACATATTTTTCTCTACAAACTTCGTTTAAATCTTGATGGAGATATAAAACTTAATTCATTTTATAAAAATGTTCATGTACTTTAACATTTTACATGCATAACATCATTAATAATATCATACACTATTTATAGCGAGACATATATAGTTTAATGAATGATCAATAAATTAAATATATATCATGTAAACAACACTTAGAAATATTATGAAAAAGAATACATTTAAATATACCTCAAAATAATTCTTAGAATTACTTCAAGAAAACCTCTGGACATAATTGCTACATTGTTTATTGAATTGAGGCTAAAAACTATTACATTGACTAAATTTGTTCAATTCTCAAATGAGAGAACTTTGAACTACTAAAAGATATAAAAAGACAAAAAAAAAGAGCTAAGAAATCATCTACTAAGAGAGCAATGGGTTATAGGATATATTTTACAATAGATACATGGTCCTATTTATAGGGTGAGGAAAGGAGGGAAAAGTGAAATTTTTAACTTGGCATCACGACACACTTTTATTCATGTCACGACATACATATCCTATGCAAGGTTTGAACACGATCCATTCTTTTTGCGCTATGGCACACAATGTTTTCACTATATAGCCTGCATCATATGTGGGATGCGTTTAATCTTTTTCTTTGGCTTCACTTTGTGGCTTGCAAATTTTTATCGTCGTGACACACTTCAAATTTCATCACTTTGAAACCCTAATTTTCATGTAATTGTTTTTTTCAATTTTCAAATATATGTAATGTTTTACAATTGTTTATATTTTAATTTTCAAAGTTGTAATGGAGTGCTTCAAGTGTAATTCTTCAAGTAGAATAATTTGAATACAAAAAAATATCTTAAAAACAACAAAATATACTAGTGATTCAAAAAAATAGATTTGTATAAAACGATAGTAAAAAGAGAAAATAAAAATCTATATAATCATTAAACATGAATAAAATTATGATATATTAAGTGCTTTTGAGCTCTTATTAGAGGACTAGTTCTAGCGATCATGGAAATGAAGGATAGGTTCTCCTAACAATGGAAATGAAGGACATATTGCTACAATGGAAATGTAGGTTTCTAACCCTACGCGGTAATGGGCGGCAATGGATGGGATGCAATGCAGTGAATAACACTATGCTTTCTTTTAGTCTTTAAGAGGGAAAAACACTTAAATATTTATTCATTTAAAAAGTTTTTATGATGGTTGTTTTATAAGAATCGTCATAAAAAATAACATTTCATGACGAATATTATTAAATTGACCATAATAAAAACTTACAACTTTTGACTGTCATTGTAACTTTACCTGTATGTTTTCTATGATAGTCAGATTTAAAAAAATGATTGACCATCTTTAAATGTATTTTTTGACCAAGTGTCCACTTTTTACCAAAATCTCTCATGAGGTAAGGGTTACCACTATTGGGTTAAGGCATTGCCTTGTCATGGTAAAGTGTGGTAAGGCTTCCCACACTAGGAAAATTCCTTCTCACACTAGGCCAATGATGTACCACAAATTCTATATTTTTACCAAAATCACTTCGAGGTAAGACTTACCATTGTTATAACAAGGCATTTCCCTATTGTTATAAGCCTTACCATAAGATTTGATGCCAAATAAGCCTTCCCATACTAGGAAACTATCTTCCCACATCAAGTTAATTCCTTACTATGAATTTCAATTTTTACCAAATTTGCTCTAAGGCAAGGCTTCACACTATTGTAGTGAAATAGTGGTAAGCCTTACCTCCAAGTGATTTTGGTAAAAAATTAAATTATTTTGGGTAATTTTTACTATTATATCATAATTTAAGATTTGTAATTAACCATAATCATAATGATTTATTTAGTTAGACATAAAATTTAACACATATAATAAGATAACTAAACAAGTCATAATTATAAAGAGAAGAAAGATACATGAATTTTATTTGTTTTATGAGAAAGTGAAACCAATACAATTAGATATACCGATCTCTAGACCTATTCTTGATTTGTTCTTCAAATTTCTTCAAATTTTCTTCAAAATGCTTTGATATAAGTTTTCACTCTCAGTTTTTGGAATTGCTCTTATTTATCGCTTCAAATGATGTTTTATGGTATTAATATGGGTTTTAAATTGGATGTTAGGGTCAAATTAATTCATGGCCATCGAATGGAGTTAAACAGATGCTCTTTAGCATGCAACATGTCACAAAAGTGGATCATCACATGAATAATGGCCGTATAATGTGATGTATTTTTAAAATAAGCTAATTGGCTTAGCAACACGTCATTTGGATAGTTGGTTGAAGAAGCACTAAATGACTTGTTGTTTGGCCCACATTAAGTGGAATGACATAAGGGATGGGAGTCGTTTGGCATTGGGTTCTTTAAAATGACATCGTTTTAGGGGCTCTATTGCTTAGTAAATCCACTTCTCATCTAAGTACATCTATGTTGCTACATTCATCCATATTTCGTTCTAAGTACATTCACTTGTCAAATAAAATTAATTAGAAACCATCAAAAATACCAAAAAATCCCAAATATTCTATAAACATACTTTCTCAAAAAATATAAATGAATAATTATAACACATGAGAACAATAAAATAAGCATAAATGTGTACGATATAATACTAAAAATATGTATAAATTATCACTTATCCAAGTCCCCCGCATCTTCACTTTTCTAGTCCTCAAACAAAGCAATATCCGTTATAGTGAGAACAAGTTTTCTGAAATTTTATTTTAGAAGTTAAGAAATATTATGGTTTCAAATTATAATAGATGGTAGATAAAGTCTCTAGTCTCCCTTTTTCTTTAGTAACTATATAATAATAATACTCAATGTGTTTACGTGATAAGTATCCATTTGTAATGATCAAACCATGTAACATAAACAAGTTGGAACATTATTCCTCCCTTTAGAATATCACTCTTCTTTTAAGATTATAATTGGACACCGTAGGCTTTTCATTAAGTTGTATCTCCACTCACTAAGAGTATTTTCTAAACTAAAATCAAAATGTCTTTCATTTGGTTGTAATGTGGTTGGACATGTTGGTTAAATAAAATGAAATGGAAAAAGGAAAAACAAAAATTCATGAGTCCATGGAGTAAGAGAAAGATATCTATAAATAGCACTATCCTAAGACCAAATATGTCAATAAAACAAGGCCAAAATTTATTATTTTGGAACCAATCATCATTATTGACTTCTTTTCTTTTTGCCAATCTTTTTTCTTCTTTTAATACCTAACCTTTTTTTATATTTTTCTTTGTAACTTGTCCCATTATAGTGTTCTATTTTTTTTAAATAATAATATGGGGTTAGCATTGAAATATAGGTTGTTTTTTATGTGTTGGACATTTATTTAATTAAGGATATTTGACACTATTAGATCTTATTCTAGGATTTTCATATAATTTATTCTCTTTTTGTACAATTCCACTTTTTTCATGAACTATTGGGTATGTCAAATGTGTTTGGTTCAAAGGATAAGGAGTGGGTAAAAACAAATGGCTCATGTAAGCTAAAATTGGTTCACTATAAGGGTTGTCCTTGTAGAACATTAACATTAGGAGTAGGAAAATTTAGCCAAAGTTTAATCTTATTACCCTAATCATTTTTCATGATTTAAATTTAGCATTTTCCTTGATAAACTTAAAGAAGCATTCTAGCATCTTAATCATATTCATTAAAATCATTGCAAATTTACAAGAAATTCATAACTTTTTTTTTTCAATGTCAAGCACATTATTTTTGCTATCATCAACTTAGCTATTGTGCATGTAGGTTTTGAGGAAAGTTATTATAAAGTTTCCTTAACAAAGGAATGATAGCAAGACTATTTAAATTCATCATGATTTAAAACCTAACATTGTTTAGCTAATTTCCTCATACATGTCAAAAAATAAAGAAATATCAAATTATTAATTCAAAGCCTAGTAATAGATTCTAATTAACTTAAATGTATAGTAAATAATCAATGAAAAAATTACACTTCTGAAACATATTAGACTAATGAAGCAAACAAAATAATACTAATGATAAATATAAAGACATTTTTACACCCCCATCATCTAATTCTTACATTGCCCTCAATGTAAGCACATGCATCAACATAATGCAAAAATAAGTAAAAAGGGAGTAGCAAACAAATCTAATGGATTGCCTCCCCCAAAGTGCTTGGTTTAACATCTTCAGCTTGATACTACCACTTTTATCATCCAACATCATCAAAGATCTTGAAGTGTGTGATATTGAACTATAGAGTTAGTATCCCAATATTTGCATCCTTGAAACTTGATGGTAATCTCCTTTGAAGCATACTAGATGCATTTTCCCCCACACATATCATTTTGTTATCCTTGGGGAATGTCTCAAAATTTTCCTTTTCATAATTATTCTTCATTGAATTGTCAAACCTATTGAAAAAGAGATGAAGTAATTAGTGAAAAATAAAGGTTTAGATACTACTGTTGGTGCCACATTTGATTCTTATGGGTGGTAGCTTTTCCCTCTTTACTATTCCCTTTTTTAGATATATTATTTGTAGGGACATTTTGGGATTCCTCTAGTTGCTTACCACTATCCAAAAATATGGCATTAACGATCTCTCTAGTGTAGTATTTTTTGAGAGGATTCAACAATTTCTCGTGCTTCCATTCTTTCCAAAATTACCTCTATTTGGTTAACCTATTTCTCAAGATTGGTTCAGGAAATTTCCCATTCCTACTGATATTTCAAAGTGTGAACAACTAAGGAATTTATTATGTTATCAAGAGACTTATCTTGAGTGGTTAGAGTAGGTTATTATATTGGGAATATAGAAATATTGGTGTGATGTTAAATCGATTGCTCAATTTCTATATGAATAGCTTGGTTATTGATAATCCTACCATTCTAGTTTATACATGTTAAAATATGCAGCATACCTAGGCTTCTGATTTTCAAATCCAACCATAGTGTTAATGCACTACCAATTACCTTCTTATGGTTCAAAATAAGATGCATGAAATTCAATAAACTTATGATAATTTATCACCATGTCATCTAATTATAGATATATTCAAAACTTCAAAAAAGTTAGTAGAAAAAACAATATAATAAAAAAATTGAAACTAAAAATAAAACTAGCAGTTAATAGAAAAATTAAATCAATCCTCAATGATAAGGCACTAAAATGTAGAGGATTAAGAAAATTAAACTATTAATTATTAGTTTATAAATTAAATCCTAAAATAATACAATTAGAATGATTGAGGGTTTATAAATATTTTATAGAAAATTAAAATAATATAAAATAATAAGAACATTGTAAAAATTACAAACTATTTTATTAATAAGAGAAACATGTGATTACGGGTTATCTTTTCTATTATATTATAATAAAATTTATCATGTTATGGTCAATTCAACTTCAAAATACTATTAAATAATTTTAAGATCCTTTTTGTTTTTCTCAATTTTAATTTTAGAATTTAAACTTGCTTAAAATTTCCTACTTTTTCTTACTTTGTAATTGACTAACAACTTGGTTATTAATCAATCTAACCCTTCAATAACCTAGAATTACGACTATAAGAATTAATTCATTTATTGTATCTAAATTTATAAAAAGTAATAACTAAATTAGACAAAATATATATCATTAGTAGCTTCTAATTTAAGCATTTAATTCTGAAATATTCTAGACCTAGTACACTACTAGGGTTAGGAAATGCACACTCCTTAAGAACTCAATCCTATCTCACATAGAGAGGAAATCAAACGCTTACATAGTATACACAACCGAAGTATAAATAATATAATATCAGATAAGCATATAACTTTGGACAATAGATATTATATATATTCAAAGTAGAAAGCGAGTAAACAATAGTTTTTTTCTAATTAGAGTTTTTGCTTCAAAGTATGGTACCAATGGGCTATTAGTTACAACATACTATTTTTTACAGACTATAAGTACATATTGCATGCACATGTATCTTTGGAGATTTATTCATCCATGGTGTCTATATTTAACCAAAATATTGTGGTCGATAGAGTTTTTGCAAGAATTTTTAAAGATTGCTACACCATTGTCAAGAATTACTTGAAAAGGAGTAAAATTTTTATGGGACAAAGCTTATGAAATGGCATTCCAACAATTGAAAACATGACTTACGAAAGCACCAATCTTGACCATGCCAGACAGTAAAGAAACTTACATGGTCTTAGTAGATGCTTCATTACAAGAACTTGGGTGCTTCTTAATGCAAAATGATTGAGTAGTTGCCTATAGATCATGAAAACTCAAGGTTCACAAGAGCAACTACTCTTGACTTAGAACTAGTAGCCATGATCTTTTCCCTAAAGATGTAGAGATATGATGAGTTCTTAAAAAGCACTAAAATTACAATGATTTAATGAACTTTAATTGATTAAATAGATTCATATTTGTATGATTTTAACATTTTTTTACATAAATTAGTCTTTTGGAATCATGGTATTTTTATTGTTTTTCAGGTATTTTAGTTCAAAAATAACTCAAAGACTCAAAGAAAAATACAAGAGGCAATACATCACAAATAAATTGAGAACAAAAATAAGGAAAAGTAAAAAAGATGGAAAAATTGGACAAAATGGTTCAAAACGGTCAAAAATGTCAAAAGGACGATATCTTGTGCATAACCGCCAATCCATGCCGAGACCGGTGTGTGCGCATGCCCAGTACACCCCAGCACACACCGGCACAAGAGTAGCACATGCCCAGCACACGCCAGCACATAGTCGATATAAACCTAGCACAAGCTCAAAAACGCATTGCTAGTATATGCAGCTAGCACAAGGCTAGCACATGCCACGATGATTTTCCCACATGCTAGCTCACATTTGCTCAATATCCTGGGCATGCTAGCCCATGATTATTTTGTGTCGTACACACACCTACGGGTGCCAAACACCTATTTGTCGTGCCAAATGTTCATCTATCATAGTATTATTTCCCCACACATGTGCCAGCCTATCTAAATGCATCCAAATTCAAATTTTGAAATATTTTCCCACCTCTTTTGGCCTTTCCCTCACCTAGCTCTCCCATAGTAAAACATACAATTTTCTTAACTCTTTCTCTCTCTAGCTTTCCCTCTCTCTAAAGTTTTCATTTTTTTAGTTTTTAGTATTTAAGTTCTTTTCTTTTTGGGAAGAACTAGCATTGTTTTATAGATTTTTAGTTTTTGATTCAATAAAAGGAAATGTAAATCCGTTTGGAGGTTTTTCGAGTAATAGAATTAGCATTAAATTGCTGTAAGGATTCTTTTAAGGTATAATTTTAATGGATTCCTTAAAATTATTTTTTTATGTTTAATTTTTATATGTTATATTTAATTTGTTTGTGATAAAATTTAACATGGCTGGCTATTTGTAAATATGATATAATTATAACGTTGTTTTGCTTACAAAATATTAAATAGGTAAAACATATCTATAAAATAAATTGATTTTGTTTTTATTCAAGATTTTATATTTATGGATGTTAGAGAGAAATATATTATTTTTCATTACAAACTCAAATATGAAAATTAGATGTTAAAGTTTATTTATTCAATCTGATTTAGAGTATTTCTCTTTTATTTGTTGGTACAATCGCACGGTAGTTAGAATGAAGCTCTATTTCAAAGTTTTTATAAGAACTATTATTCGAAAATGTATTGACAACATATTTTCAATCATGGTTTTAAAACTTGAAAGTTAATACTCGGATAGTTAAATTCTTGTGTTTAATTTGGACACCTTGAATAAAGTTTAAAATGTCTAACCCCACCAAATGTGACATTTAAATGGTTCATTTTCAATTTTTTAGAAAAAAAGAAATTAATTCAATTAAACAAATTAATTATCGACCACACCCATAGGTGTTAATTGATTGGTTTAATTAACAAAGAATATCTAACCCCCCCTAAAGGTAGTATTCATATAATTGGAGAGAATTAGTAAATATCAATTTATACCTTTAATAACCTAAATAATATGAGCAAGCATAATTAACATAATTAGTATATTCTTAAATACTTCACTGTTATGAATGATAAAAATTTGCATAAATGTTTATTGAATTCATAGCTATGTTTATTTTTATGTTATTAGATTAGGAAACCAAAATATTGTGATAGGATGTTTAGGATTTAATTTAGTTTTTAAGATTTTGAATAATAAATTAAAAACCACATATATTCCTTCCTTAGATCGACCTTTGGAGTATACATATAATTTGCTATAAAATGATTCGTGTACATGCGAGAGTTTTACACGTTATAAAACCAAAGGATATCCGCAAGATTGGCATTGCATTGTTGATTCTATACTCATAAAGTTTTTAGCACCATTGCCTGCGATCAAACTTGAGTCACCCGCGTGAAAGGTGGTAATAGAGTTTTTAAATTATTTATCAAATTTTGAAAAACTTTTTGTATTATAAATAATTGTGATTTTATTTATTTATTTTGAGTTTAAAAAATTCATAAAAAAATTAAAAAACATTTACAAAAAAAAAAACTTTTAACTTTAAACTTTTAATTTTAATTTTTCATTTTTTAAATTTTTTTTAAAATTTAGAAAACAAAAAAAATTAATTAACTTTTAACTTTCACTTTTAATTTTAATTTTACAAAAAACTTAATTTATTAACTCAATTAATTTAGAATTTCACTTAACCTAATTTATTTACTTAATTAACTTAGAATTTTGCTTAAACTAATTTATTAACTTAATTAACTTTGACTTTGAATTAACTTAATTTATTAACTTTATAAGCTTAGATTTTAACTTAACTAATTTATTAGCTTAATTAAAATAGATTTTAATAGCATAAAAGGTAAATATCCAAGAGAGTTTTGTCTAGAAGATTAGTTTTTGGAAGTCTTTGTGCCACTAGTCTTTCCTAGAAACATTGCTATGTTTAGGAAGATAATTTTTAAGGAGGATTTTCTCTTATTATGTTATTTAAATTAGAGATTATAATAAATAAATAAAATTTTCTAAAGTTTTCTCCAAAATTTCAAAGCTTTTAATTACAATCTGTGATAAAAGGAGGTAGTTGCTTTGTTAGATCTAGGTACAATTTTGTTTTGATGCCTTAATTATTTGATTTGCACCTAGAAGTATGTTATCTACCACCCACAATCATGTCCCTAGTTTTAATTTTAAGAAAATTTTGAAAATCCATAGTGCATTACTTAAAAAGTATAGGTAGACAACCTTATCCTACCTATAGGTTTGCTTGACTCAATGAAGTGGGGACATTGAGTTTACTTAAAATGAAATCTCCAAGTTGCATCTTGCTAAGATGTTAAACTAAACGTTGTATGAGAGACAACCTATCATTCTAGGTAAATTTTTTATTTTTTTTTATTTAATTTATTTTAGTTTAATTGCATGCGAATAATTTTAGAATTGTTGAAACTAAAAATATTTGTTGAGATGTTAGAAATTCATAGCAATCTATCTATGTGTACTTTAATGATGAACATGATGGATGCACCTATATTTCTCTATCACTACTTGCATATTTTCAAGAAATAGGTAATTTGTTTTCTTTTTTCTCTTTATCGTTAATTTACAGTTGATATATTGAGGACAATGTAAGCTCTAGGTTGAGGGTGATAAAAATTTACCATGCTTAATTTCAAAAATTTTAAAAATTTAAAAAACAAAATTCACATTTTCATTTTTATTGTGTTTGATTTTATTTTATTTATGTGCTTTAATAATTTTTAGAATGTTAGGAATATTGTTTAAAATATTTCTCACAAATATTTATCATTTCTTTAAATCAAATTTAAGTAAATAGTTAAGTCTTTTGCACTGTCAGATTAATTTTTGAAAACATATCATGGAGTATATGGTAATTAGTTATTTTTTGTCATAACTAGTATTTCTTGATAAGGTGTTTAAATTATATTAAACCCAAAATTGATGTTTAGGAATCAAATAGAGGAGACTACCCTTGTGAGATATAATTTGAGCCTAATTTTCTTTATTCCAAGTGAAATATATTTTTTCTACTCTAAACACATTTCTTATTTCTTCAAATTATTAGATGATCTCTATAGGATTTAGCATTGATTGTGTGGATTTTTACATCTTAATGAAGTCTTATATATTTATTTTTTATTTGCTTAGATTGAATGGTTTAAGTAGAAATTAATAGTATATGACTTTCTTCATTTATGCATGACTTCTATTAAAAAGGAGATATATCTAGGGTTACCTATACAAATTCAAACAAAAAGGCAAATATTAACCACTCATCTTACCATATAAAAACATGTACCATCTATACATGGGTCTGCTCCCTAAAAAATGGATTATCTTATATAAAAAAATATAAGAGAAAGAAAGAAAGAAAGAGAGGAAAATGAATAGTATAATCTATATACTATGACCCAAAAAGCCTAAACAGTTGTGAGAAATGGGTTAATACAAAACAAAATATAGGAAGTAATTCCCTAAGAAGTCATTGCATTTTCCTGTATTTTCTAAAAGGTATATTACTTGATATTTTTATTTGATGAATTTGATTGAAGCATGAAAGTAATGTATAATATTTTATAAATCCTTACATTTGATTCCTTTCATGAGATGAACATTAAAATAACACTTTGAGCCTTTTTTCTTTATACATATGTGATCATATTAGTTAATTTCTATATATAAACTCTTTCGCATGTAAATTAGTATGAGTGGTTAAATCCATAGGATTCAATGTTTTTGAGAGTATTGACTTGTGAAGAATAGAGTCGAAGCGAATTCAAATTTCTAACACTGAAATTGGGTGAAATTAAATTGAAACATTTTTGAAATGAAATATGAAAATGATTTTCAATTAATTGTTATTATAAACTATAACTATTTAGGAAGTTGAAATAATCTATGCTTAAGGTTTTAATTTTGAAATTTAAAAGAGATTATAAGCATGATATATTTTTTTATTTTATTTATATTATTTTTACTTTATTTTAAATTTTAGTTAATTTCTTATTTTATTTGTTTTATTTTGTTTTATTTTGTTTTCATTTTTTATTAATATTTGTGGGTATCATTACTGAAAACCCTCATGAACATAAACTCATCCACTAGGATAACCTAGGGGTTTAGAAACTTGTTACATACGCTAAATGCAACCGTGTTAGTCCACGGGAGTGATTTAGGATAATTTAATTTTTAGTTTTTATCGCTTCTCTTGCTAAGGGACTAAAATTACCATGATTTGAAAAGCACTAAAATTACCATGATTTAATATACTTTAATTCATTAAATAGATTCATATTGTTATGATTTGATCATATTTTTATATAAATTTATCTTTTCAGAATCAAGGATATTTTTATTGTTTTTCAGCTATTTTAGTTCAAAAAATACTCAAAGACTCAAAGAAAAATATTGGAGGCAATATATCACAAATATATTGAGAAAAAAAATTAGGAAAAGTCAAAAGTTGAAAATATTGGACAAAATGGGTCAAAACTGTCAAAAATGTCAAAAAGATCAAAATCTTGCAAAGAGACTAGCGCATGTGCATACCCATCACACACCGACACAGGCCCAACACATGCCCGCATGCACATTTTACTTATTTTCTACTATCTTTAGAACCTGTATTCATTCACATAATAACAGAAAAAACCAAAATCTATTTAAAAGAATTTAAATACTACAAATAATTAAAAAATGAAATATTAATTAATTACTTGAGAAATAAATTTATTACAAAAAAATAATTTACATACAATACATATATATGTATATATATTTAACTTAAATTATATTAATACTATATCTACAAGCAAATTCCAAAAAAATTTCAACTCTAGAATTGTAGTCGTGCTCAATTTTACACTCTAACATCCATGATTTGCCAATTTTCTATTAATGACATTAAGCATATTAAATATGTATTCAACTAATATATTTCAGATATTATTATATATGAATTCCCTAATTATTAAAATATCTATCAAAACATCATATAAAAATAAATACATAAAAACCAAACATAACAAATATATAATATTAATAATATACAATATATAATAATTTATATATATAAATGCATGTAATTAATAAGAATACATATTTTATACATATATGTAATAATAATTATTAATAAACCCATTATACATTATGTACATATAAATAATTTTCAAAACTTATTTGTTCAAAATAAATTAATATATATCAAACACCTAAATACATAAAATTATTAAAATAAATAAATGAATAAAAATATCTTCTTCTCTTCTAGGCTTGAATGAAAATACAAAACCTACACAACACAAAAATTTATACACATAATATAAAAAAAATAAAGAAATATGAATAATAAGTGTAAAATAATTCATAGAAATACTTAAAAGAGGAAATGAAGTGACAAAATAAAGGAAACGAAGAAAAAACAGTGTTTTGTAAGTGAGAAAATGGGTATAAATATTTTGAGTATTATGGTAAAAAAAACATATGGGATCTAAAAGAGAAATTGGAGAGGAAGAAAACCTACTAAACATCGCCAGAATTAGTTGTCCGAGGTGGTTGGAAAATGAGAAAGATTGTAGGAGGTATTTGTTGTTTTAGGGTCATAGTAGTTGGAAAATATGTTCTGCTTGAAAATGGGGGAGAAAGAAGGGAAAAGGAAAAGAAAAACGTGTGTAGCGTTAGTTGATATGTAGGACATACGGTCGGTTCTACGTGTTAACCGATGCTACTATCTTATTTTTCTTTAATTTTTTGAGTCGGTTGACACGTAAAACTGACTTAAAATCCAAAATGTCAACCGACTTAAAAAATTATAGAAAAATAAAATAGTAGCATTAGTTAACACATAGAACCGACGTTATACATAGGATTTTAAGTTAGTTGTACGTGTCAACTGATGCTACATGTGGCTTAAGTCAGTTGACACATATAATTGACTTAAAATCCTACATGTAGCGTCAGTTCTATGTGTCAACCGACTAAAAAATTAAAGAAAAATGAAATAGTAGTGTTGGTTGACACATAGTACCGATGCTACACGTAGGATTTTAAGTCGGTTCTATGTGTCAACCGACACTACACGTGGCTTAAGTCGGTTGATAAGTAGGATCAACTTAAAATCCTACGTGTAGCGTCGGTTGACACATATGACCAATGCTATTTTTTTAATATTTTAAGTACCGACTTAAAAACTGACTTTAAATCTCGACTTAATTGTTCCTTTTTGTAGTAGTGAACACTCATCAAACATGAGATAATCATAAATATGTCGAAAAGTTGTTTGTTCCCATAAATAACATAACAACACACATTAAAACCCAAAAGACACACCTACACCAAGTGCATCCATCTTGTGTGCTCAATCCATCTTTCTTTATCAATTCATCCATTCTGTCCCTCTAATACATGAGGGTCTCAACACCATTTCAAACTAAACATCTTAAGCTCAAAGACTTCACTTTACACCTATAACCTGATCAGATGAAACAAACACATACCACATGAAACATATCATGCACAAATTGGGTGTAGTCAAACCATATACTATCGTGTTACCCCTACACAAGTACACATGGATAGGCATAAACATAAGCAAAATGTACGAATTCTACTAACTTTATGAAATACTCTTTCTGAATGCATGAAATTTAAGCGACACTATGTAATGCGGTCTGATGAACGAAAACCGGCATCACCGATTCTGCCAATACTTTGGTTTTAATATTTGTAAAACTCTCGCAAGTGCACGAATCATTTCGTAGAAAATGATAAGTATACTCCCAAGGTCGATCTAAGGAAGGAATGTATGTGGTTTTTAATTTATTATTCAAACTTTTAAAAACGAAATTAAATCCTAAACATCCTGTCACGATAGTTTGGTTTTTGTGTTCCTAATCTAATAACATAAAATAAACATATATACATATTAATTAAATATAATCTAATAACATAAAAATAAACATAGATACAAATTCAATAAATATTTATCTAAAAATAAATATAAATACAGATTCAATAAATATTCATGCAAATTTTATCATTTATATTAGTGGAGTATTTATGGATATAATAACTAAATTAATTATGCTTGCTCATATTATCTAGGTTATTAAAGATATAAATTGATATTTTATTGATTCTCTCTTTTTTATATAAATACCACCTTTGGTGGGGTTAGATATTCTTTGTTAACTAAACAAATCAATTAACACCTATGGGTGGGGTTGATAACTAATTTGGTTAATTAAATTAATTCCTTTTTCTAAGAGATTGAAAATGAACCATTTAAATGCCACCTTTGGTGGGGTTAGACAGTTTAAACTTTATTCAAGGTATCCAAATTAAACATAAGAATTTAATTATCCGAGTACTAACTTTCAAGTTTTAAAACCACTATTGAAAACATGTTGTCAATACATTTTCACATAATAATTCTCATAAAAACTTTTGAAATAGAGTTTCACTCTAACTACCGGGCGATTGTACCAACAAATAAAAGAGCACTACTCTAAATCAGCCGGATAACTAAACCTTAAAATCTAATTTTCAGATTTAAGTTTGTAATGAAAAATAATATATTTCTCTCTAACATCCTTAATATAAAATCTTGAATAAAAATAAAATCAATTCATTTTAGAAATTTTCACCTATTTAATATTTTGCAAGCATAACAACGTTATTATTACATCATAATTATAAACAGCTAGCACAGTTAAATTTAATCATAGACAAATTAAATATAACATGTAAGAATAAAGCATAAAAATAACTGTAAAGAAAATAAAATCCTTACAGAACTTCGACGCTATTCCCGTTGCTAGAAAACCTCCAAGCGGAATTTGCACTTCCATTTATTGAATCAAAAATTAAAATATTACAAAAAAATTACAAGTTCCTCTCAAAAAAGAGAAGAACTCTAAAACTAAGAGAAAAACTAAGAAAAGCTTAGAAACTAAGAAAGAAACTAAGAAAAACTCAAAAACTAAGAAATGAGAGAAAGAAAGAAGAGAGAAGTGTGGTTTTAAGGTGTGTTTTGAAGTGAAGGGAATGGGGGTATGTATAGGTGAGAATGGAGAGAAAAATGAGTAAAAAAATGTTAAAAAATGCAAAAACACGTAATGGAAATGCTGAGGTCATTAATGACGTCAGCATGACGTCATGGGGGCGGCAGCACGTGAAAAATGGGGTGAAAAGGCGTTGGGCGCATGGAGGGGGTTGAGACCGCTGCGCGCGAAGAGTGTCTGCGCAACTCAGTATGGTGAACAGTGCTCAGTATAATGAGCGCGCACATGGGGCTGGGCATCTTGAACCTGCAAGGGGCGGGCTGAATGAGCTGGGCGAGATTTCTACCTTTTTGACATTTTTGTCCTTTTCGACCCATTTTGTCCAATTTTTCCATGTTTGTTGACCTTTTCCCACTTATTTATTAATATATTTGTGATGTATTGCTTCAAGTATTCCTCTTTGAGTCTTTAAATTGCGTTTTTAAGCCAAAATACCTGAAAAACAATAAAAATACCCGTGATTCCGAAAAAGACAAATTTATATAAATATATGATAAAACATATAAATATATATATTTTTAATCAATTAATGTACATAAAATCATGGTTATTTTAGTGTTTTTTGAGAATTTATCACAACCCTCAACCAGCTTCTTGCTAGTCTCTTAGCAAGAGAAGCGATAAAAACTAAAAATTAAACTATCCTAAATCACTTTCGTGGATTGAAACGGTTGCATTTAGCCTATGCAAGAAGCCGTTAAACCCCTAGGTTGCCCTAGTGGACGAGTTTGAGTCTCGTGAGGGTTTTCAGTAATGATACCCACAAACATTGAACTAAATGTAAAAATAAAAACAATCAAATCAAAAATTAAAATTACAACAAAATCAAAAATTAATTTAAGAATAAAAGAAAACAGCATATCACAAAAATGTTTCTTACTTTTTAATCTCTTTTAAGATCATAATTAAAATCTCAAGCATAAGTTAATTTAATCTCTTTAAACAATCATGATTTTATTATAATAATTAGTCGAAAATCATTTTCATATTTCTTATAAAAAATGTATCAATTTAATTTTACCCAATTTCAGTGTCATGAATCAGAATTCGCTTAAACTCTATTCCTCACAAGTCAATACTCTCAAAACACTGAATCCTATGGGTTCAAACACTCATACTAATTTATATGCGAAAGAGTTGATGTATAGAAATGAACTAATAGGTTCGCATATGTAAAAAGAATAAAGGCTCAAAGTGTTATTTTAACATTGATCTCATGAAAGGAATCGAATGTATAAATTATAAAGATATCATATATAAAAATCATTTTCATGCATAAATCAAACTCATTAAGACAGAATTTCAAGATATATGCTTTTTACAAATGAAGAAATTGCAATGACTTTTTAGGGAATTACTTCCTATATCTTTCTTTTGTAATTAGCATGTACTCACAACTTTGTAGGGAATGTGGGTCATAGTATGTAGATGATACTATGTTTTTTATCTCTCTATTTTTTTTGAAGATATATTTTTCTCAATATATGTATTTTTTTTAGAGAGTCAACCCATATACAGATTGTACATTTTTTTGGATTTTGGTCAGTGGTTAATTTTGTGGCTTTTCTGTTTGATCTTGGTTTAGGTAACCCCAGATATGTCTTTTTGTTTTTGTAGCAGTCATGCATAAATGAGATATAAGCATATACTATCAATTTCTACTCAAATCATTTAATCTAAGCAAAAATAATAATCAAAAATATATGATACTCTATTAAGATAAGAAAAAATTCATGCATTCAATGCTAATACCTATAGAGATCATCTAAACTCTTGAATAAATAAGAAATGTGTTTGGAGTAGAAAAAATATATATATTTCACTTTGAATAAAAGAAATTATGCTCAAATTATATCTCACAAGGGTAGTCTCCACTAAAAAAAATTCATAAACACCGATTTTGGGTTTAATATAATTTCCACATTTTATCAAGAAATACTAGTTATGACAAAAACTAACTAATTATAAAAAATAATTACAAAATATTTCATGATATGTTTTCAAAAATTAATCTAACAGTACCAAAGACTTAACTATTTACTTAAATTTGACTTAAAGAAATGATAAATTTTTGTGAGAATTATTTTTTTTTAAAGCATGGTAACTTTTCACCACCCCCAACCTAGAACTTACATTGTCCTCAATGTAACAACTGCAAATTAAAGATAAAGAGAAAAAAAGAGAAAGATTACCTATTTCTTGAGAATGTGTAAGTAGTAATGAAGAAATGCAGGTGCATCCATCATATTCATCATTAAAGTGTGTACAGACATATCGCTGTGAACTTCTAACATCTCAACAAATATTTTTAGTTTTAACAATTTTAAAATGATTCACATATAAGTAAACTAAAATAAACAATAAAATTAAGTAAATAAAACAAATAAAAAAAATTTACCTAAAATGATGGGTTGCCTCCCATCCAGCGCTTAGTTTAACGTCTTAGCAAGACGTATCTTTTTGGTGCTAAGGGTTACTCAGCCAAATGCAATCCATTTCAGCAATGTTGTTTGGTTCTTCTAAATAAGGCTTGACACGATGGCCGTTGACTTTGAACGTTTTTTGTGTCTTGGAGTCCAATAGTTCCACTACTCCATGTTCAAATACTTGAACTATTTTGAATGGTCCATCCCATCTTGATCTCAGCTTTCCTGGAAACAATCTCAAACGAGAGTTAAATAAAAGAACTTTCATTCCAGGGTGAAGAGTCTTAGGAACTAGCCTCTTGTCATGATAGCGTTTAGTACGCTCCTTGTATAATTTGGCATTCTCATAGGCTTCATTCCTAATTTCTTCCAACTCATGAAGCTGGAGTAATCGTTTTTCACCTGCTTTATATAAATCCATGTTTAACTCTTTAATTGCCCAGTAAGCCTTGTGTTCAAGTTCAACTGGAAGGTGGCACGCTTTCCCAAAGATTAACCGGTAAAGGCTCATCTCAATAGGTGTTTTGTAAGCGGTGCGGTATGCCCATAAGGCATCATTTAACTTAAATGCCCAATCCTTCCTTGAAGGACGCACAGTGCGTTCCAATATTCCCTTAATTTGCCTATTACTTACTTCCACTAAACCGGAAGTTTGAGGATGATATGGAGTAGCTACTTTATGTGTGATGTTGTACTTGTTTAGTACTCCATCAAAGAGTTTGTTACAAAAATGGCTACCTCCATCACTTATTATAGCTCTAGGCGTTCCGAACCTACTGAATATTAAATCTTTCAAGAATTTCACAACAACATTAGCATCATTGGTTTTGGTGGGGATAGCTTCTACCCACTTGGACACATAATCCACAGCAACCAAAATGTATTGAAAACCATTAGATGGGGGAAAAGGACCCATGAAGTCAATCCCCCATACATCAAAGAGTTCAACAACTAAATTAGATGTCAAAGGCATTTCATCTCTTTTGCTTATGTTTCCTATTCTTTGACATCTATCACATTGTGCACAAAACATATGAGCATCTTTAAAAAGAGTGGGCCAGAAGAATCCAGACTGTAATACCTTACAGGCTGTCTTTTCACCACCAAAATGACCCCCACAATGAAGTTCGTGACAAAAAGTTAGAATGCTTTTATGTTCTTCTTCAGGTACACATCTCCAGATGACTTGATCTTGACCAATCTTGTATAAATAAGGGTCATCCCAGAAATAGTCCTTAATAGTTTTAAAAAACCTTTTCTTGTCCTGATATGAAGTGTTAGGTCGCAAAACACCAATGGCAAGATAGTTTACAATATCATCATACCATGGGTTCGGACCTATGAAAAATAACTGTTCATTAGGAAAGGTTTCAACTATATCTTCATTACTCTCATCTTTGAGAATTAAAGTGAGAAATTAACCTAGACAAATGGTCAGCTACTAAGTTTTCACTGCTTTCCTTATCCTTGATTTCTAGGTCAAATTCTTGTAAGAGTAGGACCCACCTGATTAATCTTGGCTTGGCATTTGGTTTACTTAGTAGGTATCTTAAAGCAGCATGATCAGAATGCACAATCACTTTAGATCCTACTAAATAAGACCGAAATTTGTCTAAAGAAAATACTATAGCCAAGAATTCTTTTTCAGTGGTGGTATAATTCATTTGGGCATCATTGAGTATTTTTCTAGCATAGTAGATGACATGCAAACGTTTATCCACTCTTTGTCCCAGGACTGCTCCTATAGCATAATCAGAAGCGTCACACATTATTTCGAAAGGTAAAGACCAGTTTGGTGCTATAATAACAGGGGTAGATGTTAGTTTCTCTTTCAAGGTATTAAAGGAGATAAGGCAGTCATTGTTGAAATCAAAATAAGCATCTTTGGATAGCAAGTTACACAAGGGGCGACTTATTTTAGAGAAGTCTTTAATAAATCGTCTGTAAAATCCTGCATGTCCTAAGAAGCTTCTTATCCCCTTCACAGATGTAGGGGGAGGTAGTTTGGATATCAATTCAACTTTTGCCTTATCAACTTCAATACCCTTGTTTGAAATTATATGTCCTAAAACTATCCCTTGTTGAACCATAAAATGACTTTTCTCCCAACTAAGGGTGAGATTGCATTCAATGCATCTTTCTAAAACCAAAGTCAATTTATGTAAGCAATCATCAAATGAGTTCCCAAAGACAGAGAAATCGTCCATGAAGATCTCAATGAATTTTTCCACCATGTCCGAGAAAATAGATATCATGCATCTCTGGAAAGTGGCAGGGGCATTGTATAACCCAAATGGCATTCTGCGAAAAGCAAATGTCCCAAAAGGACATGTAAATGTGGTCTTTTCCTGATCTTCTGGTGCTATGGGTACTTGATAATATCCAGATAATCCATCCAAAAAACAGTAAAATTCGTGCCCAGCTAATCTTTCCAACATTTGATCAATGAATGGAAGAGCAAAGTGATCCTTTTTCATATATAAATTTAGTTTCCTAAAATCTATACACATTCTCCATCCAGTGATTATTCTAGTGGGCACTAATTCACTTTTGTCATTTTTAACAACTGTTATCCCAGATTGTTTTGGTACCACATGCACTGGACTAACCCACTTACTATCCGCAATAGGATAGATAATCCCTTCTTCCAATAATTTAAGAATTTCTTTTTTAACTACCTCTTGCATGTTTGGGTTTAGTCTTCTTTGGGCCTCTCGTACAGGTTTAGCACCATCCTCCAAGTTGATCTTGTGCATACACATTGTTGGACTAATGCCTCTTATATCCCCTATACTCCAACCTATCGATTTCTTAAACTGTTTAAGCACTTTGATGAGTTCCTTTTCTTGTGGTTTGGTCAAGGTTGAAGAAATTATCACTGGATAAGTTTCTCCTTCTCCCAAAAACACATATTTTAAGTGCTCAGGTAAGTCTTTGAGTTCAAGTTCAGGTGGATTGGCCTCTTTAATAGATGAAGAACTGGGTAGATTTAAGAGTGTACTAGATTTTGTCATTACTTCATTATTATCTACTTGTTCAAGGTACCCCTTAATTTCTTCATCTAAATCTTCTTCAACCTCTTCAAGTGTAAGAACGGATTCAAGCTTGTCTTCTATTCTAGTTTGGAAAAAGGTGCTTTGGAAAAGATTATCCAAAGGATCAACATCAAATATTTCATCGATGGAAGAAATAGAAGAAAAAGGTGAAGAATCAAAAACTTTAAAATGAACAGTCTCTCCTAAGACTGTCATTGTCAAATTTCCATCTTGGACATCAATAATAGTTTTAGTAGTTGCCATAAATGGTCTACCAAGCAATATTGTGTGCTCTATGTCCAATGCTGGATTTTCTTGCATATCCAGAACCACAAAGTCAACAGGTATTATCAGTTTGTCTACCTGTACCAACACATCCTCAACTATTCCCTCTGGATATTTAAGAGATCTATCTGCAAGTTGAAGGGTTATAGTTGTGGGTTTTAAATCCCCTAGATTGAGCTGTAAGAATATAGAGTAGGGCATCAAATTTATACTAGCACCTAAATCAAGCATTGCTTTAGCAACCTTCCTATCCCCCATAGTTATGTTTATAATAAAACTTCCAGGGTCTTTCAACTTAGGGGTAGTTTGTGCTGAAGTATAGCGCTAGAAATTTCTGATACTACTACTCGTTCATTCAGCTCATACCTCCTTTTCTTAGTGTTCAACTCTTTGAAAAACTTGGCATATGAGGGCACATTCATGATCACTTCTAATAATGGTAAATTGATATTTACTTTAGAGAGCATATTAAAAAGATCATTGAATTGCTTATCTTGTTTGGATTCTTTTAACCGGTGGGGAAAAGGTACTTGCATCTGGTGTGGTTCTGTTGTCTTTTGAATTTTGGGGGTGTCAGATGACCCCCCAATGAGTTTTTCAGAAGGCTTGTTAAGTTTAACACTTGTTTTTCCTTTTTGCGAGATTAGAATATCGCCTTCTTTGTTACCTGAACTACAAGGTAGATTGTTAGAGATTTCAGGTAAACTGGTATTGACTACCTTACCACTTCGAAGGGTTCTTACATCCTTTGCTTGTTCTAGTTGACTGGGCAACTTTCCTGGTTCTTTCTTTTGCATTTGTTCAGCTAGTTGCCCAACTTTAGATTCAATCCTTTTAACCGAAGCCTCCATGGTGTTCAACCTTTGATTAGTCATCAATTGGTTGTCACAACTAACTTGAATAAAAGCATTCAAGCTATCTTCTAAGGTTGGCTTAAAAGATTGGCTTGGTGGGTAAGGGTGGTTGTTAATCGACCTTAGTGTTGGATATTGGGTGTAGGCTGGGTGATTATACGTGTTTGGATGATACCTTTGAAAAGATTGGACTTCCTCTATGGCATCGACACTAGAATCACAAGTATTTGAACAATTATGAGTACCATGCCCAATTGAACAACACACTTCACATACCTCTTGATTTGAAATTTGGTGGGTAGTGAGAATTTGCACTTGTTTAGTCAATTCAGCAAGTTGCAAGGTTATCTCATTATCAGAGCCAACTTCATTGAACCTTTCTTTTCTTCTACCACCTCTTTGTTGGGAATTAGAACCCAATAGCTCATAAAGATTATAGGTTTCCTCTACGGTCTTTTCTCCTACAAAGACCTCCAAGAAGATTATCAACCATGTATTGACTCTGTAGTGTCAATCCATCATAAAAGAATTGGTTTTGTAGCTGTAATGGAAAGCTATGATTTTGACATTGAATGAAAAGGAGTTTGACTCATTCCCAAGCTTCATGAAAGGGCTCTTCATACAATTGAGAAAATGTTGCTATCTTTGTTCTTAGATCAACAGTCTTTTGATGGGAATAGAACCTACCCATAAAAATTTCATAGACTGCCTCCCAAGTTTTAAGAGAACCCGACTGTAAAGTAATGAACCATGACCAAGCTTTATCTTTGAGAGTGTAAGGAAAACACCTCATCCTAAGTTGATCTTCATTAATTGCATGTAATGGAAAGGTTTGGACAGTAGCATAGAATTCTCGAATGAAATGCAAAGGGTCTTCATTAGGGATACCGTAAAAGGAAGGCAACAAAGAATAATGAATCTTTTTCAATTCATAATTCCTTGCAGCCTCTTGTAATTGGATGCCGGAAGTTACATTGCCAATGATTGGCATTGTATAGTCTTTCATCTTTTTCCGCCTATCTTCAGCATCTCCCATGGTTGTTTGTAGTTGAAAATGATCCTCCTCCTATTGTGTATCAACATTTTGCTCTTAAAAACAATAGTAGATATCTCTAAAAAGGTGCAAGGAACCTAAATTTTTTTTATTTTTTTATTTTTTATTTTTTTATTTTATTTTAATTTTAATTTAAACGAAGGGACACAATTTTTGAAACAAACGAATTTATTTCATTTGAATTTTTTTATTACACGCAAACTAAAACAAAGGAAAATACAATAATGGGTGACCTCCCATGTAGGACTAAAATTTATCGTCTTCTAGTAAGACGTTGCTTGGAGATTGCAGAATGAAAAACTCAATGTCTCCTCTTCATTGAATTCATTAGTCTTTGCTTTGTTTTTGCAAATGTTCAACTAACTGTTCTACCTGAACTTCCACCTTTTTGATAGAAGCTTCCACAGAGTCCAACCGTTGATTGGTTTTAGATTGGTTATCCCTACAAACTTGAATAGGTGGGTGGAATTGCTGGCCTGCCTGGTTTGAGCTTTGAGTGAAAGGAGGGTTGTTTTGCCTCCAAGAGAAATTTGGATGACTTCTCCACCCAGGATTATAGGTATTTGAATTGGGATCAAACCTTGGTCTCTGTTGATATGCTCCCAACACATTAACCTGTTCAGGTCCAGTTGTATCTCCTTGATATGGACAGGCTTCAGTACCATGTCCCATGTTGCTGTACAAACCATATTGTTCATTATTGGTGTTGGTTTGTGTAGCGAGAAGGGCAACTTGCTTAGTCAGTTGAACAAGTTGTTGTTGAACTTCATTACTGGAGTCGATTTCATGAACTCCAGCTTTTCTCACTCGGGAGCTTTTCTGTTGGGAATTAGCACCCAACATCTCAAAGAGGTTATACGTTTCTGAGGCAGTCTTTTCTCCTATTGCTCCTCCTGCAGCGTTGTCGACAATGAACTGACATTGTTGTGTAAGTCCATCGTAAAAGAATTGGTTCTGCAACTGCAGGGGAAAGCTATGATGGGGACATTGAGTGAGAAACATTTTGAACCTATCCCAAGCTTCATGGAATGGTTATCCTTCCATCTGAGAGAAAGTAGCAATCTTTCCTCTCAACTCTGATGTTTTTTGATGGGAATAGAATTTTCCCATGAATTTATTGTAAATGTTACCCCATGTCATCAGAGAACCTGGGGGAAGTGACATCAACCAAGCTTTGGCCTTATCCTTTAAGGTGTAGGGATAACATCTCATTCTAAGTTGATCCTCGTTTAGAATACCGAAGGGGAATGTTTGGACCGTAGCATAGAAATCTCTCAAAAGGAAAGAGAATCTTCATTAGGTAGCCCATAAAAGGAAGGAAGGAAGCATAGAAAAATGAATATTTTTAAGGTCATAATTCCGAGCAGCCTCACCCAACTGGATAGCGGCAGTTGCCGTGCCAATCACCGGTCTTGCAAACTCCTTCATCGTGGTTTCCCTAACATGTTGGTTTTCCTCCATTTCTTTTGGTTCTAGTAAAGGATTAAGACTTGGTTCTATGTTTGGCTCAAAAACAGGTTGATGGGTAGAATCCAGTGTTGTTGACACTTGTTTAAATTTATGAATATTATTTACATATGGTGTAAGGGGGTTTCCTAAGGATCTCCTACCACGCATAGACTATTGTAAACGTAAATTTAAAACTCCTGTCAACAAAAATAAAAAATTTAGAGAAAATTTCCATGGCATTTAATACAAAACACTAGACAAAACTAGTTAAACCCTAAATTTTTTTATTTTTTTTTATTTTTTTTAAATACCATAATCAGTATTAACCAAGAGTGTTCCCAGGAAAGAATGGTGGTGCAATGGCTCCTTAAAAACCATTCTCCTAGCTAGAACAACGTTCCTAGGAAAGACTAATGGCACAAAGGCTTCCAAGAACTAGTCTCCTGGACAGAACTCCCTTAGATTTTTACTTTTCATGCCATTTAGTTAATTATGGATAAATTCAAGTTTTTTTTTTATTTTTTTAATTTTTTTTACGAACGGTAATTTTATTTTACTATTCACTGTATCTTATTTCTTATTAACTTAAATTTATTTTTTTTTGAAATTTTTAATTTTTTTTATTATTCATGAACGGTAAAAAAAAATTTATTCAAATTTCAAGTTTCTAAATTATTTTAACTATAAAAAAATTTATTTTTTTTTATTTATTTTTTTTTTATTTCTTATGGATTTTGAAATTTGATTATTATTTTTTTATTAAAAATATCACAATTATTTACAGCACAAAAACTGTTTTTAAAATTTTGATAAATAATTTAAAAACCGTTATTGCTTCCCCGGCAACGGCGCCAAAAACTTGATGAACGAAAACCGGCATCGCCGATTCTGCCAATACTTTGGTTTTAATATTTGTAAAACTCTCGCAAGTGCACGAATCATTTCGTAGAAAATGATAAGTATACTCCCAAGGTCGATCTAAGGAAGGAATGTATGTGGTTTTTAATTTATTATTCAAACTTTTAAAAACGAAATTAAATCCTAAACATCCTGTCACGATAGTTTGGTTTTTGTGTTCCTAATCTAATAACATAAAATAAACATATATACAGATTAATTAAATATAATTTAATAACATAAAAATAAACATAGATACAAATTCAATAAATATTTATCTAAAAATAAATATAAATACAGATTCAATAAATATTCATGTAAATTTTATCATTTATATTAGTGGAGTATTTATGGATATAATAACTAAATTAATTATGCTTGCTCATATTATCTAGGTTATTAAAGATATAAATTGATATTTTATTGATTCTCTCTTTTTTATATAAATACCACCTTTGGTGGGGTTAGATATTCTTTGTTAACTAAACAAATCAATTAACACCTATGGGTGGGGTTGATAACTAATTTGGTTAATTAAATTAATTCCTTTTTCTAAGAGATTGAAAATGAACCATTTAAATGCCACCTTTGGTGGGTTAGACAGTTTAAACTTTATTCAAGGTGTCCAAATTAAACATAAGAATTTAATTATCCGAGTACTAACTTTCAAGTTTTAAAACCACTATTGAAAACATGTTGTCAATACATTTTCACATAATAATTCTTATAAAAACTTTTGAAATAGAGTTTCACTCTAACTACCGGGCGATTGTACCAACAAATAAAAGAGCACTACTCTAAATCAGACCGGATAACTAAACCTTAAAATCTAATTTTCAGATTTAAGTTTGTAATGAAAAATAATATATTTCTCTCTAACATCCTTAATATAAAATCTTGAATAAAAATAAAATCAATTCATTTTAGAAATTTTCACATATTTAATATTTCGCAAGCATAACAACGTTATTATTACATCATAATTATAAACAGCTAGCACAATTAAATTTAATCACAGACAAATTAAATATAACATGTAAGAATAAAGCATAAAAAGAACTGTAAAGAAAATAAAATCCTTACAGAACTTCGACGCTATTCCCGTTGCTAGAAAACCTCCAAGCGGAATTTGCACTTCCATTTATTGAATCAAAAATTAAAATATTACAAAAACATTACAAGTTCCTCTCAAAAAAGAGAAGAACTCTAAAACTAAGAGAAAAACTAAGAAAAGCTTAGAAACTAAGAAAGAAACTAAGAAAAACTCAAAAACTAAGAAATGAGAGAAAGAAAGAAGAGAGAAGTGTGGTTTTAAGGTGTGTTTTGAAGTGAAGGGAATGGGGGTATTTATAGGTGAGGATGGAGAGAAAAAATGAGTAAAAAAATGTTAAAAAAATGCAAAAACGCGTAATGGAAATGCTGAGGTCATTAATGACGTCAACATGACGTCATGGGGGCGGAGGGGGGCTGCTGGGCACTGCACGCGTGAACAGTGCCCAGCGCGCTAGGGCACGCGCGGCATGGGGCGCTGGGCTGCGCGTGCGGTTGGGCAACGGGGCGCGATTTCCATATTTTTGACATATTTGACTTTTTCGACCCATTTTGTCCAATTTTTCCATGTTTGTTGACCTTTTCCCACTTATTTATTAATATATTTGTGATGTATTGCTTCAAGTATTCCTCTTTGAGTCTTTAAATTGCGTTTTTAAGCCAAAATACCTGAAAAACAATAAAAATACCCGTGATTCCGAAAAAGATAAATTTATATAAATATATGATAAAACATATAAATATATATATTTTTAATCAATTAATGTACATAAAATCATGATTATTTTAGTGCTTTTTGAGCACTTATCATAGTCTTACACTCATAGCTCATGCGGCATATAGTGTGGAAACAATCATATAGTTGTGTGTAGAAACTTCTCCCTCTTTTTGACACTAAAATTCAAAAAAACCACTCTTATAAAAGAGGGGGAAAGTATAGAAATATGATATAATCCTAACATTAATGCAACATAATAGGAAATATTAAAGCAAAAACAATAAGAAGTATCATATGCTTCAAGAGAAAAACACACCGAAAAGCACCAATACACAAGCAGGGTAGAAGAATGGAACATTCAAACTAAATGCATGGGTAACCAAAGATAAGTTTAGATAGAAAACATATCAATCTGGGCAAGAAAGTATATGTCATGCATTCTAACAATAGTTACTAGGCAATGAATGATAAGCAAGAAGCATGAAAGAAGGAAGCAAAACTAAGGAAACACAAAAATAGACATGTAAAACCAAAGATTGAATACAATTCATGCAACATTTCATATTAACCGTCCTATTTATGAATGGTTTATACAGTGGTAATTCATAGAGAAGGAAGCACCACATAAACTAGATGTATAACAAAAACTCACTAATATGATAAACAACAGGAAGTAAAACAAACACATCACTTCCCCTAACAGCTTACACAAGACATATAACTATCCCCCTAAGAGTATGCATGTGATATAATAAACAGTTATGCATTCTACTTATAAACCCTTTAACACAAAGGAATCTAGACATAGTAGTCAACACTAAATACACAACAAGGGAAGCAAAGAAAAATGTTCAATGAATTAGAGAGTTTATAGAGGATAAATAATACATTTAACACAAAATTTCGATGCATGGTGTGTAATATGACATTTTTTTTACTTTATATTCCATCATGATATGCTTATGCGAACCAAGAAAATCAAAATATAGACTCAAATTAAACAAGGTTCATATGTCCACAATTAGCCTTTCTCTCCATTAATGTAAGTGTTAGCCATGAAAAAAATAATAGGTCTTTCAAATATTATAATGAAAGGCTAAGGAATGGGTAGGGGAGAAAAGACATTTAGGTTTGAACACACCTTTGTTGATCCAAAAAAACCGATAAGTTCATATCCATGACACTTATATCCTTAAAGAAGGGTTCTAGTCTCTTTACATCTTAAACATCAACCATTGAAGTTGAGAGAATAGTACACAAAAATAGATGTTTATGCAAACTTGCCTTAACACACTCATCATCTTTTCACCTTTCTTTTCTTGATGTTTCTTTTTTTTTAATATTTATCAATCCATTATCAACCTTTTTTCCTTTTTCCTTTTTCATTCCCCTATTCTCTTTTTATTTTATAGAAACCAAAAGGATAAAACTATCAAACCATAATATACAAGCTCAATAAAAGGGTGGATAAGGTAAGTGAGAATAAATCTTTGAGCTAGGCCAGTATTTAAGGGCAAATAAATGAAAGGACACCATAAAGGTTGAAAGAAGGGAGACTAAGGATATGGGAACAATGATGGAAAGAAAAGAAAAAATGATTCAAGGATTGACTAAATAATCTTTCTAGCCAAGTATCACCTAGAAATTTTCCTTGAAAGACATTAAAGGTGGATTCTAGAGCTTGCTAGAGAAATACAAACAATCAAAGAAAAATATTCACACAAGCTTCGCAAAATAACCATAAACACAAGACAAGCTTAGACATAGATAACATCACAGACTATTGAAGTGTACAAAATGATACAAGAAAAAAGATATCTTCATTAATTTTAAAGAAACAACTGAAGCAAATTAGAAGGATAAGAAGGAAAAAAAATAGGTGAAAGAAGATAGAAGTCAACAAGAGACAAACATGTAATCAATATACAATATGCTAGGTACAAGAAAGTAAAACCTTATAAGATAGACAATAAGCATTCTCAATGTCATGGCATAAGAAAGATATGACCATCAAAGAGAATCATACTCCAAAGACATTACATGATGAAAACATGTGATGTGATACATATACAAAAGGCCATAGAGGAATACATAGGTAGTATGCAAGACAAACACACATAAGGAGCACGTCAAAACAACTAGCATGTGGGAAAGCTAGTAAAAGATTAGTCATAAAGGTAAAGTAACAAATATGATAATTAACATATTGTGCATGACTCAAAAACATTAAGCAATAGATAAGAAGAAGTTTCAAATAGATGATAAAAAACAACATGATTTCATGTACAGAAAAATGAAAAACACAAAGAGAAATGAAAGTAAGCTAATTTACCTTAACAAATCACCTGAAAAAATGATCGAATTGCATCCCTTAATTTAAAGAATTTATAAGGTGTAACAAAACTTGGAGATAGTTTTTGCCTCATTTAAGCATGAGGTTTATATGGAAGAACATGCTCAAATGGGCCACAATAACTACATTCAGAAAAGGAGATGGGAGAGAACAAGGTGGAGGAATTTGAGATGTACGCCCATTAAATCTTGGACACTACCTAGTAATGTGACTTGTAGTGAAAGCAATAAGTTAATTGAACGAAACATCACTTGGTCAGTTGGTTGAAGGAGTGCTGAATGATGTGTTGTTTGGCCCACATTAAGTGGAATGACGTAAGGGATGGGAGCCATCTAGCACTAGATTCTTCAAGACAACACCATTTTTGGTGCTCTTTTGTAAAGTAGATACATAGCTCATCTAAGTACATCCACATTTGAATAAAGTTAACAAAAATCCATCAAAAAATCCAAAAATATCCTAGAAATTCTAAAAGTAATATTTTTTTCATAAAATAAAGGAAAAAAATGATAACAGATGAGAAAAATAAAATAAGCATAAATATCTTGAATTTAATAACTATAAATATGTATAAATTATAACTTATCAATATTCGGGATTGTTTTCAAGAAATTCTTGATTTTGGAAAATTTCTCCAATGGAAACCTATACTATTTTTTTCAGAAACCATGGTGGAGTTAAGACTGATGCAACAATGAAGTGTTGTAAACCATAGACATTAATCATATGGTTTAATTTCTCTTGCTATATCAAGTAATTGGGCTCATCCAACTTGATCAAAATATTTGGAAGTATCGATATGTTTTGTGTTGGAAAACAAATTCTTAGCTAGGAACCAAACATAACTTCTTTTATTTGTGTGGTTATTAGTGTACTAATTCGAGTATGATCAACATAGGTTGTTTGAACCATTGCTCTGATACTATGAAAACAATGAAGCTTAAGAGAAAAGAAGATAGAGCCAATAGTGAAGAAGAAATTGATATACATCATCCTTGATAAATTGTTGTGCATTCCACATGTTTTATACTCTAGCTAGCTAGAGTTTATTACAATAGTATAACAACCTCTAAGGCTAGGATCTACTACAAGCAATAACACACTACAAAATATGCATTAATTTATAACAAACACATATTATCATTTGCATCCAAAATTGACAAACAAACATCATCTTTGGCTAATATATTATGTCAAACAAGTGAGTTTTGTTGTTTGTTAAGCATCAAAACCTATTTAGCTCAGAGTGACTAATTAAAATCAACCAAGTTTTGGAAAGAAACCTATTACACCATTTAGGTTTACAAAAATCCTTCCAACCAACATAATGAATACCAGAACTATCTTTGTTATTTGACTATTAGTATCAAGATGCCATACTTTCTAAATCAAAGACTAGATTTTCCAGAAGCTTAAATATAGTCATGATATATTTTTGAATATCCTAAAATATTGACTTTAACAATACTTCTTTTATAGCTTTTTGGATAGTAGATTATATTTCCACCCACTTATTCGCTTCATACATTTTCTGTAATTACTACAGAAAAAATTCGTTTTTCTGCTTTTATTTTCTATATGGAGCCCTAGATACTATTCATGGCATGTAACTTCATGTACACCTAGAACATTAATAATAGCTTCCTTTGTTGCCGAGTTTATTGTAGGATTAAATGAAACTTTTGACATCTTAAAATTTATTTATTGTGTAGTGGCTCTCTCATAGGTGGCTAAAATCCTCTTGAATACCTAAAATTGTGTCACACAAGTATAAAAAAATAATGGTTCATACTTGGTCCAGAATGAACCACGTAAAACCCTGAATTTATTTATTCCATTCAACTTGTCTATGTAAGGCTGAGAAGCCCTCCTCACATAGCAAGAATAAATATTCTCTAATAGGATCCCCTAGAACAACCCTATGTTAGGTTGAATATTAATTAGCAGAATCGTGATCGCCAAATACTTTGATGAACGAAAACTTGATGAACGAAAACCAGCATCGCCGATCCTGCCAATACTTTGGTTTTATATTTATAAAACTCTCGCAAGTGCACAAATCATTTTGTAGAAAATGATAAGTATACTCCCAAGGTCGATCTAAGGAAGGAATGTATGTGGTTTTTAATTTATTATTCAAACTTTTAAAAACGAAATTAAATCCTAAACATCCTATCACGATATTTTGGGTTTTGTGTTTTTAATCTACTAACATAAAATTAAACATAGATTCAATAAACATTCATGCAAATTTTATCTTTTATAAATAGTGGAGTATTTATGGATATAATAACTAAGTTAATTATGCTTGCTCATATTATCTAGGTTATTAAAGATATGAATTGATATTTATTGATTCTCCCTTTTCTGTATGAATAACACCTATTGGTGGGGTTGATAACTAATTTGGTTAATTAAATTAATTCCTTTTTCTAAGAGATTGAAAATGAACCATTTAAATGCCACCTTTGGTGGGGTTAGACAGTTTAAACTTTATTCAAGGTGTCCAAATTAAACCTAAGAATTTAGTTATCCGAGTACTAACTTTCAAGTTTTAAAACCACTACTGAAAACGTGTTGTCAATACATTTTCAGATAATAATTCTTATAAAAAATTTTGAAATAGAGCTTCACTCTAACTACCGGGCGATTGTACCAACAAATAAAAGAGCACTACTCTAAATCAGACCGGATAACTAAACCTTAAAATCTAATTTTCAGATTTAAGTTTGTAATGAAAAATAATATATTTCTCTCTAACATTCTTAATATAAAAATCTTGAATAATAATAAAATCAATTCATTTTAGAGATTTTCACCTATTTAATATTTTGCAAGCATAACAACGTTATTATTATATCATTTTTACAAACATCTAGCACAGTTAAATTTAATCACAGACAAATTAAATATAACATGTAAGAATAAAGCATAAAAAATAAGCGCAAAAGAAAATAAAATCCTTACGATGGTACTTGATGCCATTCCCGTTGCTAGAAAACCTCCAAGCGGAATTTGCACTCCCATTTATTGAATCAAAAAGCTAATAAATTACAAAAAACATAACTAGTTCTTCCCAAAAAGGGAAGAACTCTAAAACTAAGAGAAACTAGCTAAAACATAAGAAAAACTAGCTAAAACATAAGAAAAACTAGCTAAAACATAAGAAAAACTAAGAAAAAACTAAAAACTAAGAAATGTAGAGAAAGAAAGAAGAGAGAAGTGTGGTTTTGAGGTGTTTTGAAGGTGGGTATTTATAGGTGAGAATGGAGAGAAAAAATGAGTAAACAAATGTTAAAAAAAATATTAAAAAATTAAAAAACGTGTAATGGAAATGCTGAGGTCATTCATGACGTTAGCATGACGCGTCAGGCTGCACGTGAGAAATGGGGTGAAAACGCGTTGGGTGCGCGGAGGGGCGGTTGGGCGGCGCGCGCTGCGTGAACGATCCGCGCGCCCCAACGCGCGGATGGGCATGTCAACGCGCGCGGGGGCGCGTAGCATGGGGCACTGGGGCGCGCGCGGCTGGGCGCTGGGCTGCGCGCGCGGCTGGGCTGCGGCGCGCGATTTCCGTCTTTTTGACATTTTTGACCTTTTCGACCCATTTTGTCCAATTTTTCCATGTTTGTTGACCTTTTTCCACTTATTTATTAGTATATTTGTGATGTATTGCTTCAAGTATTCCTCTTTGAGTCTTTAAATTGCATTTTTAAGCCAAAAAAAATAAAAATTAAAAAAATTTAATCAAATTTCGAATAGAGTCGAAGCGAATTCTGATTCATGACACTGAAATTGGGTGAAATTAAATTGATACATTTTTGACATGAAATATGAAAATGATTTTCGACTAATTATTATAATAAATCATGATTGTTTAAAGAGATTAAAATAACTTATGCTTGAGATTTTAATTATGATCTTAAAGGAGATTAAAAAGTATGAGACATTTTTGTGAGATGTTGTTAATTTGTGATTTTGTTGTAAATTTAATTTTTAAGTTGTTTATTTTTATTGTTTCTTTTGATTTTTACATTTAGTTCAATGTTTGTGGGTATCATTATTGAAAACCCTCACGAGACTCAAACTCGTCCACTAGGGCAACCTAGGGGTTTAAAGGCTTGTTGCATAGGCTAAATGCAACCGTGTCAATCCACGGAAGTAATTTAGGATAGTTTAATTTTTAGTTTTTATCGCTTCTCTTGCTAAGGGACTAGCAAGAAGCTGGGGTTGTGATGAGTGCTTCAAAAACACTAAAATAACCATGATTTTATGCACATTAATTGATTAAAAATATATATATTTATATGTTTTATCATATATTTATATAAATTTGTCTTTTTCGAATCACGGGTATTTTTATTTAAAAATACCCGTGATTCCGAAAAAGACAAATTTATATAAATATATGATAAAACATATAAATATATATATTTTTAATCAATTAATGTGCATAAAATCATGGTTATTTTAGTGCTTTTTGAGCACTCATCAAATATCACTGTCAAGAAAACCATTTATTGTAATAGATAACAAAACTGTTGAAATGCATTCCCGAATATGCCTAACCCAATGTTTTGGAAATCCCAATTGAAAAAAGTCATATTTCACATGATCATATGCTTTGAATATATCAAGATTTAAAGAAACTCAACCCCTCCATCCTTTTGACCTTATAATTATGTGTTGATTCAAATTCCATAATGGATTTTTCCATAATTTGTCTACCTGAAACAAAGGCACTTGAGGCTTCATCAATAATATTAGCTAACACATGTTTATGCCTATTCACTAAAATGTTAGCAATTATTTTATAAACCATAGTGTATATACTAATGCTCTTAATTCTATCACCTTAGTTGAATTTTGTACTTTTGAAACAAGAAAAGAATTGTAAATTGAATAAAAATGCAAGAGAATGTGATCATGGGACTATCCTTAATACTAACCTATAAGTCAAATAATTATGTCATGAATCAATATTTAGTTTCTTATATCTCAAAATTACAATCGTAATCTAAAAACACTCTTGAATTCTTAACTTTAGATTTTGAAGTCTAGGTTCACTTAAGACTTCCCACCTTTTCTTACTTTTTAACTGATTTGGAATGCTATCATAAATTAATCAAAATCCTGAAAAACCTTTAAGATCCATTAGTAGATTAATTCATTGATTACATTAGGATCTAAAAAGGAGATAACTAAACTAGGAAAGACTAGAATAATCATTTAACCTTCAGAAAAGGTAATCAACTCTACTAGTCACGTGCAGCTAAAAGTTACTACTTTGAATAAGAATATTAGCAGTTACTTACTAACATCTTAGACTAGATATAAACATACACATGGAATAAACTAGTTGGCCCTCTAATCTACAACATGCATAGTTTTGGCATTTAAACATAGAATTAAATACATCAAGAATCAAAAATATAAATCATAGTCTAAGGCATGAAATTTCCCATGATCACAATAAAGTTTAATCTAGATATAGATTCTACAAGAATCATCATTATAATCATGCAAACTAAAATGAGTATAAGGGACAAGAAAAGCTTAGGAATTGTTGATGATGAAGTTGAAAGAACCCCAATCTCCAATCTTGATTTTTTTCTTGTAGATCTTCTTCAAAAATTTGCCTTTGATATGCTCTTTGATATCTCTTATCTCTTATTCCAATTCCCTAATTATTTCAAAACTCTCTCTATATTTCTAATTATTAACCCTAATGACATATACATAGTGAAAGGTTTAAACACAATAAAATTAGGATTAAAACTCTAAATTATGGGCATCAAGTGTGTCCTATATTATATGACCCATGATGCACAGTACTCAATGCCATGACACGAACCATACTTGTGTTTTGTGATCCAACCCAAGAGGAGTATGTTGTAATGCACATATTCCATGCCATGATGCACATTTTTATTCCTCGTAAACTCAAGAAGATTCTGCCATAATGTATACATTTATGTGCCTTGATGCATTTATAACTCTATTCTAAATACACATTTTTGCCTCTTTTTGCTCCTATTTTCCCCAAAAACCTATATAACACAAAGGAGACACATAAAATGTATAGGGCATAATACATTAATGTAAATATGTAGGAATTGATACACATATATATATGTAAAATGACACTAAACAAACTCCTCCATGCCTACTCTTTTCTAGTCCTCGAGCAAAGGCAAAATACTTTAAGTTTCCTGGCGTTATCTCTGGTATCTAGTAATACTATAATCTCAAAGTTTAATGTTTAGTTGGTGTAGTCTTTAGTCATTCTTTAGTTTTAGCTCCCATACAACAACTATGCCCAAAGTGTGTGTGTGATTTCACGTTAACTTGTGATAGTAGAATCCTATAATTCAAACTAACTTATTATAATATTCCTCCCAATGGATTACTACCATTCTTCTCATATTTTGACTTGAACACCATAAGTTTTTCTTTAGAATTTTCTCTCCACACTCCAAAAGTATTTCTCAAAATTGAAAGGTCTTTCATTCAATTATATTGTGGTTAAACTTTGTTGATTGAATCAAACAAATGGGAATGGAAAAACAAGAGTTGAAAAGCCATGAAGTAAGAGAAAGATTAAATAGTAATAATATCACAAAACCAATCTAACAATTTTATGAAAACAAACTTATTGTATCTTTTCAGACTTAATATTTACTTGTTTAACTAATTAAATTGTGTTTTTGGGCTTAAAAATGACATTTTTAGGTAATAAGATGAAAAATAGAGAAAAATACAATTTTTGGGGATTTTTAACCCAAGTGAATGTATATAGAATCTTTTTGGGATGCTCTTAGAAATTTCCAGAAATCATTGGGAGAAAGCCACTTGGCAACGCATTAGCATTTGCAAGCCATGTGTCACATAGGCATTCAACCCCAATTTTTAGTCTTCCCCTTGCCACATAACCAGTGACATTACTCTCTTCTAATCATCATAGGAACATCAATGATTCACATCCTTCTTGTGCACCATGTGTCAAAAGTGATGCATATGCCTCTACAACGTGCCAAGTGTCTATATTGCATGCATCTAGCCTATTTTTCATGCCACATCTTGCCCATCCATGTCAACTATATTTTTAATCCCTTTTTCATCTCAACCCTTGATTTGAAACTAAACCAATGGTCCATATTTCATTTGAACCAATTTTTAAGGGTTTTAACTCTAAAACCCCACATAACCCCATATAGACATTTTTAGAGCATTTTTGGAGTGGTTTTCACATTTTTTGAATAAGGAGACAAGGGATTAATGTTCTTGGAGTAAAAAGAAGCAACTTTGGACCATTTTTGGAGGGATTCTTCACAAGGATTTCACCATTCATCTCTATTAAGTGTAATCTTTACATTTCTTGTAAAATATTTCCCTTATTCTTATTTTCTTAAAATTGGGTACTATAGAGTAGAGATTTGGTTCTAGGGATTTAATTGAACCTATGCTATGAACATGGTAAAATTATGTTTATTTAATGGTATTTAATTTTATGGATTATTCAATTTTATGTGCTTAATGCTCCTACTTAAACTGGCCATTGAATTAGGTGATTTATTAATTTTGCATACAAGTGAAAGATTGATATGAAATGATGGATATGCGTTAAATTGACATTAATATAATGTGGTAACAAATTTCCGTTATTATTTGTGTAACCTTAATTGAGTTTTTTATGCTTAATTGACCCTTGTATTCTTATATGGCCTTAGAATTGAGGGATAGATATATTTGAATTAGGATTGATATGCCATAGACATATGGGTAGTAATTAACGAAGGACTTGATTAATAATCCAATCATTTATTTAATATTAATGAGACATAAAAAAGATCATGAGATTAACATGGGGTAATTGGATTCCTACATTTTCTTAATTTTTGTAATAAATCTATCTTTTTTTCTTTAATTAGTTTATTATCTTTATTTTAATTTGTCCCTCATTTTCAGTAGTTCAAATACATAGAAAAATTACATATTTTGGTACATAGTCCTTATACATACATTAACAAGTTCCTTGTGGGTACAAATTCTGGATCTTAAAATACTTATTACTTGTACACAACCCATGTATTTACTGATTCACAAGAAGTTTTTGGCATCATTGTTGGGGAACTTGATAGTGTATTAGGATTAATGTTGATAACAACACTTTCTCCTCTAATTTAAACAATTTTTATTAAATTAAAAAAAATTAGAAAATTTATAAAATTCAAAAATATTTGTTTTTGCTCTTTTCGTTTTGTTTAGATTTTGTAAATTTGTCTTTATTGTCTAATTTTTTTATTTTCTTTATTTTAGTTATTTCACCTTTTTTATTTTGTATTTGTTTTTGCTAACTATTATTAGTTTTTTAGTTTATTTGTATTGTTTATATTTATTTTCATCATTTAGTAAGATTTTTCCATTTTTGTTTTGTACTATATGGACCCATTTGAATAATATAAAAGTCTTAAGGATGCAGAATGACATTTGAAGATGCTACCAACCTCATAGATTGTATTGAATGGAATAGTACCTTGAGGAATCTCACAATACTAGTAAAGACTTATAAAGAAACTAAACAATCTTTATTCTATTAGCAGGAATAAGAAGAGATAAAGGCTTTAAAGAATAATACTTAAATTAATTTTTCTTAGCAAAACATAAACTATGAAATTGACAAAGTAGAGACAATTTTCAAGCTCAATTCAATTATTTAAACCTAGCCTTCATTGAAGAAGTAGTCAATTATTTTGTTATTAGTTATAACAGACCAATGCTATAGTCATCTATACCATGTGTGAAGGTAAGTCACAAACCTTGTGCACAACCTTTACATATCAATCATAACTATTTATAGCAAGTATTATATAAAATCATAAACATTTTATCACTATATTACATAAAATCATAGACATTCTATCACTACACTACATAAATTCATACACATTCTATCACTATACTTAGTAAGTAACCTATGATCAATTACTATTCTTGTGCACAAGCTTTACATCAGATATCACAATCATTTTCAAAAAGCATTACATAAAATCATAAGTATTATATCACTTCTTGTAATGATTATGCAAGCTAAACTATATGTAACCATTCTTTACAAAATAGTAGCACTACAATTGATAAGCTTTAAATGTTCATAGAAGAAAATTCATCAAACAATTCAAACTCCTCTTCAAATTCCATATCAACATCCTCCATCAAACTTAGTATCATGACAATGATACTAAGTTTGTGTCTCAAATCAAAAAGTTGTGTAGTGGGAAGGGGTTTTGTAAGATTAACAACTTTTTGATCAAAAGAAGGAACATATTGATCATTGAGTTTTCCAACCAACACCTTTTCCCTAACATAGTGATAGTCAAGATCAATATGTTTAGTTTTAGGGTGTTAAGTAGGATAAGAAGTGAGAGCTACTAAACTAATGTTTTCATACCAAAGCACAAGTGTATTGAGTATGGAAATCTGCATTTTGCTTAAAATTGAAGAGATTCTTGTTATCTCAACTGTTGTGGAAGCAAGGTAAAAATATTTAGCTTATATGCTTTGTCTTGAGATAGTAGCTAGATTCTTTGTAGACCATAAAATAAGGTTAGCACCCAAAAAAACACAATGCTTGTAGTTAGGTTAAAATCAATTAGTTAATTGTCATTCCATGCTTTATGAAATTCAAATTCTTTTAAATAGATGTAATGTCTACCTATTCAAATGGATTACTAAATGAAGTAGTCTATGTTGAACAACCAAAAGGTTTTACTAACCCTTTAATTTTTTGAACATGTTTATAAACTCAATAAGGCTCTTTCTGGTTTGAAACAATCTTCTAGAGCTTGGTATGAGAGACTTATAGCTTATCTTTTGAACAAGAGATTTGTTCAAGGGAAGTTGATAAGACTCTTTTTATTAAAAGGACCAAAGAAGATATTCATAGCTCAAATATATGTCGATCATATAGTTTTTGGCTCAACTTCCACTTCTATTGTTTATGATTTTGTGAACATGACCTAAGAATTTGAAAATTCTATTATGGGTGAGCTCACATATTTTCTTGGTTTGCAAATTAAACAATTAAATAATAGAATCCCTATTTCACAAATCGAGTATATACGTAATTTAATTAAGAAATTTGGACTTGAAACAAGTAAGAATTTGAGAATCCCTATAAGTACTAGTGCCAAGATTTCCATGAATAAGTCAGGTAAGAGCATTGATCAAATGCTATATAGAAGTATGATCGGAAGGTTGTTGTACCTCATAGCTAGTAGAATTGATATTTCTTTTAGTGTTAGTATTTGTGCTCATTATCAATCAATTCCTAAGGAATCATAATAACCATGTCAAATATGTCTCTAGAGAAAAAAAACTTTGGTATTTTCCTTATTAATGATACTACATGTGAAATTAGTGGATACATAGATGCGGATTGGGTAGAAAATCAGGATGTAGGAAAAAGCACTCTAGGTGGATGCTTTTATATTGGGAATAATAGTGTATCATAGCATAGCAAGAAACAAAACTCCATCTTATTATCTACTTCAGAAGTAGAATACATTACTACTGGAAGCTCCTACACACAACTTTAGTGGATGACGAATATGATTGTGGTCTATGGCTTTGAACAAGGTACAATTATCCTTTACTATGATAACACTAGTGCTATACATATCACTAAAACTCTTGCTCTACATTCTCGAACAAAACATATAGACATTAGATGAACTGATTTATTCACTAAGGCACTAGATACCTAAAGACTTGAATCTCTTAGAAGTACCTTAGGAATTTTTACTATTGATTAAATTTCCCTACTATTTTATTTTTTAGAATATATAAAAAATGGGGGGAAGGAAAGTAGACTTTAACTTGACATGAACATTACATAATATTTACACATTATTTTGACTATGGATTATGCAAATGGATATAATTCTAGTGAGTGTGAGTAGGTTCTTTTGATTGATGTCAACAAGAATTGACTCACATTCACTGAACCCATAGTTATGTCATATTAGAAGTTTATAATTAATTATGTGAGATTTTAAGGCATGAGATAAAATTAACTATGAAAATTATGGATGAACACTAAATTCCACTATATAAAATACTACTACATAGAGAAACCTTGTTTTGAGAGGACTACCTACTGTGATGTGTGAAAGTTATGGTAGTGAGCGTAGAAGGATACCTCACAACTAGTGTGAAACTGATCATGTCAGGTATTTTAGCTTGTGCATATTTTCTTTGTAGAAGAAAAATAATATGATAAAGGAAATAACTATAATGAATAAAAAATAATTGAATGCATAGAGAGAAAGAGCCATAAATGGTTATGTAAAAAGGAAAATAAATAATCATTCTCTAATACAAAATAAAAAATAAAAATAGTATGATAATAATTGATAGAGAATACAAAAATTTTAGTCTTTATTAGTAAGAATTTTTTTTATTAATGTGTAATTTTAAATTGAACTATTTTTTTTAATGATTGATGATGCTTTTCTCTTTAAACCTTTTAGAACTAATCATATATGGACTAATTGACATACTATCATAATTCAATATTTATCTCACTTTAGGTGACTATCGTTAAGACACTATATGTGTTAATATGCGTGTATGTATATTTTACATATATTTATGTTGTTAATGGATAATCATACAAATCAATTTTCATATTTAATTGATTTAAATTATCAAACATTTATGGTTGTGTTAGATCATTTAACAAGCCTATGATATTTGTGACATTGTGCTTTAAACTTATTGTTCTAGGATTGCTAGTTGATTTTGATTTATCTAATATATTTTTTAAATCATCTAGTTAGATTTGTTCATTATTAAATCTTCTCTAGGAAACAAATTTTCACTTATGTCTTTGTGCTAACACATCAGGTGCTAACTGTAGAGGTACGATTAACTTATGTGACTCGAGTTCATCAAAATGTATGTCTGGATTCGAATACCTTTCTTATAGAGACTATGATCAACGTAGTGACTTGTATATAGATTACTTGGGGGCATTACCTTGATGGGTTATTTGAGTCCTACCCTTGTAATTGGACCTCATTTTTCATAGTAGATAGTTAGATGGACTAGTGATTTTCCTCTTATGTCATTGGTGTGGCCTAGGTTGTTTCCACCTAAAAATCTTGTGTCTTAATCTTTATATTTTTGCAGTACTTTATTTACATGCAATTGCATGTTTGGCCATTCTGTAAAATTTTAATTTGTCATACATTTGTTGATCTTCTATTCACTTGCCCTCTAGTTGATTAGGTTCGTAACTAAAAAAGAAACTTTTCAAATACCAACTAAAACCATTAGAATATAAAATTGGTGAGGGACTCCAAAAATCTACATGCACTTATTCAAGGAAAATTGCACTTTTATTCATTAATGAAGTAAATGGTAGTCTATGACACTTTCCCATTTGATTAGATGAACACCCAAAGCTTTGATCACAAAGTACATTTTAAAACTTTCCAAGATTGCTAAGAACTATTTTAACGATCTTGGCATGAGTATGTCCTAATCATTTGTGGCACAAATAAAAAACATGATGAAGTTTATCATTACTTACTATACAAGATTTTGAATTCAAATAAGAAGAGTCATTGGTGACATGAATTTGAGTTGCATAAGTTTGTTTGAGTAGGTTGTGATCCTAAGTTATGTTGTTGAGAGAAATGTTCAAAGTATACAATCCATTGTTTAGTTTTCCTTCAAAAAGAATTAGCCCCATTGTTTTGCCCTTCACACAACAATATTCAGGATGAAATTTCAAGAAAATAGAGTTGTCTTTAGTGAATTGAGAAACACTTAGAAGTTTCTTTGTTATGTTAGGAACATGTAGTATATTATTCAAAAGAAGGTTTCTATTAGAACTTTTACAATTGAGAAGGAGCTCATACCAATGTTTGAAATTTAAAAGGCATAACCATTTCCTACTAGAAGTTGTTGCTACTAAGTATTGGTCTCAATGGTTGTAGATAAGTTTTCTAGATTAGAGGTTACATGGTGAGAGGCTCCTGAGTCTCGATACTAAGCAGGATCACTAAAAACCAAGGATTTTGTGCATGAAAATGAATTCTTAAATTTACATTAGCATATTATGTATAATTTGGGTATTGAACATTAGGCACGATTAGCTATTAAGAAGAGCAAGATTGTGGGCAAACTGAATTTTGCATAGGGATTATGGAATTTATTTGAGAAAGGAGTTGATTAAAGCTTGATGTTTATAAAATAGAACTTGTGAATTATGCTATGTTAATTTAAGGTTGGTGAGATGAATTTTTGAGAAAAAGGAATATTTTGGAGGAAGTTGATTGAAAGGTTGAGATATATTTTGAGAAAATTGTTTAGGAGGATTGAAAATTCTTGTTGAGAATAAGTTTGCTAAGGGTAAGATTGTAAGGGTTGATTAAATGACATTTTGGTGTATTAAAGGATTTATTCAAAGGATCTTGTTCTCTTTGGTTGGTAACAATATCAAATGATTGATTAAATCTGTGCCAATATGATCCAAAAAAGTACCCAATTCTTCCACAAATCTGGCATTGTGGCTTTGAACCATTATTGAAACCGCTACCTTTGTTTCTATTTCTATAAGGATCGAAGAGATAATTATGAAAGAACCTTTATTTCTTCTTGGGTTGTTGAAAATAAGAACCAATTCCACTCATAATATATTAATTTATTTCATTCATGAGAGAACTTTTATTATATTAAAAATAATTGAAAACAATGTTTCCATTATAGCCAATACTTTCATAATTGAGAGAAGGAAGGTTTACTTGACATACTTCATTTGTAATACTCAAAATTTGATTAACAACATTAGCACTTGTTGTAGGTTTCCAAGACTTCCATTTGAGAGAGTAAGATTTGCATTTGCTATAGGTAGCAAATGTTCTTCAACATTTCTTTTTTCTGACTTCCCTTCTTAAGTAAGAAGCATGTGAATCAATTCTTGAACACTAACTACACCGTCTTGCATAGTTGCTACAACTAAATCATAATCACCATTCAAGCCATTGAAAATGGCAAGTATTTAATCCTCTTCACTAATTATGAAATACTACTTTATCCCAATTATGAAGAAAACATTTAATTTGTTTTTAATATAATCACTAATTGACACACTCCCTTTCTTGATGGAATTTAGTTTAGCCTTGTATTGCATAATCTTGGCTCTCGACTGTGAAACAAAATGGTTTAAAGAACAGTCCAAATCTGGTAGCTAGTCTCACAATCAAATACTTTATTGATAAAGTCTTGAATCATGGAACTAATTAACTAAGAAGCAATCATCTAATCTTGTCTTACATAATATCTAAAATTTCCATTGTAAGTTTCATCTTTGTTGATCTTAATAGGACATAATAATCTACATACAAATCCTTTAATTTTGTAACTTGTAAGAACTATGATCATCTACTTTCTCCATCCAAGATAGCTATCTTTATTGAACTTGATAGATGATATATGATTATGAAAAGTGATAAAATTATTTTCCTATTTTGTAGCTCTCAAGTTTCTTTGCATTTATTCAATTGGATTTCTTAAATTGTTTTCCATTTTCTTCCTGTAAAGATTGCAACCCTTTGAACCATAAAGAGTTTAAAGAAACTAAACAATCATTATTCTAGCAACAAGAATGAGAATACTTGTATTTATTTTTCTTAGCAAAACATAAATTGTGAAATTTAGAGGGAAGAGAAAGTTTTCACGCTAAATAAAATTCTTACACCTAGCCTCAACTTAAGTAGTATTTAGTTATTTTTTTGTTAGCTACAACAAACCAATGCTATAGTCACCTATACCATGCGTGAAAGTAAGTCACAAACCTATGATCACTTACTATACTTGCGTGAAACCTTTACAACATAAATCACAACTATTAACATAAAGTATTACATAAAATCATAGACATTATATTACTTCATTACATACAATCATTGATGTTCTATCAGTACACTTAGTAAGTAACCTGTGATCACTTACTATTCTTACCTACAAGCTTTACATTGATATCACAATCATTTTTAGCAATCATTACATAAAGTTATAGGTATTCTATCATTTGAGGTAGTGAGTATCCAAACTAAACTATATGTAACCATTCTTTACAAAATAGTAGCACTACAACTGAATGTCAAAAATAGATTTGTATTTTCATAATTTCATCATTATTTTATCAAATCTATATTTTTGAAATCACAAATATTTTTTGTTTTTTTTAGATATTTATAGTTTCAAATTGATCAAAAAGATAACACATGAAAAATCATACTTAAAAGTAGTCAATTGCAACTTAGGAGAATTAAAGATATGTAAGCCTTACATATGTACCAATCAAGATGTAAGGGGGTAAAATAAAAAGAAAATTGAAACAAACATAATGGTGATTATATTTGTGCCATGGTGTGGGTGTCTCGGATATTAATTTTCGCTCTTACAAGAATGATACTATGACGGTGGAAAAAGTGTACCATGACACATGACCTCACAAACCATACATTTCTATTTTTTTTAGCATTTTTCCCAACTATAATATACCCTTTCAACCCTTTGTAATCTTTGTCCCACAGCTTACAGTTTAATTTACTATTTAATTTTAAGTTTTTAGTTTTGTTTCAAAGTTTTCTCTCAATTTTAGGAGTTGAACAATTTTTAGTTTATGTTTAGTTTCTAAACATTTTAGATTGGGTTATGAAAAATAGTGGTTGTAATAAGTAGATTTTTTAGATAACAGATAGCTACAAAAGTTATCTATAAAAATACAATTGATATATTAATTTTATGTATGTTTCTAAATGTTATTTTTAATAGACTAAGCATTTATAAACTTGAGCATGTATGGATGATTATGATAATGGGATTTTAGTAATTTATTATACTTATGTAATATTAATGTAGGTGCATATTTTTAATAATTATAAAACATTTATTATTTTTTATTTAAGAATTTTAAAAAATTTATTCTTGATCATAATAGATTTAAAATATAAAAATTGGGTTTTAGAAACATGAATATAGATATAATTTAGAATAATATTTTATTTCAAACATTTTTATAAGAATTATTATTCAAATATATATCAACAATGTAATTCTCATTACAGATTCAAAAATCTAAAACATAGGTTTATGTTAGTATTGGCGATATTCCTCAAACATAATATTTAATTTTAATTTTAGTTTCTAGGTGTGTCTTAAAAGAATATTTAAAGCCATAGAAATTATCAGACATCAACGATCACATATTATGTATATTTCTATTCCTGTTCACATTAGATTGCATATTAGACATAATAGGAAAAATATGAATTTGAGCCGGTCAATCAATCAAGTGGATACTCGATCGATTGAGTAATAAACCTAATTAATCTAATTTTAATATAAGACAAGATTTATCAAGGACTATACTTGATCGATCCACTTGTTTATAAATATTGGTTAAACATATTCCAGATAAATCAAGTGTATGTTAGATCGATCGAGAAATTGAGTAGCTTATCGAGTAGCCAACTTTCATTTTTTAAAAACATATTTATAATACAAAATGGATTTTTTTTACAACATTGCCCTTATTTCTTAAACACATTTGAATTGATTTTATGGACAATATGGTAATTCCACTTAACATAATGTGTTTCAAAATATTCTTTAAATAAAAACCTAAGCACACATTTGTAGCCAACCACATAAGAGCTATTGTGCTTTTTCTCTTCATCTTTTATTCTCTCTTTTATTTTGCTAAAAAAATTCAAACATTAAGTTAATTTATCAAACATTTATGCTTGTGTTTGATGGATTAACAAGCCTATGTTAATAATTGTATTATTATACTTTTAACTCATTATTCTAGACTATTTAGATGTTTTCATTTTAACTAATATATTGTTTAAATCAACTATTTAGGTTTCTTTATTATTGATTCTACTCTAGGACAAAAACTTATGTTTATGTACAAACTTTTCAGGTGATAGTAGTATGTGTTTTATAAATTCATGAGACTCGAGTTTGTTAGAACACTGGCCTAGATCCGAACACCTATCTTGTAGAGATTATGATTAAAGAAGTGGCTTGTAAGTAGGTTACTTAGAGGCATTACATGGGTGGGTAGTTTGAGTCCTAGCCTTGTAACAGGATTCTTAATTTTCATATTGGATAGTTAATTAGGTGATTTACTAGTGATTTTCCTCTTAGGTCATTGGTGTGGTATAGGTTGTTTCCCCCTAAAAATATCATTTGTTGATATTTTTATTTCCATCTTACTTTATGTACGAGTGGTTGATTGTTTATTTGCTTACAAAATTTTAATTTACCATACTTGTTGGCTAAATATTTAGATCTATTGCTAAATGAAATTTCAATTTGTATTAGAGCATGTCACTAGATACACTTTGTGTGCCTTAGGCCTTGTTATGGATCATTTAAGAGAGGGTTCATCTACAACTTGTACACCGAACTTTGATGCTTCTTATTACCCATATTGAATGGCTTGTATGAGAGCCTTTCTACAATCTATAAATGAGAGTGTCTAGAATTCCATCCTTTATTTTGAGAACCACCTATGGTTACCAAAGATAATGTTATCACACTTAAGCATAGGACAAAATGGATTTTTGAAGATAGAAGTGGTAATAATTGGAACGTAAATGGTATTAATGCCATATCTAGTGTTGTATTTGTTGATGAATTTTGTCATATTTCTCATGTTGATACTACTAAGAATGCTTAGAATATTTTAGTGATTTGCCCATGAGGGAACCTCATAGGTTAAAATAAAAAACATCACATGCTTGGTAATCAATTTGAAAATATTACGATGAAAAAGGATGGGACTTTTCTGAATTCTATACTATATTATGTGATATTAATATCACCTCTGCCAATCTTGGAGAGAAAAATGATGATTGAGGATAGGTCAAAAGATTCTTTGCTCACTACAAGGTTGTTTCTATGCAAAGGTCACTACAACTAATGAAAGCAAGGGCATAGACAACATCAAAATAGAAGAATTTGTAGGATCACTTCAAACCTATGAGACAAGGTTTCAAATACATCCAAAGAATAAGGATGTTTCTTTCATATCTACCATCATAGAAGAATGTGACAACAAAGATATATAACTAGCACTTTTGACTAGAAGACTAAACATGATCTTTAGTAGAGATAATCCTCAAAATAAAGCTTAACCAAACCATTAAAATACTCAGAATAAGAGAGAACTCAAACATGTAACTTCTAATGGTAAGAAACCTAAACCCACTAGATCTCAATGTTTTAAATGTATGGGTTTTGCTCATTTTTAGTAGATTTTTCAAATAAAAGGAACATCATTGGAAGAGCTTCCAATACCACATTCATTGACTTTTAAAGTGACTATGAGAATTCAATTGAACTAGAAAATAGTGACACAAACTTTCTAGCATTTGCTGCAAAACCTTATGGATGCTCCAGTAATTTTGATATTGATTCAAACAACAAGTAAAGTGACATTGAAATATTTTTACTTAATCATTTTAATGTCACTTGTATTATAGAGTTCATAATACGCAAAAGAGATAAAGAAAATTTTCTTACAGAAGTAACTAAACTTAATCAAAAACTTAAATTTCTTGAAGCAACCTCATTACTACTTGAATAGGATAATATTGATCTGTCAGAATTTTCTAATGCTTTAAGTTCAAGTATTGCAAGTTAAGAAAAATAAAAGCAAATTATGGTGTAGGAACTTGAATAATCAAAGGAAGTGGTAAGAAGGTTAACAATTAGGGCTAAAAATGGAACAAAGTTCAAAAGAGAGGGCTAAGATATATAAAAGAGCACACTATTCCATATTTATCAAAACCAATTAAAATTTCAAACCTTAAAACATGTCCTCCTCATCGGATTTAATGAGTGGATTGCATAAGCCCTTTTAGAGATAGGGGTAGGGAGCGGCTTTCTTGTGGTAGTAATTATGAATATCTCTCCTATTCTTAAGGTTAAGAGTACTACTCCTTCAACATCAAAGACCACATCTGTGAAGCCCTTCAACTGGTCTTCTATTATTACAAATTATACCCAAAGAATAGTTGCACCTAGAGTGGAAAAGAGTGTAAAATTTGTGCATGCTTGTCATAACTGTGGTAGGAAATGGACATATTAGGCCTCATTGTAGATTCCTTAGGACTTATTATAACAATATCCTTCATTCTAGATATTATGGAAATAATTTTCATGTATGTATGCTACATCTCCACTAATGGCAAAAAGAATAATAATAAAGGCAAAAATATAGATCAACCTAAGAAAACGTGAAATTCAACTAAGATTATTAATTTCAGTCCCAAAAATATAGAGAAACCAAAATATAAGAAAATTAGGGTTAGGAAAGATAGTATATTTTTGGTCATTTGAACGTCTCTGTTTCACCTAGATATTATAATTTTGTGCTTGTTTGATCTTAGGGTAGTCTTTTAGCTTGATTAGTTAAAATGATATTTTTTTGAATTTAATTGTCTAATTATTTTAATTTTAGGTTATTTAAATTTTTCATTAAAATTCAAAAATTTAAAATTTTAAAATTTTAAAAAATTAATGTTAGTAGAATTGCTCGAATAATGAAATAAACTCAAATAATATTTGGGAACAAAATACTAAATATTTAATAAAATCAGATTTTGATTAATTATTCATTATGTAATTGGGAATCTTATTATGCGCATCTATAATTTTTGTTATGTATTGTAATAAGAACTCGATCATACACTCATTGAACACATAAGTATGTTATGCTTGAAATTTATAATTAAATATGTGAGATTTTATGATTTGAAATAACTTTGATCTTAAAAACTATGGTTTAACTCTATCTTTCACTGTATAAAATGTTGATATAGATAGACACCTAGTTTTGATATGGCTACCTATCATGATGTGTGAAAGTTACCATAGTGAGTAGAAAGGGTTGCCTCACAACTAGTGTGAAAGTCATCATACTAGGTTTATTGGCTCGTGCATATTTTCTATAAAAAAATATTATATTGATGCATATAATAAAAAAATGCCACAAATTATTAGACAAAAGGAAAGATATATAAAAATTCCCTCGTACAGAGAAATAATAAAATATATATGACAAATATTGGGAGAGAGTACAACAAAATAAATTAAAGCTCTATTTTAGTAAAGAAAAACTTTGTTATGTGAAAGTGTGATTTTAGCATAAATCTTTGTATGATTAGAAATACTCTTTACTTCAAATTTTTCATAATCAATTATAAATAGAAAAATTGATATACTATCGTAATTCAAAAATTATTTCAATGTGATTAATTGTCAATAGGTCACTATATTTGGCGAAAAATATGAGTCCTTAATCGGAATACTTATACATGCTGTAAATAATCTATTTTGTTAAGGAATTGTTTTGGATTCCTAAATTGATTATTTGAGTGATGTTTTTATTTGAATAAATCTATTGTCTTTACTAAAACAAATTTTGAATTTTGAATTTTTTTATTTTAATGTTTCTAGGTTTTTTTTTGGGTATTTATATGAATTAGGGGGAGTTTCTATGGTCGATCAATCGATATCTTCTATATCGATCATCCATGTATAGTTTAAGTATCTTTCTACCTTTCTCCTTCCTTCCCCACAAAAACATTAACCCTATTATCAGCCATTTTTCAAATTTTACTCTAAATCTTCCAAAATCACTTTTTTTCTCGTAAATCACTCAAAAATGATTGCTAAAAATTTCTCTGGCATTAATTTCCACAAAAAATGACTAATTTGCACAAAATTTTGATAAACCTAATCCTAATTTTACCACATTTCCCACCAAACAAACACCATCTCTGTGATCTTTTCCTGTGTTTTCCTTCCAAAATTTTTGAACAAAATATGGTTCTACAATGTTCGTTGGAATTTTGAGTCGTTTATGTAATTTTAAAGTTTAGTTGTATTTTTGTAATTTTGGGTTACTACTTGAATTTTCTACAAAAGGCAGTATAGTGATATGAACTACCTCTAGATGCTTCGATCCTTTATCAAACCAATGGTGGGATGAAAAATCTAGTAAAAGAAAAATGTAAAGAATGAAGTTCCCTCCCCCAAACTTAAATTACACATTTTCTCCATTGTGCACATATAAATATGAAAAGTAAAAAGAAAGAAAACTCCCATAGTCATGGCACACCACATCCTGTCGCTGAAATTGCTCAATCTGGTTGCACCATTGATTTCCACATTTAATCAACTATAAAACAAAAAAAAATGAAAATATAAGCAAAATAACATTGGGTTGCCTCCCAACCAATGTCACATTTAACGTCCTTGACTAGACGATCATATCAAGTAGCTCCAACTATAGCAATTCCCATAATGAACTCACACTATTGTGTTAAAGCATCATAGAAAAATTTGTTATGCACTTGTAATGGGAAATGGTGATGTAGGTACTAAATGAGAAATAACTTGAACCTATCCCAAGCCACATGGAATGACTCTCTTTCAATATGAGAATATGCAGCAGTTTAAGTTCTCAAATTGGAAGTCTTTTAATGGTAATTGAATATTTTAATGAACTTGTTATAAACTCCCTCCTAAGTTATTGGAGAACTCGTTGAAATATTCATAAACCAAGCCTTTGTCCTATCTTTGAGTCTCTACAGGAAACACCTTATTTTTAGTTAGTCCTCATTAAGCCTTTGCAAAGAAAATATATGCATAATTACATAAAAATCTCTAATAAAAGTCAAAGGATCTTCATTAGGAATACCATATAATGATGGAAATATGGAATAATGAATATTTTTAAACTCATAATTCCTAGTTGCCACCTCCAACTGAATGGAAGAAGTAGTAGTGCCAATGATTGGCCTTGCATACTCCTTCATAGAAATCTCCCTTGGTAAAGTGTATCCCTTATTTAATGCATCTTGTGATGGCTCTTGTATTACAATATCAAGCCTACTTGAGTTCTCTTGTGATATATTGATTTTGTTTATGAGAGGTGCGAGTTTGTTGCAAAGCGATTTCCTATCTCTCATATACTAAAAAACAACAAAATAAATCAAAATACCTGAGAACAAAACAACTAAAAACAAATAACAAAAGAAATAAAAATAAAAAAAATAAACAAAAAATAATTGAAATAAATAAACAAAGAAAAAAACTAACAAAATCACAAAAAATTGAAATTAAGAAAACAAACTAAAAAGAAAAGAATTAAATCATTTAAAATACCAAGTCTAGACATAAGTTAAATTTGCAAAAATGACCAAAACATTTACTTTGTGGAAATTATGCCCACAATGTATAGGTAATGACAAAAACATGCCCAACTTTAGGAATAGATATATTATTATCTATATATTGTAGGCATAATTGCAACTTTAAAATTGCATGTTGTTGGGTATGTTTTTATCATAACTCATACATTGTGAGCATAATTGCAATAAAGTAAATGTTTTGGGCATTTTGTCACATTGGCCCATACATCATGTGCATAAAATGTAATTAACCCCACAAATTTTAATTGCTCTAAAGTACATGAATCACTAGTAGGCTAATGAGAAGACTACCCTAAGGTCAATCTCTAAAGGAATTGGTACATCTTTTAAAATGTAAAATCATTTTCTTATTTAGCTAAACTAACAATCTTAAACATTCTAATAATTTTCAGTTGAGAGAAAGATTATAAGTTCTAAAATTAACTAAACAACTAAAATAAAGCAGATAAATTATAACCAAATAAATATAGATGAATGAATGCAGGAAATTAGATAGAAATCTAATGAGTGCTTAAAAGCACTAAATATAACGTGATATTATGCACTTTACATGTTAAAATATATTTGTATTTGCATAATTTTATCATCATTTTAGCACATTTATTATTTTGGAATCAAAGGTATGCTTTATTATTTTTCAAGAATTTATATCTTCAAATTAATTCAATTGATAAAAACTTGAAGAATAGTACATAGAAGCACTCCATTGCAAACTTGAAGTGTAAAAGAATAACATATGTAAGCCTTACATATGTTCCAAACCAAATGTAATCCATGTAAAACAAAATGGCTTCTAAAATTGCAAAGAAATGATCATATGATCCATATTTTCTCTGTTTTCACCATTTCCTATCCCTATATAAACCCCTAAACCTCATTTTAATAAGCATCTCTCAGCTTTCTCTCATTCCTTGTTTCTTAGTTTCAAAGTTCTCTCAATTTTGGGAGTTGAACAAAAGTTTAGTTTATGTAATAGTTTTCTTTTAATTCAATAAATACTATTGTAAATTTTGTTTGGAAGTTTTCTAGACACAAAAAAATACTGAAATTCTGTACTTGGAATATTTTCTCTCTTTTTTAGCATTTTCTAACCCTCTATAAACCCCTAAACCCCATTGTATAATCATCTCTCAACTTTCTCTCATTCCTTATTTCTTAGTTTCAAAGTTTGATGAGCGAAAACCGGCATCGCCAATTCTCGCAAATACTTTGGTTTTAATATTTGTAAAACTCTCGCAAGTGCACGAATCATTTCGTAGAAAATGATAAGTATACTCCCAAGGTCGATCTAAGGAAGGAATGTATGTGGTTCTTAATTTATTATTCAAACTTTTAAAAACGAAATTAAATCCTAAACATCCTGTCACGATAGTTTGGTTTTTGTGTTCCTAATCTAATAACATAAAATAAACATATATACAGATTAATTAAATAAATATAAATACAGATTCAATAAATATTCATGCAAATTTTATCATTTATATTAGTGGAGTATTTATGGATATAATAACTAAATTAATTATGCTTGCTCATATTATCTAGGTTATTAAAGATATAAATTGATATTTTATTGATTCTCTCTTTTTTGTATGAATACCACCTTTGGTGGGGTTAGATATTCTTTGTTAACTAAACAAATCAATTAACACCTATGGGTGGGGTTGATAACTAATTTGGTTAATTAAATTAATTCCTTTTTCTAAGAGATTGAAAATGAACCATTTAAATGCCACCTTTGGTGGGGTTAGACAGTTTAAACTTTATTCAAGGTGTCCAAATTAAGCCTGAGAATTTAGTTATCCGAGTACTAACTTTCAAGTTTTAAAACCACTACTTGAAAACATGTTGTCAATACATTTTCACATAATAATTCTTATAAAAACTTTTGAAATAGAGCTTCACTCTAACTACCGAGGCGATTGTACCAACAAATAAAAGAGCACTACTCTAAATTAGACCTAGGATAACTAAACCTTAAAGTCTAATCTTGATTTAAGTTTGAAATGAAAAATAATATATTTCTCTCTAACATCCTTAATATAAAATCTTGAATAAAAATAAAATCAATTCATTTTAGAAAATTTCACCAATTTAATATTTATGAAGCATAACAACGTTATTATTATATCATGATTATGAACACTAGCACAGTTAAATTTAATCACAGACAAATTAAATATAACATGTAAGAATGAAGCATAAAAATAACTGTAAAGAAAATAAAATCCTTACAGAACTTCGACGCTATTCCCGTTGCTAGAAAACCTCCAAGCGGAATTTGCACTTCCATTTATTGAATCAAAAATCTAAATTATTACAAAAACATTACAAGTTCCTCTCAAAAAGAGAAGAACTCTAAACCTAAGAGAATTGAACTAAAAACTAAGAGAAAAACTAAGAAAAGCTTAGAAACTAAGAAAGAAACTAAGAAAAACTTAAAAACTAAGAAATGAGAGAAAGAAAAAAGAGAGAAGTGTGGTTTTGAGGTGTGTTTTGAAGTGAATGGAAGGGGGGTATTTATAGGTGAGGATGGAGAGAAAAAATGATTAAAAAAATGTTAAAACAAATATTAAAAAAATAAAAAACGTGTTTTGGACCTCTTTGAGGTCATCAATGACGTCGATGACGTCATGGGGCGGCTGCACGTGAAAAATGGGTCAAAAACGCGTTGGGCGCGCTTGTCATGGGCCACGCATGGCTGTGGGCTGGCCGCAGCAGCAGCGTGAATACGATTGTGCGCGGGCGCTGCAAGCATGTCAGCCTTGTGTGACTGGCGCCAGCCTTGTATGTGGTAATGGTATTGAAATTTCTGTGGCGTTTTCCGATCTTTGACATTTTTGACCTTTTCGACCCATTTTGTCCAATTTTTCCATGTTTGTTGACCTTTTTCCACTTATTTATCAATTTATTTGTGATGTATTGCTTCAAGTATTCTTCTTTGAGTCTTTACATTGCGTTTTTAGGCCAAAATTCCTGAAAAACAATAAAAATACCCGTGATTCCGAAAAAGACAAATTTATATAAATATATGATAAAACATATAAATATATATATTTTTAATCAATTAAAGTGCATAAAATCATGGTTATTTTAGTGCTTTTTGAGCACTCATCAAAGTTCTTCTCTCAATTTTGGGAGTTGAACAAAAGTTTAGTTTATGTAATAGTTTTCTTTTAATTCAATAATCACTTTTGGAAAATTTGTTTGGAAGTTTTCCGAACACAGAAACAATACTGAAATTCTGTACTTGGAACATTTTCTCTCTTTTTAGCATTTTCTAACCCTATATAAACCCCTAAACCCCATTTTAATAATCATCTCTCAACTTTTTCTCATTCCTTGTTTCTTAGTTCAAAGTTCTCTCAATTTTGGGAGTTGAACAAAAGTCAGTTTATGTAATAGTTTTCTTTTAATTCAATAAACACTATTGGATACTTTTTTTTTTGGAAGTTTCCTAGACATAGAAACAATATTGAAATTCTTTACTTGGAAAAGTTTCTCTTATTTAACATTTTCTAACCCTATATAAACCCCTAAACCACATTGTAATAATTATCTCTCGACTTTTTCTCATTTCTTGTTTCTTAGTTTTTCTTTTCTTCTCTCAATTTTGGGAGTTGAAGAAAAGTTAAGTTTACGTAATTGTTTTCTTTCAATCCAACAAATAGTATTGAAAAATTGATTTGTAGGTTTCCTAGATACATAAATAATACTAAAACTTTATACTTGGAAATATACGCTTGAGATATAATTTAAATGTATTCTTCTATTTTTAGATTAATTTTATTTGTTGTTATAAATGCTATGTTTGATTTTCCTATCTATTAATTAAGCATGTCATGCTAAAAATACTATAAGATATTAATAATATTATTATACTTGTGAAATATTAAAATAGGTAAAATATTTTTGTAAAATGAATTTAGTTTTATTTCTTCATCAATATTTTTGCTAAGTTTATTATAGAAAAATACATGGACGAACCATTTTTCGTAATAAATATCAAAGTTAGATCTAGGATTTAATTATTTAGATCTGATTTAAAGATAATTCTTCTATTTTGGATTTGATTATTTGATTTTTAAAGTACTCTTTTTCAAAGACTTTTATAAGAATTAATATTTTAAAAAATATATTGACGACATATTTTTTTAGTAGGTTTTAAAATCTAAAAGAAATTTTTTAGATACCTCAATCATTAATCCAACTTTGATACCTTAAATGAGAATTTAAATTGTCGGTCTCATCAAAGGTAGCAAGTGATTTTCTAATCAATAAAGAATAACAGTTACACCCAAGGTGTTATTTATACAAATAAGAAACAATTAATAATCTTAATTTTTATCTTTAATAACCCAATTAATATTGGGGAAGCATAATTAAAAAAACTAATATATCACATAAATACCCATTGAATGATTAAATGGTATTTGTCTGAAGTTTATTGAATTTATCTTTTATTTTATGTCATTAGTTTAGATGTTTCAAAATCCAAACTTTATGATAGAATGTCTATATCGTTTCTTATAAAGTGATTTGTGCACTTGCAAACTAATTTAAAATAAACAAAACTTGTTTAACAAGTTTTTTTATGTCACTGTCCATTCTTGGAACGAAAGAATTAAATGATTTTCACAATATGATTTCAATTAGAATTATTGATTATTTCCTTTCAATAAGAGAACCCCCAATGAATATGGTGAAACTGTATAGTTCTCAATCAACTAATTGTTTTTTGGGTCAGGCTTAAAATCAGTTAACTGGCAAATCTAACAGGATTACATAAATCATCAAATTTAACACAAATTAATGCAATTCAATTAAATAATTTTTCATAAATGTACAACCATATATAGATAATGTTCCTAATGCTTGGTTCTAAAATATTATCTATAATCATAAATCAATATTTTGTCACTGTCCATTCTTGGAACGAAAGAATTAAATGATTTTCACAATATGATTTCAATTAGAATTATTGATTATTTCCTTTTAAATAAGAGAACCCCTAATGAATATGGTGAAACTGTATAGTTCTCAATCAACTAATTGTTTTTTGGGTCGGGCTTAAAATCAGTTAATTGGCAAATCTAACAGGATTACATAAATCATCAAATTTAACACAAATTAATGCAATTCAATTAAATAATTTTTCATAAATGTACAACCAAATATAGATAATGTGCCTAATGCTTGGTTCTAAAATATTATCTATAATCATAAATCAATATTTTATCTACGATTAATTTATAATTAAAGATATCAAGAACTATGAACAAGAAATAAATCCACTTTTTATTTAAATAAAATCATTAAATTGTTCTTCCACTTATGGAAGTAAAACTAAAATCCCAAGCAAAAAATTTATCATAGCATAATTAAATTAATTAAAACTAATTCAATTACAATAGACATGTTCAGAATATAAAGAGAAATAGATTTAACAACAAAATATTTTGATCCCCTTCTTCAAATCCTTGAAAAATCTTCACAAATGGAAATTTTCTCTCTAAATTTTGTGTCGTGAAATGGTGAATTTGGATATAGTGGTTAGTTATGTTTAAGTGTGGTTTTAGAATGTACTAGGGTTTTTGGCCATTAAAAACACTCGGGTTGTCGTATGGAAAGGTTGGCTAGTACGCATTAATAATCAAATCCCCAATGCATGCCTGATACACTTATGTCACAGCATGCATATTGTTGTACATAAAAATGCATTCAACTCTAGCAAACACAAATAGATTTAAGACCCATCACTGTGGCATGGATTTATATGGGCTACAATTTGTATATGGATTTATATTGAGCCGTAGTGTGCATTGAAAGTTCATAGTGACCTATTTGTTACTCGTTCTGATTTTTTTGAGTTGTCATTTCTTGTCCCAATTTTAGTCATTTTTGCTTGTTTAAGTCCAAGATTCTTTCAAAAATATATTAACCTACAAAATAAGAAGATACCATCTAAAATAACATAATACTTAAATAAAACATAAATTTAACACTTAAAAGCATAGAAAATTATAGGTCAAAATAATGTTCATCTATCATTGAAGAGTGATGATTTGTGTTGAAAAGGCTGAGAATAAATGATCTCAGAAGGAGCATGAACTTGCAATAGCTTAGAAAGCTAAGATGCTTAAGGTTAAACTAAAAAAGATGTAGGATTATGAAGACAAGTAGCACAACCTTGGTATACTTATTGGTTGTAAGGATTTCAAAGCCATTGTCACTAAAGGTGATCCTCTCTCCCCAATGGCTTCCATGGTGGTGGAGCTCATTGATTATTAGGATGAGGATGTGGAGACTATTGAATTACTGAAAAGTAATTATCTTATTTTTGTGACTCTTTTTCAACAAAAGCCTTTGGATGAGTCAACTATTTTTCCTTCTTGCTATTCAAAGAGGCAACTCTTGGAAAGTGACGCTAAAGAAGAAGTCAATGCTCTTTCTCCTTAAGTTTGTTGTAATTTTTATTTTTTATTTGTTGGATGATGCCTATTTTTGAGGTGCTAAATTGTAATAAATTAAAGACATTTGTTTCCTAAAGGTAGCCTTTAAATTTGAATGAATGATTTATATGTTTATTTGCATCCTTTATATTGGCTTATATGAAATTTGCCTTTTTTTCTTTCTTTTAAGCTATTTTTACGTGATTCATATTGAAATAGAACCAGTATTGGAGATTACCTAAGCTTTTAGCTTGTTTATTAATATAGATGTTATATCTAGGAGTTTACTCCTCGAGCATTAGCATTTGTAGTCAATGCTGAGCTAAGGATTATGTCTAAGAACTTTTTTTCTAAGACCTTTAGGTAATGTTTTCATGTGATCCTTAGAGGCTATGAGCTATATCTAGAGCCTATTTGAAGGATCGACTTTGTTTTGTACATATCATAGCTTGTGGGAGCTAGTCCCTTGGATATTTTTAAGATCAAGACTATGTCAAAAAGCGTTTTTAATGGGATCTGAATGTAATGCTTTTAAGTGATCCCTCAAGTCTAGGAGCTTAAGGGAACAGGACCGTTTGATATTTTGAAGCTAAGGACTATGTCCAAGAGCTTCTTTATTGGGAGTGATAACTCTATAAAAGTATATAATTAACTACTTTGAGCTAGCTATTTGTTTTATTTTGAGGTAAATTTTGTTTAAAAGATCTATCTCAGGTTCAATTATGGAAATGTAGGTGAAAAGATATAAAGTAGAGCAAAAATAGGTAAATTGAAACAAATTCAGGACCATTAGATCAATAGATTAAGACATATTAGTCGATCAATTAGAGTGTTAGACTAATCAATAATGGTGTTGATTGATTGAGTATGGGTAGATCAATCAAGATTTGATAAAAGTGCTCTTAGGATGAAATGATATCAATGCTAGATCAATCGAGAACAGTCTCAATCGATCGAGGAAAGTAGATTTTTGTGGGTCAAACCTGATTTAATTTTTAACTTTAAATCTCAATCCTTGGATAAAATCTAATAAGAATCCTAATCTAATTATGACCAAGAGAGAACATACAGATTTCATTGCTATAAAGAGAGATCAAGTAAAGCAACTAAGGAGGTCCTTAATTTGCTTTGCTTGGATTCTTTTGCACTCGTATATTTTAAAATATGATTTTTAGAATTATGTGTGGCTAGGTTCTTATTTGGGGTTTTTGATGAACCTAGGTACAAAATCATTTGATTGATTTTTTTTAATACTTGGATTGATTTTTTTATCACTAATTGTTATAATAATTTTGATCTTAATGATTGGATTACTTGACAAATAATTATATGATTCGAGATTCATGCTTACCTTAATAAAGTAGGTTTTTGAATTAGTCATAGAATTATTATCGCATTAATTGAAATAGTTTGTTAGTATGCTGATGACCATGCAACTTTATACATGTGATCATAGTTCATGTGTGAATGAAATAGCATGGCAATGTGATTATTTACACATAATCAAAAAGAATGCTTGACAAAAATTCTTAGGTATATAAGAGCATGTGAGTAATCAATTATATAGAGAAACCAATATATGACATTGCATTTGGAGTGGTTAGGGGATTCATAAATTCGAAGTATCTTAATACTATTTACTTCATAAATATTTGTGTCTTTGAATTAATTCTAGCTTTAAAAATTAGTTTAGATAAATTTTCCCTTGTTACTCTCTTAAATAGTAAATCACTCTTTATGAGACAATGCTCGTGTTTAATACACTTTATTAATCATACGACCTATATACTTGCAGAATTGCTACTAAAATTTAGGAATTGTTGCCAAAGAGTACAATATTTATTATAAATAATATCAGTATTCATAAAGTAGTACTAGTTTAGGAAATTTTAATTTTTCTCTTTTTTAGTTTTGTATTTTCCTATGGAAACAAGTATAAATCTTAAACCTTTTGATACTGAGATATAGAGAACTCTTCATAGACTATAAAGATAAAGACTACATCAATCTTAGTTTGGAATATGGAAAACTTGGAGAATCAAAGAGACATCATATTCCATAAACCTCTTCAAGACATTGCAGTATAGCAAGTAGATGGAGTTCAATTATCCATCACTATACCCTCTATTAATGTAAATAATTTTGAGTTAAAACCTGATGTGATCCAAAAGTTACAATCAAGTCAATTTGTAAGACTAGACAATGAGGATCCTAAATCATACTTAATTACATTTTTTTGTGTTATTTGATGCCTTTTAGATTAATGGAGTTTTCAAAGATGTCATAAAGCTTTTTTCTCCTTCTCACTTAGGGACAAGAAAAAGGCATGGCTAAATTCTTACCTTTAAGATCCATCACCACCTGGGATGACTTGGCCCAAATATTCTTGGTTAAATATTTCCTACCTTCAAAGAAAAATGCTATCACTTCCTTTCAAGCATTTCATGAGGAATCTTTCTATGAGGCATGGGAATTCTTCCAAGAGCCAATGATAAAATTCCCCCATCATGGTATTCTTCCATGGTTACAAATCCAAACATTTCATGGAGGATTATTTGGGTAAATAATAACTTTTCTTGATGCATCTGCTGGAGGTGCCTTAATAAGCCAAGGTGAGATTGAAGCTGTTGCATTACTAGATGAAATGGCTTCTAATAGTTTCCAATAACTATTAGAGAGGTTAAATCCAAAAAGGATTGTTGGAATTGTAGATGTGGATGCCCTTACAAACTTGTAAGCTAGCATAAACTAATGCAATTCTGTTAGGGTTATTGATAAGTGCTTAAAAAGTAATTATATTTCATATTTTTATTGTGTTTAATTATAATAAATGGATTTGATTATATCATGTTTATATTATTAGTTATGAAAATTTGTTTGTTTCTTTATTTATTTCAAGTATTTTTAGTTTCAAAATAGATAAAATTTTCAACATATGAAAAACAACAATTGAAGCACTTATTTTGCACCCTAGGAGCTTAAAAGATTAAGAGATCTAAACTTTACGTCAAGCACCAACCATTCTATAAGGTGTAAAAGAAAATTTCAAGAAAAGTAAAGTATATCACAATGTTTGTGATGATTATTGGGGCACTTTGAATTTTGTGTGCTACTGTATGGAATATTGTATTCTGTGGGGTCACCTTTCCGGATTAAAATTTACGAAATTGAATGAACCTCGTGTTGTGGTGGTGAAAAGCTCTGAACCATGACACACCTCCACAAATTTGGCCGAATATCCACCATTGCTTATAAATAAAATGACAGCTAAAGTTATTACATAGCTTAGTTCCTATAATTTATTTTTGTTTTAGCCCTCAATGTTGTTCTTAGTTTTTAGATTAGTTTTATTTTATACATAATTTACAATAAGTAAGAACAAATAAGAGGCAACATCACGAAGTTTTTCTAGATCAAGAATGAATAAAATATAGTTGAATATTGAAGAACACATTGAAGATCAAGATCACAACTTTGGAACATGACACATTATCCATATATTTTTGGTATTGAGATTTGATTTGTATTTATTTATTTTCATATTATCCTTTTATGGTTCTTAAATTTGTTGATTTTAATCTACAGATCATATAATGGAAATTTAGTTTTGTTGCCATATTTTTGTAGATTATTTAGGTTAATATTTTTAATATTTAATTAATTGTGATTATTTCTTTATTCAAGACTCGTTACAAAATTTATTATTGATTAATGTATTGATAGCATATTTTTCATAATAGATTTAAAAAAGAGAATTAAGTTTTAGATACATCGTATAGGTCTAATTTGGACAACTTAAATAGGAGTTAAAATTGCTAACCTAACCAATGGTATTGAATAAAAATGTTTTGTTATTTCCTTGGATATTAGGCATAATTTAATCAAATTAGTTAATGACCTCACCAAATATATTAATTGGTTTGATTAGAAAAGAAGACTATCTCGACTAAGGGATCTTTTATACTAAAAGAAAAAATCAATAATATGAATTTATACTTAATTAACCTAAATATTTTTAAATAAGCACAGCTAACTAGTTAAATATTCCCATTATTTCTCCATTTAATTTTAAAATGAGTACATGATACTTCATCAGATGTTAAAAACACTAACATTAAATGTAAAACCTATAGAGATTATCTAACAATTTGAAAAAAATAGAAACGTGTTTAAAGGAGTAGAAGAAAAATCATCACTAAGAATAAAACTCTTAGGGCCCAATAATCTCACAAGATGGTCTCCAATATTTGATTACTAAACACCAAAACTGAATTCATCTCAATTTCAACATCCAAACAAAAAACATAAACTATGAATATAACTAATTCTTACAATAATCCTTGAATGTGTTTAAGATACAAAACTAAAAATCTAGACTCAATTATTCACTTTAAATTAACTAAAAGCATGATAATTTTTGTATTTTTTATATATGGACCTAAATGTCCTTAAACAACTAAATAGTATTAAACACATGTTTAATAAAATTTAAAATGTATAATTTCATAAGTAACTTTTCTTTCACCCCAACCTAGAATGTACATCATCATCAATGTTTCAAATATAAATCAAAGATAAAGAAGGAAAAGAAAAGGAAAAGTTACCCATTTGTATTAGCTCAATGTTATTAAGTAGATGATGTGGTTTTTCATGTTGCATCCTTCATCTAACTCACTTATATCACACTGGTATAATTATTGTGCACTTCTCATGAATCATATTTTATCAAACAATTATGAGATTAATAATTCTAAATAACATAAATATTATTAAGCTAATATAAAAAAAATTAAAAAATAAAGCCTACTAAATCTAAAACAAAAGAAAACATAATAAAAATAAAAACTAAAATAAAATAAAGTTCATCAAAATAATTTAAGAACAAAGGTTGAATCTTCTAAAACTTAGAAAGTTTGTTTATTTAGTTATGAATCTAATTAGCGAAATATTAGTAGAAGTATGGAAAATAAAAATCAACATGTGAATTTTTTAGGTGGAAATAACCTATGCCCAGCAAACCACTCACCTATCCACTATGAAAAATAAATATCCAATTAGAAGGCTAGGGCTCAAATTACTTACCTAGGTAATGCCCCCAAGTAACCTATTTACAAGCCACTTTTTTCATCATCATCTCTACAAGAAAGGAACCTTGATCAAGACTAGCATTCTAACAAACTCAAGTCCCAGGAGTTAATTGAAGTTGCACCATTGTCACCTATAAAGTTAGCACTTAATCACAAGTGCAAGTGTGTGTCCTAGATTAGATTGAATAATGAACAAACAACTAGTTATTTAGACAATATATCATATTAATAAAAAATAAATAGCAACTCAAGATTAATCAGTTAAAAGCATAATAACACAATCATTATTATAGGCTTGTTAATCCATAAAAAAACCACAATTGTTTGATAAATTAACTTAATGAAAAAGTCTACATGAAAATTTTAGCAAACAAGAGAGAAAATAAAATTTGAAGAGAATAAGCACAATTAAACTCTTATGTGTTTAGTTTCAATTATGTACATATATTTATATTTATAGAATATTTTGAAGCACTTTAGGTCAAAATAAAATTGTCATCTTGTCCATAAAATCAGTTAAATGAGTTTTAAGTAATAAGGATAATATAGTAAAAAGCCAATCCAATTCATATTAGAAATAAGTTTTAAAATCCAAGCCCCAGTTGTTTGATCGATTAAGTACAAAGTTCAATCAATAGAATGTCCTCTTGATCGATAGAATGTCCTCTTGATCAATCCAGTGTAGCAATTAATTAAATCTTAAAAACATCAATTAACGTAGTCATTAATCTTGATTGATCTAGTGCTTGATTGATGAAGTATTAATTCCTCGATCGATCGAGCCATATAAATAATTAATGCAATAGATGATATAACTCGATCGATCTAGTCACTACTTGATCAATCGAGTAGCCCATTTTCATAATGTTTCTATGTCTAATATGCAATCTAACGTATATGAGAACAAAGATATACTAGAGATGTGATCATGGAGGCTAGATAGTTCCTTCAACTTGAAAAATACTCTTCTAAGACACACACAGAAGCTAAAATTACATTTATATGTTTTGTTCATGAATATTGCCAACACACACATAAACCTTACAATCTCCCCCTTTGGCCTATTCATGTGAAAAACCTCTCTCTTACTACATAATGCTCATAGCAAAATTATATTTTTACATATTGTTACTATCCTATGATCTAATGGAATGATCTTCACTTGAATCTTCAAAGCTAATGTATAATTGAAAAATAAAAACATCAACAAGCAATCAACTTGTCCCGAAGGACTAATTTTTCATAATAGTTCAATGTATCTAATAATAGAAAAGAGAAGAATGATCAAAAGAGGATTAAACAAATGATAGAAATTAAAAACAAAACTCCCCCTATTTTAAATATCCAGAGAATTCATAGTAATTAAAAAATAAAAAATCTCCCCCTAAATTAATTATCCCTCACATGAAAATGTTTTTTACCAATTTTTCCCCTTTTTTATCATATGAATGAACAATATACTGATGAAACAATAACAATAGGTTGAGTAAGCAGGTAGTGTATTTAGTGTCTAAAAAAAGATTATACATTCTAAAAAGCTCAGAGTAATCGAAATAGAGAGCTCAAGATAATATGTTTCCCAAAAATGAATAAATTCCCCTCAATGTTCTACTCCTCCTCTAAATGAATTAGAATAAAACAAAAAATTATAAAATATATATATATATATATAACTATAACTATAACAATACACACAAATGATGAAATTAATTTTTCTCAAAATATAAATATCCATCGATAACATAAGTATATGGAGACAATACACACAAACATACTAACACATATAGGTGACATACCAAAAGTGAGATAAAAATCAAAACTATGACAATAAATTAATTAGTCCATTTATGATTAATTATGAAGGATATAAAGGAAAGAGTATCAACTATCATAAAAAAAATATAATTGAATTCATCCTTGTACAAAATAAAATTTAATTACTATGAGAGAACTTTAATCTATATTATTTTTTGTATTCCCCTCTTGATTTAATTTTTGTGTGAGGGATTGGTTATTTGTTTCCTTTTTATATAACCAATTGTAACTCTTTCTTTTTATGCATGCAAAAGTTTTTTATTTTTCTTTTAAAATTATTATTACTATTTTTAAAGAAATATACACAAGACAATATACCTAGTATATATGATGACTTTCACATTTGTTGTGAGGTAGCTCTTTTTGCTCACTATGATCGCTTTTACACATAACAATAGCTAATCCTCAAAAATAACTTTGTAGTCAAGGCTAACTCATTCCTTTGAATCTAACAAAATCAATTGTAAAATTCAAGCATGACATACATATATTTCTAGTGAGTATGTGAGTAGGTTCATGTTGACATCGATCACCAGATGTGAGAAATATGTAAATGCATAAGTCACAATATCCATTTGTACAATGCATAATCAAAAAAACATAAATATGAATGGAGTGTGTAATGATCATGTCAATGTTAAGCATGTCTACTTCCCTCCTTTTTATTTTTTTATTTTTATTTTTATCTTTTTCTAAACTAAAGAAACATCAATAATAATAAAAACAAACAAAACAACTAAAGATGCTCACCTAAGGTCAATTAAGAATTCAAACAAAAGTATTTAGGTGAATAATAATTGAATGTCAGGTGATCGGATAGAGGTAATCTTTCCTAATCCAAAATTTATTAAATTTTGATTTCTTTATATCCTTGGATTGGGAATCAAATACCTTAGTTTCCATTGGAATATTCTTGGACTTACTTTCCATAATTCATAAGGGGTTTGGTTTCTACCTATATGTAGGAAGACACAATTCATTATGTAGCATGAAGTACTTATTTGCTCAGCCTAAAACTTTTTGGGAATGTCCTTGATAAGTGCTCAAAAAGCACTAAAATAACCATGATTTTATGCACATTAATTGATTAAAAATATATATATATATATGTTTTATCATATATTTATATAAATTTATCTTTTTCGGAATCACGGGTATTTTTATTGTTTTTCAGGTATTTTGGCTTAAAAACGCAATTTAAAGACTCAAAGAGGAATACTTGAAGCAATACATCACAAATATATTAATAAATAAGTGGGAAAAGGTCAACAAACAAGGAAAAATTGGACAAAATGGGTCGAAAAGGTCAAAAATGTCAAAAAGACGGAAATCGCCACACAAGTCTTCACCACAAGGAAAGCCCCGCCTGGCTGCGCGTCAGACGCTGCTGACATGCGCCATCCGCTGATGAACGAAAACTTGATGAACTAAAAACCCAAGATCGCCGATCCTCGCTAATACTTTGGTTTTATACTTATAAAACTCTCGTTAAGTGCACGAATCATTTCGTAGAAAATGATAAGTATACTCCCAAGGTTTCGATCTAAGGAAGGAATGTATGTGGTTTTTAATTTATTATTCAAACTTTTAAAAATGAAATTAAATCCTAAACATCCTGTCACGATATTTGGGTTTTGTGTTTTTAATCTACTTACATAAAAATAAACATAGATTCAAAAACATTCATGCAAATTTTATCTTTTATAAATAAATGTGAGTATTTATGGATATAATAACTAAGTTAATTATGCTTGCTCGTATTATTTAGATTATTAAAGATATAAATTGATGTTTATTGATTCTTCCTTTTTTGTATGAATACCACCTTTGGTGGGGTTAGATATTCTTTGTTAACTAAACAAATCAATTAACACTTACAAGGGTGGGGTTGATAACTAATTTGGTTAATTAAATTAATTCCTTTTTCTAAGAGATTGAAAATGAACCATTTAAATGCCACCTTTGGGCGGGTTAGATAGCTTTAAACTTTTATTCAAGGTGTCCAAATTAAACCTAAGAATTTAGTTATCCGAGCACTAACTTTCAAGTTTTAAAATCACTACCGAAAATATGTCCACAATACATTTTCAGATACTAATTCTTATAAAAACTTTTGAAATAGAGCTTCACTCTAACTACCGGGCGATTGTACCATCAAATAAAAGAGCACTACTCTAAATCAGACCGGATAACTAAACCTTAAAATCTAATTTTCAGGTTTAAGTTTGTAATGAAAAATAATATATTTCTCTCTAACATTCTTAATATAAAATCATGAATAAAAATAAAATCAATTCATTTTAGAGATTTTTACCTATTTAATATTTCGCAAGCATAACAATGTTATTATTATATCATGTTTATAAACAGCTAGTACAGTTAAATTTAATCAAAGACAAATTAAATATAACATGTAAGAATAAAGCATAAAAATAACTGTAAAGAAAATAAAATCCTTACAGAACTTCGACACTATTCCCGTTGCTAGAAAAACTCCAAGCGGAATTTGCACTCCCATTTATTGAATCAAAAAGCTAAAATATTACAAAAACATAACTAGTTCTTCCCAAAAAGGGAAGAACTCTAAATCTAAGAGAAATTAACTAAGAAAACCTAAAAACTAAGAAAACATAAGAAAAACTAAGAAAAACTAAAGAATCCTAAAAATCTAAGAAAATAGAGAAAAGAATGTATTTGGAGGTGTTTTTAGGTGTGTTTTGAAGTGAAGGGAAGGGGGTATTTATAGGTGAGGATGGAGAGAAAAAATGAGTAAAAAAATGTTAAAAAAAATATTAAAAAATTAAAAAACGTGTAATGGAAATGCTGAGGTCATCAATGACGTCAGCATGACGTCAGGGCCGCAGACGTGAAAAATGGGGTGAAAACGCGTTGGGTGCGCGCTGAGGCGGCCGCTGGGCGCCAGGCTCAATAGCCGCGCGTGAACAAGCGTTGGCGGCTCACAGGCTGGTGGCATGGCGCGATTTCCGTCTTTTTTGACATTTTTGACCTTTTCGACCCATTTTGTCCAATTTTTCCATGTTTGTTGACCTTTTCCCACTTATTTATTAATATATTTGTGATGTATTGCTTCAAGTATTCCTCTTTGAGTCTTTAAATTGTGTTTTTAAGCCAAAATACCTAAAAAACAATAAAAATACCCGTGATTCCGAAAAAAGACAAATTTATATAAATATATGATAAAACATATAAATATATATATTTAATCAATTAATGTGCATAAAATCATGGTTATTTTAGTGCTTTTTGAGCACTCATCAGTCCTTTACATGCATTATGATTTTTCCCATTTCTTGCAACATACCACTCTTTATTTCTACTATCCCATTTTTGTGTAGAGTAATTGGTGTTGATAACTTATGAGTTATACCATGATGTTTGTAGAATTCAACTTATCTTGAGTTTTCAAAAATTTTCCCATGATCTGTCCTTAATCTGATTACATTGGTTATTTTGTTGCCTGACTCAGTCTACACTTTAAGGCAAATGGAACAAAAGAAGTTGAGAGCATTCAAGTTTTCTTTCAGAAATCCAAAACATGTAAAACGAAAAAAATCATCAACAATTATAATATTATATTTTTTGCCACCCAAACTTTCAGTTGTCATAAGACCTATGAGGTTAATAGGAATTAACTCAAGTGTTATACTTGTGTTAACTCCTTTGATTTTCTTATGAAAACATCAAATTTTCTTACCAATTTGACAAGGTCCACAAAAAGTTTTTCTAGTTTCGAAAAGTAAAGATAGACTATGCATAATTTCTTTTTTAATGAACTTGAATTGTTTGCAATGAATACGCAAGTATACATATTGTAAACAAGTTATATAATAATAAGAAAATATCGTTCTTGAAGATTATGTTATTAGAAACTAATTTTAAATTTAAAACGTAATAATCAATTTTATGTGTTTTGAGAAAACAAATTTAAAAGAACTAAAAATAAATAGTAGTAATTAATTAACTCAAAATTAGCACCTAAGAAGATACATAAGAAAATATATAGGAATACTTAATCCCCCAATTTCCTAAGCATGTAAATGACAAAAATTCCCCAATATAATTAACAATTAATTACATAATAAATTGAGTCTAACCTAGCCTATATTCCTCTCTCAAGTAAAATATGCACCTTATAGTAATTGACCTAATTGCACTCTCATTTAATTAGAATAAATACTACTCATTAAGTTTTGCAATTATATATCACACACATAATAATCATACATCTTTGCTTAGAAACTATGCATGTTATTTAATAAAAAAACAATTAAATAATTCTCTCAAGTTTATCCAATTTCATCTATAGATGAATTGTTGGCTAAACAATTAATAACATAAAAATCCAATTAAATACTAAATATTAGATACCACATGTAGAAAATTGGGTTCATACGACTCCTAGATTAATAATTTAGCTAAACATAATTGAATTCGTAAATCTTATATTGATCATAAAGAAAGACGTGAATTTTGATAAAAGAAATGAGAAGATGAATGAATACAATCAATTTGTTCAATTGTGACACCAATCTCCTCTTGAATATCCACCAAATTGTGTCTTTTCTAGAACTTCTCTCTTCTTGGCAGATGTTGTACTTCTTCCTCTTAATTATATGTGTTTTTGATACTACTTCTATTTTATGGGTATTATTTTGTACTTATATTGAAGAAATTGATCTATTTTAAAGTGGTATTGAGAATGGAATGTGAAAAAGATACACGATAAAAAAATCACACTGCCATGTGTGAAAAGCACATTGGTGTATATATATATATAAAGTGCAATGTGTCAACTTCTTAGATTAGGAGTGGAATAGTATTGGCTTGTTGTAAGTGAGCGTTGGACTTATCTTCTAAGTGCATCCACATATATTTCTATGTACATCCACCTATCAAATAAAAATCATAAAATTAAATAATTTTTAGCTCGTTTCACTTATATTGACATAATTAAATGCAATTTAAGCATTTTTCTTGATATTTTAGCATAAAGCAAGACAAATAAATGGTTTAAAAGTGGCCAAATAATTCTAAAATTTGTGTGCCAAAAATAACCAAATTGAAGTATCTTATTTATTTTTTGTATTTGTGCTCTCAAAGTGACCTCCTTAGTGTAAGTTAGGGAAATAGTAAAGAATACTTACAATTTCATCATAAGGGACACATCTTTTAAAAATACCATCACAATATTCTTTATAGATCAAGGGTCATCCCAAAAATATTGATTAATATCATGGAATAATTTCTTCTTTTGTTTTCATATGAGGTCAAAAGAAAGAATGTTGGCATACAACAAGATTTCTATTTGAGGTACTAAAAAGTGTTACTCATCTGGAAAGGATTCCCCAATCACCATATTGTCATCTATTTTTGTTTCCCTTTCCAGTCTAAATAGATGGTCTACTACTTCATTTTTTATTGCTTTTTAATCACGAATTTTAAAGTCAAATTCTTGTAGAAGGAGAACCCATCTTATCAATCTTAGTTTGGCATCCTTCACCCTTCTTTATCATGAGATACATTATTGTAAAATGATTAGAATAGATAGTCACTTTGTTTCTAACCAAATAAGATTTGAATTTCTCAAAGGCATACACAATGACAAGGACCTCTTTCTCTATAGTAGCATAATTCATTTGAGCCTCATTCAGTGTCTTGCTTGCAAAATATATGGAAATAAACATTTTACCGCTTCATTGTACAAGAATACCTCCAATATCAAAATCACTTACATAATACATCAACTGAAAGGGCTTGCTCTAATTTGGTATGACTATAACTAGTATTGGCACTACTTTCTCTTTAAGCACTTTTAATTCCTTTAAACATTTATCATAAAACTTGAAAGGAATGTCTTTTTCCTAAAGATTTCACAAGGATTTGGAGATTTGGGAAACATCTTTTATTAATCTACGATAAAAGCCTATATGTCCAAGAAACCTCATTACTCCTCGTACATTGGTAGGTGTTAGTAGTTTCTCAATCACTTTTGTCTTAACACTACCTATCTTAATACCATTAGCTAAGATTTTGTGGCCTAAGATTATAACTTCTTGTGACATGAAATGACACTTCTCCCAGTTCAAAATCAAATTAGTTTCTTCAAATCTTTGTACCCTAGGTTGAGATAATGTAGACATAAATCAAATGTGTTTCCAAAGATAAAAAAAATCATCCATGAAGATTTCTAGATATTTCTCCACGATGTCTAAGAAAATAACCATCATACAATGTTTAAATGTCACAAGTGCATTGCATAATCCAAATGGAATTCTCCTAAAAGAAAATTTTCCACAAGAATATATGAAGGTGGTCTTTCCTTAGTCTTCCAATGCCATTACAATTTGGTTATAACCAAAGTAACCATTTAAAAGGCAAAAGAAAGAATGCTCAACTCATCTGTCAAGCATTTGATCCATGAATGGGAAAGGAAAATGGTCCTTCCTTGTAGCTTTATTCACTTCTCCACTACTAAATTATTGATCTTTGGTTTCATAAATTTAGCCTCGGTCTTTTTAAAAATCGAGGTTATAGGGTTTTGGTCACAGTCTAATAAAATCCATGACCATAGTATATATATATAACCTCGGTTTTTATCAGTAACTATGACCATAAGTTAAACTACAAAAATTAAATAAGTATAAACAAACTTATATAGTCACCATCATTAAATGATCATGATCTAATTAAAATAATAGAGTTTCCAATTTTTTTAAAATCGAAATCAAATAATAATTGTGTGTTATTCATTTAAAAAAATACAAAATATTACTTTACAATTTTCTTATTTCTCTATTAATTTAATTTCATATATTTTCCCTCTTTTACACCATACCAAATTTCTCAATCAATTGTTTTATTTTTTTTCCTCCTAATTGATTCCTTTTCCCCTCTTAATTATTTTATTTTTCCTTCTTTTTTTTCTTTTTCCCCCTTTTTTTATTTTTTTCTCATCGTGTGATCTGATCCCACACACTCTTCTTCTTTTTCCCCTCTCACGTAGCCTCCTCTTTCTCGACCCACCACCAATCGTAACTGCCTCCAGCCATACCCTTCTCTATTTCTTCCCAACCCTGGTTTTATATACCAATTCATAGATTCTATCATTTTATTATCTAGTAGTTCCATTTTTATCAAGCACCTCTAGCTCGATCGGTGCCTTTGCTTTTCCCAATCGTCCCCTAACCTCAATTGGACCACCAATTTTTGGCCTACTATTATGGTTGATCCCTTTCCTACAAGTCTAAACTGGGTGAGGTTTTTGTCATTATGACTATTTCTTTGTATTTTTTCCTACAACTCCTATCTTTATGTTAGGGAGGGGGAATATACATTAATAAAACTTAATGATAGAGCACTTGGTTGTAAAATTTACCTAAGCAACAATGTCTTTTTCCTTACATATTATGCAGTAACTCATAAAAGGGAAACCTTTCACCTGGAATTGAGGTGTTGAGTCTTTTGGTAAAATGTCTTTGGGATTTTCCCCTATAATAAATTTGTGTAACTTAGTTATAGTAAACTTATGCTTCATTCGCTCCACTCTGAATATCAAGTCCTTCACTATACCATCCCCCTTAAATCCTTGCCAAGACCCACCATACAATCCAAAAACCAACTGCACATAAATTTGGTGAACTAAAAATGGTAGTGCATTAAATCTAAGGGACATTATGAATAAGTAATACTTCTTTTCATTGTTTGTTTTCTTTGTCTCTCACTCTCCTTTTGATTTTTTAATGACTATTATGTTTAGGTTCCCAAATTGATGTAGCATTCGATTCTTTAAAGCATAAGACATTTGGTGCTTCATACTATTGCATTCTATAAAAGTCCCAAGTGTAATCATACCTTTAAAAAATATGTATTCATTCAATTTATTCATCAATGTCATCAATTAATATTCTGAATTGATATGCCACAGCTTTTTTCAAATAATGAATTTATGGCTTTCTTTTTCCTTCTTTTTGGTAATTTGTTGCCATATTTTGGTGTTAAGTTCCTGAAGATGTTGATGATTGTAGATTTGGTTCTAGATGTTTGGTTGAAACTTAATAAGATTGTGTGTATATTCACTGTTGTTTTTGTTTTAGTATCTAGGAAAGAAGAACATAATTCTTTAGACTCACAAAATTTTAAAGAACGCAAGAAGAAATCTCTCATCGAGAGGCACAAACACCAATAGGCTTTCTCAGGTTTTCAAACTTTGAAACTCTAAAGGTCGTTTAGTAAAAGTATCGGCAAGTTGAAGGTCAGTATTGATATGCTATAAAGATAAGGTGTTTCATTCTACTATATCTCTTACAAAATGGTGTTGTGTGTCAATGTCTTTGGCTCGTGAATGTCAAACAAAATTTTTAGAAATGCAAATAACACTATTATTATAGTGTAAATGAAAGTTTCTTACCTCAATACCTTTGTTGGTTGATAGAGATGTCTGGATGACTAGTAGTCAAGCAAAGAAGGCTCCTAATAATACTCCATTACAAAGTCTACTCAACTTTCTTTCCTAAAGGGTGTTGATGAAGTTTAATGGTGGTACTCATAGGAGTCCAAACAAGAGTGGTATTTTACAAACCAAACTTCTTAATCAATTCCTTGGCATAATTTTTTAAGAAAGAAAGATTCTATATTTCATTTGTTTGACTTGAAAACCAAGAAAGAATTTTACTTTTCCAACAAGGCTCATATCAAACCTACTATATATAGAGGTATCAAACATTTGAGCCAGATCATCCTTAGTAGACCTAAAAATAATATCATTAACATAAACTTAAGTAACCAAAACTTCAATCTAATTTCTTGAAACAAAATAAGGTTTTGTCACCACCTCCTTTTAGAAAATCATTATTAAGGAAACATGTGGTCAAATGTTTGTACCAAGCACGTGGATCTTGCTTCAAACAATACAGTACTTTCTTCAATCCCATCACATGATTTGAAAAGTGATGGTTTTTAAAACCTTTAGGTTGTTGCACATAAACCTCTTCTTTTATAACTCCATTCAAAATAGCACTCTTCACGTCCATTTGATACAACTTGAACCCAAAAAAGTAGATGAGAAAAAGATGAAGTCATACAGACACAAGGCGAGAAACATGAGTGAAGGTTTCATCAAAATATATTACTTTAATATAATTATATCCTTGTGCAACAAGATGATATTTATTTCAATCAATTATCCCATTTTCATCTTCCTTGTTTTTGTACAACCAACGTGGGCCATTAACATGTTTGTCTAAAGGTTTGGGAACAAGGTACCAAACATCATTTCTTTTAAACTGATTAAGTTTCTTCTATATGGATTTAATCCAATGTACATCCTATACTGATTCCTTAACATTTTTGGGGAGAATAGTAGAAGTAAAACACATGTAGCTCAAGGTCTCCTATAGTTGATGTCTCATCTTAACACTAGTTTCCACATTACTAATGATGTTGTTAGCAAAATGAGCCTTATTTTCCCACTTTGGAAGAGATCTTAATTATCATATTTCTCATTCTCAAAAATTCTAGGAGGGTAAATAGGATTTAATGTAGAAGGAGCCTCAACATTATCTGTGGCATTGTTAGAGAACCCCATTCAACAAAAATATCACTATCAACAAATTTTACAAGTTTAGTTGCACCAGAATCATCGATCATAACATTATTGATTCCATGAAAATAGAAGTCCTTAAGTTATATACATGGTAGGAACAACTATTGTTGGAGTATTCTATGAAAATTCTAAGATCACTCTTGGCTTCATACTTATCTAGATTCTCTCATTTAACATTTGGTCTCTTTCCATGAATAAGTTCAAATAAAGACTGATAAGTATCGGACCTTATGAAGTAAAAATTCAATGTATAACATGCAATGTTAACAAAAGTTTGCTCAAAAGTGCTTTGCCAAGTTTTTACTAGTCAATATGACCCTAACCATCTCTTGGATAACTATATTCTTTCTTTCAACTGTACAATTTTATTAGGGGATCTTGGTAGCTAAAAACTCATGTTAAATACCCATTTCATCACATAAGGCACTAAACTTTGAATTCTCAAATTCTCTACCATGGCTACTTCTAATTTTGATGATAAAATTGATGGATTCAAAATTTTCATCTTGTAACTTGATACATAATGATTTAAACTTATCAAAGGCTTCATATTTTTTCTTATAAACAAAAGCCAATTATATCTAGAGAAATCGTCTATTATAACCAAGATATTTATTCTCCCTCTATGGGAAGAAGTTGAAGAGATCTTATAGTAGAAAAATGTTGATTCTTCTTATGCTCATTTTTGCTTTGTCTACCCAGCTAACAAGGAAACACATATATTCAGGAAAATAGGAGATAGTAAGGAGACCTCTATAAACTTTGAGATTATAAATTTTCTCCTAAAGTTTATAGTTGACGTGACCCAGCCATTTATGCCAAAGTTCTTCAATACATAGACTCAATTTATTACACAACATCTTAGGATGAGTACTCACACAATAACAATCATCTTTCGATCTTAATAGTTTTTTAGTTATTGATCTAATTAAACTAGATGGGTGAATAGTTAATTAATCAAATTATGCCAAATTAAAATTTCACAAGTAACCAGACATGCAATCATGTGTAAATAAAATAGTCCAAAAACATATAAAGATCGATACAAGATATTTTAGGTGGAAACAACATAGGCTATAACAATGACCCAAGAGGAAAACCACTAGTTCATCGAACCATTTAATTATCCACTATAAAAATAATTCAATTATAAGGCCAGGACTTAAACTGCATACCATGATAATGTCCCCAAGTAATATACTCACAACTTCTTCTTTATTTCACATTCTCTACAAGCAAAGTGTTCGAATCCATACTAAAGTTTCCATAAACATGAGTCACACTAGCACTTAAAAAGATAGCACAATGAAGAGTCATAGAGCACATTAAAAAATGAAAAATCCTAACTAGATGATTTAAGAAACTAGCATATAAAAGCAAAATCACTAGAAAACAAGATGAGTTCTTAAAAAAACTAAATTTACCATGATTTAATGTATTTTAATTGATTAAATAGATTTATATTTGTATGATTTTATCATATTTATATATAAATTTATATTTTTGAAATCATTGATATTTTTATTATTTTTCAAGTATTTTTGTCAAAAATAACTTAAACCTTGATGAAAAATATTGGAGGCAATAATTCATAAATATGTTGCGAAAAATGAGGAAAAGTAAAACAAATTGAAAAATTGGTCAAAACGATAAAAAATGTCAAAAATGCCAAGTCTTGTGTGTACCCAACACATACCCAGCATGTTCATGTCATGAAGAGTCCCACGCACACCTATCTTGTGTGGCCCGTGTGCATGTCATGCCAAGTCCCACGCACGCCATTCCCCGTCTATAGCAAATATTGCCCCTACATGCATGCCAGCCTATCGAAACGCATCCAAGATCAATTTTTGAGATTGTTTTTTCACTTTTTTGGCCCTTTCCTCACCTTTTAAAGGACACTCTCCCCCATTGCAAAAATCATCCCTAAAAATTCCTCAAATCACAAACTTCTCTATCTTTCTCTCTCTAGAAAGCTTTCTTTTTATTATTTTTTTTTAGTTTTAAAATTATTCTCTTTTTGAGAAGAACTAGTTATGCTTTTATAGATTTTTAGTTTTTGATTCAATAAACAAAAATGAAAATCCTTTTGGAGGTTTTACAAAAACAGAATTAACATCAAAGTTTTGTAAGGATTATTATGAGGTATAATTTTAAATAACTTATTTACAATTATTTTTATGTTTTATTCTTATATGTTATTTAATTTGTTGTGATTAAATTTAATATGGCTAGCTATTTATAAATATGATATAATAATAATGTTGTTATGCTTGCGAAATATTAAATAGGTAAAACATTTCTATACAATAAATGGATTTGTTTTTATTCAAGATTATATATATATATTAAGGATGTTAGAGAGAAATATATTATTTTTCATTATAAACTTAAATCTGAAAATTAGATTTTAAGGTTAAATTATCCAATTTAATTTAGGTTAGTTCTCTTTTATTTGTTAGTACAATCACCCGATAGTTAGAGTAAAGCTCTATTTCAAAAATATTTATAAGAAATATAATTTGAAAATGTATTAACAAAATATTTTCAATAATGGTTTTAAAACTTGAATGTTCGTACTCGAATAATTAAAGTCTTAGATTTAATTTGAATACCTTGAATAAAGTCTAATTAACACATTATGCCTAAAGGTATGATTAGATGGTTAATTAATATTAAACAAAAAAATTTAGGACACTTTCGTAACAAAAAGAAAAAAAATCAATTAAGATCAATTTATATCTTTAATAACCTAAATAATATGAGCAAGCATAATTAACTTAATTATTATATCCATAAATACTTCACTATTATGAATGATAAAAAAATTTATTATTATTTATTGAATCCATATTTATGTTTATTTTTTTATTTTATTATATTAGGAAACACAAATCAAAATATTGTGATAGGATGTTTAGGATTTAATTTTGTTTTTGAGATTTTATATAATAAATTAAAAATCACATATATTCCTTCCTTAGATCAACCTTGGGAGTATACTTGTTATTTTCTATAAAATAATTCATACACTTGAGAGAGTTTTACAAATATAAAACCAAAGTATCTATAAGATTGGAATGCGAACCTGATGCTAGTCTTGTCTCATCTAGTTTTTTGGTACCGTTGTTGGGGATTTGATTGATGCATGAAAGTAATATATAATATTTTATAAATCCTTACATTTGATTCATTTCATAAGATCAACGCTAAAATAACACTATGAGCCTTTTTTTTCTTTATATATATGCTAACATATTAGTTCATTTCTATACATCAACTCTTTCTCATATAAATTATTATGAGTGTTTTTGAGAGTATTGACTTGTGAGGAATAGAGTCAAAGCAAATTCGGATTCTTGACACTAATTTTGGGTGAAATTAAATTGATAAACTTTTTATATGAAATATGAAAATGATTTTCAACTAGTTATTATAATAAATCATGAATGTTTAAGAAGTTGAAATAATCTATGCTTAATATTTTAATTATAAAATTTAAAAGAGATTATAAGAATGATCTATTTTTGTATTTCATTTCTTTATTTTATTTTATTCTTTTACTGTACTTTAAATTTTAATTAAGTTCTTATTTTATTTGTTTTATATTGTTTTCATTTTTTGTTAATGTTTATGGGTATCATTACTGAAAAAACCCTCACAAGACAAAAACTCATCCACTAGGGAAACCTAAGGGTTTAATGGCTCATTGTATAAGCTAAATGCAGCTGTGTTAATCCACGGAAGGGATTTAGGATCATTTATTTCTTAGTTTTTATTTTAGTTTTTACCGCTTCTATTGCCAAGGGACTAGCAAGAAGCTAGTTAGGGGTTATAATGAGTGCTTAAAAATCACTAAAATTATCATGATTTAATGTACTTTAATTGATCAAATTGATTTATATTTATATGATTTTATCATATTTTTATATAAATTTTTCTTTTCGAAATCACGGGTACTTTTATTGTTTTTCAGATATTTTCGTTCAAAAATAAGTTAAATAATCGAAAAAAATACTGGACGCAATACATCACAAATAGGTTGAGAAAAAATGAGGAAAAGTCAAAATAAATTTGACAAAATGGGTCAAAACGGTCCAAAATATCAAAAATACTAAGTATCACACGTGCCCCACATGTAGCCAACACATGACCACACCGAGTCCGATGCACAAACTTCTCTTTACCTAGCTATCTTTCTTTCTCTAGAAAGATTTCTTTTTTAAGTTATTTTTAGTTTTAAAGTCCTCTTTAATTTTGAGAAGAACTAGTTATGATTTTATAGACTTCTATTTTTTGATTCAATAAAGAGAAATACAAATTTGTTTGGAGGTTTTCCAAAAACAAAATTAGCATCAAAGTTCTGTAGGATTCTTTTGAGGTATAATTTTAAATGAATTCTATATAGTTATTTTTATATTTTATTCTTATATGATATATATAATTTGTCTGTAGTTAAATTTAACATGGCTCACTATTTATAAATATGATATAATAATAACGTTGTAATGCTTGCAAAATATTAAATAGGTAAAACATTAAATAAACCTTGTTCACATAACAGGAAAATAAAGTAAACTAAAAAAACATATTACATAAAATTTAAATAAAATAAAACTAAACTAATTATATTAAATGGAAAATAACATAAAAAATCCAAAAACAAAAAAACTATAACTAATAAATAAAAATAAATGAATTTTTTTAATGAATTACCTCACATTCAAGGTTTAGTTTAATGTCTTAGTAAGACACTTCTTAGAGGGATTATAATTGATACAATTTAATTCACTCAATGTCCCCCTTGTCATTGAGTTTGTGTTAATATGTACTTGAAATATATAAAGTCTCTCCCAAGACTATCATTGAAAAACTCCCTTTATAGATAATAACAACAATTTTTTGTAGAGGCATACCAAAAAGAACATTGTATTCCTTGTCCAATTTTAGGGTTTCTTGTAAATTTACAATTATAAATTTTATTGGTATGATAAGATTATCTAACTATACCATTAAATCTTTTACCATGCTCTTTGGGTATATTAGAGATTTACTCGCTAATTGTAGTGACATGGTTGTGGGTTTTAGGTAACCCACGACAAGTTACAAGTATAAAGAATATGACATGAAATTGACAATTGCACCTAAATCTAACAAAGCAATTACCTCCTATTTGTCACCAATTAAGATATTAACATTAAAACTTTTAGAATCTTTATAGGTAATTTTAAAATTTTTATTTTTTTATTTTAAACAAAATACTAAGTACTAAAATATTTAAATGCTAAACAATCATAAAAATAAACAATCATAAAAATAAAAATAGCATAAACAAAAAAATAAACAAATAACAAAAGAAATAAAAATTAAATAAAGTAAAAAGATAAAAGAAGATAATAAAAGAAATAAAAAGACATAATAAATAAATAATTTAAAATATAATATATATATATATATAATATATCATACAAAAAACTTATGATACAAATATTTTATGATACAAACATTTTGTCATATAATATTATAAGTTAAATACATAATTACAATAAGTTAATAAGGTATTTAATAAATATATGTTAATACAAGAAAATACTAAAACAAAATAGTAAACAAAAAATTAAAAGAATTGTGTTAGTAATAAAATAAATAAAAGAAAAAAATAAATTAAATCAAAAAATTAAAATTAATCTAAAATTTATAAAAAGGAAATTAAATTAATAAATAATTAAATATGTGAAGTCAATTTTTTAAAAAATATCTTAATTAATTAATAATTATAATATATTTTTTAGTTTTTTATTTAAAATAATTTTTAGTTTTATTCCAAAAATATTATTATTATTATTTAGTTAAAATTTTATTTTTGAATAATATCGTAGTTAATTAATAAATAAGATTTTTATTATTATTCAAAGTCAACTAATAAATAAAATATTATTTTTTTCAATTTTTTTTAAATCTCTTAAGTTAACTAATATATAAGAGATTAATTTTTAGATTTTTTTTTCTATAACATCTAATAGTCAACTAATAAATGATAAATAAGTTTTTAGATTTTTATATTTTAAAAAAAATCATTAATATTTACAACACAAAAGTTTTTCAAGATTATGATGATAAAAATCTAATAAACCTATTCCTCCCTCGTAACGATACCCGAAACTTAATGCTCGAGTTTTATATTTATAAAATAGCTCACAAGTTCACGAATTACTAGTTTCCAAGTGTTGATCAGTTAAATCATTTTGAGGTTAAAAATACCTTAAAAATGAATAACATACCAATAATTTAAAAAAAAGATATGTTTGCTAAAAAGATAATAAAATTATATTAATATAAATCTGTTTGATCATTTAAAGTGTACAAAATCACATTATATTTAGGGCTTTTAAACACTCATCCATTCTCTAGGGTGAGATGTCAATAGTTTTGTTTTGGATGAATACGTTGGAGCACATTGGCCTAGGGTGAAGTATTTTTGGATCAATATTAGCATGAAATTTATGAATCAAGGATGTATAGCACAGGTTTGAAGGTGTAAACAAGGATTTCCATCGTAGAGCACTAATGCCACACTTAAGTAAAATTAGGCGTTTAGAGATAGTAACTTGATACCTTGTTTGAGAATATTTGTCCCACTATTGAGAAGAAAATATAGTAGGTGCACCTTGACGGAGTTTTCATCATTGGGAAGCAATTTGAAAACCGAGCACAAATCCAAAAAGATCAAAATGCCTTTATGAACTGAAAATATAAAATTGATCAAAATGTCCCCAACAAATGGAAAAGTAGAAGTCAATAAACTAATGTTGGAGTAAATAAGGGCATTTATGATGACTTTAAGCAAAATCCTAGTTTTTGGTTGGATAGAAAATGGGGGAAATTGATGAAGAGGGGTGGTTTTGATAAATGAACAAAGGTAGGTTTTATTGCTGAGACTAATTCTAGAAATGTAAACAACAATCAAATTTAAGTGAAATAGGATAAAAATTGAGGGGTTTTTAAACTAAACCTATTCGATCAATCAATGATAATGTCAATTGATCAACATTCAAACTTCAATTGATCTAGTCATCGTTAATCGATCGACATTAAAAGTTTCTAGAAATGCATTTACTCTCCATAAGTCCTATAACTACATAATTACTTAACAAAGATAATCAAATAAAACAAGAAATATCAGAATATATATACATATATTGATAAAGGTAGTAGATTTATTCAAACATGAACGTGACTCAAATTAATCAATTTGACGAAAAAATCATTCTTGACCAAAATTGAATTATTCACTATATGTATAAGTATTTTGATAAAGTACACATACATTCTTCAACACATATGGTGATATATTAAAAATTGCTCAAAATATGATACAAGTTTGAATTACAATAATATGTTAATTTAACTATTTATGATCAATCAAGGAGGATTCAATTGAAAAAGTATCACCTATCATGGAAAATTGTAGTCTAATTCTTACTTTCATGTAATAAAATTTTACTTATCAAGAGAGAACTTAATTATCTTTTTCTTCTTTATTTCCTCTCATAATTTATTATGATTTTTTGTATGAGGAATTAGTTTTTTTTTCATTTTGTATAACCATTTGTGGCTCTTTCTATTTATGCATTCAATTACTTTTGTATTTTTTTCTTTTTCCTTTATTTTTTTTTTGCTAAGTAAATATGCATGAGCAAAAAACCTAGTATGGTGACTTTCACACTAGTTGTGAGGTAGCTCTCTCTACTCACTACGGTAATTTCACACATCATAATAGGTAGTCCTCTCAAAACTAGATCTCTATATAATAAAATTTTATAAAGTGAGAGATAGAGTTCAAACACAATTTAGTAGTCAAGGTTATCTCAAGCCCTAAAATCTCACATAATCAATCGCAAACTTCAAGCATGACATAGATATCCATCCAGTGAGTTCTTGTTAATATTGGCCACCAAATGAAAGGAAAAATGTAAGTGCACAAGATTTTACCTCATGATATAATCAAATAGATTCTAAAACATGATAGATCTCATCAACTCACACAACTTACCATAATATTCCTCTCAATAAGAGCACCAAAATCAATCATGAACTTGTGCATAAAAATTTTATTAGTGTAATCAAAACTAGCAAGAATATCACACAATGAATGCAAGTATCTTAACAAGCATATTACATTCCTTATCTTAGTCATGACAACTAATTTTTATCATTGAGTTCATATGTTTCATATCAAGCATGTATACATTTAGTTTCCATATATTTAATAATTTCTACTTATATCATGATTGAAAACATCCTAAAAATTGAAAATACGTACTAAATACTAAAGTAGATAATGAAATTTCCTCCAAAAAATTTAAATAGCACATTTTTCGCATTGTGCCTATAGAAATATGAAAAAGGTAAAAGGAAAGAAAACTTCCTTAGTCCTAGCACACCACATCTATCGTTGAAACGCTCAATCTTGCTATGCCATTGCTCTTCACATTTATTCACATACAAAACAAAAACATCATAAATATAAGTAAAATAATGTTGGGTTTTCTCCCAACCAGCATCACATTTAATGTCCTTGATTAGATGGTCATAGAAAGTCCTAAGGTATATCCCAAAAATAGTTTAAGTCTTGATTTGTTCAATAATACTTTATGTTTTTGTTTAAAAACATGGTGCTCAATTCCCTTATCATGTCATATTTTTGTTTTATTTTTTATTTTTTGGCATTCTTATAAGCAATCTTAAGTGTGGGTAACTCAACATATTCTTTTAAGTTCTCATCTATCTTAAAGCATTCATTAGCATTGCCAATATTAGGCGGTTCATATGCTTTACAAACTTTAAATGTCACTTATTCATCATGCACTCTCATTGTAAGCTCACTTTTTGTACATTAATGAGTGCTCTTCTGGTTGCTAAGAATGGACAACTAAGTATGATATAAGTGTTATGGTCCTCTTCTATGTCTAGTATAATGAAACCCACTAGAAAGATGAACTTGTGTACTTTTACTAGCACATCTTCTAAGACACCATAGGGTCGCTTAATTGATCTATCTACCATTTGTAATACTACTAAAGTGGGTTTGTCTTTACCAACCCCCATTCTCTTGAAGACCAACAATGGCATAAGGTGAATGCTTGAACTTAAGTCATATAGTGTTTTCTCAAAAGGGATGTCCCTAATAGTGCAAAGGATGTCAAAGCTACCCAGATCTTTCAAATTCTGTGGTAGTTTTCTAGTAAGGATAGCACTAAAACCTTGAATAAAGTTTATTATTTCATTATCTCCAAGCCTCCTTTACTTAGACAGAATATCCTTCAGAAATTTGGCATAAAAAGGCATCATTCAAGGGCATATGCAAAAGACATCCAGAAATTTTGAAAATTGTAATATCTAACTTTTTGTTTTACAATCTTTGAAAAAGGAATAGTGGGTTTGAAGAGGTTGCTCTTTTTTGGTTGAATTATTTCCTTTTTAGTGCTCTCTTTATCCACTAGTTCCTCCTCATCCTTGTTAGTTTCCAATTCCTCCTCATCGTTGTTATTTTCCGATTTCTCCTTATCCTTTTTAGTCTTATATTCCTCCTTTATTATCTGTAATGAATACACAAGTAAACATATCACAATTAATATAATGATAAGAAAATATCATTCTTATGGGGATTTTTTTATTAGAAACTAATTTTTAAAACTAAAAAAAATTAATTTTTTGGGTTTTTAAGTTTCAAGAAAGCAAAATTAAAAGAATTAAAATTAAATAGCAATATTTAATTAAATAAAATTTGAAACCTAAGAAGATATATGAAAACAATATCTAGTAATACTAAAAACCCTAATTTTCTAAACATATGAACCATTAAAATCCCCCCAATAGAATTATCAATTAATTACATGATCAATTGAATCTAACCTATCATGTATTCTCTTTTCAAGTAACTACACAATATATCGTAATTAATCTAATAACACTCTCATATCAATTAAATTTCATACTACTCATTAAGTTCATCAATTATGGATCACATACATAGGAATCATACATCTATAACTAAAAACTATGCATGTTATTTAATCAAGATAAATAATTAAATAATTCTCTCAAATCTATTTAACTGCCTCTCGAGATCAATAATTGGTCAAATAATTAATAGTATAAAAATTAGACTAAATAATATAATTAAATTGAAATCATAATTAGGGTAAAATATTAGATCATCACATGTTGAAAATTGGGTTCATAAGACCCCTAGATTAATAAATTAGTTAAACATAATTTTGTTCATAAAGCTCATATTTTTCATAAATAAAGGCATAAAAATTGATAATGAAAGGAGAAGAATAATAAGAAATATAATAAATCTCTTGAATTATAGAACCAATCTCCTCTTGAATATTTAACAAAATTGTATCTCGTTTTGTATTTTCCTATATTTTTCTCTCTTCTTGTCTCCAAGAACTGATAAAAAAATATGTTAATTTTGGCTCAGTAGGGCTTACGGAGTAATTACGGGTTAAATTAAGCTTAGATGAAATCTATACCGTCAAACCAACTTCAGATCAAGGGCTAAGATGAAAAAATAAAAAATTAAAAGCGTTGGCAAAAAGAAACGCAACAGATGACATTGGGATTTACTGGGCAAATCAACGCATGATGTGTGGCATGGATGTACTATTTGTAGCCAATGTAGTTGAGCCAGTGCCACTTGGCATGATGTGATTCATGGTTACTACATGGGTGTTATGCTGGAAAATGGAATGGGCGAATTAGGTGATGATGCATGGCACACCCATTGACCGTGCTATGAAACTCAAAATGAACACCATTCTGACATATGGCATAGCCTTGCATCACATGGTACACATGCCATTGCGTGATTGATTCTCTCCACTTACATGGTGTCCACGTGGTATGCCTTGTCAACTCCCATGCTTACATGACATCTTCTGATTGGTCCCATATTAAAAAATTAATAAAAAATTCCAAAACATTCCCAAAAAATAATATTTTCACCCCTTTTCACTAGAAAGTTCTTATTTTAATATTTTTAACCCAAAAAGACTACTTATTAAATAAAATTAGCAAATAATAAGTATAAAAGTACACTGATGATTCTACTTTCATAGAGTCATCAATAACCTACTTTCATATTGTTCCTATGTGTCTAATATGCAATCTAACATGTACGGGAATAGAGATATACTTGAGAGGTGACCGTTGAGGCTCGATAGTTTCTTCAACTTAAAAATGTTCTTCTAAGACACTTAGAAACTAAAATTATAACCATATGTTATGTTCACAAATATCACCAACACTCACATAAATATTAAAAATTGGAATCAAAATAAATTAATTAACAAAATGACTAAAAACAACAAATACAGAAAAACAATACATAAAAATTGGACCTTATTTTCATAATAGACAATTAGGTTATATGGTAGACTGGTTGTTGTCCTCTTAGGTCAATGATATGGCCTTGGTTGTTTCCATCTAAAAATCAAGTGTTTCATCTTTATATTTTTTGTATTATTGTTTTTACATATCATTGCATACCTAGCCATTTGTGAAAAATTTAATTTGTTGTAATTTTAGTGATCATCTTTTCATAACCTTTTATAGATAACACGATCCATAACTAAACAAATCTTTTTCTTTCATTTGGAATCTGATCATATAACTATATATAGTTAGTTTTTCCTAGGACCTTGTTATGGATAATTTTATTAAGAGTGATGATGCGTATTTTCGCAAGTGTACGAATCGTTCAAGTAATAAAGTGTATAAAAGTACGGATATCGAACCCACAAGGAATGGCGTTACTAAGTACCGAAATTGACTAACCCTAATTTTATTTGAAAACCGAATTTTTGAATTTGTTTAAAAAGTAAATTAACTTAAAACTAAACGCAAATAACAAAATTTAATGTTGTTCACAAATGATTAAAAACACTAAGGCATTTGATTTCGCTAAATCAATTCAATCCAATTTCAAGTTATGTTATATGAGAATCAAAGTTAAAAGTGATGGTTGAAAAACCCAAACTTATCTAATACTCTTTCTCAAGTTATATTAGAATTACTTATCTATGAAAACTGACTATATTTCTATGAAGATTTAATCACAAATAAGCACATTACGATTTATGGAATTTCTGGAATAACCACATACATCATGCATTAGGTGTTAAACTCGCATTCAACATACGGTATTTATCACAAGAAGCATCCATTACACATCTCCTCTCAGTCTCAATATAATGCAACAAATCATCTAAATCTTGATAAGAAATTTAAAAGCATTAAGCATGGAAATAAATACTCGACTTGAAAACAATGAATTCATATAACCATAACAAAAGAAATCAGATTTCCTTGATCTAACTACATCATAGCCTTAGCAAAAACGAATTAGTTCATAACGAAAATAAGAACAAACCTTATTTCAATTGAATCCATGAATAACAAATATCAATAAACTGCAGAATATAAAAACTAAGGAGAAGAGATGAAAAACTCTAAAAGATAAAGGCTTGGTAGGAACAATGGTGAAGATCCTTCAAGTTTCTCCAAAATTTCCTTCTCTTCTCCAAAAATGCCTTTGAACTCTGCTTTCTGCTGTCCCCTCCTTCTCCATCATAATGTATATATAGATCTAGGGTTTTGGAGGGCAATTTTGGAACAAAACCGCATAAAATAATGTTTTCAAATGAAACTCGCCGGCGGCGAAGTTATTCTCATCGCGGCGAGATTTCTGGAAAACTTATGATTTCGGTTCCGCTAAATCTCGCCGGCGGCAGGATTATTGTGGCCGGCGGCGAGATGCACTGGCGGCCCGAGATGCACTGGCTCTGGCCGAGAGATGATTTGGCCGGCTGACGAGATTGCTTTGCCAAAATCCGTGCTCTCGGAAGATTTTCAACATTTTCTCAGTAAAGCCGTGACGAAATTCCAAATTTTGAAATTTTGTTTTCTTTTTATTTGATTCAATCTCGATCATTGTACTTTGTACCTAACTTCTCCAAAATCATGATTTTACCTGAAATTGCACTTTAAACACGAAATACCCGTGAAATGACATTTGTGGATTAAATAAGCAAATAAACACAATTTTCACACAAATATCAACATTTAAATCATAACAAAAATGCAATAATTTAGCTCTTATCAACAACCCCCAACCAGCTTATTGCTAGTCTCTAGCAAGAAAAGCGATCTATTTAATAAATTCAAAGGAAATTTATTCTATTTACAACATTACATTAAGCGTATGCAATAAGCCTTTAAACCCCTAGGTGGCCCTAGTAGGACGAGTTGTAGTCTCGTGAGGGCTTCCAGTGATGACACCCACAAACATCTAACCTATAACTATCCTAACTTAAAACAATAACATAACATAAAAAATAATTCGCACAAATGTCTCAAAAATTGTAAATAACACCAACATATAGAATAATTAAATGTCACCTAAGTTTTAAGAAATCTCAAATGCCAATTTCACTTTTGTTATTGACTCTTAAACATCCATCAAACCATAAACCAATAGCCATAATGCCCAGATAATATTATGCAGAACATCCACAAACAAAAAGGTGAAATCTCAAACTCCATAGGCTCACTCTTCAAAACTCTCTCCACTAATGAAGAAAAATACACCACTTTGGATCAATAGGACTTATTAGGCTTGTAATGCTAGGCTTAGGTATTTGGTTAGGAAAGAACGGGAAGTGTCAAAAAACAAATAATAGCACTTATTAGATTAAACACAACCAATTAAGTAAAAGAGTAACACCATTTAACCCAAATTGTTTCTTCCGATCATAACCCATTTTTCCAAAGATAAACAATAATTCTTCCTCAATCTTTCACCTCAGTACATCCATTACTAACACTCTTTTATTTACTAGAGTGTGAAGGCCCTTTTTTTCTTTTTTTTTAAACATAACCCCCAACCAATTTCTTCCAATATATGTGGAAGATGTCTTTTTTTTATTCCATCCTTACTCCAATTGCTCTTGAAAAGTTTGTGTTCAAAATTAAGTGTTCTTAACAAATAAGGTAGGAATTATATATATATATATTTTGGCTCAGTAAAAGGTAGGTTATAGAAGGCAAAAAGGAAGAAAAATAAGGCTAACAATATATTTAAATAGGCTCAAAGAGGTAACTAGTGATATAAGGATAACAAGGTAGGCTTAAAATGGCACAATTGATCCAAAAATGGCCTACATCATCTCCTAAACAGTGCAATCCCAAATTATTTCGCCTCAAGAGGTTTTCAAATGAGTTCTAGAGTTTGTTGAGATCACAAAAATGTCCATGAAAAATTCACACATAAGACTTCTCTAAGCATTTAGACTAATCAACCAAATCATACCACATACCAAAAGAGTCACCAACTAGGTAAAATCAACATTTGAAATTATCTTTAAACCGAAGCAAAATTTAATGTCTTCTAAAAGCTACTTGTTATCACAATCACATTATTATCATCAACGTGCAAATTAAAATAAGTAAAATGCAAATAAAATAAAAAATAAAAATAAAAGAAATTAAATCAAAATGTAGAAAAATAAATGGAAAATCAAAATTAAACACAAATAAATACATAAACAAAACTAATAAAAATGAAGGGGAAGAAAAAGATTTACCATTTACCGCACTTCAACCAAAACCTTACATTGTCCTCAATGTAAGAAAGAAAAAAACTATATATGGCTTTTTTTTTCTTACTATGAAGACAAATAAAATAAGCAAATTTAATTAAAAATAAAATTATCATAAAATGAAGTGCAGAATTTAAAATTTCTAAAATAAAATGAGATAAAAGATAAGAAAACAAATCGATGGGTTGCCTCATTCGTAAGCGCTTTTAAGTTATAGTCATTAGCTAGACTTTTATGTTATCTTTCAAGCTTGTTGAATTCTCCGTCAAAATATGGCCTCAATTGTTGTCCATTTACCTTGAAAGTTCCTTTGTTTCATGACTGATCTCAATTGTTCCATAAGGAAACACCTTGGTTACTAGAAAAGGTCCCACTAACGAGATTTTAGTTTTCTTGGAAAAAGTCTCAGGACGGGATTTATAAAGCGGCACTTTCTGTCCCCACCTCAAAGTTTTGCCTCAAAATGTGCTTATCATGCCAAACCTTCATCTTGTCCTTGTATATTCGGTCATTCTCATAAGCATCATTCCTCATTTCATCCATTTCATTTGTTGCAGATTTCACAAGGTAAGCTTCTAGTGGTAGCAATGGAGTTCTCTCCTCAAAAGTTTCCGAGATTAACTTGTCAAGAGTGTTAATTTGAAAACAAGAATGTACCTCACTTGGAAATTTCATTGCTTCAAAAACATCAAAAGTCACTTGTTCATCTTGCACCCATAGAATGAGCTTTCCTTGCTGAACATCAAGCAATGTTCTTCCGAATAAAAGGAACGGTCTCCCAATATCAACAAGATTTCTATCTTCCTCCATGTCAAGCACCACAAAATCTACAGGGAAAATAAATTTGTCAACTTTAATTAAAACATCCTCAATTACCCCTAGAGGATATTTCATCAATCGATCCGCTAATTGTAGATAGATTGAAGTGGGTTTTACTTCTCCCAGCCCTAGTTTTCTGAAAATAGAAAGTGGCATCAATTAATGCTTGCTCCTAAATCACATAGGACTTTATCAAAATTGCAACTCCCTATAGTACAAGGCATAGTAAAAATCCTGAGGTCTTTCAATTTACGTGGCACTTTTCTTTGAAGAAGCAACTCCTCATTTAGCATGACAGTTTCATAATCTCCCAGCTTCCTCTTCTTTGATAGAATTTCCTTCATGAATTTTGCATACTTGGGCATTTGTTCCAACATTTCTGCAAAAGGAATGTTAATATGCAATTTCTTAAAAATATCCAAAAATTTATCATATTGATTATCAATCTTTTTCTTATTCAATCTTTGAGGATATGGGATAGGAGGCTCATATTTCGCATTTAGGGAAGGTTGAACATCTTGGGATGTTGATGGCTTTTCTTTAGATTTTTCCATCATTTTCTCTGATTTCCCTTGCCATTCAAGCTCTTTACCGCTTCTCAATGTGATAGCCTTTACATGCTCTTTGGGATTTATTGTGTCACTAGGCAATGATCCTTGAGACCTTTCTACAATTTGCTTTGAAAGCTGCCCTAGTTGGTTTTGGATGTCCCTGTTTATTGCCTCTTGATTTCTGAAATTTGTTCTTGTCTCCTCAATGAACTTTCCCAAAATTCCTTCCAAATCTATTTGTTTCTTCTCTTGGGGTTGGTAGGAAGATGATGACGGTTTGAATCCCCCTTGGTTATTTCCCCATGACAAATTTGGATGATTTCTCCAACCTGGATTGTAGGTGTTCGAATATGGGTTATTTTGAGGTTTTTGGAAATTTGAAACATAATTTGCTTTCTCAAAGATTTGGTGAAGCAAATGGATTTTCCGACTTGGCACTCAATACTAGAATGATTTCCACCACATAAAGCTCATAGTACAGTTGGTTTGGATTCGAATTTGAATGACAAAGAATCCATCTTTCTTGAAAGAGCAGCAACTTGAGCCGACAAAGCATTCACTGAATTAATTTCATGCACTACTGCTGGTCTTTTTGCAATTACCCGCTCTGAATGCCACTGATTTTTGTTTTCATCCATAATCTCTAATAACTCATGAGCATCCTCCGGTGTTTTTCCCATTAAAGACCCTCCAACTGCAGCATCAATCATTGCACGATAGTTTGAAACCAACCCATTATAAAATGTAGAGATTTGCAGCCAAATTGGTATACCATGATGTGGGCACTTCCTCAACATTTCTTTGAATCTTTCCCAAGCTTCATACAATGATTCTTGGTCATATTGTGTAAAAGATGTGATTTCATTTCTCAATTTTGCTGTCTTAGCAGGAGGAAAAAACTTGGACAAGAATTTCTGAACCAATTCATTCCATGTTGTAATTGATCCTGGTGGTAATGAGTTTATCCACTCCTTGGCTTTATCCTGAAATGAAAAAGGAAAAACCCTCAATCTTATAGCATCTTTAGACATACCATTTATCTTGTAAAGATCACTCACCTCCAAAAAGTAAGCAATATGTGCATTTGGATCATCCTTTGACATTCCCCCAAACTGATTTGATTGAACCATTTGGATAAAGGATGGTTTTATCTCAAAGTTATTTGCTTGAACAGTTGGCCTCCTTATACCCGAAGTAGTTCCCGCAACATTAGGCACAACATAATCCCTCAAAGCTCTATGATTTCCACCTCCCTCAACAAATGGTGGATCCATATTTGATTGTCTATTAGAAGGTGAGGTTGAATGCCTTCTTTCTCAATTTAGACGCCTAAATGTTCTATCAATCTCTAGATCAAATGGAAATTGGTTAAGGCTTCTTGTACGTCTCATACAATAATCCTACAACCAGAAAATCAACTAACACAAGGTTACTTTTTTTCTTTTTTTTTATGATAAATAAAATAAAACAGCAAAATAAACAAAATTAAAAAAAATGAAAGAAAGATAAAGCAAATTAACTTCAAATTAAAACTAAGATCAAGTAATATCGATATTAATAAAATCAAACCATTCCCGGGCAACGGCGCCAAAAAATTGATGCGTATTTTTGCAAGTGTACGAATCGTTCAAGTAATAAAGTGTACAAAAGTACGGATATCGAACCCACAAGGAATGGCGTTACTAAGTACCGAAATTGACTAACCCTAATTTTATTTGAAAACCGAATTTTTGAATTTGTTTAAAAAGTAAATTAACTTAAAACTAAACGCAAATAACAAAATTTAATGTTGTTCACAAATGATTAAAAATGCTAAGGCATTTGATTTAGTTAAATCAATTCAATCCAATTTCAAGTTATGTTATATGAGAATCAAAGTTAAAAGTGATGGTTGAAAAACCCAAACTTATCTAATACTCTTTCTCAAGTTATATTAGAATTACTTATCTATGAAAACTGACTATATTTCTATGAAGATTTAATCACAAATAAGCACATTACAATTTATGGAATTTCTGGAATAACCACATACATCATGCATTAGGTGTCAAACTCGCATTCAACATACGATATTTATCACAAGAAGCATCCATTACACATCTCCTCTCGGTCTCAATATAATGCAACAAATCATCTAAATCTTGATCAGAAATTTAAAAGCATTAAGCATGGAAATAAATACTCGACTTGAAAACAATGAATTCATATAACCATAACAAAAGAAATCAGATTTCCTTGATCTAACTACATCATAACCTTAGAAAAAATGAATTAGTTCATAACAAAAATAAGAACAAACATTATTTCAATTGAATCCATGAATAAAAAATATCAATAAACTGCAGAATATAAAAACTAAGGAGAAGAGATGAAAAACTCTAGAAGATGAAGGCTTGGTAGCAACAATGGTGAAGATCCTTCAAGTTTCTCCAAAATTTCCTTCTCTTCTCCAAAAATGCCTTTGAACTCTGCTTTCTGCCGTCCCCTCCTTCTCCATCATAATGTATATATAGATCTAGGGTTTTGGAGGGAAATTTTGGAACAAAACAGCATAAAAAAATGTTTTCGAATGAAACTCGCCGGCGGCGAAGTTATTCTCGCCGCAGCGAGATTTCTGGAAAACTTACGATTTCGGTTCCGCTAAATCTCGCCAGCGGCGGGATTATTGTGGCCGGCGGTGAGATGTATTTGGCCGGCGGCAAGATGATTTGGCCGGCGGCGAGATTGCTTTGCCAAAATCCGTGCTCTCGGGAAGATTTTCAACATTTTCTCCGTAAGGTTTTCGTCGGCGGCGAAATTCCAAAATTTGAAATTTTGTTTTCTTTTTATTTGATTCAATCCCGATCATTGTACTTTGTCCCTAACTTCTCCAAAATTATGATTTTACCTGAAATTGCACTTTAAACACGAAATACCCGTGAAATGACATTTGTGGATTAAATAATCAAATAAACACAATTTTCACACAAATATCAACATTTAAATCATAACAAAAATGCAATAATTTAGCTCTTATCAAGTGATATTTCAGATGATGACGAAAGTGATGCTGAATTTTTACTCAATAAATTTAATGTAAATAGTCTTGATGAATTGCTTACTGATTTAGTTAGAAGTGAGAGACAAAAGAATAAGTTACTTGTATAAGTAACTAAACTAAATGATAAACTTAAATATATTAAAATAGACTCCTCAATTATAAAAAAATAAAAAAATATTGAACTGTCTATACATACTAATATTTTGAATTCAAGTCTTGTCAATCTTAAACAAGAAATATGAATCAAATGCAAGAACTTGAACAATCAAAAGAAGATTCAAAGAGGTTAAGCATTGGAGGTGAAAGGCTAAATAAAATTCTGAATTATGGAAAACCTATTGAAGACAAGAGAGGATTCAACTATATAGATGGGGATTATACACCATCATCTTCAAAAACAACTGAGTTTGTAAAACCTTCAACCCTTCTTCTTTACAAGCTACACATATAGCTTCAACATCAAAAACCATAAATGTAAGGCCTTTTAACCCTACTCCTAATATTTCTTATTATACATAAAGAATAGTCGTACCTATGATTGAAAAAACTATTAAGCTTGTGCATGTCTATCATCAATGTGGTAAGAAAGGTCATACTAGGCCCAAGTGTAGATTTTTGATAAATGCTCCTAAATTTAATAATACTTTTCAGGCTTCACAAAGTATAACTCATAACCATCATCCATCTATGCATGTTGCATCATATTCTAGGATGAATGAAAATTATAATAACATGTTAAAAATTATATTGGAAAGCATGAAGTTGTTAGTTCAAAAAGGCATGTAAAATTTACACTTGTAATTCTAGGACTAATTACCATCATCTTATCATGCATAGTGCATCTTCATTTAGGATGAATGGGAAATCTAAAGGTAAGTCCAAGAATATGCCAATGACAACTAAGGTATTTGATTTGCAACTCAAAGATATAAAAAAACCAAAATTCAAGAAAGTTTGGGTTATGAAATATTGTCTCTTTCGATCAACTGACCGTTATTTATTCTTTTCCTAGATACTTGTATTTGAATGATTAATTGATCCTAGGTGAGCATCTTTAATTTTATTGTTTTTTTTATTTTTATTGATTTTTCTTTTGTTTAAAAAAAAGAATAAAAATAAAAAATAAAAAAGGAGGGAAGTAGACATGCTTTAACGTTGACATGATCATTACATACACCATTCATATTTATGTTTTTGACTATGCATTGTGAAAATGGATATTATAACTTGTATTTTTACATATTTCTCACATCTAGTAATTGATGTTAACAAGAACCAACCAACACACTCATTGGACATGTAATTAGGTCATACTAGAAGTTCATAATTAATTATGTGAGATTTTAGGACATGAGATAACCTTGATTGTGAAAATTATTGTTGAACTTTGTCTTTAACTATATAAAATACTACTATAGAGAGACACCTAATTTTGAGAGGACTTCCTACTATGATGTGTGAAAGCTAACACGGTGAGTGGAGAGGTCTACCTCAGAACTAGTGTGAAAATCATCATACTAGGTATGTTGGTTTATGCATATTTCCTTAAAAAATAATAATATTAATGAAAAAAATAAAAATACAAAAGATTTTGCATGCACAAAAAGAAAGAGCCACAATTGGTTATTCAACAGGAAAATGAATAACTAATCCTTCACACAAAAAACAAGTATAAGAGGTTAATACAAAAAGAAAATATAAATTAAAGTTCTCTCTTCGTAAATAAAATTTATTTTTATGACTTGACTACATATATATGTTGTCAATAGATAGTCATACTTTGAACAAAATTAAATGTATTATTTGTGTGTACTGTTGTAGTCATATTAAGCTAAAACTACTACCCTTAATTCAAAAAATATTATATATATATATATACATACATACATACATACATACATACACACGCGCGCGCGCACACACACACACACACACACACACATATATATATATATATACATACATACATACATACATACATACATACATACATACATACATACATATATACATATATATGTATGTATGTATGTATGTATGTATGTATGTATGTATGTATGTATATATATCAATTTTTATAGTTTTAAAGGAGTCGTAGAACTTAGGGGAGTTATTTCATTTTTGGAAAACATATTGTTTTTAGCTCTCTATTTTGATTGCTCTTAGGATTTTAGAATGTGTACTCCTATTTTCTATTGTTAAATACACTACTTGTTCAAACTATTGTCATTGCTTCATGATTGTATTGTTCATTTTTATGACAAAAATGGGAGAAATTTTTTTGAACATTAATTGAAAAATCTACAAAAAGGGGGAGAACTAATTTACGGAGAGAATTAGTTTGAATATTTTACATAGGGAGAGTTATGTTTTAAATTTTTATTTTATGATTACTCACTCCTATAAATATTTTTTTCTTTTTAATTGTTATATACACTAAACTAATGAACAATGAGTCTTTTGGGACAAGGGGTATTTATGCTTATGACTTTCAAAAACATGTCCTAAATTTTTAGCTAAAATATAGGATACGATATATGCTAAAATATGTGATAAGATATAACCTAAATTATAGGATAAATATTAGTATAAGAGATAGCCTAAAATCTACTTTAAAAGAAGTCATCTTTAAATAAAAGTCTTCTTATTTAATGAGTCTACTTAAGAAAGAACTCTTCTTTAAATAAGAGTCTTCTTAATTAATAAGTCTAGTTTAAAAAAAACTCTTTTTTAAATAGGAGTCTTCTTGATTAATGAATATTACTAATTCTATTTGTAATAGAAAACAAATTTATTAATTACATAGGATTAAGGATTTTAATTTTACCTATAAATAAAACTTATTGCTCATTATTTTAATTAACCATACAAGAGCATTATTCTCTTCGTCTTAGTCTCTCTCTTGTTTGGAAAATATAAGATCATATTTCTTTAGGCTTATTTACTTAGTTAATCAATCAATCATTTATGGTTGTGTTTGATTAATTAATAAGCCTAGTTGGTTTATAATATTTTGATCATATGTTCTTATAGCTTCTTCTTTATTTTTATTTTTTTGAATTGGAACAAATAATTGTGTGTGTCATATTATAATTATTTGATTTGATTATTAATCTTTAAATAAGCTATCTTTATTGAACTTGTACTTTAACATATGTTCTAGAATTGCTAGTTGATTTTTATTTAAATGATAATTTATTAAATCATCTAGTTAGAGTTATTCATTATTGAATATGATCTAGACCAAAAACTAGCACTTGTGTTACTATGCTAATCTTTCACGTACTGGTTAAACATGTTTGATTTCTTGTGCAACTCAAGTTTTCACAATGTTGGTCCATATCAGAACACCTTTCTTTTAGAGACTATAATGAAAACAATGGCTTTTAAGTAGATTACTTGAGGGCATTACATTGGTGGGTAGTTTTAGTCCTAGCCTTGCAACTAGAACTTATTTTTCATGTTTCCACCTAAAAATTTTATGTGTCGTCTTTATATTTTTGTATTATTTTAATTTGTCAAAATTGTACTAATTATATATTCACCCCCTTGGCTAATTAGGTCTGAAACTAAAAAAGAAACTTTCAATTTTATTTAGAATTATTATATTTATAACTATTTGTTGAGATATGATATATAAGAAGTACACAACAATCTATATATATATTGTTAAAATTGTGTGAGATTATGGATGCATGATGAACGAAAACCGGCATTGCCGATTCTACCAATACTTTGGTTTTATATTTATAAAACTCTCGCAAGTGCACGAATCATTTCGTAGAAAATGATAAGTATACTCCCAAGGTCGATCTAAGGAAGGAATGTATGTGGTTTTTAATTTATTATTCAAACTTTTAAAAACGAAATTAAATCCTAAACATCTTGTCACGATATTTTGGGATTTTGTGTTTTTAATCTAATAACATAAAATTAAACATAGATTCAATAAACATTCATGCAAATTTTATCTTTTATAAATAGTGGAGTATTTATGGATATAATAACTAAGTTAATTATGCTTGCTCATATTATCTAGGTTATTAAAGATATGAATTGATATTTATTGATTCTCCCTTTTTTGTATGAATACCACCTTTGGTGGGGTTAGATATTCTTTGTTAACTAAACAAATCAATTAACACCTATGGGTGGGGTTGATAACTAATTTGGTTAATTAAATTAATTCCTTTTTCTAAGAGATTGAAAATGAACGGTTTAAATGCAACCTTTGGTGGGGTTAGACAGTTTAAACTTTATTCAAGGTGTCCAAATTAAACCTAAGAATTTAGTTATCCGAGTACTAACTTTCAAGTTTTAAAACCACTACTGAAAACGTGTTGTCAATACATTTTCAGATAATAATTCTTATAAAAACTTTTGAAATAGAGCTTCACTCTAAAACTTGTTGTTAAAACTTTTTTTTTAATTAAGCATGGTAACTTTTCACCACCCCTAACCTAGAACTTACATTGTCCTCAATGTAACAACTGTAAATTAAGGATAAAGAGAAAAGAGAAGAAAGATTACCTATTTCTTGAGAATGTGCAAGTAGTAATGGAAAATGCATGTGCATCCATCATATTCATCATTAAAGTGTATACAGATAAATCGATGTGAACTTTTAACATCTCAACAAATATTTTTAGTTTTAACAATTTAAAAATTATTCACATATAATTAAAATGAAATAATTAAGTAAATAAAAGAAATAAAAGAAAATTACCTAAAATGATGGGTTGCCTATCCAAAGGCTTTTTTAGTTTAACGTCTTAAGAGCGTAACTTGAGATGCATTTTAAAGTAAACTCAATGTCCCATAAATCATTGAGTTAATCAAACCCTACAAGTAAGACAATGTTTGTCTACCTATACTTTTCGATCGTACCCTTTATTGATTTTCAAATTTCTTTTTGTACTTAAAACTAGAGACATACTTTGATAGTTTTAGATAACCCACATCTAGGTGCAAATCAAATAATTAAGTCATTAAAACACAATTGTACCTAGATCAAAAAAAGCAACTAACTCCTTAGATTGTAATTAAAACTTTAAAATTTTGGAGATAGTTTAGAAATTTTTGTTTTTTTTTGTTTTTTTAAGAAAAAAAAATAACATAATGAGTATTAACCAAGAGTGCTCCTAGGAAAGAATGGTGGTCTGTAAAAACCATCCTCCCGCGAGAATAACATTGCCAGGAAAGACTAGTGGCACAAAGGCTTCCAATAACTAGTCTCCTTGACAGAACTCCCTTAGATCTTTACTTTTCATGCTATTAAAATTATGTTAATTAAGTTAAGTTAAGTAAAAAAATTTAAGTTAATGAAAATCTAATTAAGTTAAATGAAGTAAAAATCTAAGTTAATTAAGTTAATGAAAATCTAAGTTAATTAAAAAGCTAATTTAATTAAGTTAATTTAAGTAAAAATCTAAGTTAATTAAGTTAATGAAAATCTATGTTAATTAAGTTAATTTAAGTTAATTAAAAATCTAAATTAATTAAGTTAAATGAAAATTAAGAAATAAAGAAAAAATTAAACAGAGAAAAAAATTAAAATTAAAATAATAAAATAAAATAGAATAGAATAAAAATAAAATAAAATGAAAAAAAGTAAAAGAAAATAAAATTGAAAAAGGTAAAAGAAAATAAAATAAAATTTTTTATAAAAACAAATAAAATAATATTAAAATTCTAATAAATAAAATAAAAAAAAACTTAAAATTAAATGAAATTTAAAAATTAAGTTTTTATTTTTTTATAATTTTTTTTTATTTTTTTATAATTTTTTTTATTTTTTTTTATTTTTATTTATTTATTTTTTTACTATTCATGATCGGTAATTTTATTTTACTATTCATGCTATATTATTTATTTATTTTTTATCTTTTTGTTTTAATTATTTTTTACAATTTATGAACGGTAAAAACGTTTTACTTCAAATTTCAAATTTCTAAATTATTGTACTATTCACGCTACAATTTTTTTTTTAAAATGTTCTTTTTTTTGTTAATTTTTTTTACTATTCATAAACGGTAAAAACTTTTTACTTCAAATTTCAAATTTCTAAATTATTTTACTATTTATGCTATATTAATTTTTTTAACTTAAAAAAAACACTGATGAGCAGGATCGGGATTGCCAAAAACTTTGATGCCATCCCCGGCAACGGCGCCAAAAACTTGAAGAGCAAAAACCGACATCGCCGATCCTGCCAATACTTTGGTTTTATATTTATAAAACTCTCACAAGTGCACGAATCATTTCGTAGAAAATGATAAGTATACTCCCAAGGTCGATCTAAGGAAGAAATGTATGTGGTTTTTAATTTATTATTCAAACTTTTAAAAACGAAATTAAATCCTAAACATCCTATCACGATATTTTGGGGTTTTGTGTTTTTAATCTAATAACATAAAATTAAACATATATTCAATAAACATTCATGCAAATTTTATCTTTTATAAATAGTGGAGTATTTATGGATATAATAACTAAGTTAATTATGCTTGCTCATATTATCTAGGTTATTAAAGATATGAATTGATATTTATTGATTCTCCCTTTTTTGTATGAATACCACCTTTGGTGGGGTTAGATATTCTTTGTTAACTAAACAAATCAATTAACACCTTTTATGGGTGGGGTTGATAACTAATTTGGTTAATTAAATTAATTCCTTTTTCTAAGAGATTGAAAATGGTAGTTTAAATGCCACCTTTGGTGGGGTTAGGCAATTTAAACTTTATTCAAGGTGTCCAAATTAAACCTAAGAATTTAGTTATCAGTACTAACTTTCAAGTTTTAAAACCACTACGAAAAACATGTTGTCAATACATTTTTAGATAATAATTCTTATAAAAACTTTTGAAATAGAGCTTACTCTAACTACTGGGCGATTGTACCAACAAATAAAGAGCACTACTCTAAATCGAGGCAGGATAACTAAACCTTAAAATCTAATTTTGATTTAAGTTTGTAATGAAAAATAATATATTTCTCTCTAACATTCTTAATATAAAATCTAGAATAAAAATAAAATCAATTCATTTTAGAGATTTTTACCTATTTAATATTTCGTAAGCATAACAACGTTATTATTATATCATGTTTACAAGCAGCTAGCAGTTAAATTTAATCATAGACAAATTAAATATAACATGTAAGAATAAAGCATAAAAAATAGCGCAAAGAAAATAAAATCTTTACTGATGCCGATGTTATTCTAGTTGCTAGAAAACCTCCAAGCGAATTGCACTCCCATTTATTGAATCAAAAAGCTAATAAATTACAAAAACATAACTAGTTCTTCCCAAAGAGGAAGAACTCTAAATCTAAGCAAAACTAGCTAAAAACATAAGAAAACTAAAAAAAAACTAAAAACTAAGAAATGGAGAGAAAAGAAAGAAGAGAAGTGTGTTTTGAAGTGAAGAGAAGGGGTATTTATAGGTGAGGATGGAGAGAAAAAGCGGGTGAAAAAATGTTAAAAAATGGTGAAAGCATAGTGCAATTATGGAGGTCATTGATGATCAGCATGACGTCATGGGTACGCACGTGAAAAATGGGGCGAAATAAGCGTCGGCCAGCGCGGGCAGGCGTAGCGCACGGGCGTGCCCAGAAAAGGTACAGCGCTTGTACGCCGCGTGAGCGATGACAGCGTTGCGGCTGTAGATCTGGTGGAAGGCACGCCGTACTAACGGACCTGGTGCACCTTCTTTGCGCGCGCGGCTGCGGCCGATTGAGCGCTGGCAGCGTCTTGAGTAAGGCTTCAGTGCGCTTTTCTCCTTTTTGACTTTTTTGACCCATTTTGTCCAATTTTTTCATATTTGTTGACCTTTCCCTATTTATTTATTAATATATTTCTGATGTATTGCTTCCAGTATTCCTTTTTGAGTCTTTAAGTGACGTTTTTAAGCGAAAATACCTGAAAAACAATAAAAATACCCGTGATTCCGAAAAAGACAAATTTATATAAATATATGATAAAACATATAAATATATATATTTTTAATCAATTAATGTGCATAAAATCATGGTAATTTTAGTGCTTTTTGAGCACTCATCAATGCATCACACTACTTAAGTTTTCACATAGCGCAAATGGGTAAATTTTCTCTTTTTTATCTTTATCTTTAATTTATGTTTGTTACATTGAGGGTAATTTAAATTCTAGGTTCAGAGTGGAAGAAAAGTTACAATAAATTTAGGCAATTTTCAATTTTTTTAAAACATGTGTTTACATATATTTTTATTTATTTACTTTTATTAGATTAGGGATAGTTAGGTTCAAATTTTAAAAAATTTCTTCAAAAGTTATCATGCTTCTAGTTGATCTTAAATAAGTAATTAAGCTTTTCCAATGGTAGATTAATATTTTGAAAATATCACGCTGTAATGTGATAATTAGTTTGTTTTTGTCATAATTTATGTTTCATCATAAAATATTAAAATTAAAATTGAGATAAATTCAAAATTAGCGTTTAGGAATCAAATAGTGGAGACTATCTTGTGAATATATTTTGAATCTTTATCTTTTCATTTTGATTGATAATATTTTTCTACACTGTAGATGATTTCTATAGGTTTTCAATTGAATGTTAGGATCTTTTACATCTCATAAAGTGTCATATTTATTTTTTATTGCTTAAATTCAATGACTTAACTAGAAATTGAAAGTGTATGTCTTCTTCATTCATGCATGACTTCCACAAAAAGAGATATATCTGGGGTTTCCTAAAGCCAATACAATAAGAACCAAATCAGGTACTTACCAGATCATATAAAATATGTATAAAATGTACATGGGTCCACTCTCTAAAAATATAATATATTAAAAATAGTATAACTAAACACTATGATGTAAAATTATTCAACGTTGTGAGGATATCTATTATAAAAGAAAAAAATAAAAATAAATCTCCTTGAAGTCATGGTATTTTCATTAATCTCTAAAGGCATACATACACTTGATATTTTTTATTTGATGATTTTAATTGGATTAATTTGATTCCTTTTATATGATCAATAATATGCACTATTTTGAGCATTTTCTTCTTTAGAAATATGCAAACCTAGGGCAACCTAGGGTTTTAAAATCTTGTTCCATATGCTAAATGCAATCATGTCAATGTACGAAAGTGATTTAAGATAGTTGAATTTAATTATTTTAGTTTTTTTTTGTTTTTCTATTTCCTTGCTAAGAGACTAAAAAGAAGTTGTTAGGGACTGTAATAAGTGCATGAAAAGTACTTAATATTTGTGATTTATTTACACTTTAATGTCAAAAATAAATTTTTATTTGCATAATTTTATTATTATTTTAGCAAATCTATGTTTTTAGAATCATGGGTTCTTTTTATGTTTTTTAGATATTTCACACTTCAAAATGATTTAATTGATAAACACTTGAAGAATTGTACCTACAAGCACTTAATTACAACAAAAAAATAATAATAAACATATGTAAGCCTTAAATATATACCAACCAAGCCTATAAGAGGGTGAAACAAAAAGATGTACAAAATCAATGAATGACATTATAGGGATAAAAGTGTGTTGCGATGCCTGGTGAAATTTCACTCACGATTACAAATCATAAAATACATATATTAGAAAAAGGATTCACTTTACAACATGTCTCAGCATTTACTCTAAATAATGGCTACAAGATGAAATACACAGTTATAACCTAAAGTTCTCTTATTTTTCCTTGTCTCCAAGTCATACACTACTCTGTCAAACCCTAATTTGGAGGTAAGAGGAAACACATAGCTCGGTAGAAGTTTACTCTAATATTTTCCAAAATGTAGTTACCCATAATGCATGTTGTTTATAAATGGTAGTCATTATCAATATTCATCATGGGAAGATTTCAATTATAGACTTCGGATATACTTGTACCTCAACGCTTCTAAAAAAATGAAGAAAAGTACAATCTAGACATCACAATGCATTCTCATACAAAATATGCTATAACAAAAATCCAATGCATGAAACGAAATCCCATATGTATTAGTCTTTCAAATACATGAGCACATGTGTGATCCAACTTCAAGGCACAAGTGGGTCCACCTCTAACACTAAGTACAGTCATAATACATAAGGCATATATATCTATCAAATAACAGCATATGCACCTTCATCTATGGGTAGCCCATGTGTAGTCTACGAATCCATAATAGACAAAAAACACAACGTGGGGTCCAACTCTAAGGCTCGTATAAGAGTATATTAATCCACGGTAACATACAGACACCATAGACGGAAAATTCCAAAGATATATGTGTATATGATGCATGCCTATATTCTATTGGAAATTGTTTACTACAATCAGGATCCATAGGTACCATACTCCTTAAGACAATATATAGGTGTAATTTCCACACATAAAACATTCTCATAATGCATGTATAAAAGTCTCGGATGCCATATCATAATTTCAATGTTCATTTTATATCAACATTTGATACTCAATTATTTATACAAAAAAAATTCAATGTATACATAATAAAATATTTATGATGAGTATCTCATTTAAAAAAAACATTTATAACATTATAACATTAACTATAAAAAAAGCATCCAATTTTCCAATTTTATTAATAATATATGATGCACGATTATTCATTTATAAAAAAATGAATCAATTTAAAAGTTTAGAGTAAGAACCCCTACCTTGAATCCTTGACTCAAAAACTAGGGTATTTATCCCTAAAATTCCCTCCAAAATGTGCCGAAAAGCCCAAACAACTTAGTAAGAGAAATTTTTAAGAGAAAGGGAGAAAAGAGGAAGGAAATATGTGTAAAAGAGTAGGGATTCAATCTCTTTTATAACCAACCAAGGAGCTCACCAAGGAGCTCGCCAGCTGTGGGGGTGAGGTGGTGAAGGTTATACCCAATTTTTCCATTCTCTCCAATTTTTTTACACAACTTTCCAATTACATTCCTACATTGTAAAAAATTATTTAGAATTTCATTTTGGGTACTATAATTATTTATACCAAAATTATAGGGTTTTACATGCTTACCCCCTTAAAGAAAATTTAAACCTCAAAATTTATAATTCTTCAAATAAGTAAGGATACTTTGAATGAACTTCCAACTCTAAATACCAAGTTGCATCTTCTATGCCATAATGTCTCCACTAAACTTTTACAAATGGTATTGCTCTTAACTTTAATTTTTTGATTTGAAAATTGATTATCATCACCTATTCTTATTTATATGATGTGTCTTCTTGTAATGGTAACTCTATCTAATATAAGATAGAATTCTGATTCCATTAACATTTCCGTAAGATAGATATGTGAAAAACGTTGTGAACTTGTGATATTTTTTAGGGTAACTCCAATTGATATGCTACATCACCAATTATCTTGATAACTTTAAATGGTCTGATATAACGAAGTGCTAACTTTCCTTTTATTTCGAAATGAGTTACTCCTTTTCGAGGTTGAACCATGAGAAAAACATAGTCATTTACTTCAAAGTTTAATGGTCTTCATCCATGATCAACATAACTCTTATATCTACTTTGAGCTATATGAAGTTTTCTTGTACGATACGAATCTTTTCAATTGTTTCTTCAATAAGATTAGTTCTCATTGTCCTCCATAGAAGGCTTCGTAAGAAGCCATTCCAATGTAGCTTGATAACTATTGTTGTTGGATAACTCAACCAATGCTAGGTGCTCGATCCTATTTCCCTTGAATTCCAAAACATAGGCTCATAACATGTCTTCTTACATCTGAAAAACCCTTTTGGATTGTCCATCCATTTCAAGATGATAAGCCATGCTATGTAGTAACTCTGTACCCAAAGCCTCTTATATGCATCTCCATATTAATGTGGTAAACTTTGCATCTTGATTCAACATAACTCTTATATGGACTTTGAGCTAAAAAAAGTTTGTCTTGTACAATCTAAATCTTTTTAGTTGTTTCTTCAATAAGATCAATTCTCATTATCCTCCGTAGAAGGCTTCGTAAGGAGCCATCACTACTAAAAAAGGAACAATTAAGTCGGTATTTAGGTGTTTGATATATATTAATTTATTTTAAACAAATAATTTTTGAAAATTATTTACATGTACATGAAATATATATATATAAGATATATTTTTATATGTATATAATGTATAATGGGTTTATTAATATTTATTATTATATATATGTATAAAATATGTATTCTTATTAATTACATGCATTTATATATATATAAATTATTATATATTGTATATTGTTAATATTATATATTTGTTATGTTTGGTTTTTATGTATTTATTTTTATATGATGTTTTGGTAGATATTTTAATAATTAGGTAATTCATATATAATAATATCTAAAATATATTGGTTGGATACATATTTAATATACTTAATGTCATTAATAGAAAATTGATAAATCTTAGATGTCAAAGTGTAGAATTGAGCAGGACTACATTTCTGAAGTTGAAAAATTCTTGGAATTTGCTTGTAGATATAGTAATAATATAATTTAAGTTAAATATATATATATATATATATGTGTGTGTGTGTGTGTGTGTGTGTATTGTAGGTAAATTATTTTTTGTAATAAATTTAATTCTTAAGTAATTAACTAATATTTAATTTTTTAATTTTTTTTAGTATTTAAACTCTTTTAAATAGATTTTGATTTTTCTTGTTATTATCTCATTGAATACAGGTTCTTAAGATAGTAGAAAATAATTAAAATGTGTAAATAAAATACATAATTTAAAGTCGGTTCAACGCATAAACCGACTTGAAATTTAATGTCAATTCAACCTATGAACTGACTATAAATTTTAAGTCTCCTAATTTAAAGTCGGTTCACCTAACCGACTTTAATGATCTCTTTTGCCATAATGCATTCCAATGTTGGCTTGATAGCTATTGTTATTGGCAAACTCAACCAATGGTAGGTGCTCACTCTTGTTTCCATTGAATTCCATAACACAAGCTCATAATATGTCTTTTAACATCTAAATAACCCTTTTGGATTGTCCATCCATTTCAGGATGATAAGACATGTTATGTAGTAACTCTATACCTAAAGCCTTTTGTATGCATCTCTATATCCATGTGGTAAACTTTGGATCTCGATTTGACACAATGATGAATCTATGAAAATAGAGTCATCAATACACTTTTTTACTTAATATTTATTTATTTTATTCAATAAGTAGTATTTTTGGGGTTAAAAATATTAAAATTTGAACTTTTTAGTGTAAAGAGGTGAAAATATATTTTTGGGAATATTTTGGAATTGTTTTGGATGCTTTAAGAATTTATTGAAATATGACCAATCAAAAAAGTCATATGGATGTCATGCAAGCAAGGGAGTTGACCAGCACACAATGTGAATACAACATAAGCAAAGAAGTCCAATCATATAACGTTGTGTGTACATGGTGATGTAGGCTGTGACACGTGCGAACATGATGTTAGTTCCAAGTTTCACCATATAGTCAATGGGCATGCCATGCATCATCATCTAATTTGTCCATTATTCCCACTAGGGCACCATGCAATGCAAATTCGTGAATCACAGTGCGGCATATGGCCCTAAATTAGTTCACATTAAATGATACTATTCCATTCTTCCAAGCGTCACGTGCTAATTAACCAAATGCATTCCTTATGCCATGTGTCACATTCCTATTGGCCATTGCTATTAATTTTCACTTTTTTTAATCTCAACCCTTGATCTAAAGTTAATTTGATAATCCAAATTCTACCTTAGCTTAATTTAACCTCCTAATTATCCCATAAATTCTAATGAGTCGTATATCACATATTTTTTTATCAATTTTGGAGCCAATACGAGAGAAAAATACAAAAAAATTCAAAAGGAGATTCAAGAGAAAATTTGTGGTACAATTCAAAAGATTGATTATATGCCTTCTTCTTCCCTTTTCTTTATCAGTTTTTATGTCTCTCTTTATAAACATAATGAGATTTATGAAGAAAATTATGTCTAGCTTATTTATTAATCTAGGTTTCTTATGAAACCAATTTTCTACATGTGATATAATATTTTACCCCAATTATGATTTCAATTTAATTATATTATTTAATCTAATTTTTATGCTATTAATTGTTTGGCCAATAATTAATCTATAAAGGCAATTTAATTCTATTTAATTGTTTGTCTTGTTTAAATAACATGCATAATTTCTAGGCAGAGATGTATGATTATGTATGTGAACCATAATTCATGAACTTAATGAGTAATATACAATTTAATTGATATGAGAGTGTGACTAGATTGATTACTATATAGTATGTAGTTTACTTGAGAGAAGAATTATGCTATGTTAGATTCAATTAATCATGTATGTGATTAGTAATTATATTGGAGGGATTTTAGTGAGTCACATGTTTAGAAAATTAGTGGATTTTAGATTTCTAGATATTTTCTCATATATCTTTTTAACTACCAAATCTAAGTTAATTAATTAATGTTATTTATATTTATTGCTTTTAATTTTTTTTCTTAAAACATAAGAACACAAAAAAATTGATTTTTATTTTTTAGTTTTAAAATTAGTTTCTAATAACATAATCTCCATAGGAAGAATCTTTTCTTCTCATTATATTACTTTCCATGCAATCATATTATCTTTCAGATGTACAACTTAAAACATTCACGAAGTACCGAGTTTTGACTAGAATGAAATGGGAAAACTTCGTAAGAAGATCGAAAATTACCCATATAGAAAAATGACCTTGAGAAATTTGTGGTCATCCTTGTAAAATATTCCCTGGTTATGTCGTCCCATTTGCATTCTGATATTGGGAATGGCTAAAGTAGCCCCACAGGTTTCTCGTATTTTGCATTCACTTGTTTACATATCATGCAATTTGCCACAAACTAAGCAACATCTTTTTTCATTTCTTTCCACCAATAGGTCATTTTCAAATTATGGTATATATTTGTGCTCCTAGGATGTATCATAAATTTTGACCTATGTGCTTCTCCAATAATTTCTTGTCTTAAATAATCATCAATAGGTAACACAATCTTTCCATGAAAACAAAACTCTCCTTTATTGTAAATTCAATCTTCCACCATCTTTCCTTCATTCATCTTACACTATACTTCACAAATTTTTGGATCATGTGAAGGCTACCTTGATGTTCTCAAGGTAGGACTAGTTATGAGAATGTATAGAAATGCTTGTCTTCTATCATCATACAATTAATCTTGTAACCTTCCACAATTTGAGTATTTCACTAAGGATCCAACATCATTTTCATAACAAAAACTAACTTATGACTCAAAGCATCTACCACAGTATTAGCCTTACCAAGATGATTTTGTAAAGTGAAGTCATAATTCTGAATATACTCTATCTATCTTCTTTGTCTCAAATTGAGATATTTTTGAGTGAAAATATATTTGAGACTCTTGTGGTCCAAGAAGATTTGGAATTTGGTTCCATAAAGGTAGCATCTCTACATATTCAAAGAAAAGACCACTGCTTCTAGCTTTAAGTCACTAGTTGGATGGCTTCTTTCATAAACCTAGAATGGTCATGATCCACATGCAACTACTCAAACATTTTTCATTAATATGCACCCAAGGCCTTGAAGTGAAGCACCCATGAAAATCACGTATAGTTCTATACTATCTGGTAAGATGAGGACTGGTGCAGTCATAAAATCGTATTTTTAATTCTTGGAATGTCTTTTCACAAGCTTTGCCCCACAAGAATTTGACTCCATTTCAGATAAGTCTTGACAATGGTACATCAATCTATGAGAAGTCTTACGTACACAAAACATTGATAGTATCTGGGTAGTCTAAGGAAACTTCGTACTTTGGTCACATTCCTTGGTTGATTCTAATTTAATACAACTTCAAACTTGGAAGGATCCACATTAATTCCTCTTCTTGATGTAACATGTCTAAGGAATTTAATTTTGGTAAGCCAGAAGTCACACTTCTCAAACTTCGCATACAATTGGTGTTCCCTTAGAGTTTGTAAGATGATTATATTCATGCTCTTCACGAGTCCTTGAATAAATCAATATATTTTCAATAAACACAATGATAAATTGATCCAAGTAAGGTCAAAATACATGGTTCATTAAATCCATAAAAGTAACAGGATCATTTTTCAGTCCAATTAGTATGACACGAAATTCAAAATGCCCATACTGCATACGAAAAAAAGTTTTGAGTATATTCGACTCTATGATCCTCAGTTAGTGATATTCTGATTTGAGATCAATCTTTGAGAAGAAACTTGCTCCTCTGAGTTGGTCGAATAATTCATCAATCCAAGATAATAGATACGTGTTATTTATGGTTACCTTGTTCAATTAACAGTAATCAATGCAAAGTCTAAAACTTCCATCCTTCTTTTTGACAAAAATAATAGGTACTCCCCAAGGTGATGACTCGGTTGAATGAATCCTTTTGCTAATAGCTCATCTAATTGATCCTTTAGTTTCATCTTTTTTCATCTACCATACGATAAGAAGTGGTAGATATTGGTATAGTTCCAGGATACAACTTGATCACAAAATCAATTTCTTGAGTTAGAGGGAGTTGATATAACTATTCTGAAAACAAACCCCAATATTCATTTACCATTTATATTATCGATAAAATTCTTTCATTATTTGTTTCTTCTTTTAGAGAACTTGGGAGAGCCATATTTTCCTAGTTTCTTCTTCCACCTAAACAACACTTAATCTCAATACTGAAAGGGTTTACTCCTTTTTTCCATAATATTGGACTTCTACACCTTTAAGGGTTTGGATGGTAACCTTCTTTTCAAAGAAATTTACAATGGCTTGATACTTGGTCAACCATTCCATTCCTAAAATGACATCAAAATAATTCAAATCAAGTATAATGAGATCAACTAAGAATCCGTGATCATTGAAACCAATCGAAAAATTCCTACAAATATATGAAATATTTGAAAAGGCTCCAAAATGAATATTCAAAGTTAGAGGGGTTTCAATGGCTTCATAATAAAGATTTAATATTTGAGCACAAGCTAAAGAAATGGATGAATTAGTGGCACGAATATCAAAAAGAACTTGTAACGAAGAGTGATATAACAAAATTGTACCTTCTACAACATCATTTATTTTGGGTCCTCCTTATCTACAAGCTATCACAAAGGCTTGACCTTACATTCTTTGCTTCTAAGTGGCAATGCCTTTACCTTTGTCCTTTCCATGGATAGATGGTTGACATTGAAAAGCAAGTGCCGTACTGGAAGGTAGTTGGAAAGTTTGTCTAGGAAATTGATAAGATCTTGAGGATTGTTCTTAGGATGATTGTCTCAATTGTTGAAAATTATATTGAGGTTGCCAATTAGTTTGTTGACTTGACCCTTGAGAATTCCTCTTGGTATTTGAAGCTCTAGAACTAAAATTTGACTATGATCCTTCTTCATATTGTATGCTCGAGAGTTGGGGACAATTGAACCTGAGGTGTGCTGATGAACGAAAACCAGCATCGCCGATTCTGCCAATACTTTGGTTTTATATTTGTAAAAATATTGCAAGTGCACGAATAATTTTATAGAAAATGACAAGTATACTCCCAAGGTTGATCTAAGGAAGGAATGTATGTGGTTTTTAATTTATTATTCAAAATTTTAAAAATGAAATGAAATGAAATCCTAAACATCTTGTCATGATATTTTGGGTTTTTTGTGTTTTAATCTACTTACATAAAAATAAACATAGATTCAATAAACATTCATGCAAATTTTATCTTTTATAAATAGTGGAGTATTTATGGATATAATAACTAAGTTAATTATGCTTGCTCGTATTATCTATGTTATTAAACATATGAATTGATATTTATTGATTCTCCCTTTTTTGTATGAATACCACCTGGGCGGGTTAGATATTCTTTTGTTAACTAAACAAATCAATTAACACCTATGGGTGGGGTTGATAACTAATTTGGTTAATTAAATTAATTCCTTGTTCTAAGAGATTGAAAATGAACTATTTAAATGCCACCTTTGGGCGGGATTAGACAATTTAAACTTTATTCATGTGTCCAAATTAAACCTAAGAATTTAGTTATCCGAGTTCTAACTTTCAAGTTTTAGAACCACTACCGAAAACGTGTTGTCAATACATTTTCAGATAATAATTCTTATAAAAACTTTTGAAATAGAGCTTCACTCTAACTACGGGCGATTGTACCAACAAATAAATAAGCACTACTCTAAATTAGACCGTATAACTAAACCTTAAAATCTAGTTTTCGTATTTAAGTTTGTAATGAAAAATAGTATATTTCTCTCTAACATTCTTAATACAAAATCTTGAATAAAAATAAAATCAATTCATTTTAGAGATTTTTACCTATTTAATATTTCGTATGCATAACAACGTTATTATTATATCATTTTTACAAACAGTTTAGCACATGAATTTAATCATAGAACAAATTAAATATAACATGTAAGAAATAAGGATAAAAAATAACTAAAGAAAATAAAATCCTTACAAGATTGATGCCATTCCGTTGCTAGAAAACCTCCAAACGGAATTTGCACTCCCATTTATTGAATCAAAAAGCTAATAAATTACAAAAACATAACTAGTTCTTCCCAAAGAGGAAGAACTCTAAAACTAAGAGAAACTAGCTAAAACATAAGAAAACTCAAAAAACTAAAAACTAAGAAATGGAGAGAAAGAAAGAAGAGAGAAGTGTTTTGAGGTGTGTTTGAAGTGAATGGAACGGGGTATTTATAGGTGAGGACGGAGAGAAAAATGAGTAAAAAAATGTTAAAAAATGTTAAAAATGCAAAAACGCGTAATGGAAATGCTAATGTCATTAATGACGCCACGGGGCGATCACGCGTGAAAAATGGGGCGAAAAGGCGTGGGCGCACGGAGGGGGCTGAGGCACTGCGGCGTGCGCGCTGGAAAGCCGTTGCCGCGTTCAGCATGCGCGTGAACAGTTCCCGCTGGCCGAATCGGAACACGCACATTAAATGCGCTGCTGGCCCGGCAATGGCGCTTCGTCTTTGACATTTTTGACCTTTTCGACCCATTTTGTCCAATTTTTCCATATTTGTTGACCTTTTCCCCAATTATTTATTAATATATTTGTGATGTATTGCTTCAAGTATTCCTTTGAGTCTTTAAATTATGCTTTTAAGCCAAAATATAAAAACAATAACAATACCCGTGATTCGAAAAAGACAAATTTATATAAATATATGATAAAACATATAAATATATATGTTTTTAATCAATTAATGGACATAAAATCATGGTTATTTTTTAGTGTTTTTTGAGCACTTATCACAACCCCCAACCGAACCTTCTGCTAGTCTCTTAGCAAGCAGGGCGATAAAAACTAAAAATTAAACTATCCTAAATCACTTTCGTGATTGGAAACGGTTTGCATTTAGCCCATGCAACAAGCCGTTAAACCCTCTAGGTTGCCCTAGTAGACGAGTTTGAGTCTCGTGAGGGTTTTCGAATGATACCCACAAACATTGAACTAAATGTATAAATAAAACAAGCAAATCAAAAATTAAAATTACAACAAAATCAAAAATTAATTTAAGAATAAAAGAAAACAAAGATATCACAAAAATGTTTCTTACTTTTTAATCTCTTTTAAGATCATAATTAAAATCTCAAGTATAAGTTATTTTAATCTCTTTAAACAATCATGATTTTATTATAATAATTAGTCGAAAATCATTTTCATATTTCTTATCAAAAATGTATCAATTTAATTTTACCCAATTTCAGTGTCATGAATCAGAATTCGCTTCAACACTATTCCTCACAAGTCAATACTCTCAAAACACTGAATCCTACGTTCAAACACTCATACTAATTTATATAAAGAGTTGATGTATAGAAATGAACTAATAGGTTCGCATATGTATAAAGAATAACGGCTCAAAGTGTTATTTTAACATTGATCTCATGAAAGGAATCGAATGTATAAATTATAAAGATATTATATATAAAAATCATTTTCATGCATAAATCAAACTCATTAAGACATAATTTCAAGATATATGCTTTTTTACAAATGAAGAAATTGCAATGACTTTTTAGTGGAATTATTTCTATATCTTTCTTTTGTAATTAGCCCCGTACTCACAACTTTGTAGGAATGGGTCATAGTATGTAAATGATACTATATTTTTATCTCTATTTTTTTCCTAAAGATATTTCTCAATATATGTATTTTTGTAGAAGTCAACCATATTTACAGACATTTTCATTTTTTTTTTGAATTTTGGTAGTTGGTTAATTTTGTGGCTTTTACGTTTGATCTTGGTTTAGGTAACTCAGATATGTCTTTTTTTTTGTAGCAATATGCATGAATGAGATATAAGCATATACTCATCAATTTCTACTCAAATCATTTAATCTAAGCAAAAATAATAATAAAAAATATATGATACTCTATTAAGATGAGAAAAAATTCATACATTCAATGCTAATACCTATAGAGATCATCTAAAAATTTGAAGAAATAAGAAATGTGTTTGGAGTAGAAAAAATATATATTTCACTCTGAATAAAGGAAATTAGGCTCTCAAATTATATCTCACAAAGGTAGTCTCCACTAAAACAATTCATAAACACCGATTTTGGGTTTAATATAATTTCTACATCTTATCAAGAAAACTAATTATCAAAAATAATTACAAAATATTTCATGATATGTTTTCAAAAATTAATCTAACAGTACGGAAGACTTAACTATTTACTTAAATTTGATTTAAAGAAATGATAATTTTTGTGAGAATTTTTTTTTTTAAAGCATGGTAACTTTTCACCACCCCCAACCTAGAACTTACATTGTCCTCAATGTAACAACTGCAAATTAAAGATAAAGAGAAAAAAAGAGAAAGATTACCTATTTCTTGAGAATGTGTAAGTAGTAATGAAGAAATGGAGGTGCATCCATCATATTCATCATTAAAGGTACGTACATATCACGTGAACTTCTAACATCTCAACAAATATTTTTAGTTTTAACAATTTTAAAATGATTCACATATAAGTAAACTAAAATAAACAATAAAATTAAGTAAATAAAACAAATAAAATTTTTTTTACCTAAAATGATGGGTTGCCTCATCCAATAAGGTTTAACGCCTTAGCAAGACGTATCTTTGGGTGCTAAGTGGTTACTCACCCAAATGCAATCCATTTCAAGAATGTTGTTTGGTTCTTCTAATAAGGCTTGACACGATGGCCATTGACTTTGAACGCCAGGTTCTGAGTCCAATAGTTCCACTACTCCATGTTCAAATACTTGAACTATTTTGAATGGTCCATCCCATCTTGATCTCAAATTTTCCTGGAAAAAAATCTCAAACGAGAGTTAAATAAAAGAACTTTCATTCCAGGGTGAAGAGTCTTAGGAACTAGCCTCTTGTCATGATACGCTTAGTACGCTCCTTGTATAATTTGGCATTCTCATAGGCTTCATTCCTAATTTCTTCCAACTCACGGCCGGATTAATCGCTTTTTCACCGCTTTATCTAAATCCATGTTTAACTCTTTAATTGCCCAAGTAAGGCGCGTGTTCAAGTTCAACTTTGGAAGGTGGCACGCTTCCCAAAGATTAACCTAAAGGCTCATCCCAATAGGTGTTTTGTAAATGCGGGTATGCCCATAAGGCATCATTTAACTTAAATGCCCAATCCTTCCTTGAAGGATCGGATATGCTCCAATATTCCCTTAATTTTCCTATTACTTACTTCCACTAAACCTAAGTTTGAGGATGATATGGAGTAGCTACTTTTATGTGTGATGTTGTACTTGTTTAGTACTCCATCAAAGAGTTTGTTACAAAAATGGCTACCTCCATCACTTATTATAGCTCTGGCGTTCGAACCCACCGAATATTAAATCTTTCAAGAATTTCACAACAACATTAGCATCATCGGTTTTGATGGGATAGCTTCACCCAATTGGACACATAATCCACAAAGAACCAAAATGTATTGAAAACCATTAGACGGGGAAAAGGACCCATGTAGTCAATCCCCATACATCAAAGAGTTCAACAACTAAATTAGATGTCAAAGGCATTTCATCTCTTTTGCTTATGTTTCATGTTCTTTGACATCTATCACATCAGGTACAAAACATACGAAAGCATCTTTAAAAGATGGGCGGAAAGAATCCAGACTGTAATACCTTACGGCCGTCTTTTTTCACCACCAAAATGACCCCACAATGAAGTTCATGACAAAAAGTTAGAATGCTCTTACGTGTTCTTCTCTTCAGTACACATCTCCTGGATGACTTGATTCGACCAATCTTGTATAAATAAAGGTCATCCTAAATAGTCCTTAATAGTTTTAAAACCTTTTCTTGTCCTGATATGAAGTGTTAGGTCACAAAACACTAAAGGGCAAGATAGTTTATAATATCAAAGATACCACGTGGGTTCGGACCTATGAAAAATAACTGCTCATCAAAGGTTTCAACTATATCTTCATTACTCTCATCTTTAAGAGAATTAAAGTCTAAATTAACCTAGACAAATGGTCACTACTAAGTTTTCACTCCTTCCTTATCCTTGATTTCTAGGTCAAATTCTCTTGTAAGAAAGAGGACCCACCTCGATTAATTCAAGCTTGGCATTTGGTTTACTTAAGTAGGTATCTTAAAGCAAAGATGATCGAACGCACAATCACTTTAGATCCTACTAAATAAGACCGAAATTTGTCTAAAGAAAATACTATAGCCAAGATTCCTTTTCAAATGTGGTATAATTCATTTGGGCATCATTGAGTGTTTTGCTAGCATAGTAGATGAAATGCGAATGTTTATCCACTCTTTGTCCCAAGACTGCTCCTATAGCATAATCAAGCGTCACACATTATTTCGAAAGGTAAAGACCATTGGTGCCATAATAACAGGTAGATGTTAGTTTCTCTTTCAAGGTATTAAAGGAGATAAGGCAGTCATTGTTGAAATCAAAATAAGCATCTTTGGATAGCAAGTTACACTGGGCCACTTATTTTATAAGTCTTTAATAAATCACCGTAAAATCCTCGCATGTCCTAAGAAGCTTCTTATCCCCTTCCATGATGCAGGAGGTAGTTTGGATATCAATTCAACTTTTGCCTTATCAACTTCAATACCCTTGTTTGAAATTATATGTCCTAAAACTATCCCTTGTCAACCATAAAATGACTTTTCTCCCAACTAAGTGGTGAGATTGCATTCAATGCATCTTTTCTAAAACCAAAGTCAATTTATGTAAGCAATCATCAAATGCAGTTCCCAAAGATAGAGAAATGGTCCCATGAAGATCTCAATGAAGTTTTCCACCATGTCCGAGAAAATAGATATCATGCATCTCTGAAAGTGGCGGATTGCATAACCCAAATGGCATTCTACGAAAAGCAAATGTCCCAAAAGGACATGTAAATGTAGTCTTTTCTGATCTTCTCAGGCATGGGTACTTGATAATATCCAGATAATCCATCCAAAAACAAGAAAATTCGTGTCTACTAATATTTCCAACATTTGATCAATGAATGGAAGAGAAAGTGATCCTTTTTCGTGATATAAATTTAGTTTCCTAAAATCTATACACATTCTCCATCCAAGGTGATTATTCTAGCACTAATTCACTTTTTTGTCATTTTTAACAACTGTATCCTGCATTTCTTTGGTACCACACGCATCGGACTAACCCACTTACTATCCGCAATAGGATAGATAATCCCTTCTTCCAATAATTCTAAGAATTTCTTTTAACTACCTCTTGCATTTTGGGTTTAGTCTTGGGCATCTCGTATAGGTTTAGAACCATCCTCAAGTTGATCTGCGGCATACACATTGTTGGACTAATGCCTCTTATATCCCCTATACTCCAACCTATCGATTTCTTAAACTGCTTAAGCACTACGAAGTTCTTTTCTTGTGGTTTGGTCAAGGTCAAGAAATTATCACCGATAAGTTTCTCCTTCTCCCAAAAACACATATTTTAAGGTTCGTAAGTCTTTGAGTTCAAGTTCGTTGGAGCTGCCTCTTTAATAGATGAAGAACTGGGTAGATTTAAGAGTGTACTAGATTTTGTCATTACTTCATTATTATCTAGTTGTTCAAGGTACCCTTAATTTCTTCATCTAAATCTTCTTCAACCTCTTCAAGTGTAAGAATCCGCTTTCAAGCTTCGTCTTCTATTCCTGGTTTGAAAAGGTGCTTGGACAAGATTATTATCCAAAGGATCAACATCGAATATTTCATCGATGGCGTAAATAGAAGAAAAGGTGAAGAATCAAAAACTTTAAAATGAATAGTCTCTCCTAAGACCTGCCATTGTCAAATTTCCATCTTCGGGACATCAATAATAGTTTTAGTAGTTTCCATAAATGGTCTACCAAGCAATATCAGTGTGATCTCATCCAATGCCGGATTTTCTTGCATATCCAGAACCACAAAGTCAATGTGTATTATCGCTTGTCTACCTATACCAACACATCCTCAACTATTCCCTCTGGATATTTAAGAGATCTATCATAAGTTGAAGGGTCATAGATTTGCTGGGTTTTAAATCCCCTAGATTGGAAATAGCACATGTGTAGTAGGCATCAAATTTATACTAGCACCTAAATCCGCATTGCTTTAAGAACCTTCCTATCCCCCATAGTTATGTTTATAATAAAACTTCCAGGGTCTTTCAACTTAGGGTAGTTTCAGGTCAAGTACGCTAGAAATTTCGATACTACTACTGCTCATTCAAATTTCATACCTCCTTTTCTTAGTGTTCAACTCTTTGAAAACTTGGCATATGTAGGGCATTCACGATCACTTCTAATAATGGTAAATTGATATTTACTTTAGAGAGCATATTAAAAAGATCGTTGAATTGCTTATCTTGTTTGGATTCTTTTAATCGGGGGAAAAGTGTATCAGATTCGATGTGGTTGTTGTCTTTTGAATTTTGTGGTGTCGACGACCCCCAATGAGTTTTTCGAAGGCTTGTTAAGTTTAACACTTGTTTTTCCTTTTTGCGAGATTAGAATATCGCCTTCTTTTGTTACCCGAACTACAAGGTAGATTGTTAGAGATTTCAGTACCTGGTATTGACTACCTTACCACTTCGATGGTTCTTACATCCTTTCGTTTGTTCTCATGACCGGGCAACTTTCCCGGTTCTTTCTTTTGCATTTGTTCACTTGGGCTAGTCTAACTTTAGATTCAATCCTTTTAACCGAAGCTCTCCATGGTGTTCAACCTTTGATTAGTCATCAATTGGTTGTCACGACTAACTTGAATAAAAGCATTCAAGCTATCTTCTAAGGTTGGCAAGTTAAAAGATTGGTTTATTGGGTGGGTGGTTGTTAACCGACCTTAGTGTTGATACATGGTAAGGGTGATTATACGTGTTTGGATGATACCTTTGAAAAGATTGGACTTCCTCTATGGCATCGACACTAGAATCACAAGTATTTGAACAATTATGAGTACCATGCCCAATTGAACAACACACTTCACATACCTCTTGGATTTGAAATTTGGTGGTAGCGAGAGTTTGCACTTGTTTAGTCAATTCAGCAAGTTGCAAGGTTATCTCATTATCGAGCCAACTTCATTGAACCTTGCTTTTCTTCTACCACCTCTTTGTTTGGGAATTAGAACCCAATAGCTCCTAAAGATTATAGGTTTCCTCTCATGGGTCTTTTCTCCTACAAGACACTTCCAAAGAAGATATCAACCATGTATTGACTCTAGTTAGTCAATCCATCATAAAATAATTGGTTTTGTAGCCGTAATGGAAAGCTATGATTTTGACATTGAATGAAAAGGAGTTTGAATCGTTCCCAAGCTTCATGAAAGGGCTCTTCATACAATTGAGAAAATGTTGCTATCTTTGTTCTTAGATCAATAGTCTTTTGAATGGAATAAACCTACCCATAAAAATTTCATCGCTTCCCAAGTTTTAAGAGAACCCGACCGTAAGTAATGAACCATGACTAAGCTTTATCTTCGGTAGTGTAAGGAAAACACTCATCCTAAGTTGATCTTCATTAATTGCATGTAATGGAAAGGTTTGGACAAAGAGTATAGAATTCTCGAATGAAATGCAAAGGGTCTTCTATTAGTGGATACCGTAAAAGGAAGGCAACAAAGAATAATGAATCTTTTTCAATTCATAATTCCCTCGTAATTGGATGCTTGGAAGTTACATTGCCAATGATTGGCATTGTATAGTCTTTCATTTTTTTCCGCCTATCTTCAAGATTCCCCATGGTTGTTTGTAGTTGAAAATGATCCTCCTCCTATTGTGTATCAACATTTTGCTCTTAAAAACAATAGTAGATATCTCTAAAAAGGTGAAAGGAACCTAAAATTTTATTTTATTTTTTTATTTTTTATTTTTTTATTTTATTTAATTTTAATTTAAACGAAAGGACACAATTTTTGAAACAAACGAATTTATTTCATTTGAATTTTTTTATTACACGCAAACTAAAACAAAGGAAAATACAATAACGTGACCTCCACGTAGGACTAAAATTTATCGCCTTCTAGTAAGACGTTGTTTGAGATGCCAGGAATGAAAAACTCAATGTCTCCTCTTCATTGAATTCATTAGTCTTTGCTTTGTTTTTGCAAATGTTCAACTAACCAGTTCTACCCGAACTTCCACCTTTTTGATAGAAGCTTCTACGTAGTCCAACCGTTGATTGGTTTTAGATTGGTTATCCCTACAAACTTGAATAGGTGGGTGGAATTGCTGGCTCCGGCCTGTTTGAGCTTTGAGTGAAAAGCGAGGGTTGTTTTTGCCTCCAGGAGAAATTTGGATGACTTCTCCACCCAGGATTATAGGTATTTGAATTGGGATCAAACCTTGGTCTCTCATGATACGCTCCCAACACATTAACCCTGTTCAGTGTCCATTATATCTCCTTGATATGGACAGCACCGCCATGTCCCACGTGTTGCTATACAAACCATATTGTTCATTATTGGTGTTGGCTCAGGTAGGCGGCAACTTGCTTAGCCGCTGAACAAGTTGTTGTTGAACTTCATTACCGGAGTCGATTTCCTTACGAACTCCACTTTTCTCACTCAGAGCTTTTGCATTGGGGAATTAGCACCCAACATCTCAAAGAGGTTATACGTTTCGAGGCGTCTTTTCTCCTATCATTCCTCCCCGCGTTTAAGGTTGTCGACAACGAACCGACATTGTTTGGTAAGTCCATCGTAAAAAGAATTGGTTCGCAACCGCAGTGCCATGATGGGGGACATTAGCTGAGAAACATTTTGAACCTATCCCAAGCTTCACGGAATGGTTCTCTTCCATCCGAGAGAAAGTAGCAATCTTTCCTCTCAACTCGATGTTTTTGACGGGAATAGAATTTTCCCATGAATTTATTGTGGGAAATGTTACCCCATGTCATCGTGAGAACCTTGGGAGTTGACATCAACCAAGCTTTGGCCTTATCCTTTAAGGTGTGCAGGAAAACATCTCATTCTAAGTTGATCCTCGTTTAGAATACCGAGGAGAATGTTTGGACCGTAGCATAGAAATCTCTCATAAAGGAAAGAGAATCTTCATTAGGTAGCCCATAAAAGGAAGGAAGCATAGAAAAATGAATATTTTTAAGGTCATAATTCCTATCACCATCCTGGATAGCGGCAATTGCCGCGCTAATCAACGGTCCTTGCAAAATCCTTCATCGTGGTTTCCCTAACGTTGGTTTTTCTCCATTTCTTTGGTTCTAGTAAAGGATTAAGACTTGGTTCTATGTTTGGCTCAAAAACAGGTTGACGGGCAGAATCCAAAGTGTTGTTGACTTAATTGCTTTAAATTTATGAATATTATTTACATACGGGTTGTGAGGTTTCCTAAGTATCTCCTACCACGCATAGACTATTGTAAACGTAAATTTAAAACTCCTGTAAAAAAAATAAAAAATTTAGAGAAAATTTCCATGGCATTTAATACAAAACACTAGACAAAACTAATTAAACCCTAAAATTTTTTATTTTTATTTTTTTTTAATTTTTTTAAATACCATAATCAGTATTAACCAAGAGTGTTCCCAGGAAAAAAATGGTGGTGCAATGGCTCCTTAAAAACCATTCTCCTAGCCAGAACAACGTTCCTAGAGCTAATGGCAAAAAGTTTCCAATAACTGGTCTCCTGCATGTAACTAGTCTTCCTGTACGTAACTCTCTTAGATTTTTACTTTTCATGCCATTTAGTTAATTATGTATAAATTCAAGTTTTTTTTTATTTTTTTTACGAACGGTAATTTTATTTTACTATTCACGCTATCTTATTTCTTATTAACTTAAATTTTTTTTTTTGAAATTTTTAATTTTTATTTTTAATTTTTATTATTCATGAACGGTAAAAAATTTTTTTATTCAAATTTCAAGTTTCTAAATTATTTTAACTATAAAAAAATTATTTTATTTTATTTTATTTATTTATTTATTTTATTTCTTATGGATTTTGAAATTTGATTATTATTTTTTTATTAAAAATATCACAATTATTTACAGCACAAAAATTGTTTTTAAAATTTTGATAAATAATTTAAAACTCGTTATTCGTCATCAATGAATCTGCACGCTAAAAACTTGATGAATCTAAAACCCAGATCGTAATTGCCAATACTTTGGTTTGATATTTATAAAACTCTCAAGAGCGCACGAATCATTTTAGTAAAACGATAAAGTATACTCCTGTCGATCTAATGAAGGAATGTATGTGCTTTTTAATTTATTATTCAAACTTTTAAAAACGAAATTAAATCCTAAACATCCTGTCACGATAATTTGGGTTTTTTGTGTTTTAATCTACTTACATAAAAATAAACATAGATTCAATAAAAATTTATGCAAATTTTATCTTTTATAAATAATTGAGTATTTATGGATATAATAACTAAGTTAATTACGCTTGCTCGTATTATCTAGGTTATTAAACATATGAATTGGATATTTATTGATTTTCCTTTTTGTATTTAATACCACCTTTGGTGGGGTTAGATATTCTTTGTTAACTAAACAAATCAATTAACACCTACAAGTGGGGTTGATAACTAATTTGGTTAATTAAATTAATTCCTTGTTTCCAAGAGATTGAAAATGAACTATTTAAATGCCACCTTTAAGGGTTCGATTTAAACTTTATTCAAGGTGTCCAAATTAAACCTAAGAATTTAGTTATCCGAGTACTTACTTTCAAGTTTTAACCACTACCGAAAATGTGTTGTCAATACATTTTAGATAATAATTTTATAAAACTTTTGAAATAGAGCTTCACTCTAACTACGATTGTACCAACAACAAATAAGAGCACTACTCTAAATTAGACCGGATAACAAAACCTTAACATGTAATTTTCAAATTTAAGTTTATAATGAAAAATAATATATTTGTCTCTAACATTCTTAATATAAAATCTTGAATAAAAATAAAATCAATTCATTTTAGATATTTTTACCTATTTAATATTTCGCAAAGCATAACAACGTTATTATTATATCATTTTTACAAATAGTACGCTTAAATTTAATCACGACAAATTAAATATAACATGTAACAAATAAGCATAAAAAATAACTACAAAGAAAAATAAAATCCTTTACAGATTGATGCCATTCCCGCTGCTAGAAAACCTCCAAACGCGAATTTGCACTCCCATTTATTGAATCAAAAAGCTAATAAATTACAAAAACATAACTAGTTCTTCCCAAAGAGGGAAGAACTCTAGAACTAAGAGAAACTAGCTAAAACATAAGAAAAACTAAAAACTAAGAAACGAGAAAAGAAAGAAGAGAAGAAGTGTTTTTGAGGTGTGTTTTGAAGTCAAGGGAACGGGGTATTTATAAAAGAGGATGGGAGAGAAAAATGAGTAAGAAAAATGTTAAAAAATGAAAAAACGCCAGAATGGAAATGCCGAGGTCATTAATGACATCAAGATGACGCTACTGTACCCGACGTGAAAATGGAAAAGACGTTGGCGACGCGGGTTCTGTCACAAGTGCAAGACGCTGCGGAACCGGCGTCGTATACGCGCCGCTGGTCAGACAAGGCTGCCACCGGGCAACGGGCGATTTCCGTCTTTTTGACATTTTTGACCTTTTCGACCCATTTTGTCCAATTTTTCCATGTTTGTTGACCTTTTCCCACTTATTTATTAATATATTTGTGATGTATTGCTTCAAGTATTCCTCTTTAAGTCTTTAAATTGCGTTTTTAAGCCAAAATACCTGAAAAACAATAAAAATACCCGTGATTCTGAAAAAGACAAATTTATATAAATATATGATAAAATATATAAATATATATATTTTTAATCAATTAATGTACATAAAATCATGGCTATTTTAGTGCTTTTTGAGCACTTATCATGTGCCAATTGATTGTAATTGTGATAGGTATAAGGGTGATATCAAGGACTTTTAAATGAATTACTATCTGAAGATCCCTTATGTTATCTGCTTTGCCAAAATTTCTTCTTTTCTTTTTTCCTTTATCCTTTATCCTTGATCTTTTGAGATGATGTGTTCATATTTAACTATTTTACATTGACTTGTTTAACTCTATAAGCTACGACAACCGTTGTATTGTAGATTCGTACACCTTGATACATTAGTTGCACTAGTATTTCATCTCGTGGACTCATAAACAAATTTGCAGCCTTGTCAGAATCTCTTCTACCATATTTTCTACAAATCTTGATAGTTGATTGAAACGATTCTCATATTATGCGATGGTCATATCGTATTGCTTAATATTCATTAAGTTAATCACCTTGTTAGCTTTTGTAGTCTCATTAAAAAATATTTAATAAAACAATTCCTCAAATTCTTCCTATATGACTATCTCTACATATCTTCCTCTACTCACAGAGTCCCCCCAATAGTCAGCTTCTCCAATTAGCCTGTATGCAACTAAACTAGCTCTAAAAAGTGTTAGAATGTTTAGAATGCTCATCTTTTTCTTAATTTTCCAAATCCATTCTTCTACGATCTCGAGGTTGCCAGTACCATCATAGAGTGGTGGCCTAATTTTCTCAAATTCATTGAGTTAATAAGCTCTACCTCTTTACTAGAGTTCTCTATCACAAGTAATTAATCTTTGTAGTGCATGAAAGAGACCACAAATTTCATCTAACTTCCCTTATAGGTGGGTTCTTAGTCATCTTTCTTTTTGGAGGCATACTAAGACAAAAATAGTTCAAAAGTAATTTAAGATTATGAATGAATATTATTCCTAGGAGATCAAAAGCATGCTCTGATACCAACATGTTATACCTAAAAAAAATGGGTACATGTGATAGAAATAGAGTAAATGTTTTTAGTATTAAGAGAAATTCAATTTGAGATTTCCCTACTCAAAAGCATAGTTTAAAAAAAACCTAATTTAACAAAGCTAGTACAAATCACAAAATACATATATTAGAAATAGGATTCACTTTACAACATGTCTTAGCATTTACTCCAAATAATGGTTACAAGATGAAATACAAATATATGACCCTAAGTTCTCTTATTTTTTCTTGTCTTCAACTCATGCACCACTCTATCTAATCTAGGGTTAAGGGGAAAATAGGGTGAGCTACACATAGCTCAGTATTCATCGTTGGGAGATTTCAGTCATAGACTTTGGGTATACCTATACCTCCTTGCTTCCAAGAAAAATAAAAGAAAGTACAATCTAGGTATCCCAATGCATGTTCATACAAAAATATGCTATAATATAAATCCAATGCATGAAATACAATCTCATATGTATTGATAATCCAAATACATGAGTACATACGCGGTACAATTCTGATTGTATGTGGGTCTACCTCTGACCCCATGTACGATCAAAATACATAGGGCATATGCATCTATTGAATCAATTCATATGTGCCTTATAGGTAGGTCAACTCCAAACACAAAGGGGGATCCAATTCTAAGGCCCATGTGTAGTCAATGAATCCACAATAAATGGAAACATAATGGGGAGTACAACTCCAAGGTCCATGTGTAAACAATTCTTATGATGCATGTATAAAATTCTCATATACCATATTATATTTTCAATGTCCATTTTATATCAATATTTAATACTCGTTTATTTTAAAAAAAACTTTTGCAATGTATGCATAATAAAACATTTATGATGAGTTTCTCATTTTAAACAATATCTGTAACATTATAACATTATAACATTAATTATAAAATAATGGCATTCGATTTTCACTTTTATCCATAATATATGATGCATGATAATTTGTTTATAAAAATGATACATGAATTTAAAAGGTTAGAGTAATAAACCCTACTTCGAATCTTTGACTTAAAAACGCAAATATTTATCCCTGAAACGCCTTCCAAAATGTATTAAAAATCCCAAAAAACTTAGTGAGAATTTTTTTAGAGAGATAAAGAAAGAGAGGAAAATGTGAGTAAAAAGAGGGGATTTGGCCCCTTTTTATGACCGACCAAGGAGCTTTTCAACTGTGGCAGCGAGGTTGTGGTGGCTAGATGTTGAAGGTTGTACCCAATTTTTTTTATTCAATCTAATTTTTCGCACAAAACTTTCCTATTATATCCCTACATTGTAAAACATTATTTAAAATTTTGTTTTGGGGTTCTACAAGAGATGAATAAGCTTCCATTTTATGTTTAGTTTTTAAATAGTTTAGATCAGGTTATCACAAGTAAAGAGGTAGTAATATGGAGTTACTCCACAACAATGTTAATGGAATCTAGGAGATATTGTGAATATTAATACCTCTTTTGTGGAGTTGGATACACTAGTCTATCTATCTTTTTGGTATAAATCTAATTCGTATTCTTATTTCTTTTCAGTAAGCAATATTGTAGTTCTTGAATTTGTTATAAATAATTTATTGATTATTCATTATTTTTAAGACGTAAGCTGATTGTTATAATGAGAATTTAATTATGTTGATATATTATTGTAAATTATTTAGGAGAATATTTTTAATAATAATTAAATACAGATTATTTTCTATTCAAAATTTCTTTACAAAATTTATTATTAAAAAATATGTGAAAAATATAATGATGATATTTTTTCATAATAAATTTAAAACTTGAAAATAAGATTTCAGATAAATAAGTATAAATTTAATTTAGAATTATATTTTATTTCAAAGATTTTTACAAGGTTTATTATTAAAAAATATCTTGAGAATATATTTTCGATAATAAATTTAAAATCTAAAAGTTATATTCAATTACATAAATCTTCATTCTAAATGTAATTTAGATAAGCTTTGAATATGAGTTTAAATTGTGGACTCCTTTAAAAGTTACAAGTCAAATGATTTTATAATTTCTTTGAAAATAAACATTATTTAATTAAATTAACTTATGTTCTTATCAAATATGTTAAATGATTTAATTAATAAAGAATAACAATTTTACCAAAACGTTTATTTATACATATAATAAAGAATTAATAATTTGAGTTTATAATTCATTAACTTAATTAATGTCGGACATAATCAACTATATAAATATATTATTAATTTTCTGATTAAATGTATATCTACTTGTAATTTGTATAAATTGATTTGTCTTTTATCTTTTATTATTTTATATTATTAGTATAAATTTTTTAAATTTAAATAATTGTGACAGAATGTTTAAGTTTATTTTTTTATTATTAAATTTTTTGTTAAATTATTTAAAATGTACATAGTTTTTTTAGATCAAACTTTAAGGTATATTTATTATTTTTTTAAAAATGTTATTTATCAAATATAAAACTTGTGTATCCGTTATTACAGTGTTAAAGATACTATATGGGAGATTGAAATGAGAAGTTAAATAAAAATATCCTTATTTGTTTTAAAATAGTTATAAAAATTTGAGATGAAATATTTTTAAGGGCTTGGATTATGAAAACCATGGTCTCAGTAATAATTTGATGGTAAATGTAAGAATATGATCAGCAGTATCAACAGCTGGAGTCAGGATCGCTAGCCTCCAATTCTGGTTTGTTTTATGATCAAAATTACTCTATCTTATAAATATATTATAATTATAGCTAACCTATTAAATATTTTTATATAAATCTAATTATATCTATATTACAGTAAATTATATTCATTACAACTTTAAAATATATAGTCTTACTAATATAATACTAACGCACCGACCAAAACAGGGAAGGCATCTCTTGTTTATAGTTTTATAGTAGCTTTAGAGTACATTTTACATTGTAAGTACTACAATACATACGAGTGCCGAGATATTACGAATAAAATATCTATGAATGGATCTGCAGAAATTATATCGGAAGAAAGGGCAAAACTGGATTTAGAATAACAAAAATATATTTTGTTTTCTGTGATGATTCAATATTACTGTACTAGTATATAAATTTGGTAGCTTACCACCTTTCTCAATTATATCAATCCCCTCTTTCACATTTCATCGTCTGTAGTCTGTGTTCAACTGTGCTTGTTTATCTTTAAGGTATTTGATCTCGATCCACGGTCACCAAAAATGTTGGCAGTGTTCGACAAATCGGTGGCGAAGAGTCCTGAAGCTCTGCAGAGCCCTAATTCGGACTCAGTTTCGGCGCTCAAAGATGGGCTCTTGTCTGGACACTTCACTTCTATTCACCCTGGTTCTGTCACTGTCAATCTTGGCTCATCGGGATTCATGGTCTATTCTCTTGAAAAGCAGAACCCTTTACTCCCCAGGTATATAAATTTTAGAAAATAATTACTTCCCATTTATCCATTTTCGGTTACTTGTTTATTTTGATCTTGATCTGGTCTATTTTATCGTGTTGTTTCGCCTTGTGTGTTTTACGTTATGACATTTTTTATACGTGTTTGTATGATTAATTGTTGATAGCATTTTTCCGTACTTTCATTTGGGTATTAAGTGGAAACAGAATCGTGATGATCGGACTGGATTAATAATTAATTGGTGGATAATAATACGTATTTGGGTGTGTTTGGTGTCTAGAATTGCTAGGAAAGAACAATAATTTTTAAGAGATGTGCGTCGAACTCTCTGGATGTATTTCTTCCCTTTGTAGAAGTCTTCGTCTACCAAATTTAGATGTTTCTATCTTTCTTTCTCTGTTCATGCTCATAGGCCATAGGAGTAACGGCTTAAGGCTCATCTTCTTCGTTATCAATATTTTGTCTGTGTATGGTCTATATTTGAACTTTATTTTTGCCTCTGATTTCACGGGTGGATAAATTTTTTTCATATGCTAGGGCAAGTCGAAGAGATTTTTTTTGGCGATTTTGTTATGACTTATGACTCAAAAAGGATAATATTTTTAATGTTGGTAGAAACTATCTATATGTTACATGGGCTGTTTTACTAAATTTTTAGAAATGCATGAGTATAGGACATTCTTTTCCCTTCTAATTTCATTAAATTTTCACGGACTTGGAGTGTGGGAGTATCCATATCCATGTTGCATCTGTTAGATATGGTTGAAATAGTAAAATTCCATGTAATATACAAAAGGATTCTGGAGGTAATAGATCTTTCCTGCTGCTATTGTCCTCGGCCGTTTTGAAACGTAAAAGAAGAATTACGGGATTTTGTAAAACTAACTAATTATCTTATTTGTTTTCTTGCTCTAGCTTAATGATTCCCAAGGAGGATATTTAGAATAGGAGTTGTGTCCTTACATACTGTGAAGAGTATAGAGAGATAAACGATATTCAGCTTCAGTGCTGGATCGAGAAGTGAGAGATTGTTTCTTGCTTCGCCAAGATATAAGAGAGTTTCCAAGAAAGTTAAACAATATCCAAGTGGGTAGAAATGGACGACGGGTCAGTCACCCGCCTAATCAAGATCGAAGAGGCGAAAGAAGAAGATTAGACTTGTCTGGAGAAATGGAGCACAGTGAAACATAAAGGTTTTGATGTAGCGAAGAATGCGAAGAATCCGCAGTATAACGGGTGACCGTGGAGCAAACATGAATTGACTAACTGTGATGAACAAAGATAAGTAATGTCGACGAGTGATCGTGAGATAAACAAGGTCGCCACTAGTACTGTTCGTATAACGTGGCATCCGAGAGAATAGTACCATCTAATGGAGTAAGTTTGACATTGGTTTCTGCAGGCTGATGCGCTTACACCGCAGTGCACTCGATTAAGAATATCGAAAGAGTACTTTGCTCGAGAGAGATAATATCCTCGAGTAATCGATGAGATTTCTGTAAAGCCCAAGAAGTGCGAGACGACCAAGGTCTTTCATGTCAAATTGATGACTCGTAAACTGCCGAGATCAATAATTCCATTGAGTCATTCCTGCTATGATCATATCATCTACATAAAGGAGTGTAAGTGTTACACCAAGTGAGTCTTCCGAATAAAGAGACCGAGTCATAAGAACCGGAAGTGAAACCAAAGTCAAGAAAGGTAGAGTTGAATTTGGCAAACCAAGCTCATGAGCTTGTTCGAGGCCATGCAGAGCACGACGAAGCCCGCATACTGATGAGGTGAATGAGTGTATCCGTATGAGGTTTCATATAAACTTCCTCGCCATGCTCTCCATCGAGAAAAGCATTTTGACATGCATTTGAAACATGTTCCAATTTCAGGCCAAAGAAGAAAGAATGATACTTGAACAGATAAGTCGAGCCACAAAGTAAAAGTTTCTTCATACGATTCCATATTCCCGTGTAAACCTTGCAACCAGACGAGCTTTATATCGTTCCACATGCACTATCCGAATGAGTTTTGATTTTCAAGATCTACTTACAACCAATCAAAGATTTATTAGATGGAAGATCAACAAGATCCCATGTATGCTTTTGTTAACGCTCGTAATTCATCCTCACATACAGCTAATAAGGGTTAGAACTAGCTTCTCTATAGTTTTCGGGGTTCGATGACGACAAAATAGTAGAGAAACATTGGTAATCACGAAGATGAAAAGGAAGACTACTTACACGAGTGTAACGACGGTTGACGACCTCGACAATCGTAGTAGATGTCTTCGAAGATGTTGTCAGCAAGGAGCGAGTGCATACACATCGCAAGCCGTAGTAGACGATGGGCCGTTATGGTAACGGAGCAATGTCGTGAGGAAATAAATCAATAGTCGGGTCATTAAAAAATGAGAGCTGGTGCAGGAGATGAGACATGAAATGAAGAACAGAGGAAAACATTTTATGTTCCCAAAAGATGACATGATTTAGAGATGCGTAATCGTTTAGAGATAGGGTCCCAACAACGATAGCCTTGTTCTATTCCATACCCTAAGATACAACAAAAAGACGAGAACGTAGGTTCTAATTTATCATGCTCATGAGGTGAAGAACAAAATGCACAACCAAACACTTTCGAGTAGTTTATAAGACGGAGAATTACTATAGAGACGCTCATAAGTTGATTGATCAGAATAATAGGTACGGGAACACGATTGATGGTATAAACACCGTAAGAGTCGCTTCACCCCAAAAGCTGCTCGTGACAAGAACTAGAAACGAGAGTTTACAACAAGATAAGAATATGTCCTGTTTTCGCTTCTTCCATTTTATTGAGATGCCAGACAAGAATATTGAGTAAGAGTCCCATTTTGTCGAAGAAAATTTAAAAAATTTGTTTATTTATATTCCATAGCATTATCACTCTAAGACTTTGGATATTTTGAGAAAATCTGGTTTTAACCATTTGGGCAAAATCATAATAAATTTTGGGTAATTCAGATCTATGTTTCATGAGAAAAATCCACGTGAATCTTGAATAATCATCAATAAAATGACAAAATAAACACATCCCCCATAGTATGATGAGTGATGACCCCAAACATCGAATGAATTAAGTCAAAAGCGAGCATGTAAGTAGAATTACTTTTATTAAAACATAAAGACGTGTTGTTTTCCCAATTGACAAGGCAAACAATTTACATTATTAGAAATAGAAACAGATCCTAATTTACCGTAAGATGTTGGGACGAAGATGCCCATAGCACGTATTGCCCAGACGAGCATGCCATGCGCTGACAGTGAGTTGGTAGAAGCGAAGAACGAAAGTAGGAGAATCGGGTAGATTTAAGGCTGTTGATAAGTTCAAATAATCGTCCAACCCTTACGGCCTATCCTGGAAGGATCATTCCGTGGGATCCCGCACGACAACCGTAAGAGGAAAAAGTAATAGTAAGACCAAGTTCACATAATCACCAACAAAGTGATAAGATTTAGAGTAAGGTCGGGAATATGAAAGGTGTCGAAAAGTGATATGTAAGATGTGGAAACTTGTCCCACAAAGACATTACGCATACGTGAACCATCGCGCTTGAATTAAAGGTTCGAGATGGAAGATTGTGTGGAGATAAGATGTGATTATCATGAGTCATACGTTACAACAAGTGTAATCAAAATACCATAAAACATTTACCTAACGTGAGAGACAAGGCATTAGGAGTAAGCATTACTAGATCAGGAGAGAACATGTTTAAGACATCTTCAAGTTCTGAGAGAAAGTAAATTTGTCAGCGATTATCCTCGAAGTAGCACGTGATAGATGAGTTACTATTTTTACCCTCGTACGCTGGTAGGATTCCGAGAGGAATATCGAGAGGGATTCCGGTAGGAATGCCGAGAGGATTCCAGCGAGGAATGCCGAGAGGATTCCGAAAGCACCCTACATTAAAGTTGTCCTGGACCCTTCGTGACAATATATACATACGCTGAACGGGACATGTAAGGTTAAGCTCATGATTGGGGTTTTGACAAGAGGGCGCCTTGATGCTCAAGTCCTCTTTGTGAACCTCCTTGTAGCGATAAAAGGGGTGGCGTAAGAATAATCAGATGATGAACTTTGAAAACCCCCATCCGAGTTTCTTCAGCGAAAGCTCACCACAAAGCAGCATCTAAGGATGGAAAAGGACTCGATGGAGTAAGGAAGCCCGAACAAATGTTCAAATCGATCACAGGAGAGCCACGAGAAAAATAACAAGACGTTGGTGATTACGTAAGTTGCAAACATCTCAAAGATCAATCTTGTTCGTCCAAGTTGGTTCAAAAAGAGTAGTTGATCCCAAATAGTATGCGATTTCAGAGAAATTGGTTAATGGTTGATCACTTTGGCTTTTGGGTACGAAGAGTTGTTAAAAGTTGATATTGGTGGCTAAACTGTTGTAGTAAAGCGAGCCTCAAGAAATTTCTCAAACTTCTTTCGCGTTGTCAAAACGCCAAAATTCACCATGAATGAGGGTAAAGTGGTGTTACGGAACCAGGTAATAATTTGATGATGTTTACTCTCCCGCCTTTCTGCGACGAAATAAGGAGTTGTTTTCGGCGGTTTCTGACGTGGCATAGAGATATCACCGCTATTAAACGCCATAATCTCAAGGCCCTTTCAAGAAATTTTTCATTGCTTTCGTGCTCAAAGCTAGGTAGTTAGTATCAGGTGCAGTAGATTGGTTTTAGGATATTATTTAGGTCTATTTTAACGAAATAATGGAGAGAGATATAAAGCAAATATATAGAGACAAGATAAAGGAGATATCCTTAAAAATGAAAAGAGGAGTTGAAAACAAGCCCGGAACCGGTTCAAAAGGAGCCGGCCGAGGAGAGCCGAGGCTGAGGAGAGCCGAGGAGTCGAGTGAGCCGAGCGTGGAGGTGAGCCGGGTTGGAGCCGAGCCGGGTTTAGAGCCGAGCCGAGTCGTGAGGTGAGTCGGGTTTGGAATGAGCCGGCCGAGGTGCGAAATGTCGAGGCCGAGCCGGGTTTGGAGCGAAAGAAGAGGCAGAATTTGATAGAAATTTTAGAGGTATATGAGAGGCTCGATACCACAAGGGAAGAGTACAGAGAGATAAGAAGAAAGAATGATTTAATGCTGTGTTGCATTTAGAATGTACATAGAGAACCCTATTTATAGGATTGTAACAAGTGTAATACAAGTGTAGTACAAGTGAAATAGTGGAAGTGTAGTACAAGTGAAATAATACAAGTGTAGTACAAGTGAAGTAAATTACAATATCAAATATAACTTAACACATACTATGGAAAGCTATTAGGAATAGTATCGAATATTTGATAGCTATATGCTCTTATTATTCATGTTTGTTAACTTTTTATAGTTATAAAAGATTGAATATTCTAATCAAATCGGTTATATTTTCTGAAAGTTTGATGATTGCTAATAGAATTCCACTATAACGTTTGTTTTTTTTTTTTGGGAAATTACATTACACATTTACACTAATTTTTATGATAAAACTTTTTAATCTTATCGGCCTATGTTGTCAGGCTGTTTGCAGTGGTGGATGATATTTTCTGTTTGTTCCAAGGTCACATAGAGAATGTTGCTCTTCTTAAGCAACAATATGGATTGAATAAAACAGCAAATGAGGTGATAATTGTTATCGAAGCTTACAGGACTCTGAGGGATCGAGGTCCTTACCCAGCCGATCAGGTTGTCAGAGATATCCATGGGAAGTTTGCATTTATTCTTTTTGATAACGCCTCAAAAGCCACTTTTTCTGCTTCTGTAAGTAAAACGTTTCCAATTTGAGTGTGCACCCCTTTTTCCCTGGTCTGGGTGGGTCTGTGTATCTGTTTTGTAGCCTTGTTTTGGTCTCTCCTTTTCTACTGGCTACTACTATGTTCCCATTGCTGTGCTGAATCTGATTTATGTCTTTTGTAGGATGCAGATGGGAGCGTTCCATTCTACTGGGGAACTAACTCAGAAGGCAATCTTGTTCTTTCTGATGATGCTGAAATCACAAAGAGGGGTTGTGGGAAATCTTTTGCACCATTTCCTAAAGGTAATGAGTTACTCAAAATTTTGTTGTAATTGAACATATCTTGGAATTACATATGATCTGATCCAAATCTAATCTCAAGTTATAACGAATATCTTAATTTGACCAAACCAACTTCTTTTTTTTCCTTTTGGTTGAGGCTGAGCCTATCTTGGAAATATGTTTTGCTTGTTTTAATGTTTCAACTATTGTCATAACTTGAGTTGTTACCTGGAAACTATTGTTCATGCTTTCATATCAGGTGGAACTTTTCATTGAACTTTTTGTGCCTAGGGCACACCCAAATGTGAAATATTCTTCAAAAAATATGAAATATCTTTAAATCCTTACCGTCTACTCTTAATTTCTCATTTGTTGAGTGATCTCAAAATGTCTTCTCTGTTTTTCCCATATCACTTTAAGCACCTTATTAGTTGCTACGATCCTAGCTTGGTACAAATTCGTCAATGACCAAGTCACTTATTTGTTTGTCGTTTTCTTCTTCTTAGGCTGCTTCTTTACAAGCTCTGGGGGCTTGAGAAGTTTTGAGCACCCTCTGAATGAGTTAAAGGCAGTGCCAAGGGTGGATAGTTCAGGTGAGATGTGTGGTGCAACTTTCAAGGTGGATGCAGAGGCTCGTAAGGAAACCACTGGCATGCCCCGAGTCGGAAGTGCCGCTAACTGGTCTTCGAACTACTGACCTCACAACCCCCTTCCCTTTTCAAAGAGCCATTTGTTATTAATTGGATCTTTTTTTCAGCCCACTTTATTCTCTATCTATAACGACTTTGCTTTTAATATGGATTGGATACTGATTGGTCATTGATGTAGAAACTGAGAAAAGTGGAGCCATAAATGTTGCGTAGTTGCATGTGACAGCGAAATAATATTTACCTTTCTTAAGCTTGTTGTTATGAGTACTGAATGCCTTTGTAACTTCATTCATTTGTATAGTTGCTTCTTGTTGGAGGTGAAACTACTTTTAAATAGGCAAAAACACTTTTGAGAAAATAAGTTTTGACCTCATTTCTCCTAATCTTCAAATAGTAAATGTCATTCTAAACCACATCTAACATTTTATGCAAAACAAGAAAACCACTTTAAACCAGTTTTTACAATAAGCAAAAGCATATTACCACTAAAAATGATCCTAAATATGCTTGTAAATTTCGAATATATAGAACTCAAGTTTATCTGGTTGTGAAGATCTTTTGCTATTGCAATAGAACCAAATAAAAATAAAAATAAAGAGTCTAAGCCCAACGGCAGAAACAAGTATTTCTTCTTAGGTTCATCAGGTTGGAGTCATAAATCTGGTAAATTTTATTGCTGCCTCTAGTAGTATTAGAACGGAGGCAACGAGCTTCAGTCATCTATAATGCCGTAAAAAATGTGTCAAGTTAAAGGTAAATCATGCTGTATTATTACTCATTTTTGTATATTTTGAAATCAGGATTTGAGGGGGAGAAGTTTTCATGATTTCATTATGAACATTAATATCAATAACCACTTCAGAGTGCAGCTAAGAAAACGTCAAAATAAGCTAATATAAATAGGATTAGCAATTGAATGAGAAGGATATTGCTTCAGCCTCAGGCAGATTTGGGGCATCAAACACCTTACAAACTCGCTGTTCTCCTTTCCCTTTTCTGAATGTTAAGTTATATTTGATATTGTAATTTACTTCACTTGTACTACACTTGTATTATTTAAACATGCTTCTTCACTTGTACTATTCCACTATTTCACATCTACATTTGTCTAAACCCATATTTCACTTGTACTACACTTGTACTACACTTGTTACAATCGCATAAATAGGGTTCTACATGTACATTCTAAACACGTCTGACATTAAATCATTCAACTTCTTATCTCTCTATACTCTTCACATGGTATCAAGCTTTCTCATATACCTCTAAAATTTCTATCAAGCACTTTCTCTTCCTCGGCTCACCTCAACCCGCCTCATTCCAAACCAGGCTCAATCGGCTCACTCGCTCGGCTCACCTCCATTGGCTCGGCTCGGCCTGCTCTCGGCTGGCCTCGACTCTCGGCTCGGCTCTCTCGACTCGGCTCTACTCGGCCTGACCTCAACCTCGGCCGGTTCAGGCTTGTTTTGACTCCTCTTTTCATTTTTAAGGATATCTCCTTTATCTTTGTCTCTATATATTTGCTTTATATCTCTCGTTATTTCGTTAAAATGGACCGAAAATGATATCCTAAAACCAATCTCTACCACCGATGATACTAACTACCTAGCACGGGCACTGAGCAATGAAAAGTTTCTTGAAAGGGCCTTGGCTATGGCGTTTCATAGCAGTGATATCTACATACCCATCCGAGAAACCACTTGAAAACAACTCCTTATTCTGTGATCGCCTTGAAGAGGAGAGTAAACATCATCAAATTATTACACCGGTTAGTAACACCACTTTACCTACTGTTCATGGTGAATTTGGGCGTTTTGACAACTTGCGAAAAGTTTGGGAATTTCTTGAGGCTCGACTTTACTACTGACAGTTTAGCCAACCAATATCAACTTTTAACAACTCTTCATACCAAACGCCCAGAAAGGGCTGATCGAACCATTAACCAATTTCTCTACGAAATGCATACTATTTGGGATCAACTCGCTCTTTCTGAGACCAACTTGGGCCGAAACGAACAAGATTGATGTTGAGATGTTTGCAACTTACCGTAATCACCAACGTCTTGTTATTTTTCTCGCTGGCTCTGTGATCGATTTGAACACATTCGGGCTTCCTTACTCCATCGGAGTCCTTTTCCATCCTTAGATCTTTGCTGTGGTGAGCCGCTCTGAAGAAACTCGGATGGGGGTTTTCAAAGTTCATCATACGATTCTGTTCTTGCCACCCCGCTTTTATCGCCACAAGGAGGTTCTAAAGAGGACTTCAAACATCAGGCTGCCTCTTGTCACCCCCCGATCATGGGCTTCTTACATGTCCCGTTCGGGTATGTATATATTGTCACGAAGGGTCGAGGACACTTTAATAGAGATTGCTTTGGAATCCCTCTCGGCATTCCTCACGGAATCACTCTCGGCATTCTCTCGGAATCCTCCGGTATTCCTCTCGGAATCCTCTCGACATGCTTCGGTAAAAAATAGTAACTCATCTACCATTGCTGCTACGAGGATAATCATGACAAATTTACTTTCTACTCAAGAACTTGAAGGAGTCTTAAACATGTTCTCTCACATGATCTAGTAATGCTTACTCCTCTGCCTTGTCTCTCACATCGGTAAATCTTTATGGTATTTTGATTCGGTGCTTGTTGTAACCATATGACTTTCATGATACTCACATCTTCTCTCCCACGCAATCTTCCATCTCGAACCTTTAATTCAAGCGCCAATGGTTCACGTATGCATGTTAATCTTTGTAGACAAGTTTCCACGTCTTATATATCACTTTCGACACCTTTCATATTCCCGACCTTACTCTAAATCTTATCTATGTTGGTCGATTATGTGAACTTGGTCTTACTATTACTTTTTCCTCTTCTGGTTGTCGTATGTGCGGGATCATGAGACGGAGACGGATCCTTGGGATAGGCCGTAAGGTTGGACGATTATTGAACTTATCAACCTTCATCTACCCAATTCTCCTCACACTTAGTTGCTGCTTCTACCACTCCTATCAACCTTTATGGCATGCTCGTCTAGGCCATACGTGCATGGGGCGTCTTAGATCCATAGCATCTTACGGTAAATTAGGATCTGTTTCTATTTCGATAATGTAAATTGTTTGCCTTGTCAATTGGGAAAACAACACGCTTTATGTTTTAATAAAAGTGATTCTATACATCTCCTTTTGACTTAATTCATTCGATGTTTGGGGTCCGTCCCATTTCTATGGGGGGATGTGTTTATTTTGTCATTTTTATTGATGATTATTCAAGATTCACACTAATTTTTCTCATGAAACATAGATCTGAATTACCCAAAATTTATTATGATTTTGCCCAAATGGTTAAAACCCAATTTTCTCAAAATATCAAAGTGGTTAAGTTGATAATGCTATGGAATATAAAGAAACAAATTTTTTTAAATTTTCTTCGACAAAATGGGACTCTTTCTCAATATTCTTGTCCTGGCACATCTCAACAAAATGGAAGAGTTGAGCGAAAACACATACATATTCTTAATACTATTCGTACTCTCCTCATTTCTAGTTCTTGTCCTGAACGCTTTTGGGGTGAAGAAGCTCTTATGGCTGTTTATACCATCAATCGTGTTCCCATGCCTATTATTCACAATCAATCCCACATGAGCGTCTACATAGTACTTCTCCATCTTATGAACTACTCAAAGTGTTTGGTTGTACTGTTTTGTTTCTTCTTCACCCTCATGAACACAATAAATTAGAACCTCGTTCTCGTCTTTGTTGTTTCTTAGGGTATGGAATAGAACACAAAGAGCTATCGTTGTTGGGACCATGTCTCTAAACGATTGCTTGCATCTCTCGTCATGTCATATTTTGGGAACGTAAAATGTTTTCCTCTATTTCTTCATTTCATGTCTCATCTCTACCTCACTCTCATTTTTTAATGACTTGAACTATTGATTTATTTCCTCCCGACATTTGCTCCATTACCCTCGCATGCGTCTACTACGGCTTATACGTGTGTACGCTCGCCTGTGATCCTACCATAACAACATCTTACGAAGACCAACTACGATTGTCCCGAGTCATCAACCGTCGTTACACTCGTGTAAGTAGTCTTCCTTTTCATCTTCGTGATTACCAATGTTTCTCTACTATTTTGTCTCATCGTGAACCCCAAACTATAGAGAAGCTAGTTCTAACCCTTATTGGCGGCAAAGAAGCTATGACGGATGAATTACGGGGCGTTAACAAAAGCACATACATGGGATCTTGTTGATCTTCCATCTAATAAATCTTTGATTGGTTGTAAATGGATCTTCAAAAATCAAAACTCATTCGGATGGGTCTGTGGAACGATATAAAGCTCGTCTGGTTTGCAAGGGTTTTACACGGGAATATGGAATCGACTATGAAGAAACTTTTGCACTGTGGCTACGACTTTCATTCGAAGTATCATTCTTTATTCTTTGCTGCCCGAAATTGGAACATGTTCCAAATGGATGTCAAAAATGCTTTTCTCAATGGAGACATAGCGAGGAAGTTTATATGAAACCTCTCACCGGATACACTCGTTCACCATCGTAGTATGCGAGACCGTCGTGCTCTACATATGGCCTCAAACAAGCTCCTCGAGCTTGGTTTGCCAAATTCGACTCTACACTTCTTGACTTTGGTTTCACTTCGATTCTTATGACTCGGTCTCTTTATTCGAAAGACTCACATTTGGTGTAACAACACACTCCTTTATGTAGATGATATGATCATACGGGAATGACTACAATGGAATTATTGATCTCAAGCAGGTTTCCGAGTCATCAATTTGAAATGAAAGACCTTGGTCGTCTCCCTACTTCTTGGGCCTAGAAATCTCATCGATTCTCCAAGGATATTATCTCTCTCAAGCAAAGTACTCTTCGATATTCTTAATCGGGCTGGCCTTGCGATTGTAAAAAGCGCATCAACACCTCACAGAAACCAATGTCAAACTTACTCCATTAGATGGTACTATTCTCTCGGATGCCACATTATACGAATGACTAGTAAGCGGCCTTGTTTATCTCACGATCGCTTGTACGACATTGCCTATCTTGTTCATCACAGTTAGTCAATTCATGTACGCTCCACGCAGTACACCCGTTATCTTTGCGGTTCTTAACGCATTCTTCGCTACATCAAAGGTAACATGTTTCACGGTCTCCATTTCTCAACAAGTCTAATCTTCTTTCGCCTACTCTTTCGATCTTGATTGGGCGGAGTGACCCCCGATCGTCGCTCTACCATTGGATATTGTTTCTTTCTTGAAACTCTCTTATATCTTCGAAGCAGAAACAATCTCTCACTTCTCGATCGGCCTTTGAAGTTGAATATCGTGCTCTTGCGACACCAACAAGAACTTCTTTGGCTTCGTTGGTTACTATCATTGATATGGGTGTTCTCGATCAGCGCAACTATCCTATATTGTGACAATCGAGTGCTATTCGGATTGCTCACGATAATGTATTTCATGAGCAGAACAAAACATATCGAGATTGATTGTCATTTTGTTCGTCAATCGTATTCTTCAAGGTATTTGTTTGTCTCAAATCAATATCCTCCCGCGGATCAAACTGACTAACATCTTACCCAAATCTCATCTATAGGGTAGATTTCAAAAATTAGTTTCCAAACTCAAGTTGATTGTTTCTCTTCCTCGCTGAGTTTGAGGGGGATGTTAAGTTATATTTGATATTGTAATTTAACCGCTTATGCTACACTTGTATTATTTCACTTGTACTAAGCTTCCACTATTTCACTTGTACTACACTTGTACTACTTCCGTATTTCACTTGTACTACATTTGTACTACTTCCACTTATTTCACTTGTACTACACTTGTACTGCAAGCATTCTGAATCCATAAATAGGGTTACTACATGACATTCTAAACACCGTCTGAACATTAAATCATTCTTTCTTCTTATCTCTCTATACTCTTCACACTGAACATTAACCTTATTGTGGCTGCGTGGGCAAGAATATGCCCTCCTGCAGGTTTCTTGGGATCTGATACAAACACTTCACCACCAGGGTCCGCTACGACTGCAACGAAATATATCGGAATTTTGTCATGACATAGATAACATATGAAGATTACTCAAACCACCTCATTCTTTACGAAAATTGAACTCAATTTAAGTACAAGATGTCGAATCCGTGCTATCATTGAATATCCATGTAGCCTTTCTTATTGAGTTTATATCCTACTCTCTTTTTTTCTTTTGAAGGCATAAAAATGCTTATCAAAAACTATTTAACAATTTACGATGGTTAGTCATGTAGACTGCAACATTAAATTCCTCTGCGATTTTTATTAAGCGAGATAACATCTGTGCCAGTTTTTGCTGTAATATTACAGGTTCACGTCATGAAAGAGAAATAGAAAATAACATCCTAAATGATAATTTAGGAACTAAATGAAATGCGTGGTTCACCTGGCGATCAGCAAGTTCTCCTCTTCCTGTGAAATCCATTTGGAAAAGAGCAATCACTGAATCCGCAACTGAAGGCATGAAGATGCACAATAGATCAAGCATGCATAGATGCTAATACATTACAATGATTTGGTATTGAATTATCACACCAAAAGTCTGAAAGGCTTCTCCGACATTTTTGCTGCTAGACCAAGTAGCAGGTTGTGCTGATGCTCGTATATGTATGCACGGGCATAGATGATCTTTCCGTTAAATAATCCACAAGGTTAGTTTCATATTTGGAACTCTAATTTTACATTGTCAAGGACAGCTCCAGGGTCCATGCCAAATCTTTCAGCTATAGGGATAATTCTATCAGGTCGGCTGCAGGTGCATATAGTTAAAGAAATATACTAGACTGAAGGACCGGCTATAATTATGATAATTAAAGATTAATAATCAAATAAAATAATTATAATATAATAAAATAATTATAATATAATAAATACAATTATTTGATTTAACAATTCAAGAACAAAAATAAAGAGAAAGCTATAATAACATATGATTAAATATCATAAACTTATTAGATTGATTAATCAATCAAATATAACCATTAATTTTGATAGATTAATTAAGTATAGAAGCTTAAAGAATAATAATCTTATATTTACAAAACAAGATAGATTAAGAAGAAAAGAAAATGCTTTTGTGTGGTTGATTAAAATAACGAGCAATGGGTTTTATTTATTGGAAAAATTAAAACCTTCAATCCTATGTAATTAATAAATATCTTTTCTATTACAAATAGAATTAGTAATATTCATTAATTAAGAAGGCTCTTATGTAATTGATGAATATCTTTTTTACTATAAATAGTTTAGTAATACTCACTAATTAAGAAGACTCCTATGTAATTGATAAATATCTTTTCTATTACAAATAAAATTAGTAATACTCATTAATTAAGAAAACTCTCATTTAAAGAAGAGTTCTTTTAAAGTAGACTTATTAATCATAAAGACTCATTTTTAAAGAAGAATTCTTGTAAAGTATATTTTGTTCACGAAAATAACCAACACTTATCTTAGAAACCCAGGCCTAACTCTTAACCCAAAAGCTAGCTTGTGAGTTAGAGGATTGCCCAGACTTATAAGGAGCATTGTTGCCTTACTCTTAGCCAATGTGGGATTTAACATCCCCCCTCCACATCGGCTAGAGTCCGGATTTACGGCACGGTCCGAATTTACGGCACGAGGGCCGATGGGAGTACGAGGAAGCCAAGAGCCTAGCTCTGATACCATCTTAGAAACCCAGGCCTAACTCTTAACCCAAAAGCTAGCTTGTGAGTTAGAGGATTGCCCAGACTTATAAGGAGCATTGTTGCCTTACTCTTAGCCAATATGGGATTTAACAACTTATAATTCTACGAGATCCAAGAAGGTTACATGTTTCTCCACCCCAATCTGCAGATTTTTGAAAGTCATTTTTCCTCGTGAACTTCTAGTTGTGTGTTAATAATCTCCATGATTATTACTTGTAAAATTCTGTGTTGCCTACAAATTTTCTTGGGCAGAGCAAATGGAATGATGTCCAGTATTGGTTACTCTTGTCTCATGAGTACTTATTTGTTTAACGGGAAGAAGTGAATCAGAATTCTTGCAGAGAAACCCACATTATCTTGATGGGAGGGGGGCTAAAAAATTTTCTTCAGTTCCTGAATTTCTTCGATTAAGGCCATCAATGTCTCATCTGCTTTGTCGTTCCTTTGCATGTGTGATTCGGAAATTGGTAGCAGCATCTGAAATAATTAGAGTTTTTTTTCCAGATTTGTCACTCTCAATCTGTAACTGTTGGAACCTTTGATTTGAATAGAGCCATCAGAATGTGAAACCACTCTTACCATTTGTTTATCACTTTGATGGCTTTGAAAGAAACATTCTTTTATGTATAGTGAAAAAGGAGCATTAATTCTTAAGTTGGCTTTGAGCCATGCACCATACAATCAAAAATGAGCTCCATCACCCAAAGAAATGCATGCAGGTTCTTTTTCATTACATTGAGGAGTGACATGTGTTATGAGTCCTCAAATGTGACAAAATTCTAAAATATTTTCAAGTCTAAACTGTAGCCACACTGGTTTAATATCAGGAGAAGTTTTCTTTAAAGATTTACCAACTGGTAAAGACTTGGTAACTTGCGATTTTTCTTTCTTTATAGATTTTACAAAATAATTCTATACATAGAAACAAATCCCTAAATAAATAAAATAAATATGATAATTATGGACAATAAATATGGATAGTAAAGTTGTTGGTGGACAACTATAGATAGCTAAGAAAAGCTATCTATGGACAACTAAATGAATATGGACAGTTAACTTGTCCGTTGATAGCCCCCCTCAAATTGATGTGGCTTGATCAACAAGCATCAATTTGTGACTTAGAAAGAAATGTTGATGACAAGTGAGAGTCTTGTTGAAGATATCAACAATTTGTAGTTTAGTGAAAATAAGTGGAAGAGTGATAACACGAGTTTTAAAGGCTTCATAGATAGTGTGATAGTCGACTTTAATATGCTTTGTGTGCTTATAATAGACAGGATTGGCTCTAATTTCAATAGCACTTGTATTATCAGCATGTAAAGGTGTAAGATCAGTCTCAGAGAATTCAAACTCAACAAGAAAATCTCGAAACCAAATAATTTTGGAATAAGCAAGGGAAATTGCTTAGTACTCATATTTAGTAGATGACTTAAAAAATTTATCTTTCTTCTTACTCTTCTAGGAGATCAATGCATCACTTAAGAACACGCGCCAACCAGTTATGGAGAGACGTTTATCAGCACAACTATCCCAATCAGTATTGCTATAAGAAACAAGACGAAGAAAATTACCTGAAGGAAAGAATAAGCCACGGGTAGAAGTGCCCTGAACATAGTGTATGATTTGACAAACAACAACCAAATGAAGATGATGAGGAGTTTGGAGAAATTGGATGACTTTCTGTATAGCAAAAGAAATATCTAGTCTAGTGATGGTGAGATAGACAAGGCTACTCACCAATTTCTGATATAAATTGTGATCAACAAGTAAGTCGCCCTCCTCTTTTCTAAGCTTGGCATTTAATTCCATGGGAGTATCGACAAAGGTAGCTTCCTGTAGTCCAACTATAGTCACCAAATCACTAACATATTTGTGTTGATTTAGTGAAATACCATAGGGACTACGATGCACCTCATAACCAAAAAAATACATAAGAAACCAAAGATCTTTCATATGAAAGGATTTTGAGAGATGGTCTTGAGTTGGACAAGTAAAATAGAATAAGAACCAATGATCACAATATTATCAACATAAACCAAAAAGACAACAATACCCATGTCTGATTTTTGAAGAAACAATGAAGTGTCATACTTGCTCTATGTGAAAGAAAATTGTAATAAAGTGGTTTGGAAATTTTCAAACCATGCCTATGGAACTTGTTTGAGAAAATAAAGAGAGCGACGAAGTTTACACACATTGGAGGTCAGAGAGGAAAACAACTGCGGATGTGGTTTCATATAAATACATTCTTTAAGATCTCCTTAAAGGAAAGTATTCTTAACATCCATATGATGTAGTGGCCAATCATTGGAAGGAACAAGAGATAAAATCGTTCAAATAGTAGTCATCTTAGCCATAGGAGCAAAGGTCTCCTCATAATTAACACCATATTCTTGATTGTTCCCAAGGGCAATAAACCGAGCTTTATAACTATCCAAACTTCCATTAGAGTGAACCTTGACTCAGTAAATCCCTTTGCAACCTAGAGGAACTATAGTGGAAGAAAAAGACTCAATGTCCCAAGTATTTTTAGCCTTTAGAGCAGCAATTTCTTCCTGCATAGCTTGTCGCCAATAGTCATGCTCGACAACATGTGAGTAGCATGTAGGAATATCAAAATTGGACAATGTAGTAGTAAGAGTTGAAATATAATTGCTAGAAGAAAAAATATACCTATCCAGGGGTATAGATACTTTAGAAGAATGACGTACCAAAGGCTCTAGAGGTGCTGGAACTAACTGACTTTGGTGCATGTTATGACCAGATATCAGGTGAGCCACCAGAAGAGACCGTAGGCAGGATTTTCTCGTATACACCATACTTGGCTTAAAGCAAGAACTGTTTTAAGGAAGATCTAAGAACTGTTTCTCAAAGGAGGGAACAACTACATTAGAAGAAGAGGGCATATAAGACATAGGAAAAAATGTTGATTTTCAAAGAAAATAATATTCCTAGAAATATATGTACGATGTAATGTAGGATCATAGCAAACAAACCTATTGTGACACATATTATATCTTAAGAATGCACATTTAACAGATTGAGCAAATAATTTATATCTTTCATGAGAAGGTAAATGAACCAAACATACACAACCAAAGATACGAAGATTATCATAACTAGGTTTCTTAACAAACAACCACAGATACGAAGATTATCATAAATAGGTTCCTCATTACTTAGTCCTGCACAACAAAACCATAACTATAAAAATTAACACCATAATTGTTTTCAATTAATTGCCCAACAGAAATGAGATTCGTGGAAAGTTAAGGAGCAAGAAACATATCGATAAATATAGAAGAGGCATTTCCAACAGCAGCGATTGGCAAAGAACTGACATTGGTAGTCTGAATGGTAGATTGGACAACATAGGGCTGAATATGAGACAAAGTTGTGGGAGTATTCTTCATTTGATTAGAAGCCCTCGAGTTTACATACCAAAGTGTAGTAGAATTTGTACCTTGAAATCCCATCGCAGATAATTTTGAAATTAGCATCTATTGTACCATTTCAAAAGTGCAATAAGTTATTGCAGGAAGTGCAAGATCAAAAGAAGCACTTGAGAAAGACCCATGTGCTATAGAAACCGCTACTGGAGGAACAACAACAGAAGTTTGAAATGCTTAGGCTTGATAATTTTAGGGGCAAATATGACATTCTTTGATAATATGACCATTTTTCTTGCAATAAGAACAATAGATTATAGTAAAATTGGTAGCAATATTCCCATAATCTTTGCAGTAGAAACATTGCAAAACTTTAGAAGTCACCGGTGATCCACATCTTTGGGCAACATAAACCATAGTTACTGTCGCAAAACTGCCATAAGATTTTTCCAGAATATCTTGAGTACTAAAACGATGTGTTCAATAGATCTATTCAGTAGAGAAGAGCAAACAGATTCATATTCTAGGCTTACTTTCATAAGAAATTGATCACGCTGGCTACTTTTGTGAATAGTTTGAATAGTTGAAAGAGCAGCAACAGGAACATCTACCGTAACCAAATCAGTATATTCATGCCAAAGATTCAAAAATGCTAAGTAATAGTCTTGAATGGAAAGACTACCATATTGAAACATGGAAATCACATGTTCCAACTAAAAGCAATGAGCACCATTATCTTGATGATAAACTTTCTTCAAATAATTCCACATGGATTGAGGAGAGAGATGTGCTTGCAAGTTGGTGATGATATGTTGCTCCACTGAATTAAGAAACCAAGACATGATTCGAGCATCAAGCATAGCCCAAGAAGGAGAATACATGACTTCCATACATTTTTCAGTGTCAAATGTTGGTTCAATAGCCGTACCATCGATATGGCCCCAAATATATTTTCCCTTGAGAAAAAGTTCAAACTGAAAAGCCTAAGTAGAGTAATTTTTCCCGTAAACTTAATACACACTTATGTAGTTTCCATTGCAAATAAATGGAACCTGAGACAAAGAAAAAGAAATATTCAAAATAAATAAATAAAGGAACTGAGAGAAGAACCTTAAACAAATATTGCCAAAAAACACTACTTTAGTAGAAAATTCCAAAAAATATCAATGAAGATTTCCTCAAAAATAGAATATCGAAAAAAAATTTTGATCTTGCTCTCATACCATGTCAGAAATAAGTCAAAAATGATGTATACAAATGATAGAATAATTTGGCCTTGTGATTTCTATTTATTTATAGACTATACAAAATAATTCTATACATGGAAACAAATCTCGAAATAAATGAAATAAATATATATGGAAAATTATGGACAATGAATATGAACAATAAAGTTGTCTATGGATAGTTATGAATATAGACAACAAAGATGTCGATGGATAGTTATGGACAGCTAAGCAAAGTTTTCTATGGGTAGCTATGGACAACTATCTTTGGATAGCTATGGACAACTAAAATGAATATGGAAAACTAAATGAATATGGATAGTAAATCTATCTACGGAAAGCTATGCTCTTCGTTGATAGATCAATACCATTCTCAATCGATCTAACTCTTTTTATTTCGTTCTGAGGTGTAATACCCTATGTTCTCGATCGATCAATTGTTCTCTTGATTGATTTACAAGTGTCTTGAAATATAGACTCTATTGATAAGTAATTATACAAGTGATAGGTATACATAACCAATGTACAAGTGACAATTAATTTAAAAACAAGGGTTATTGTACCCATGAGGATTGATAATAATATCTACTCCTAATTACTAGTTTGTTGGTAAGTTAATTAAAATTAGTAAAAAATGGGAGAGGTTTGTTGTTTTTGAAGAAAATAATATAAAATAATAAAAGTGAATTGCATAAGAATATTGAGAGATATGTGATCGTGAGACTATCATTACCACTAGCCTATAATTTAATCAAACATGTCATGAATGAAAAATAATTTCTTAAGTTCTAAACTACTTTCATAATTTAAAACCATAATTGAATTCTTAACTTTAGCTTTAGAAGTCTATGTACTTAAGACTTCCCACTTTTTCTTACTATATAATTGATTTAGAATATCATCATAAATCAACCTAAATTTTGAATAACCTAGAAGTACCCTTATTAGATTTAATTTATTCATTGCATTAAGATCTAAAAGAGTGATAACTAAACTAGGTAAGATCATAACAATTTCTTAACCTTTAACATAGTTGTTCAACCCTACTTATGATAGAAGTAATAAGGTATCAAATTGAATAAGAATATTAGCGATTATATGCTAACATCATAGACTAGAAATAAACATATTTATGTAGCACACTATTTGATCATTTTGATTCATACATACATAGTTTTGGCATTTAAACATAGAAATTAACATATCAAGAATCAACAATTAAAACTAAATTATTCATGACATTAAATTAATTAAACCATAAAATAAGGCTTGAAAATATCCCATAATCACATTAAATATTTATCTAGATATAAAATATATTAAATCCATAACAATAACTAAATACTCTATAATGAAGAAGAGAAATGGTAGAGAAAAGAATCTGAATTATATGAATTATTGGAAGAAAAAGAACCTAAAAATCAATCTTCAACTTGTTTCTTGAATCTCCCTTGAAAGCTCTTGCAATATTATATTGAATCTTAATTTTTCCTTTCTAAAAGAGCCCAACACATGGTGAACAACTAGGGTATGGAGAAACATACTCCTTAGAGAATCACCTTAAACTCACAAGCAGAGGAATAAACTAAACAAAAAAAAAGGAAAATTAATTTAACAAAAGAAAAAAAATTAGATAGGTAGGAAAAATAGATAGAGAAATAGAAATGGTTTCCAATAATAATTTAACTCTCATGTGTAGTCACATACTTGAGTGAAGCAATGATTACACTAACTAAAGAGTAGAGCATACAAATATGGCAATATAACGAGATAAACTCATATATAACCCTTGCCTATGTGGTAAAATCCTCGAGTTGCTTATGACAATTACTCGACAGCAAACAATCCAATGAATAGAATAAATAGATAAAACCCAATAGAAAATATAAACAAGAATATTTCTATCAGTCGGGACCACTTGCCCTAACTGCATATGTTGCCCTCACTTACTTGATGCATAGATTTTAATTGCTTACTAGTTCACAAATCACTAGTAAACTAATGATAAATTTATCGTGAAGTCAATCTCTAAAGGAATTTGCAGTGCTTTTAAAACGTTACTTGTTTTCTTAATTAGCCTAACAAACAATCCTATGCATTCTAACAATTATCTGTTAAAAGAAATATTGTAAATTCTAGAATTGATTAAACAACAAAAATAAAGCAGATGAATTATAGAAAAATTAATATGATGAACGAGTAAAGGAAATTAGCTAGATAACCATTCATGGATAAAATGAATAAAATGATTTTCACAAAATAACTTCAAAATTAGGATTATTGATCTTTTCCCTTTTCAACTTCCCTTGACAACATGCATTTTTCACACATTTTCCCCTTTAAAATATGCATGTGAGGTAATAAACATGTTATGCATTCTACATTCCTAAAAGTTCCCTAAAATAGAAGCATTTATACACAGTAGAAAACAAGCAATAGAGAAATAGAGAAGTAAACAAACTACACAAAACAAGTGAGGAAAAATGAATAGAGAAAAAGGAACACAATAAACTCAGTCTCATTAAGTAAAAATTATTTTATGAAATTTTAAAGGAAATATTTGAATCAAACTAAAGAAACAAAGAAAATAAAAGAAGTTTAACACTCTCTATCTCTCTCTCTTATGCATCATCATTCCTATGAACACCACTATGAGAAGACTATTCAGTAATGGTATGGGTAGAAAGTGGTATAGTAGATTGAGGATTAAGAACATTGGCAACAAATAGTTCAAAGGAATGGTTAGGCTTAAGGGAACATTGTGTTCAACTCTACCAAATAAAGAAACATGGAGAATCATGAGACAATAGAAGAAGTACCAGAGTAAAGAAGGCCTTAGAACTAGTAAGGTAAGGTTTGGTTGAGGTTGAAGAAATGGGTGAATCAAGAACATGAGGTACAACAGGATGATAAGAAAACACAACACCCTGAGTAAAAGCTTGAAATTGATGATATCTAGAACATTTTCAAACTCAAAAGGGATAACAAGAAAAAAGGAAATCGAACAATGAGAAGTGATAATAGATTACTAATATCATCTCAAGAAAAGGTAACTCTACATCCTTTAAGTACAAATGTGTTCGAGAAACCAATGGAAGAAAAACGAGGTAGGGGAGGACAAAAACTAGAGGGTTCTCTGAGATGAATCAAAACATTCAAATTAAATATCCACAAGACTATCAATCCATAATACATTCATTTAAGGGCATGACTAAATTTTTGATGAGATGCCATGTGTGTCATTTTCTAAATTTGCTTAATATGCCATTAATAAATGCTTATGCGAACTAAGCAAATAGAAATATAGACTCAAACAGAACCAAACTACCTATTTCCATAAGTAGCCTCTCTTTCCACTAATGTAAGTGCTATCCAAGAGGAAATTAATAGGCCTTTCAAAGCTTGTAATGATAGGTTGAGGTATGGGTAGGATAGATATGACATTTAGGCTCAAACACATCTTTGTCCATCCAAAAAGAATTTAATATGTCCATGACAAAAATACCCTAAAACATGGGTTCTTTTCTCCTTACTTCTCAAAATTCATTCAATAACATGGTTGTTATGAGAAATGCACGTCAAATTCAAAAATTCATACACCTCTTTTTATCATTATGTCTTTCTCCCTTTTTTATATATTTCACTCATAATACCAATAGAAGATTTCAATTATTGGCTATATTCTCCTAATGGATCATTTGGATCTACAATCTCTGGTACTCTAGGATCCATGATATCTACAAACAATGATGAAATAGAAATTAATTCACAATTTTAAGTCCAAACATATAAAAAAGAGTTAATTAGGTTGTTGATCATATATATATATATTCCTTCAAAATCATTTCGAGTCCATGATGAAGAGTCATCGTCATCAACTAGATAATCACATTCATTAGGAAATTTGTTTGAGAAATGACTAATATTGGATAACATATCAAGAATGGAATCATCATATAAAGCATCATAATGGTAAAAAAAATTTATGGAGGTGTTAACACAACATGCCATCTCGTTTCAATTTGATCGCTCACGTAAAATACTTGTTTTGCATAAAGTGCTAACACGAAACAAGGGTAAATTCAAAATCATCTATTTTATAACCAACATTGATAGCATCTTCGACCCAATCACACAATAATATTGTTTCATGGAAGACCTTATAATCGAGTTCCTAAATTTCTTGAATTGTACCATAATATATTCTATTAGAAAGTACATGATTACTATCTTTTGAACTATCAAATTTCCTAGTTTGTGCAACCATCTTGACACCACTATTCTGGTTTACTCGAACTTTGTCCCTCCCTTTCTTATGTAGTAAACCTCAAACCATTAATTGTGAAACTAGAATATGATTTCACATTGAAATTTTGACCATCTACAAACCATTCTAAAGTTTCTGTTATTTTATGATTGGGTTTATTGAGTTCAACTAGAATTTATGCATATAAAAACATGAAATGTATTTAAAACAAAGTTTTAAAATATTATATAGAAGTATTAATGAATTCTTGTATGTGAAACTTACATGGTTGTGAAATCAATTAATAAGATCTCGCTTATACTCATCATACAACCATTTTTCTCCTCCTTTTTTATAACGAGGATCGGTCTTCAGTAAGTTTAAATGTATTATGTGATATTATGCAAGATATATCAAATATTCACAATTAATAGATAAATAAATAATGATTTTATTTTATATGAAAAGGTTGAAACTTTCATTACATACTCTATGTATGGTTATGCCTCATTTTATTTATCAAAATGATTTGGTGTGCTTTTTCCTATCGAGTACGACCAATGAACAATTTCTTACTTTCACAGAGCATAGGGTTACCTACTTGGATTATGTCACATTCTAAGAAAAAATTGTGTGTAGGATTCCTAATTTCGATGCAACCATTAAAGTATTCTGAAAAAAACTCAATGGCCTCTTCAGCAATGTAAAATTCCACCATACATCCTTCAAGATGATTTCTATTATTTCCATATCTTTTAAGAACTTGCATGTATCCCTCAAAAGGATACATCCACTTTAAGTAAGTAGGACCACACAATTGAACCTTTTGAACTAAATGAACACATACAAGTGAATCATTATATTGAAAAAAGGACGAAAATATTTGTCAAGTAGACAAATTCTCCACAACATCTTTTTATCTTGTTAGCACATTGGTATTTGACTTACTCGGTGATGCTGAAAATGTTAGGATAAGATACATTGTATCTTGATATCTTGGTGTTTATAGGTGGGCTATGAGGTTATCTTATAAGATTGTGGAATCCACTCCGTTTATTCATAGATGTTTGTAGCAATTCTTTTGTTTAAAAATTTAGAGCTTGAATGACTATGTGTAATCTATACTATAATTATATCATGGGTATTCATAGAGAATATTTAATAGAATAGGTAAAACAAACTTAACGACCTCAACCATATAATGAAATGGTTGTGGAGGATTAAGTTACATCTAATGGTTATATGAATGGATTACTCATTTACATTGTGTTGGATAAATAATAGCTATGCTATTCAAGAGTTTCAGTCTCATGTTTATAGTGGAGTAACTTTAAGATTAATAAAGATAAATAATTAGTTAATAGATTAATTAATATGTTAATGCTTTATTTTAGCTTAAATACGTAGTTTCATCGTTGCCCGATTCTACTCTATAAGAACGACTTAATGATATTTCTCTCGAGATAAATGAATAATTGATTTAAAATTAATTATTTCCTTGGATTAAAATGCATATTGATTTCTTATGATAGTTTTTTGTTCAAATTATTAGGATATTTTATGATGTTCATAAATGTCAAATAAAAATTTAAGGTAAAATGATAATTTGACATAACCAAATTAATCCAATTAATTAGTTAAATAATATTTAGTTGGACTACATAGTTATTTAAATTCATTAAAATATTAAAATATTAAATTTAAATGTTTTTTAGTCATTTAAATACTTTTTGAATAAGAAAGAAATTTTAGTAATTAACAAATTTAATTTAATTTTGGATTAATTATTCAATTAATTTGAAATAAATTATAGCACATAATTAAGAGTATAACTCTTACATATGGCATAGGTAAAACTAAAATAATAGGAATGAGATTCTTATTAAATCACATAATTTGATTGTAATTAGGATTTAATTCTTTGCCAAACCTTGAACATGTGACCTTAACTTTAAAATAAAGTTAATATAACCAACATGACACAAGGTTTAGTATATAAGATTTCTTTTTGGAGATAAATTATAGAACTAATCTAACCACATAATTCAATAATCATGATGCCTAATTGGGAGAAGCCCTGGAAACGATGTTTGATGCTAGTGATTTGCTATTGGTGTAGTTTTAGGGTTGCAAAGATTTAAATCATTTCATGCCATATACTATGCTAGTAAAACTCTCAATGAAGCCCAAGTGGATTATGCCACCATGGAAAAGGAAATACTAGCAATCATTTATGCATTGGAGAAATTTTGGGACTATTTAATTGGTGCTAAGGTGATTGTGTACACCAATGATGCTGCTATTATATACTTATTATCAAAAAAAGATGACAAGCCAAGACTTATAAGATGGGTTCTTCTTAATGACTCTATGAAAGTAGAGTGATCATTGTACTTTTTTGCTTAGTATTTGCTTGTTTTATTTAATAATTAGTATTTTTAAGGTTAAAAATATTAACATATGAACTTTCTAGTGAAAAGGGATAAAAACATATTTTTGGGAATTTTTTGGGATTTGTTTTAAAAATTTTATGGATTTTTTATGAACAGTTAATGCAGGACCAAACAAAAGATGCCATGTGGATAACATATAAGGAGAGAGGGCCAATCTTGAAACGTCGCATGTATCGAGTGATGCATACTACTCCACATGTCAACTCCGCATTCATTTTGCGTATCACCATGCTACAAAATTTCATGACATGAATCATTATCTTATTTGTCCATTCTTTCCACTCGGGCACCATGGAAGCTGTAACCATGAATTACAGCATGCCGCACGACACTAACTTATCATGCATTGATTGAGTCCAATCCATTCGCCACTCATCGGGTGTTGATTCGCCCAATAAATCCCTATGCCATGTGTCATGTTTCTATGGGGCAATGCTATTAATTTTTTCTTTTTTCATCTCATCCCTAGATCTGAAGCTAATCTAACGGTCTAGATTTCACCTGAGCTTAATTTAACCCTCTTATTGCCCCATAAAATTTTATGAGCCAAAATTAACATAACTTTATCAAATTTTGGAGTTAAGAAGAGAGAGAAATACAGAAAAATTCAAAATGAGATACAATTTTGGTGGAGATTCAAGAGGAGATTGGTATATAATTCAAGAGATTGATTTTATTTCTTATTCTTTTCCCTTCTTTATCAATTTTTATGTCTTTCTTTATGACAAATATGAGTTTTATGAATAAAATTATTTGCTTATTTATTATTCTAGGAGTCTTATGAACCAAATTTTCTACATGTGATGATCTAATATTTTACCCCAGTTATGATTTCAATTTAATTATATTATTTAATATGATTTTTATGCTATTAATTTTTTGGCCAACAATTGATCTATAGAGGCAATTAAATAGATTTGAGAGAATTATTGAATTGTTTGTCTTGGTAAAATAACATGTATACTTTTTAGGTAGAGATGTATGATTCTTATGTATGTAATCCATAATTGATGAACTTAATGAGTATTATGTAATTTAATTGACATGAGAGTGTGATTAGATTAATTACTATATGATGTGTAGTTTACTTGAGAGAGGAATACATGGTTGGTTAGATTCAATTGATAATCATATTGGGGGATTTTAGTGATTTGCATGTTTAGAAAATTGAGAATTAAGTATTCCTAGATATTTTCTCATATATATATTCTTAGCTATCAAATCTGAGTGAATTAATTACTAGTTATTTTTAGTTCCTTTAATTTTTCTTAAAACATAAAAACAAAACAAAAATGATTTTCATTTTTTTTTGTTTTAAAAATTAGTTTCCAAAAACATGATCTTCATAGGAACAATATTTTATTATTATTATATTACTTGTTTCTATACATATACTTATGTATTCATTGCATATAATTTGTGCTCAATCAGTTCTACTACAAGAGTTTGACTTGGAGATCTGTGACAAAAATGGTATTGAAAACCAAGTAGTGGATCACTATTAAGATTTGAAGGGGGGTGATGGAATTGATTAAAAGGAATTTCCTATTGATGAATATTTTCTAGATGAAAAATTATAGGCCATTATAACATTGCACATGCCATTGTATGAAGATATTGTTAATTTTCTAGCTAGTGGATTTATGCCACCGAAATTTCCAAGGCAAGGTAAAAAGAAATTCATATATAAGTCATGATTTTTTATTTGTCATGATCCTTACCATTTCAAGAGGTGTAGTGATGGAATACAAAAGATGTGTTCCATTAGAAGTGACAAAGGATATCGTACACCATTGCCACACTTCAAACTATATAGGCCACTTTGGAATGAGGAATGACATCTAAGGTACTATAATCGGGATTTTATTGGCCTTCTCTCTTTAAAGATATCTTTGAGTTTATAAAAAAATGTGATAGATGTCAAAGATTGGGAAACATTTCAAGGAGACATGAAATGACTAAAAAATCAATATGTCTAAACCTCTAGAGGCAATTTCCACCCTAACTAATGATGCAAAAGTGGTAACAAAATTTTTAAAGACAAATGTACTCCCAAGCTTTGGAACCCCAAGGGTTAGAATTAGTGATGGAGATAGTCACTTTTGTAATCGTTCTTTCAATTCTTTACTATCAAGCTATGGTGTAAAACATAAAGTATCAACTCCGTATCATTCTCCAACTAGTGATCAAGTACAGGTTTCAAATAGGGATATTAAAAGAATTTTGGAGAAGGTAGTGAGCAATTTCAAAAAATATTGGCCATTAAAATTAGAAGGTGTACTTTGGGCTTATAGGAAAATTTTTGAGACTTTTATTGGTATGTCTCCATACATCATTGGTATTTAGAAAAGATTGTCATTTACTAGTGGAATTGGAAAACAAGACTTTTTAGGGTATAAAGAAATTAAATTTAGGAATGGAAGTAGCAGGTGAACAAAGGATGGTGCAACTAAATGAACTTGATGAAATGAGGTTTCAAGCTAATGAAGTAGGGCATAGATTTTATATAATTCTCAATTGAGACTATTTTTGAGTGAAATTAAATCAAGATTAATAAGACTAGTTGTGGTAACAAAGGTATCTCCATATGAAGCGAAAGAAATTGAAGATGGAGTTGCTAAAGCAAGATTTGTGATCAATTCACAACGTTTAAGGCTTTATTTGGGTAATACCATTGAATGAGTTTTCTTGTTGGTGTATTTTGAATGAACCATAACAATATGCTAAAAAATTTATAGTCAAGGACCTAAAACGTGACGCTTATAGGGAGGCAATCCAACATATTTTTATTATGCATGCTTTTATTTTTTTTAGGTGAGTAAAATGTAGTGACACTTGGGAAACACATGGATATATTTAGTGATGAAGACCAACACGTCAATTTCAAAGGAGTTTTCTTTACCTATATCTTTTACTTATCTTTACTATAATCATCCAAGTCTTTTGTGTCAAAGTTGGAATTTCCATGTGTAAAACATGAAGTTTGTTTATTTTACTTATTGATTTATCAACCTCTATGTACGGTAAATTATTCATTGCTAGTACTATACTTAGTCACATAGTTGGGAAGACTTTTTTTGTTTGCATGTTTTAAACACATCATGAGCATTGGTTCATTTAGCATGTGTACGAGGGTGTGCTTCATGCTTTTTTTGTGTTGGTTAGTGGTTATTTATGGCATTACTTAGCATTTTTAGGAATACAAACATAATGTTTTTGTTGTTTATGGGGCTTTCCACCTTCTTGCCACCATTAGTCTACGAGTGTGTAACTTATATTACCCATACTAGTTAATATCTATTTCTCTTAACACCCTGGATAGTGAGCTTCAAAAAATGGGTGGCGAGTAAGGTAGTGAGTGACCAATAAGGCACCCAAACTGGTTGGAATTTTCTATAAATATCCTCTTTTCTAAATGTTTTTGTAATTAGAAAAACGTTGGTATATTCTATTGATTTTGAAACTCATAATTTTTTTAAAGTTTAAATTGTTTTATAATTATGGGCTACTACTACTTTGAATGGGTTTCATATTAGTGATTCGTGAATGTTCTGAGGAAAAAGTATTTTATCGAGGTTGGGTTGATTCAAAGTGAATTAACACTCGAGATTTAGACTCCTTATTTAAGTCCCTATGTTTTGGATAAAGCCATAGCGACAGGTTTCACTTATATTGACCATTGGTAACTATTTGTAGCACCAAGTGGTGGTAAGGTTCCGAAAGAGAGCCAAATTCAACTTGGATCATAATACTTGCAGAGGCATGTAGCGAGGGAAGAAAGGAGCAGTGAGGGTAGATGACCTAACTGATACAATTATTAAAGTTATATTTCTATTGAGTTGTAAAATGTTTTAATTCTATTTTTGGATTTTTTGTTGTGTAGTTAGTGGTTGCCACAAGAAACCCAAGTATTTTACCATATTGTTAGGGTCCAATGTGAGATTACCTCGTTATATTATCATGTTTGCTTACTCTATTGTTTATTTAGTACAAGAAGAATTTTATCCAAGTATGTGTCAACATATAAGGATCCTATTATGATACGAAAGCCCTTCTTTCTGTTTATCAAATGCTGTATGATTTCTTCTTTTATGCTATACCTTGTTTACTACATTCCCTATATAGGTTGTTATCTTTCTTAGCATAAATTAAATTTCATACTTATATGTTAATTTATTTTTGTTACTTTTTTTCCTATTTTACTTCTATGTTTTACCTCACTTGTCTTTCTTCTACTACTAGCAAGTTAGGGGTGAGTCTTTAGGATTTGACTCCTTACCTGGTCATTTATCAAGTAATGGACTTTCCCAATTGGTATCAGGGTAAGTACACTCTCTTTGGGCTTAACCACTTTGGTGTTGAGTCTTTTGACTAATTTCTTTACACACACTCACTCTTGCTAGATAGATTGCAGAGAAGGAGGAAAAGTAAGTAGACCTCCTCTTTTTAATGGGCATAACTATGTCTATTATAACTCTTAGATGTAGGTTTGTTTATGGTCCCTTGGAGATTGCATAGGGTTTTGTATTTTTGTTCATGTTGGTATATGGGGTTGATGAGTGCTTAAAAAACACTAAAATTATCGTGATTTACTTTCATTTAATTGATTAAATAGATTTATATTTGTATGATTTTATCATATTTTTATATAAATTTTTCTTTTCGGAATCAAGGGTATTTTCATTATTTTTTAGGTATTTTGTCTGACATAGAGAAAAATACTGGTGGAAATACATCACAAATATGTTGAGAAATAAAATGAAAAAAAGTCAAGAAGATGTAAAAATTGGACAAAATGGTTCAAAACGGTCAAACAAGTCAAAAATGCCAAAATCCCGTGCGTAGAAGCCCTTTCGCGTCGAGTCCAGCGTGCACACATCGGCACATGCTCAACACATGCCTAAACCACACCTGCATGTGCGCAGCCACCACACGCTATGCCAATTTTCATGCGCACCAGCACACTCCGGCGTCGTGTCTCGTGTGCATCAAAACACACCTATGCGGTGCCCGTGCTCGCCCGCGTGTGCCAAACGTATATCTAGCACAAATTTCACACCTCACACAAGTGGCAATGGATCCAAACGCATCCAAAATAAATTTTTGAAATATTTTCCCACCTTTTTTTGGCCTTTTTGTTACCTATAAGAAGACCCTCTTCCCTCATTTTAAAACACAAATTTTTACCTCTTTCTCTCTAGAGTTCTCTCTCTAGTAATTTTTCTTAGTTTTTTAGTTTTTAGTTTTAAAGTTCTTCTCTTTTTTAGAAGAACTATCTATGCTTTTATGGATTTTTAGTTTTTGATTTAATGAACTGAAATGCAAATCCGTTTGGAGGTTTTCCAATAACAGAATTAACATGAATTGTTTACAATTATTTTTTATATTTTATTCTTTATGTTATGTTTCATTTTTTTGTGATTGAATTTAACATGGCTCGATGTTTGTAAATATGATATAATAATAAAAACTTTATACTTGTGAAATATTAAATATCTAAAACATTTCTACAAAATAAATTGATTTTGTTTTTATTCAAGATTTTATATTAAGAAGGTTAGAGAGAAATATATTATTTTTCATTACAAACTAAAATCTAAAAATTGGATTTTAAGGTTCAATTATTTGTTCTGATTTAGAGTAGTGCTCTTTTATTTGTTGTTACAATTGCCTGATAGTTAGAGTAAAGCTCTATTTCAAATTTTTTTTATAAGAACTATTATTCAAAAATGTCTAACCCCACCAAATGTGGCATTTAAATGGTTCATTTTCAATCTCTTAGAAAAAAGAAATTAATTTATTTAACAAAATTAATTATCGACCCCACCCATAGGTGTTAATTGATTTATTTAATTAACAAAGAATATCTAACCCTATGAAAAGTGATATTCATGTAAAATAAAGGGAATCAATAAATATCAATTTATATTTTTAATAACCTAAATAATATGAGCAAGCCTAATAAACTTAATTATTATATCCTTAAATACTTCACTATTATGAATGATAAAATTTTGCATAATTGTTTATTGAATCCATATTTACGTTTATTTTTATTGGTTTTAGATTAGGAAACAAACAACCCAAAGAATCTTGATACGATGTTTATGATTTAATTTCTTTTTTAAGATTTTGAATATTAAATTAAAAACAATATATAATCATTTTCTATAAAATGATTTGTACACTTGCAAGAGTTTTACAAATATAAAACAAAACTATACGCAAAATCGGCATTGCATGTTGATCTTGTCTCGTCATGTTTTTAGCGTTGTTGCTAGGGAAGGAATAGTGTTTTTAAATTATTTATCAAAATTTTGAAAACTTTTTGTGTTGTAAATAATTGTAATTATTTATTTACTTTTAGTGCAAAAAATATAAAAAACTTAATTAACTTAGATTTTTATTTAACTTAAATTATTAACTTAATTAACTTAGATTTTCACTTAACTTCATTTATTAACTTAATTAACTTAGATTTTCACTTACCTTAATTTATTATCTTAATTAACTTAGATTTTCACTTAAATTAATTTGTTAACTTAATTAACTTAGATTTTAATAGCATAAAAAATAAAGATATAAGAGATCTCTATCTAGGAGACTAGTTCTTGGAAGCCTTTGTACCACTAGTCTTTCTCGGGAACGTTGCTCTGTATAGGAGGATGGTTTTTAAAGAGGCCTTGCCCCACCATTTTTTCTTGGGAGTACTCTTGGTTAATACTAATTATGTTATATAACTTAGAAATTATAATACAATAAAATAAAAAAAATAAAAAAATTGCTGAAGTTATCTCCAAAATTTCAAAGTTTTTAATCACAATTTGTGATAAAAAGAGGTAGTTTCTCTGTTAGATCTAGGTACAAATGTGTTTTTATTTCTTAGTTATTTGACTTGTACCTGGAAGTGGTTTATCTAAAACCCAAAATCATATCCCTAGTTTTAAGTAAATAAAAGTTTGAAAATTCATAGGGCATAACTTAAAAAGTATAGGAAGAGAAACTTGTCCTACCTATAGGTTTGATTGACTCAATGATACGAGGACATTGAGTTTACTAAAAATGAAACCCCCAAGTTATGTCTTGCTAAGACGTTAAACTAAGCATTGGATGAGAGACAACTCATCATTTTAGTTAATTTTCTTTTTTTTTGTTTTATTTATTTAATTTCATTTGTTTATTTTTGTTTAATTGCATGTGAATAATTATAGAATTGTTAAAATTTAAAATATTTGTTGAGATATTAGAAGTTTACAGCGATCCGTCTGTGTGAATTTTAATGATGAACACGATGGATGCACCTATATTTCTCCATCATTACTTGCACATTCTCAGGCTATAGGTAACTTTTTTTCTTTTCTCTCTTTATCTTTAATTTACAATTGTTATATTAAGGATAATTTAAGTTCTTGGTTGGGGGTGGTGAAAAGTTACCTAGCCTATTCTCAAAAATTTCAACAATTTTAAAAAATTTTATGTTCACATTTTCATTTTTATTGTGTTTGGTTTTATTTTTTTTGTGTGATTTAGTAATTTTTAGAATTTTAGGATTAGTTTTAAAAAATTTCTTACAAAAAGTTATCATATTTTTAAATCAAATTTAAGTAAATAGTTAAGTCTTTTGTATTGTTAAAATAATTTTTGAAAACATATTATTTAATATATGGTAATTAGTTCGTTTTTGTCAGGACTAGTATTTCTTGATAAGGTGTGGAAATTATATTAAACCCAAAATCATTGTTTAGGAATTAAACAATGGAGACTACCCTTGTGGGAAATATTTTGAGCCCATTATCCTTTATTCTGAGTGATAAATATTTTTTTCAACTCTAAACACTTTTCTTATTTCTTCAGCATTATTAGGTGATCTCTGTTGCACTTAGCATTGAATGTCTAGATTTTTTACATCTTAATGAAGTATTGTATATTTATTTTTCATTTTCTAAGATTAAATGATTTAAGTAGAAATTGATAGTAAATACATTTCTTCATTCATGCATAACTTTTATTAAAAAAGAGATATATCTAGCATTACCTAAACAAATACAAACATAAAAATCAAATATGAACCAGTCACCTTACCATATAAAAAATATATAATCTGTACATGGGTCCACTCTCTAAAAAAATGGATTCTCTTATAAAAAAGAACATAAGAAAAAGAAAAAAATAGAAAAAAAGAGAGGAAAATGAATAGTATAATATATATACTATGACCCAAAAGCCTAAACAGTTGTGAGAAATGGTTTAATGCAAAAGAAAATATAGGAAGTAATCCCCTAAGAAATCATTGCATTTCCCTATATTTTCTAAAAGACATATTACTTGATATTTTTATTTGATGAATTTGATTGATGCATTAAAGTAATGTATAATATTTTATAAATCCTTACATTTGATTCTTTTTATGAGATCAATGTTAAAATAGCACTTTAAGCCTTTCTTCATTATACATATGCGAACATATTTGTTCATTTCTATACATCAACTCTTTTGCATACAAGTTAGTATAAGTGTTTGAACCCATAGGATTCAGTATTTTTGAGAGTATTGACTAGTGAGGAATAGAGTCGAAGAAAAATCGGATTCTTGACACTAAGTTTGGGTGAAATTAAATTGTTACATGTTTGATATGAAATATAAAAATGATTTTCAACTAATTATTATAATAAATTATGAATGTTTAGGTAGTTGAAATAATCTATGCTTAAGATTTTAATTATGAAATTTAAAAGAGATTATAAGCATGATATATTTTTGTATTTCATTTCTTTATTTGTCTTTTTACTTTATTTTAAATTTTAGTTAACTTCTTACTTATTTTTTTTATTTTGTTTTCATTTTTTTAATGTTTGTGGGTATAATTACTGAAAACCCTCACGAGTCTTAAACTCGTCCACTATGGTAACCTATGGGTTTAAAGGCTTGTTGCATGCTCTAAATGCAACTGTGTCGATCCACATAAATGATTTAGGATTGTTTAATAGACTATTAAGAAGCTAGTTAGGGGTTTTGATGACTACTTAAAAGGCACTAAAATTATTAATGTAATTTAATTGATTAAATAGATTTATATTTGTATGATTTTATCATATTTTTATATAAAATTTATCTTTTTGGAATCACGTATATTTTTATTATTTTTTAGGTATATTCATTTAAAAATAACTTAAAGACTCGAAAAAAATACTAGTGGCAATACATCATAAATATGTTAAGAAACAAAATGAGTAAAAGTAAAAAAGATGGAAAAATAAGACAAAATGGGTCAAACCGGTCAAAAATGTTGAAAAGGCCAAAATCCTGAGTGCAACCGCTCATCCGCAATGAGTCCCACATGCGCACGCCCATCACACGCGTAGCACTCACCCAACACATGGTCGGCTCATGCCCATACTTACACAACCTGTGTACGCAGCCAACATAAGCTCAGCACACGCTGTGCTAATTTCTGCGGGCGCCAATACATGCTTGCGTTGTGTCATATATGGGCTAGCACACACCTGCGTTGTGTCCCACACGAAGTAGAACACATGTACGCCATGTCCCATGCATACTAGCACACTCCTGCGCTATGTCCTACGTGTGCTCACGCGCGCCTTTATACCTCAAATTTTGTGCTCGATACATATGCTAGCGTATCTAAACGTATCCAAAACAAATTTTTGAAAGATTTTCTCACCTATAAAAGGACCCTCTTCCCCCATTGTAAAATACACAATTTTCTATGCTTTTATAGATTTTTATTTTTTGATTCAATAAATGAAAATGTAAATCCATTTGGAGGTTTTCCAACAACAGAATTAACATTAAAATTATGTAAGGATTCTTTTGAAGTATAATTATAAAATGAATTTTTACAGTTATTTTTTATGTTTTATTCTATATGTTATGTTTAATTTATCTATGATAGAATTTAACATTTCTCGATGTTTGTAAATATGATATAATAATAAAGTTGTTATGCTTGTGAAATATTAAATAGGTAAAACATTTCTATAAAATAAACTGATTTTGTTTTTATTCAAGATTTTATATTAAAGATGTTAGGGAGAAATATATTATTTTTCATTACAAACTTATATCTGAAAATTGGATTTTAAGGTTTAATTTCTGGTCTGATTTAGAGTAGTACTCTTTTATTTGGTTGTACAATCGCTCGGTAGTTAGAGTGAAGCTATATTTCAAAATTTTTTATAAGAACTTTTATTCGAAAATGTATTGACAACATATTTTCAGTAATGGTTTTAGGTTTTGAAAGTTAGTATTCTGATAATTAAATTCCTAGGTTTAATTTGGACACCTTAAACAAAGTTTAAAATGTCTAACCCTACCAAAATTAGCATTTAAATGGTTCATTTTCAATCTCCTAGAAAACAAGAATTAATTTAATTAACCAAATTAATTATCGACCCCACCTATAGGTGTTAATTGATTTGTTTAATTAATAAAGAATATCTAACCCTACGAAATGTGGTATTCATATAAAAAAGAGAGAATCAATAAATATTAATTTATATATTTAATAACCTAAATAATATGAAAAAGCATAATAAACTTAATTATTATATCCTTAAATACTTCACTATTATGAATGATAAAAATTTGCATAATTATTTATTAAATCCATATATATGTTTAAATCCATAGGATGTTTAGGATTTAATTTCGTTTTTAAGATTTTGAATAATAAATTAAAAACCACATATATTCATTCCTTAGATCGACCAAAAAACTTAACATATTTTGCATTTACTTAAGGACTAGCAAATAGTTGGTGTGGGAGAGATTGATTGGTGTCATTTTATATATATATATATTTATGTATTAATTCTCACATATTTACATTGATTTATTATTTCCTATGCATTTTATATGTTTACTTTATGTTATATAGGTCTTAGGAACAAAAGGAGAAAAAAGAGGCAAAAATATATATTTAGAGCTAACATAGAATTACAACATGTGCTATCAGTATGGAATATGTGTGTCGTGGCACAGTTTTATAGGATCAATGGGTATTATGGAAATCACACCTTTTGTTAGATGTCACAAATATGGTTGAATACCTACGCTAAAGGTTAAATTATTGTTTTAATCTAGTCTAATTTGGCTATCTCATTTTTAGATTTTTATGCGATGAATGAATTAAATATAGTAATTGAACCTCTAGATTATTTAGAATTTAGATTGGTTAATAGATGGTATCGGTAATCATTATGCATTAAGAAAAGGTGGAAAGTCTTAACAAGGCCTAAATTTCTAAAGCTAAAGTTGAGAATTCAAGGATAATTTTAGATTACGATAGTAATATAGTATTTAAGAAACTAAATATTGATTCATGACATGATTATTTGAATTGTAAGCATCCCATAATCATTCCTCTTATAACTCTTTTGCAATCTCATTTTATTATTTTAAGTTATTCCTTTTAAAAACAATTTAGACTACCCCTGTGGTAACTTTAATTAAATCATTAACACACTAATAAGTAGTAGTATAAATTGTCTCCAATCCTCATGGGTATGACAACCCTAGTTCTTAAAATCACTTACCAATTGTACAATTAACCATGTATACTTGTGTGTTTCCAAGCATGCTAAGTTTTTGGTGCTATTGATGGGGAACGATTTTGTAATATGGCCATTTATTATTAGTTTAATTTTATTGTGTATTTTATAATATTATTAATATATAAAATATTATTCTTTTACTTTTAAACTTTTCAATTTTAGTTTACTAGTTTTTCTAAGTTTTAATTTTCAAGAATACATTGAATATGACAACAACATTCCTACAACTTGGGATCAAAAGGATCATTAGACCCACTACAAGAAAAGACAATTGAATCCAGTACCTCATGTGACTCAAAAATCGACCAGAAAAACATAAAAGTGGTTGATCAAACACTCAATGAGTTAGTTGTACTTGACTTAGAGTAGTAACCCTTATTCATAGTATACCCTAATGTGGAGGTAAGTTTTGAACTTAAGTCTAGATTGATCCATTTTTTACCTATTTTTAAGGGTTTATCTAGAGAAGTCCCACATAAACACTTGAAGGAAATCCATATAGTTTTCTCTAGCATGAAACCAATAAGGATCATAGAAGAACAAGTCAAACTTAGAGCTTTTCCCTTTTCTTTGGTGAATAGTGCTAAGAAATGGCTTTACTATCTCCCCTCTAGATCCATTACCAATAGGGATTCATTAGCTTCTAGAGCCATAAAAATAAGAAAATAAATTCAAGGATTTATAAAATCCAATGGGGAAAAACTCTATGAATATTGGGAGAGGTTCAAAAGGTTATGTGCAAGTTGCCCAAAAAACCAAATAAGTGAGCAACTCGTGCTTCAATATTTCTGCAAAGGGTTAGCACTTGTAGAGTGAAACATGATTGATGTTGCAAGTGGTGGGGAAATGGTAAATAAAACACCAATTGAAGCACAATCTTTGATAGCAATTATGGTTGCAAATTCTAAACAATTTGTTACCCGACTTAATTATCAAGCAATTTAAATGAGGTAAGCATTAACTTCCATATTAAGTAAAAAACAAATAATCTTAATACTTTGGTGCAATATCGGCTATTTGACAGGTGTACTTGGGGCATATGCTCTACAGTGGGACACCCTACTAATATGTATCATGATGCTTGAGTTTTGGATTTACAAAATAGTTAGCAATTGCACAAATCACTTTGTAAAAAGCAACAAATATACTTAAAAGGTTAGTCTAAGGAGGAACTACTTGATTTTTAAATAATTCAACAAAAATCTTAAAATTGAAAAAATAAATGTAGACATATGGTTACAATATTTGGGGTTGAAATATCTATTCCAATAAAATAAAATAAATTTGAATCAACAAGTATCAAGTAGATAGACATTTAATCATTCAATGGAGAATTTTTGAGATATATTAGTTTATTAATTATGCTTTCTCAATAATAACTAGGTTATTAAATATATGAAAGAATATTGATTCTTTATTTTATGTATAAATAACACCTTTGGTAGGGCCATTAATATTTATTAATTGAAAATCACTTGATGCCTCTGGCAGGGCCGATAATTAATTATTTAATTAAATTGTGCTTATTTTTTAAGAAATTATTAAACCATTTAATTGTCACCTTTGGTCGGGTCAACAATTTAAACTCTCATTCGTGATGTCAAATTTATATTTAAGATTGAAGTATTTGAGAACTAATTTTAAGATTTTGAAATATAAAACAAAAAAATAGTTGTAATATATTTCTAATAGTAATTTTAAAAAACAAATATTTGAAATAGAGTATAGCTTAGATCTAAATAAATAAATCCAAATATAGACATGGATATATTTTACGTAGATCTATTTGAAGTGTTTTACGAAAATTACTTCATCAATATATATTTTTATAACAAAGTTTGTTAAATCTTAAGTGAAGAAACAAAACTTAATTCATTTTATAAAGAATGGTTACTTACTTTCATATCTATAGAATTTTTAGCCAAACATACTTAATTTAATAAATAATCAATAAATTAAACATAGCATTAAAATAGTACATAAAATTAATTTTGAAAATAAAATAGCATAATTAAAATTAATACCTCAATTGTATCATCAAAATACAGAATTTTCGTACTAATTTATATATGAAAAACCTCCAAATAGATCTACGTAAACTTTTATTGCACCAAAAATTACTACTACATGTACAAAAATTTATTCAACTCTCAAAATTGAGAGAACTTTAAAATTATGAAAATAAAACTTAAGAGGAAAGAGAGAGCTAAGAAAGAATTAGGAGGGATATGAAATGGGAGAGGGGAAAAGGGGTTTATAAAGGTTTAGAAAATGCTACAAAAAGGAGAGAAATATGGATAAGAAGATTAGGTACCACAGAATGATTTATTTTCATTCTACAACATGTGTTGATTTGGCATGCATTTTATTCACACTCTTAAGCTTTCGCGCAGTGGTACGCATTAAACTCCACCGCTACACACGTTAAACTGCACCTATAGAACTTCTTTTTGTTCCACCCCATACAAGCTTGATTGGTTCATATGTAAGCTTTACATATGTTATCCTTTCTATTCTTCTTATTTGCAATTGAGTGCTTTTAGGTATAATTCTTCATGTGTTTATTAATTGAATCATTTTGAAGCGAAAAATATCTTAAAACAACAAAATTTACCTATGATTTTGAAAAAAAAAATAGATTTTCTTATATGATGATAAAATTACGCAATTACAAATATATTTTTCATTTAAGGTGCATAATATTTAGTGCTTTTCAAGCACTTATCACAACCCACAACCAACTTTTGGCTATTCTCTAGCAAGGAGAGTGAAAAAATAAAATATAATAAATTAAATTATCCTATATTATTTACATAGATTGACATGATTGCATTTAGTTAATAACAAGCCATTAAACCCTTAGGTTACCCTAGTGGATGAGTTTAAGTCTCATAAGCGCTTTCATTAATGATACCCCCAAATATCAAACTAAAATAAAAAAATAGAAGAAATAAAAAATAACAAACAAAATCTAAAATAAAGTTACACTCAAAACAAAATAACAAAATAAAAATACAAAACTTCTCATGCTTCTAGTATCTTTTAAATTCATTAAAATTCAATGTATGTTATTTTAACATCCTTAACACTTTTAGTTTATTCTAAAAATTAGTTGAAAATAACATTCATATTCCCCATAAAAACAATTTCAGTATTTGAAATTCGAATTCACTTTGACTCTAAACCTCACAAGTCATACTCTTAATATTACAATAATACTACGGGTTCAAGCACTCAATAAAAGTTATATGCTAATAAAAATTTTGTAAAGAAGTGAACTAATAAGTTTGCATATGTTCAAAGAATAAAAGGATCAAAGTGGTGAGTCATAATTGATCTCATAAAAGAAATCAAATATTAGGATTTATAAAGAAATCAAATAGAATTTTCATGCTTCAATTAAAATCACTAAATAAAAATATTAAATATATGCCTTAGATAAGTATAAATGATTTCAACTGGAATTATTTATTTTTTATATTTTTAAGAGATATGGACCCATATACATTTTTTTTGGATTTTGTTGAGTGGCTAATTTTGGCTTTTTTGTGTATTGGTTTTAGGGAACCCATATATATATACATACGCACATAAATACATACATAGATACATAGAATGAAGAGTAGCATAAGTACATTAATTATTACAAAAGTCCATCAATATTTCGGTAGGGCAATCCAAGTCTACTAACTATGGAAAAGTATACCAGAAGTTCAAATATAAAAAACAATATATCAAAATTTGGAACATGGTAGGTGGCATCATATTCACCAAAGCTTGTAACTTTTCTAGGTTGGCCTTGATCCCTTGAGCCGATAAAAGATACCCTAAGAATTTTCCTGCAACAACACCAAAGATACACTTTTTAGGTTTAAGTTTCATTCCATACCTAGGGGTTCAACTGATATTACTATTATGTCATCCATATAAGCCTCCTAGTTCCTCCCTAGCTAATCTACAAACATTTTTTGATGAGATGTAGATAAGTGGCACCCGCATTCTTCAATCTGAATGGTATCCTAGTATAATAGAAAGTTCCTTTTATTATGATGAAAGATGTTTTTTCTTCATCTTTCGGGTGCATCATGATCTGGTAGTAGCTAGAATATGCATCCAAGAAACTCATCAACCCACACAATCAGAAGCATCTACTAGTTCATTAATACTTGAGACGGGGAAGCAATCTTTGGAATATGCCTCATTTAGATCTATAAAGGCTACATATATGGGGTGAACAACATGCCTTTTTTTCCAATACCAAATTTGATAACCATGGAGGATAGTTAACCTCCCTTATAACCCTGGCCTCCCTAAGAGCAGTGACTTGATGCTTGATCACCTCCCTAAGAGCATCTGACTAAGGACTTGCAGAAGCAAGGCAAGGAATAGTTTTTAGGGAAAAACAACAATTGAACTTAATGACGTGGGAACATTGAGTTTACTAAAAGAATGAAGCCACCTAAGTTAATTTGACTTATTTTTATTCAATAGTTATAATTCGTTTTATTTTATTATTAATTATATTAAAATCTTATATTAGTTATAATTATAATAATAATTGTTTTTGTTATTTAGTATGCTTTAAACTTAAGTATTAGGTTAGTAATAATAATAAATAATAAAGAAGGGGTCTCAGATTGAAAATCAATATGAAAAATAGTTTAACAAATTAATCTTCATTGTGACACTAGTGTATATTTACCTAATTTTTATAAATGACACAAAAAGTGTAGATTTGATAAAGGAAAAGGGACATCAACTTCTGTTGAAAATGACAAGGACAAAGTTTCTAGTTATGAGGCCAAGTTAATATTTGGTAAAGATAAAAAATGAATAAAGGTTTTATAATGGAAAGAGGTATGAACTTTGATTTGGGACCAAATGGCCAATTTGAGGGTATTTTTGATGTGATAGTAGCTTTAGGATGGAGAATGTTTGTTAAGGAACTAGATGTTGCTATAGAATTAATTGTTAGAAAATTTTATGCAAATTTTCCCGATGCTGTTATTAATATGATTGAAGTAGGGGGTATACTAGTCCCATTTAGGTTGCGTAATATTAATGCTCATTATTGTTTGGTGAATATAGGCTAGGGTGAGTTTAGGTTACTTAAGCAAGGTTGATTATACTATACTAATAGAAAGTTTAGTAGAAGAAGGTGCTAAATAGAGTTATGCTATAGGGAAACCAAAAGAGTGTAAAGCTAAGTATTTGGGTAAGTTTTCCCATATTTGGCAGTATTTTGTTTGTTCCAGACTTATGTCATCCACTCATTACAGATTTATGGATAGAGAGTGAGTAATATTACTACATTCTATAACATCCAAAATGTTTATGGATGTTGGAAACAAAATTCGTTACGGGATTAAATTGTATGCTAACAACTACAAATTGAGCTACTTCTTCCCTTAGCTCGTTACAACTTTATAGGAAAAGGTGAGGGTGATTTACTCAAAAGATGAAGTTATGCTTCAACTTGACCAATTATTAAATATGGCATAATACAATAAACTCACCTCTAGTACAAATTTTGCCCAAAGGGATAGAAAGGTCACTTCTTCATCAAGAATGACTATGAAGAATGAAATTCATATTTTAGATGAAAGAATGACCTAGATAGAAAAATTTAACCAAGCTTGTGTTTTATAACACATTAGTTTAAAAATCAATAGCATCGTGATCACAACCCCATTATGAAGAACAAGGATCAGATGATATGAAGGATTGAGCTCGAAACTTACTACATGGTTTTTGCAAGTTTTTATTATTTTTATGTATTTTAATTTAGTTTGTTTAATTGTTTTTTAATTTTTGATTTTATTTTGTTTTGTGTAATTGTTTTTGTTTTATTTCATGTTTATGTGAAGAATGTTTATTATATTAAAAATTGTTGAAAAATATTATTGTTTGTTGATAAGAAATACACATTAATCTATCTATGTGGATTAAAATATTTCAGATGTTGGATGCACTAAATTTTAATATCAAATAGTTGATCATGTATGGTAAATGAGTAATTTCTCCTTTCTCTTGTTTATCTTTAATTTACATTTGTTACATTGAAGGCATTCTAAGTTATAGGAAGTAACATTGCATAAACTTTGACAATTTCAATTTTTTTTATAAAACATATGTTTACATTTTTATTTATTTGCTTTTATTTGTTTATATTGGATAAGGGATAGCTAAGTTCATTTTTACAAATTATTTTTATAAAATTATCATATTTTTAGTTGATTTTAAGAAAATAATAGAGTATATGCACTATTGGATTACTTTCTTAAACATATCATGGAGTGATGTGATAATTAGTTTGTTTTAATCATAATTTGTGTTTTATAATAGAATATTGAAATTAAGATAAACTTAAAATTGATATTTATAATGAAATAGTGGAGACTACCTTATTAAAATATGTTGAGCCTTTATCTTTCCATTTGAGTGATAAATATTTTTCTACACTGTTGTCTCTTTTAGAGAACATAAAATCGTGCAAGTATACACGGTCACAAGTAATAAAGATTTGTAAGTAAAGTATCGTTCCCACGGAGATTTGTTACTATAGTTTGTTGAGTACTAAAATTGTATCGCTCTGATTTTATCCAAAACAATCGTTGATTTATAAAAAAAAGTTAAAGAAAAGAGTTAACAAAATAAAAGAAATCTAAGATTGCAATTTTTCACCAAATTATTCCACTCTAATCATATTATTTTCTCTTGATTTATATTTTTTAGTACATTTAATTTGTCAACCGAAAACTTCTATTTTTATCCATACATCTCTTCCGAGCTCCATATAAACACATCTCGTTAAATTAATTCACTATATCTCTATGAGAATTAAATTCACCAAGATTCATTAAGTTCTAAGTTCTCAAATGGCCACACATACAATTAGGGTATATTCCTATCCTTCATCATACATGCCATTCTATTTACGAGCAATACACATACAAATGCCTTTCTCAAGTTTATTTATGTTCCACGGATCGTTTTGATAAGATTCGTAAATAACCAAAAAACATTAAGCACAAAATAGAACGAACAAATCGAACGTCTTATAAATCTATAAAAAAAACTAATTAAAATTAAAGCTTCATAAATTTAGATCAAATGCAACCCTAGAAAAATTAAATTACTTCATTAAATTAAAATAAAAATTACAACACATTCAGAAAAATTAGAAGAAGAAGAAGAAAGAAAATTAAAACATCTCTTAGAACAAATATTTGGCACACATGGAACACAACAGAAGCCAAAAATGGCTTCTGCGTGTTCCACCGTCCAACTCCAAACACTATAGAAAATCCAAAACTAAACTCTCCAAAAAAAACTCCTTTACTCTATCATAATATCACTTATTTATAGCACCAAAAAAATACATTAAAAATATTAAAATACATATACGCGTCACAATTTGAATCGAAAATAAAACCCCAACATTATCCTTAAAATTCGCGGTAACGTGAAAATCGAAACCTTATTTTAATTCACGCGTGAAAGAAGAGCCGTTTCTGCATTTTTTAATTCATTGTGCATGCCACGTGTCGAGATATGATTGGTTGAAAGCTTAAAGTGGGACATGTGGCAGCGAATCATTGGTTGCAACGAATGGGCGCACGCAGACCTGTCGCATGGGATAAGAGCGCGAAACGTGGGGGACAGCGACTGGAACGGGTGCAGGATTCGGCACTTTTTCATGCCCCGAAATGTACCACGCGTCCGCTCTTGATTCGTGCAAGGGGAATGTTGAACACGTGGCATACATTAAATGGTTGGAGGGAACGATTGCACGTGGTTCAACCGCACGAGATTACAACCTTTGGCAGACGCGTAACAGACATGTGGGTCCCACTTTGGTCTTGCTGCATGAAGAATAAAGACACAGCCAGCTCGGCTTTGATCGGGTGTAATAAGGATCTTGTGAATCTCGGCCGTTTCTTCTTTGATGGGGCGGTCCGTATTTCCAGCGTCTTGATTAAGCGTGGATTCTTCACTGCGTAGAAAATCAAACTTTAATTAATTGTATTTTGACCCACAAATTTAATTCAAATTACATTTTTGAAATTTCTTAAATTCTGATTAAACCCTTTGCTAATTTTAAATTAAATTTTTAAACTTTTAATAATTATAATTAAGCCCAAATTCAATTTAAATTATATTTTCGATTTTTATAAATTGTAATTAAGAACTATATTATTTGAAATTATATTTGTATACATAAATATTAAATTAAGTACATTTTCGATACAAATTATTTAATTTTATTAAAAATGTATTTCTTAACACATAAAAGGTAAATATTAATTTATTTAACTAAAATTAAACAAAAATATAAAGAACATAGAAATTATCATTAATAAAATCGATGAAAATAACTTTATAAAATACAGTTATCAACACCCCCAAACTTAAGTTTGTGCTAGTGCTCAAGCAAAAGGAAGGAAATAAAACAAACATAACTGCATTTAAAATAATGATTTACAAAATATGTTTTTTTAGTATTTCCGAATTACATAACTCAAAGAAATATGAGAATTTTATCTAAGTATCAAAATCAATTTAAAAGTATATTACATTTTCACAATGAATTTTATTGTGTATGTGAAATCTTTTCATATTTCATCACATGCAATCCGGATCAGTTTATACAAATATAAAATCAAACAAATTTTCATGAAATCACAAATCTCATAAGTTTATTTTTTATTTCTCTCTCCACTAATGTAGACAAACACAAAACACCAAATCAATAGGACTTTATTAAGCTTGTAATGTATGGCTTAGGTGAAGGAAGGATAAAGGATATTATTTAGCTCAACTTTTTCCAAACAAAACATTTTAGGATTGTAAAAGATAACTTCTATCATGAAAATAAATGCTTCCCACTTTGGGATTTAACATCACATACAATAATCAGTTTCTTTTTTTCTCTTTTTTTTTCTGCTTTTTTTTTCATAATCTGTTATTTTTCTTCTTTTCTGCTTTTTTTTTTCTTTTTTTTTTGTACCATCTTTTTTTCTGATATATCTTTAAATATTTACTAACAATTTTCACATGTTAGTGAGATAAGAAAAATAGATATACTACACACACACATATATATTTTTTTGGTAGGCTTTTGAAATGAGAAAAATATATATATAAACTTTGAAGCTCAAAAGGGGTATACTACGGATAATGTATGTGAAGATAGATAGAAAGGCTCAAACGATCCAAAGGTGGCATAAATCATTTTCTTAGTTAAATGTTATCTATAATTTTGCCTCGAGAGAAAATCAAACAAATTCTAAGAACTGTAACACCACAAAAATCAATCCAATTCCATACTCACATAAACATTCTCTAAATTAGCATAGCAATTCAAAAGTCAAGACTAGTGCTCATGAATATTTATTCTTGTAAAAATGAAACATACGTAAAAATTATTCATCACTTAGACAACATTCAAATTTTTCAAAGAGACATGCACCATTTAAACAGATGAAATAAAAATAAATCACTATTCATAGCAAAATATCTTCAATTAACCAAACAAAAAAAAATTTCACAAGCAAGAACATCCTGAAAGTATTTCAATTACGTAATATATCAACCACCCCCAAACTTAATATACACATTGTCCTCAATGTGTGCAAGTTAAAGAACATATGAGATGGGTTTAAAGAAACTTCCTAGTTTGTTTGATTGGTTAAGCCAAAATAGCTTCATTACCTCCACCTTGCACCTACGAAGGAAAAAAAAATAACATAACAAAATATAAAAAGTAATACATGCAAAAAATAAAAAATAAATAAAACACATGGGTTGCCTCCCAAGAAGCGCTTGATTTATAGTCTTCAGCTTGACTTCTCAATTTGTTTTTCTGTTTGTAAGTTAAGATTTGTGTGTCAAACAAAATCTCAACTTACGAGAAAATTGAAAAATAAATTAAGAAACAATAACCATAAAATTTTTTATTTTTATTTTTCTGTGTTTTTTTTCTTTTTGTGAATTAAGATTTGTGTGTCAAACAAAATCTCAACACACGAGAAAATTGAAAAATAAATTAAACACGCAACAATAAATTTTTTTTTCTTTTTTCTTTTTTTTAATTAAAATTAGATTGATTGGTATTAATATCAACAATGAAAATAGTAAAACAAATCCCCAGCAACGGCGCCAAAAACTTGTTGTATCTTTTAGAGAACATAAAATCGTGTAAGTATACACGGTCACAAGTAATAAAGATTTGTAAGTAAAGTATCGTTCTCACGGAGATTTGTTACTATAGTTTGTTGAGTACTAAAATTGTATCGCTCTGATTTTATTCAAAACAATCGTTGATTTATAAAAAAAAAGTTAAAGAAAAGAGTTAACCAAATAAAAGAAATCTAAGATTGCAATTTTTTACCAAATTATTCCACTCTAATCATATTATTTTCTCTTGATTTATATTTTTTAGTACATTTAATTTGTCAACCAAAAACTTCTATTTTTATCCATACATCTCTTCCGAGCACCGTATAAACACACCTCGTTAAATTAATTCACTATATCTCTATGAGAATTAAATTCACCAAGATTCATTAAGTTCTAAGTTCTCAAATGGCCACACATACAATTAGGGTATATTCCTACCCTTCATCATATGTCATTCTATTTACGAGCAATACACACACAAATGCCTTTCTCAAGTTTATTTATGTGCCATGAATCGTTTTGATAAGATTCGTAAATAACCAAAAAAAATTAAGCACAAAATAGAACGAAAAAATCGAACGTCTTATAAATCTATAAAAAAATAATTAAAATTAAAGCTTCATAAATTTAGATCAAATGCAACCCTAGAAAAATTAAATTACTTCATTAAATTAAAATACAAATTACAACACATTCAGAAAAATTAGAAGAAGAAGAAGAAAGAAAATTAAAACATCTCTTAGAACAAATATTTGGCACACATGGAACACAACAGAAGCCAAAAATGGCTTCTGCGTGTTCCACCGTCCAACTCCAAACACTATAGAAAATCCAAAACTAAACTCTCAAAAAAAAAGTCCTTTACTCTATCATAATATCACCTATTTATAGCACCAAAAAATACATTAAAAATATTAAAATACATATACGCGTAACAATTTGTATCGAAAATAAAACCCCAACATTCTCCTTAAAATTCGCGGTAACGTGAAAATCGAAACCTTATTTTAATTCACGCGTGAAAGAAGAGCCGTTTCTGCATTTTTTAATTCATTGTGCATGCAACGTGTCGAGATATGATTGGTTGAAAGCTTAAAGTGGGACATGTGGCAGCGAATCATTGGTTGCAACGAATGGGCGCACGCAAACCTGTCGCATGGGATAAGAGCGCGAAACCTGGGGGACAGCTGCTCGAACGGGTGTAGGATTCGGCACATTTTCATGCCCCGAAATGTACCACGCGTCCGCTCTTGATTCGTGCAAGGGGAACGTTGAACACGTGGCATACATTAAATGGTTGGAGGGAACGATTGCACGTGGTTCAACCGCACGAGATTACAACCTTTGGCAGACGCGTAACAGACATGTGGGTCCCACTGGTGCCGAGCTGCATGAAGAATAAAGACCTGTACCCACTCGCTTTGGTCGGGTGTAATAAGGATGCGCGAATCTCAGCCGTTTCTTCTTTGATGGGACGGTCCATATTTCACGCGTGCAGATTAGCGCGTGGATTCTTCTCACCTGCGTAGAAAATCAAACTTTAATTAATTGTATTTTGACCCACAAATTTAATTCAAATTACATTTTGAAATTTCTTAAATTACAGTTAAACCCTTTGCTAATTTTAAATTAAATTTTTAAACTTTTAATAATTATAATTAAGCCCAAATTCAATTTAAATTATATTTTCGATTTTTATAAATTGTAATTAAGAACTATATTATTTGAAATTATATTTGGGGACATAAATATGAAATTAAGTACATTTTCGATACAAATTATTTAATTTTATTAAAAATGTATTTCTTAACACATTAAAGGTAAATATTAATTTATTTAACTAAAATTAAACAAAAATATAAAGAACATAAAAATTATCATTAATAAAATCGATGAAAATAACTTTATAAAATACGGTTATCATACACCTTTAAACACTCTTCTTGATTATTCAAATTGTTAGACAATCTCTAGGTTTTGCATTGAATGCTAAGATTTTTACATCTGAAAAGTGTCATATATTTATTTTTATTGCATAAATCAAACCACTTGTGTATAAATTGAAAGTATATACTTTCTTTATTCATGCATGATTTTCAATAAAGAAGAAGATATATATATATATATATATATATATATATATATATATTGTTATCTAAGCCAATACAAAAGAAAACCAAAGTTTTCTACTCACCAAATCATACAAAATGTATATGAATCCATTCTCTAAAAAAAAGAATATATATATAAGGGAGAGTGTAAAAAATGAATAGTATAAACTAAATACTATGATCCAAAATTGCTTAAAAGTTATGAGAAATGACTATTACAAAATAAAAATAAGAAATAAATTCTCTTGAAGTCATTGCATTTTCTTCATCTCTAAAGGCATATATTTAATATTTTTATTTGATGATTTTAATTGATATATGAAAATAGTATTTAATTTCTTTATAACTCATTTTATTTTATTCATTTCATGAGATCGATGTTATTTACTACTTTGACCATTTTTTCTTTAAACATATGCAAACCTATCAGTTTATTTCTTTACATAAACTCTATTCACATGTATCTTTGATTGAGTTCTTGAACCAATAGGATTATTATAATATTGAGAATATGACATATGCGGCTTAGAATTTATGTGAAATTGGAATCCAAACAATGAAATCGGGTAAATCAATATTAATGCATTTTGTTGTGGACTATGAATTTATGATTTCCAACTAATTTTTACAATAAAATCAGAATGTTTTTGGCTTAATTTACTTATGCTTTGAATTTTAATTGCGAACTTAAAAGAGATTAAAAGCATTAGAAATTTTGCTATTTTATTTTTAGTTTGTTAATTTTCATTTTAGTTTTTACTTTGTAAAAATTTAGTTTTTATTATTTGTTTACTTTTGTTATTTATTTTAATTTTTTGTATTTTAGTTTGATGTTTGTGGGTATCATCTCTAAAAGCCCTTATGACACTTAAACTCTTTAGTGGGGCAAGGTACATGATTTTAAGGCTTGTTGCATATGCTAAATGCAACCATGCCAATTCAAGAAAGTGATTTAAGATAGTGTAATTTGTTTAGTTTTTAATTTTATCCTTGCTAGAGACTAGTACAAAGCTTGTTGGGGGTTGTAGTGAGTACCTGAAAAGCAGCAAAAATAACATAATTTATATATAGTTTAGTGTCAAAATAGATTTTTATTTGCATAATTTTATTATACTTTAGCAAATCTATCTTTTCAAAATCATGGATATATTTTGTTACGGATCTAATTAGCCATAGGGAGTTGAATAGATAATAAGTGGAATTACATCAACTTAAAATTTTACAAAATGGCTAAGCATGTAATCATTTCAAAATAAAGTAATGCAGACAATAAAGATCAACAAATGAGATTTTCAGGCAAAAACAACCTAAGCCACACCCCCAATGACCTATGAGAAAAAACATCGGTCCATCAGGCCACATAACTATCCCATTTGAAAAATAAGATCCAATTAACAGGCTAGAACTCAAACTACCTAATGATAAGTGCTCAAAAGAACTTAGTATATCATCACTTTATGTATGTTTAATGATTATTTATATTTATATATTCTTGTTTTACTATCATTTTATGCAAATCTATCTTTTCGGAATCATGAGTATATTTTATTATTTTCAGGTATTTCTTGTATTAAAATCAATCAACTTGAAGAATTATACTTGAAGTACTCCATTACAACTTGGAAGATTAAAAGAAAACATTTGTAAAGCATTGCATATGTTTAAAAAGTGAAAAAATAAATTACATAGAAATTAGGGTTTCAAAGTGATGTAGTTTGAAGTGTGCCACAATGTGAAAAAATTGTAAGTTGCAGCGCAAGGCCAAAGGAAAGTGTCCAAAATCAATGTGGGCAACAAAGTGAAAACATTATGTGTCACAGCGCAAAAAGAGTGAATTATGCTCAAACTGTGTACAAGCTATGTATGTTGTGGTGTGAATAAAATGTATGACACAGTGCGAAGTTAAAAAATTTATTTTTTCTCCTTTCCTCACCTTATAAATAAGATGCTATTTCTATTTTAAAAATTTATCCCTTTCATCTCATCAACTCTCGTAGTAGTTGATTTCTTAGCTTTCCTTAGTTTTTCTTTTAGTAGCTTAAACTTTTCTTTTTCGGGAGTTGAATAAACTTAATTCATGTAACAGCTTTTAGATTCAATTCAATAAATAGCATAAAAATTATTTCTAGAGGTTTTCCAAAAACAATTCTGAGAATTCTATTGAGGTATATTTAAATATTTTCTTTTTAAAATATTTCTAAGTATCGTTTTACATGATATATGTTAAATTTATTGATAATTTATTAAACTATGTATGTCTAGCTATGAACATTATGGGATATTAGTAATGTTGCTATGCTTGTAAATATTAAAAGAGATTAAACATTTTTATAAAATAAATTAAGTTTTATTTCATCAGCATGATTTAAATAAAATTTTATAAATGAAAAATATATTGACGAAGTGTGTTAGATTTAGGGTTTAAATTATCTTAGTCTAATTTAGAGTTATACTCTTAAATCTTTGGTTTATAATAATGGTACAATTAGAATGCGTACTATTTCAAAGATTTTTTTGATAGACTTCTATGTAAAGGACATAAGTGATGATTCTTGTACCATGTCTATGCCATTACTGTTGGGAAGACCAATTATAAATATAGCTTGCACTAAGATAGATGTGCATAGTGTGAAGCTAACTATTGAGTTTGATAGGGAATATAATTTACTTCAACATCTTTGAAGCAATGAATTACCCAAATGATGGTGGAGAAAACTTCAAATGAGAATTGAATAAGTCCACTTGGGGAGGTTAAACCAAGGACTTTGTGGGATGCAACCCACCATATTTGTTTTCTACTTTCTTTTTACTTATTTTTATATTATATATATGCATGTGCTTACATTGAGGATAATGTAAGAATTAGGTGTCAGAGTGTCTTAGCATAATACTATCTTTATTTTTTCTTTATTAGTTTATCAACTTACTATGCTCTAGATAATTTTTTTTATTTTATTAATTACTTATTGCATTACTTAAAGATAGTATAAGTAATAGACTAGCTTGGAAACAACCACGCTCTTTATTTTTGGCATCTATGATGAAATTAGTTAAAACAATGCTATATTGAAGAGAATGATGGATTTTTATAAAATATTAACATTATTCATAGGTAAAGGAAACTTTAAGATAATTTTGCTCAAAACTTGCATAAAAAATAGCTAAGCTAGTGATAGGAAAACTTTATATGCTTTAACTTATGAAAAATATAGTGAATCCCTTGAAACTTAGCTATACTTTGAATGAATTAAATGAGGATCCTAGAACTTCTCTTTAGATTTATTAAGGTGAATGCTAAATATATTTCTTGAAAAATGATTTAGGCAATAGGAGTAACCTCTTTGGCCAAATTTCTCTACTCCTAATGTTCTTCTATAAAGGATAACACCCTTAGTGAACCAATTTGAGCCTACATAAACCAATTGTTTATAACCCCTCCCACCCTCTTACCTTTTGAGCTAAACACATTGGCCATACCCTATAGTTCAAGAAAAGTAGAGTAGCATAAATATATAATAGATTTTATGAAAATACTAGTAGGACTTATGATTTTCAAATATACGTACTATAAATATTTAGTTGCTCAACACACATAAAATAACCCCACCTACAATATGTTCTCTTCAAAAAAATAGCAAGAATTAAAAGATAAGAGAACAAGCAAAAAAGAAAAGAAAAACTTTTAAATGGGTAAGTGTTGAAAAGAGTGACAAAGAGAAAAATAAGAAAGAATAATTGGACTACGGGTGGTCATAGTTGATCACGACAACAAATTCTTTGAATATATAGTCACACTTGATTTCCAAGCAACTAAAAATGTTACAGAATATGATGCTGCAATATTCAATGCCATGACTACAAAAAAGCTATAGGCAGATAGAATCACCTTATATAGTGATTCTAGGCTAGTGGTTAATTAGTTTTTAGGGATGTTTGAGGCCAGAGATGGAAGAATGAAGAGACACCTGGAGAGAATAAAGCAAGAATGCTCAAAATTCTCAATGTTTGAGATCAAACAAATAGCTCGAAATGAGAATGGTCACGCCGATGCCCTAGCAACCTTGGCATTAGTAAGGGAAACCGAGCACAAAAAATTATTTTTGGTAACGGTTTTCGAAGAGGCATCTTTGTAGGAGGCCGAAAGAAAGGTTGGGTGTGTGGATGATCTCTCTATCACATGGTTCACCCCAATCTATAATTTCCTAGAAAATAGGAACCTACGAAAAGATTACAAGGCCGCAAAAGAAATTGTTGCCAAGGTAGATAAATACATGATTGAAGCAAGGAAACTATACCAAAATACCCCACTCGACCCTGGCCTCTTATATATAGCCAATGAGGGATCTAAAAATATTTGATGGTTGAAACACATGAAGGAGACTGTGGTTCAAATTCTTGAGGTAGGAGATTATCATAATAGATTATAAGATAGGGTTATTATTGGCCCACCATACTGGCAGACTACACCAAATACATTCAGAAATGTGAAAAATGCCAAAGGTTTGCCCCATTGTCACACGCACCCCCGAATACCATCGTAGGGGTGGTAAGTCCTTGGCCTTTCTACCAATGGGGACTTGAAATAATAGGACCCTTTCTCTTAGGTACGGGCCAAAAGAAGTTTCTCCTTGTGGCCACTAATTATTTTTCAAAATGGATCAAAGTAGAGCCCCTAGGTAGAATACGAGAGGAAGAAGTAATTTGATTCATATAGAAGTCTATAATTTGTCATTTTAGCCTTCCCAAGGAGCTTGTCATAGACAATAAGAGACAATTGACTAGCCACAATATCAAATCATTAATCCTCAATTACAATATTAAGATGTGCCATTCATACGATTCTAAGGCTAATGGTCAAGCATAGTCTTCCAAAAAGATAATCATCAACCTATTGAAGAGGAGGTTAGAAAGCACAAAGGGAAGATGGGTGGAAGAGCTGTTAGGTATGTTATGGGCTGTTAGGACAAGCCCCCAAGAAAGCACTACTGAGACTCCATTTTTCCTAGTCTATGGAATCAAGGTGGTTATACCAATCAAGGTCACAATTCCCACTACCATATCAGTCCTAACAGAAGAACAAAAGAAGGTGAGAATAGTACCCAAATTGAACCTAGCAGAGGAGAAAAGCGATGAAGCTTTAAAGAGGGTGGCCGAGCAAGAAAGGAAATTATCATATCACTATAACAAAACTGTGTACTTCAAAACATTTTCCAAAGGAGATTAGGTTTTTAGAGCGGTCTTTCCCAACAAAAAAGGAATGGATGGCTGGAAAAATGGGTGCCAATTGGGAAAGACCCTATCAAATAATTGAAATCATGCTAGGAAGGGCATACGTATTGAAAAACAATGAAGGCATTGAGGAAGGTGCAAGTTGGAATGCTAGACACCTAAAGTGATACATTTTTGAATTGCCACTTTTTGTAACATCAACACACATCCATATATGAAATAAACCCTTTTAATAGATGGCCCTTCCCTAAAGCTCTCCCACTAGGTAAAGCTCCCTCACACTCTAATAAGGTCACGAATTTTCTACCTCAGTCAGGAACTAGGTTTGTGATTTGACTTTGAGATGAGATATACACCTTGGTTAGGAGCTAGGTAAGGCTCTCTCTCCCACCAATCTAAGCCACAGATTGATCACCTTGGTTAGGAACTAGGTAAAGCTTTCTGGCACTTACATAAGGTCATGAGTTGCCCACCACGGTTAGAAACCAAGTCAGTATTCTAACTTTGAGATGAGATGTACACCTTGGTTAGGAACTAGGTAAGGCTCTCTCTGCCACCAATCTAAGGCATAAGCTATTCACCTCGATTACGAACTAGGTTAGTGTTCTAAATTGCATAAGGTCATGAGTCAATTACTCAACTTAATGACCAAATCATGCCATTAAAAGAAATATCTTTGGATATTTATTCATACAAGTATAATTACAATGTTAGGGCATTACCAATACATGCCACCCATAATTTTTTCATTATTTAAAAATTACAAATCTTTGATAATTATTAATACAAAGCTCAACCCTATAAAAAGGTTAAAAGTTCTTTAAATGCTTGGATGTGAAACTAGAGTGTGGATCATCAGTTTCTTTAACTAAGGGAAATAACTTGGCATGAATCTCAATAATTTTCTTCTATACGTAGGTCATGGGCTCAGGATGAGCTATCAACAGCACGAGCAACCCTCACTCCAATTCTTTAGTAACTTCTATCACTGTAAGGAAGACTTTTTTAGATTGCTTCATATAGATGCTCTCCCAATGTGATTCCCTATCTATAAGCGCAACCATACAAGCCAAGGTCCTCATCTCTCAAGCTTGAGTTTGGATCAATTTCTCCTTACAAGAAGCAAGCTTACAATTGGTCTCTTTTAAAATACACTCAAGTTTAACCACCTCAGCTTTAAGCACCCTAACCTTATCCTTAAGCCATCCATTTTTAACGTGTAAAGCTGAAACTGAGCATTTACTAGTTCGATCAGAGTCCATAAAATATCACCAAAAAAGGTGGAGGAATTGATAGAAATCCCTAAGTATATAGATTAAACATATGTTCACAACCCATTTTTATAGTAGAGGAAGTTGATAAAAAAAATATAGGAACAATCAATCAATCAATCACCCAAGTTCCTAAAAATAAGTGGGTAGGTCAACATTATAAATACACAATAAAAGAGGCAAACTAATTTCCCATTAATAACTAAATTTATTTTTTCTCATTTGATTTTTTCACTTCACATTCTTTCAAGTATGAGCTCGCATCCACACAAACAAGGTGGCATTGAGCTTAGAAAAAAAATGGATCGAGTCACTCAAACTCAATGCTACTCTACCCCTACCCTGCAACCTCATAGCCGTCCTCACCATCAAAAGAGTCTAAGCCTTCCCCATCCTCCTCCTCGTCAGAAGTAGCCTGCATAAGTAGCAAATTGATCGGGATATCCAGAATGCAATAATAATACTCGCCCATATCCTTCTGCTTAGCTTCCATCTTAAAGGTTTCCATGACCAACTCGTATGCCCTTTCCACACTTTACTTGAGCTTCTAGGCCATGGAATCCATATCGTCCTTTGTCTTATGATGAACCTCCTAAGTAGACTCTTCTCTAGGCTTCCCCAGCTCCCTCCTCAACACACCTAAGAGCCCCCTCAAAATACTTAACAACCACTTTGACCTCATTAAGGAATTGGGCATACTTATTCAGTTGGAAGGCAACCCTTTATAGCTTCTCCTCCTTATAAATTTCCTTACCTTCCCACCTAGCTACTCTCGCTAGTAGTGCAGTGTATTTTGAGCGCGTAGATGCATAGCTCTACTTCTCCTACACCAGCTCATCTTTCAAAAAACCCACACTATGAGCCTTGTCAAAATCATAGAGTAGTGTCAATTGAAACAAACGAATGTCAAGCTAATAAGACTAGAGATCACACTTCATATACGCTAATTATCAAATAATAAAAAATGCAAGATAACCCACTTCACACATCTGATGATGGATGACCTTGCCAGAGTCCACACCCTTATAAATAGCCTCGTGCTGCTTCTTATACAAGTTGGTAGAAAGGTGTCTCATGCAATGATCTAGGTGTTATGGAACCAAGCCTTAATTAAAGACTATTCCATCCGCATCAGTAGTTACATCATTAAGGATGGCCTTCCCCTTACTTGAATCCCTTATAGGATCATCATATTCTTTAGAACCTGAACATGGAGTTGGAGCCACGTTCTATTCTCACAAGGGTGATGAGGGCAGGCAAACGTTCAGAGGCTGGGAGCTAAGGGAATGCTAGTTGACCACTACATTCTTCTTCTTCTTCTTTAGTGAAGAAGGGTGACCTTTATGAGAAGATTTTCCCCTGTTCTTTCCTCTAGAATAACCCTGTCTAGGAGCCAAAGGTTACCCATTGGAGAGTTTTGCTCTATAGATGCAACCTTACTCTGCATATGGGAAAATAGGTGAGCAATTGTAAAAGCCATGGGATTTTCAAAATAAGAGCGAGAGGATGTCACGTTAGTCATATGGCACCAACCAAAAAAAGGGGGAAAGGAAAGTCATAGGACTAGTTCACCATTATTGGCCACCATCTTGATTCAACCCCCAAAGTTTGTAAGGGGAGTTATACGTTTAAGAGGAGCCAGAGGTTTAGGAGGATCCCGAGGTTTATGGTGGATCCTTAGGGGAGGCTCCAATGCACCCTTCCTTATCAACCTATATGCGACAAAGCATGGGGTGTTCAGCAAGGTTCTTTAGTTAGTCTTTCCAGGAAGATAGTTTTGGATATCAGCCAAACTTTGCTTCATGTCAAGCCTAAAGGTCATAACTAAGGAAACCAAATTTCTTATCACGACCTTAGTGTCATTCTAGACGCTCTTTATCAATCTAGTGTCACTGGTAAGAGACTCCCGCCAACTTGAAATATAGAAAAATTACTCTTTCTAGTTTTTATCATTTTCTAAAAGTGACCTTTCTTCCTCCGATCCTACTTCACCAATATATATACCTTCATAGGACCCATGGGATTCTGCTTTAGGACATAGGCCTCATTAAACTTATACATCTCTTGATAGTTCAATGTCATGCAGAATAGATACCTCCACCCATTCTTCCTCCGATCCTACTTCACCAATATATATACCTTCATAGGACCCATGGGGTTCTGCTTTTGGACATAGGCCTCATTAAACTTATACATCTCTTGATAGTTCAATGTCATGCAGAATAGATACCTCCATCCATTAGGCATCAAGTACCCTAACACAAGCTGCATCGTAATCAAGAATCTCCTAATGATAGGGTATATGAGGAACCTTACCCCTAACCATAAGGCCTTTTCATAAGAGGCGGTCTAACCGGATGAAGGTTGATCACTATCATAGGCTCCCTCTTAAGGAATCATTCTATGAACCAAGGATGGGATGTTATATGTTTTTCTTAATATCTCTTCATTGTGGAATACCAACCCACAAGTCTTAGACATAGTTGACCAACCCCTAGTATGACCTATGGGTTCCCAAGATCCTATATTCCTCATTTTCTTCCTCTATGTCCTATCCATTGAGATTTTAGTTTGGGGTACACTCAATCTAATGGTAGGAGTGGTCTAAGGATGAATTGTATAGAAAGAAGGGTAAGGTAAAGATTGATGCTCCTATCTAGAAGAGCTCTAGCTAGAAGATCTTGAGTCGCCACTAGCACTAGAATATTAATGGCTCTCCTTGGAGCTCAAGTTAAAGGCCAAGGTATCTTCTCTTTTCATCCTACAAAAACATAAAAATAAAAGGAAACCTGATGGGTAAGGTACGAGAAGAAGAGGTTACCTAGGGTCAAGTTTGAAAATAAAATAAAATGCTCCTTTGAAAACTAACCTAAAAGGAAAGTAGAAAATCATTAGGTTTTCGACGGTTGTACTCTAAAAAATCAAACATACAAAACTACATTCCGAGCTAAATCCTTACCACTGAACTGTAAACCTTTTACAAACTCGAGGTGATGTGACAACGCATTTTTCTTCACTATTTCTCAATTGTGTAGGTAATGATTATAAGTCCCAGCCAAGCATCCCTTTGTATAAAGGCACTTTCTTTCTCTATCCAATCAACTGACACATATTTATTAAGGGATCTAAATGGTTCATATTCCATGCCTGATAATTACTTTTCCACCTCAGACCAAAACTTGAGCTAAAAGAGTATAGGGACTAGATGTTTGGTTATTCAGACTGATCTAGTGTCCAACCCATACAAGCTGCTCAAGGCAAGTTACCAACCCAATATGGAAGACGAAGCACCCCAGATATCCTACCCATAGGTTAACCTGAGCTCACCATCAACCCAAGCTCAATGATCAACCCGAGTTGGGGTCAACCTTAACCCCTAATATGTTGTACTTTATGAAAAATTATACCCCTTTAACATGTAAATATATCTACTCATTATGTAATTGACACATGTATAGGTAATTTTTAATAAATAGATGGACCTCATATAAGATCCACACATTCTGCCAATTGTCTCAACTTCTCTCTATATTCTCTCTCTAAAATTAGGTTGAATCTTAACACCTATTACATTAATTTCTGATATCTTTTTGATGCATTGTTTTGTTTTCCTCCACTTCAATTATGAACATCTATGGGCCTCTTTATTTCTTTCTTTATTTTTGTGATTACTGACTAGGCATTGTTTAATTTTAGACAATATTTCAATAAACTACTTGACATGTTCACTATTCTTAGATTCTTCCTTATGCTTTAGTACAAAAAGCTTTCCTATCATTTCCAAATACCTTATTGGATATGCTACGAAATGGAAGATATGAGTTTAATGAAGATTTTGTTAGCTCATCAATTGAAATAGATGTATATGATTCTGTCATTTAGGAACATGATTTAAGGCTTTCTCACAAAGGTGAAGACTTTGAACTTAGGTTTTGTTTCTTAAAAATTATTTTCTAGATCATACTAATTCTCTCAATAAGTCATGTTGTACTCTGTGTTTTTGTGTTGGCTTCCCATGTAAAAAATATAGTGTGTGTTATTTTACTTAGTGTCCTTTGTGTAAAGTTGGTCACTACAGATTAGTAATTAACACACGCAAATAGTTAGGTACACGTTGTATATAAACATGGTTACATACACCACGGGGTTGGTTTTTGTAGTGTGTATGATAAGTTGAGGGTTGTGGTTTTTGCAAACAAGCGTACTAGCGAGCCGATGTTTTCACTTGAATTTTTAGTTCGTTTCTGATGCAGATATTTATAAATAGTACTTGGTAAGTTTTGAAACAAAAAATGTTACTTTTTAGCATTTCTCCAACAAGCTCATCATGGACCTCTCCAACAGGCTCACCACCACCCATGGAAAAGTGGCTAAGGAAGTGGAAATTCGAGTTCTATAAATACCTCCCTAATTTATTTTGTTTCTTACCTATGGAAAGATGGGTTTGAGTGTCAAGCCAAGTTCATTGCAAAAGAAACATGGAAAGTCCAGGATGATAGAGGTAATGGTAGTTTTATTATCTATCATAATTGTAACTGTTTTATTATTTATTAAGTTATTTGCTATTGAGTGGTCACCTTAAGAAACCTAAAGATGTTACATATAGATATGGTCTTTGTGTGAGTTTACCTCGTTATATCGCCTATTATACGTGATCACTTATTGGGACAATATAATTTGAGTTTGATGTGTGTATGTCCCAACATATTGAAGCATAAACTCTGATTAGAAAACATTTATTATTTAAATGATGTTGGTTTGATATATAATATATGTTGTTATAATTTATTTGCTTTTCAATATTATATTATTTGTGCTTCTACTGTGTCAATTGCTTAAGTGTTCACTTTCTTATCTATGCGAGTTAGGGATAAGTCCTTAAGTAGTTTGCATCTCTTTATTCTGGTAGCATATTGGGTTGTGGACTTTTTCAATTGGTATCACCCTACTGGGCTTAGCTGCACCAATGTTGATCTCGTTAACTCATTTTTTTCAAACTCACATTCTTTTTGCTGGAGTTAAGAGAAGGAGGTAATGTAGATAGACCTCTGTTTTTCAATGGACTTAACTATTCCTATTGAAAATCTAAAATGAGGGTTTTTTATGGTCTTATGTTGACTGTGTGTGGCTCCTTGCTAAAAATTACTGGACATACCCCACTAAAATTGTACCTAACAATAATAGTATATCCCAAAACCTATTATTGAATGGACCAATGAAGAATCCAAGGAGTCTGAATGGATCAATAAAGGGTTTTCTACTATCATCAGAGGTTTGTTACTTTACAAATACAGAAGGATTTAGTGTTGTACGGCTTCTAAACATGTTTGAGATATTTTGGAAACAATTTGTGAAGTTACTTCTATAGTAAAGAAATCCAGAATGTTGTGGGTGAATAGAGATTTTGAATTGTGTATTATGTAAGAAGATGAGACCTTCAACTATTTTTATGCATGATTCTTCAATATTGTGAATTGCTTTCACTATCTAGGTAGACCAATTATTGAAGAAAGAAATTGAAAAAATAATTGCCAGTTTACCCTATATGTTTTATGCTAAGGTCATTGTAATTGAATTAATGTACATACCAGGTGAAGTCACTGTAAATTAGCTAGAAAGAGTTTATGACTCAACACACTACCAGGATAAAGAGATATATACTCCTTAACGACTTAACCCTATCTAGCATAAATAGAAAATGCAACAGAAACACAAGTAATATAATATCAGAGAATCATATAACTTAAAGAATATATATTATATATTAAACATAAAGCAAGTAAATAATAATGCTTTTTAATCAAAGTTTAAGCTCATAATATGTTGAAACATACACACCTTAAACTTGGATTGTACTAACACAATATCATATTATGCATAACAATCGATATAACGAGGTAAACTTATATAGAGATTGTATTCATATGGTAACATTCTTCGGTCTCTTAAGGTAACTACTCAGCAGCAAATAATTGACTAATCAATTAATAAGTTATAATACGAATAGACAATAAAACCATGGAATAACATCAAATATACACCCAAGCTTTGAGGTATCTTAAAAAATATCCCTAAGATTTCAACAAATTCAAAAGTACCTCTCAAATATAAAAAAAAAGTTAAATTTAATAGAAGTGAATAGTAATATTTCATAAATAAAAATGGAAGAAATAATCAAAAATCAAGGAATAGCAGAATTAGAAATAGAAGACATCTCATTTTTCACAAGAAATGTTAATAAGTAAAAAAGTTTTGAAGAAACTCAAAAGACAAAACTAAATCTTGAAGAAAGAGATTGATTTAAAGATCCATAATTTTCATTTTTAAGTAAATTATTCCCAAGAAATGACAATTTATTATGGAATAAGTAATAAAAAAAATGGGCATTAATATCACAAATGAAAGGAAGGTATAATATTCCATTAATTAAGAAGAAAACTATATTGAATAAACTATTCAAAATTCTCCAAAAGGATAAAGAAAAATTTGATACATTCATTTAGGAGGAAGTCAAATATTAACAAGTTCATTTCAGAGAAGGAATAGATACATGCATAGAAATAACATTACTCGATAATGGAATAATAAACAGGAAAAATGCTTTGCTAAGAATGATTTATGATAATTTGGGATATGAGAAGTTAAAATTTATAGCATATCCTAGGTGTGCTATTAATATTCATGATAAAACTTAAAACAAGTATTAAGTTTAGCCTATGAATCTAAAAGAGGAGATTTAATGAAAGAAGGAAATCATCCATTTTTAATACACTATATAATTGGGTATTCATTGACACAATCATTATAGTTTAATATATAGATAAAATTAATTTATGAAAATAGATAAAACCTTTTAAGAACTTGGAAAAATAATAAAAACCAAAAATACTGACAGATTTTGAAATTCCATATTAATGGTACTTAGATATCAAGGAGGAACCTCCGATGCCATGAAGAAAAATTAATGTGGTTAAAAATAATAATACACCAAGATTTAGTTTTATAGACAATGAATGAGAAACTTCTAAATAAGAAGTTAAAAAACTAAATGATGAAGTTCAAGTAATGAAATCACTAGTTCATGATGTCATGCTAGGAAGACAATAATGTTTAAGGAAAAATCAAAAAATATATAGTTAGAAATAAATGGAAGCCCATTAGGCATAGCAAAAAAATCAAGCAATCTTAATGATAGCTTTGAGACTTTTAACAAAGAAATTGGATTTAGTCTAGCAATCAAATACGAAATATCTACAATGTATAATTGAAACATAAGAAGAATTATTAAAAGAAATAAAGGAATATGGTTATAATAAACTGCAACAAGATATACGTGTGGAATTTACAGAACTAAGAAAAGATGTATATAACATACATATGAACAATGATATTATAAGTCATAAACATGATCCCTTATAAGTATTAAAAGTGGAACCACAAAGGAGATCAGACATCCTGATACCAAGAAATGAAAGAATAAAAATCTAAAGAAAAAGATATAATTCCAATTTAATGAAATATAGAAAAGTATTAGAAGAAAAATTTAGGAATCTGGAAAATAGGGATATATAAAAATTAATTAGTTTGTTAACACTAATTGATGAAGAATTAGAAGAACATTATAGTAAAAAACTTTGTACAAATAAAGAGGAAGGTGATATGATAATAATCAGTGAGATTGATTCTGCATCATAAATCATAACCCCAAGAGATCATATAAAACCAATTTTATTACCAGTTCCTTACCAAGAAGAAACATCTGATCCATATAAGGAATAAAGGAATAGGCAAAGGTCAAGAGAGCCTGACAGTACCAATAAAACAAAACAACCATCCAAAATGGTTCATATAGCTGATGGTTCCACCATTCATAGGAATAGTCTAGGTTTTGTTTCGACCTCTACCCTATCTATTCTTGGGGTTTTCCATGTACCTGACCTATCCTATAATTTATGCTCTATGGGACAGTTAGCTGAACTAGGATATTGCTTTATTTTTTACTATTCTGGATGTATTGTGCAGGATCCAAGGACAGGGAAAGGGCTTGGGACCGATCCTAGGGTCAGGTGTATGTTTCCCGTAAACAATCTTCATCTTCCACATGTTGCTCCTGCCTCTGTTGCTGCTACAACTACTGCAGTTTCTTCCTTACCTTCTCTAGCACTTTGGCATTCTCGTCTTGGTCATGCCCCATCCACTCAGGTACAATAGTTAGCTTCTAAAGGTCTATTGAGTTCTGTGTCCAAAGATAATTTTGATTGTACTTCATGCCAGTTAGGAAAACAGCCAACTTTACCTTTCAATAATAGTAAATTTATCTCTAATAGTATTTTTGAGTTAATTCATTCTGATGTTTGGGGACATTTTCCTGTTACTAGTATTGGTGGATCTTGATATTTGGTTGTTTTTATTGATGATTGTTTTCGTTATAGTTGGATCTTTCCAATGAAATCTCGTTGTGAAATCTTACCAATATACAATGACTTTGCAAAAATGGTTGAAACACAATTCTCCTAACATATCAAAACTTTTTGATCTGATAATTCTCTTGAATATACTCATAATTATTTTCAAGCTCTGTTACACTCCTATGGCACTGTACATCATCTAACATGTCCAAGAACCTTTCAACAAAATGGTCGAGCCGAAAGAAAACTTTGTCATATTCTTGACATTGTTCGTGCTCTTCTTCTTTCTGCCAAAGTTCCTGCCCCATTTTGGGGTGAAGCCACTCTTTATGTTGTTTATGCCATTAATCACATTCCAAGCGCTATCATTCGTAATCAGACTCCGTATGCGCACCTTTTTGGGTCATCTCCTAACTATCATTACCTTTGCTCATCCGGATCTTCCTGTTTCATTCTTCTCCAACCTCATGAACACAACAAACTTGAGCCTCGATCTAGACTTTATGTTTTTCTTGGTTATGGTGAAACTCAAAAAGGGTATCAATGTTATGATCTTGTCTCACATCATCTTTGTGTTTCATGAAATGTTGTCTTTTGGGAACACATCTTATTTGTTAAACTTTCTCACTTTCATTCTTCCCTAACTAATTCAAATGTTTTAGAAATATTTCCAAATGAATCTCATGTTCCTTCTACAGATACTCCTAATCCACCTTTGGACTTCACTATTCAATCTTCATATATATTTTATGATTATCCTAGACAGGTTGTAGAAGAACATGTTGATAACAAGCTACCCCACCTTGAACATAGGTCCTCTACTCTTGCTCCACCTGACGATCCTCCACAAGACATTCCACCTCACCACTCAACCCGGGGAAGATGCATTCCTACACATTTACTTGACTATCATTGTTACACTCCACGAGCCTCACATCTATCGTGAGGCATCTACTAACCCTTTTGGCAGATTGCAATGAAAGAAGAAATTGATGCATTAACCAAAAACCATACTTGAGATCTAGTTACTCTCTCTCCTGGTCAGTTTGTGGTTCGTAGTAAGTGGATCTATAAGATCAAGACTCACTCTGATGGGTCCATCAATTGTTACAAGGCTCGTCTTATAGTAAAAGGTTTTACACAAGAGTATCGGATTGATTATGAAGAGACTTTTGCTCCAGTTACCCATATTTATGCTGTTCGTACCCTCTTAGTTGTTGCCACTGCAAGTAAATGGGACCTTTTTCATATGGATGTCAAAAATGCATTCCTTAATGGGGATCTGTATGAAGAAGTCTATATGTAACCTTTTCCTAGTCTTTTTGTTGAAACAAATAAGGTTTGTCACCTTCGACGAACAATTTATGGCCTTAAACAAGCTCTACGGGCATGGTTTACCAAGTTCAGATCCACCATCCTTCGCTTGGGTTACACTGCTAATCCTTATGATTCTGCCTTATTTCTTCGTCGCAATGATAAAGGCACCATTTTGCTTCTCCTATATGTGGATGATATGATCATAACTGGTGATGACCTCAGTGGCATTCAAGAACTCAAGGATTTTCTTAGTCAGTAGTTTGAGATGAAAGACCTTGGACATCTCAGCTACTTCTTGGGTCTTGAGATCACTCGTTCCACGGATGGTCTTTATATTACTCAAGTTAAGTATGCATCTGACCTCTTATCTTAAGCTGGACTCACCGACAACAAGACTGTTGATACTCCAGTTGAACTTAATGCATATCTCACACCATCGGAAGGGCAACCATTATCTAATCCCTTTATTTACAGACGATTGGTTGGAAGCCTGGTTTATCTTACAATTACTCGTCCAGACATTTCTTATGTTGTTTATTAGGTGAGCCTGTATCTGTCTGCTCCACGATCAACTCACTATGTTGTTATTCTGTGTATTCTACGATACTTGAAAGGCACTATCTTCCATGGCCTTTTCTACTCATCTCAGTCTCCTTTAGTACTTTGTGCATTCTCTGATGCTAATTGGGCAGGAGATCCCACCGATCAAAGGTCCAGTACAAGTTATTGCTTTCTCCTTGGTTCTTCTTTGATTTCTTGACGAAGTAAGAAACAAACCTTCGTGGCCCGCTTCAGTACTGAAGCAGAATATCGTGCTCTTGTTGATACCACATCTGAGATCATTTGGCTATGATGGCTCCTTAAGGATTTAGGTGTGTCCACATCCTCTACAACTCCCCTTTATTGTGATAATCAGAGTGCCATTCATATTGCTCACAACGATGTCTTCCATGAACGGACTAAACACATCAAGATTGATTGTCACTTTATTCGCTCTCATCTTTTCCATGGTGCTCTCAAGCTTTTCCACGTAACCTCTAACGATCAACTTGCAGATATCTTCACTAAGGCACTTCCCAAAGGATGAACTCGTAATTTGGTTGATAACCTCAAGCTGGTCTCACATCCATCTTGAGTTTGAGAGGGCTGTTAATATATATCTAGTAACATATTAATGTATATATATTTGCTAATGCATATCTATTTACTTTCGGCATATCTATATCTAGTTATTTTAGACATATTTAGTTTACTTGTAACTCCTATATAAAGGCACCATGTATATTCATTTAATTACAGAATAAAATACAATCATTAAGTATTTCTAACAAAAACAAATAATCCAAGTCTATTATTGAGAAGATCCTGAGCTGCTAGAAAAATGACCCAAGTCATGATATAAAAATAACCCAAGTCTCTTGTTGAGGTGAACCCATAGCTGATAGAAAAATAATCCAGAAAATAACCTAGAAACAATTACAGATTCGTGGCACAATCTGAGCAAGGTAGAATCATGACATAAGTTGTTGCTTACAAGTTGGTTTTCAAGTGGGTTCTCAAGAGAGGTTAGGAGGTGGGCACACAGGAGAGGCTTGGGGATCAATAGTGGTGGCAAAGCAGGAGACCATGTTGGCTTGCTACTGGTTGGAGCAGCGGATAATAATTTTTTTTCTTTTTTTGAAGCTCTAATACCAAATTTATTCAAAAACTTAATATTATTATTAGTGTCGTAGTGTGTTTATAAAAATATATAAACTTATAGAATAAGTGATAATGATAAATAATGTTAATTATATTTAAACTAGTAGAAATTATCCTAAAAAAACTAGAATAAATACAATATATATATCTATATAAGTTAACTATTTTAGAGAAAGAGCTGACACCTTGTGCTTCATTCTCAACAAGCATGAACAAATCGTTTAGGGGAAAGAGGGGGATGATAAAGTTGTCAACATAATTGAGACCTCTCATATTAGCATGGTATTTACGAATTTTTAACATGTAATCAAAGACGTTAAGCTCTTAATGACAATTATTGAATAGCAATGTATATCAAGGTGGTGATCAAGTTGATGTTCCCAAATATTATAAAGATAATTTACAAGGCATTGGTAGTCCAATGACTAGGATAAATACAAAGAGGATGAATGATGCTTTGCAAGGCTTGATCATGGAAGTACAATACAAAGAAGTTGTGTTGGAAGAATCAAAAAATAAATTCAAAGATTCTAAAGCTTCACCAAGGATGATCTATTACCTTTTTATGCAAGGGATAGATTTTAAAGATCAAGTATGGAGCAAAGATTGATTTAGGGAATGATTTTTTTTTTGTTTTAGTTAATTATGTGCCTTTTATGTCTCACAATTTTTATTTTCCTAAATTGTAGACTTTTTATTTTAAATCTTTTAGTCTTTTACTTTTTAAGGTTGGATTAGGCCCAATCCACAACTAAATAGACCCATTATGCGCATTTCATCAAGGAATTTTTCTTTTAGAGTTTCTTGCTTATAAAGAAGAACAGCTATATAATTTGGAGGCAAGAACGAATATCATTAATGAAAAGTATATTTCATAAAACGTTTTCTTTGTCTTCTTATGTTCTTGATTGAATGCTTGAATTCAACTTATCAAATGGAGTAATCATCATTTGCGGCGTCTCAAGATTGTAGTTTTAAAGACTTTATTTCCATAAGGTTTTAATCTGATCATCTTAAACATGCTCTTAACAATTCAATCGTTCATATTCCTTAAGTTCCTAGGTTCTTAAGATTGTTGGCCTAGAGGGTCTTATCATTTGGTATAAGAGCCCCTTAGTTGTTGAAAACTGGCTATCTATCTTCATCTATCTTGGTTTTGAATTCTAGATTTCAAAAAAAAAATTATTTGATTGTTTTCTGCTTTCTTGAGTCACAAATCACAAAAACAAAATTTGTCCTTTTGAGTCTTGTGTTTTTTTTCAATTTCATTGTCGTTCTTTTCGTATTTAGATTTTGTTTCATAGTTTTCTTTGAATTATTCATATTTTTTTCTTGTTCTTTATTTCTATGTTTAATCTATTTTTGTTCTTAAAAAAAAGGAAAAAAAAGGTTGTTGTTCAGTTTAAAAAAAATTGATAAAACAGAGTTGAAACTTTAAACGACCATAACTTTTGACTCGTGTAACGAAACAATTATTATAATATATCAAATCAAATATCGTTTTAATTACTATAAGTATAATTGGGCTACACCTATGTTTTTGCAATATTAGGTTCATTATATTTACTCATATTATTTAGGTTATTAAAGATACAAATTGATATTTGTTGATTTTCTCTTTTTGGTATGAAAGTGTTCTTAGGCGGGGTCGAGATTCTTTTGTTTAATATTTATTAACTAATATCCTTAAATGGGGCCTATTAATTAATTAAGTATTAAATTTTAGCTTTATTTCTAAGAAAATAACAAACCATCTAATCACAACTTTAGGCAGAGTCAGTTAATTAGACTTTATTCAAGGTGTCTAAATTAAACCTAAGAATTTAATTATTCAAGTACTAACTTTCAAGTTTTAAAACCATTATTTAAAATATGTTGTCAATACATTTTGAAATAATAGTTCTTATAAAAAACTTTTGAAATAGAGCTTCACGCTGACTACGAGACGATTGTACCAACAAATAAAAGAACACTACTCTAAATGAGACTAGATAATTAAATCTTAAAATCTAACTTTCATATTTAAGTTTGTAATGAAAAATAATAGATTTCTCTCTATCATCCTTAATATAAAATCTTGAATAAAAAAATTAATTTATTTTATAGAAATGTTTTACCTATTTAATATTTTGCAAGCATAACAACATTATTATTATATCATATTTACAAACAGCCAATCATGTTAAATTTAATCACAAATAAATTAAATATAAAATATAAGAATAAAACATAAAAATATAATTGTAAAGAATCCATTAAAATTATACCTTAAAAGAATCTTTACAAAAGTTTGATGCTAATTCTGTTGATGGAAAACCTCCAAACGGATTTGCATCTCCGCTTATTGAATCAAAAAATAAAAATCTATAAAAACATAGCTAGTTCTTCTAAAAAAGAGAAGAAATTTAAAAATAAAAACTAAAAAAAAACTTTCTAGAGAGAGAAAGAGTTCATAAAATTGGGTGTTTTGCAATGAGGGAAGAGGGTCTTTTTATAGGTGAGAAAAGGGACAAAAAAGGGGGAAAATATTTCAAAATCTGAATTTGGACGAGTTTGGACAGGTTGCCACGTGTATGGGATGCTAAAATTTTAGCAGACAGGCAGTTGGCGTGACAGACGGGTGTGGGAAGTGCGAGGGACACGGTGAGGAGTGTGCTCGCATATGTAAAAAAATCAACACAGCGTGTGTCAAACATGTGCTAGCTGCGTGCGCTGGCAGGGCATGTGCCAACCATGTGCAAAGTGTGCTAGGCGTGCGTCAGCATGTGTTGAGCTAAGCGCAGATGGGCTGTTACATGAAAGCATTAGCGCATATAAGCAGCTGCGAGCAAGATTTCACACTTTTTGACATTTTTGACCCATATTTTTCCATCTTTTTGACTATTTCTCATTTTCTTTTCAATATATTTGTGATGAATTGCCTCCAGTATTTTTCTTCATGTCTTTAAGTTTTTTGGAACAAAAATACCTGAAAGACAATAAAAATACCCATGATTCAGAAAATACAAATTTATATAAAATATGATAAAATCATACAAATATAAATCTATTTAATCAATTAAATTACATTAAATCATGGTAATTTTAGTGTTTTTTAAGCACTCATCAAGTGTCTTGAAAAATTGTAATCCTCGTCATTTTCAATATCAACCTACCAAGTAGTTCTAGACAAAATTTCACTATGTGATGCCATCAAAGCAACACATTCATTTTATTTAACTTCACCCATGGAAGTGCTTTCTTCAACACCATTGTTGTTAATATTCTCTCCTTTCTAGAAAATCCCAAACTTCTTTAGAAATCTTATACGATGACAAACATTCAGCTTCAATAGACCAAACGACTCCTAAGATTGCATACAAACCCCTTGCAATTCTTGTCACTTTTTAGAAGCTCCTTTTTGGTCCAATCCTCCAAAAGCTTTGGCCTTACTATGTCATCTTCATGAATTTGGGAAGGAAGCTTCCACCCACTCTCGGCTCGATCATCATACAATCTCAAATAAGAATGCATATGAGATCTCCAATAAAAATATTCAATGTCATTGAACTAAGGAGATCCACTAAAATTCCTCTTATTTCGGAAGTCATTTTAACTTACAAAAAGAGAAACACATAAGAGAAAAGCAAATATCAACACCTGAGCAGTTAAGACCAATAAGGTGTACATGCTTTAATACTAATTAAATTTTCATATTTGGTACTAATAGACCAAGAGGGGGGGAAGACAATGACTTTAAAGACATCTAAAACTTGCTTGTAGTGGAAAATAGATAACACACACTACAATAGATAATAAACAAGTAGTAAAGAAATAAAGCTTTCCAGTCAACTCAAAGTCGTCCTATGTATAAAAAATATTTGGCAAGAGGACTGATAATAATAATGCAATATGCAATCATACATAACACATCATGTAACGTGGTAACCATATATGATCCAAAAGCTATGAGGAAATAACCACGGATTGCACAACAAGAACCGACTATAAGCAATAAGCAAATCAATAATTCATAACTAATTAGTAATATAAACATAAATACTTTTATCAGTTAGAGCACTACGCTTAATTGTGATTAATGACACCTTATGATGTCTACACAGCAACACAATCAAATGGATTTAGCTTTCCCCAAAGCTTTACCACCATAAACTATGGTATAATCAACAACGATTCAATATAGTGAAAAATAATGTATGATCATACACAACATATCATGTAACATGGTAAACCATATATATGATCCAGAATCTATGTGGAAACATCCATGAGTTACATAGCAACCATTGGTAGCAAGCAATAAGTAAATCAACAATTAACAACTAATCAAAAATATAAACACAAATATCTCTAACAATTAGAGCACTATGCTCAACTATAACTAATGCTACCTTACGATGTTTACATAACAACACAATCAAATTGATCATGCTCATCTCCAGAACTCCACCACCATGTAATGTATAATCACTAATGACTTAGTACAGTGAAAAACAACTTGGTTAAGGAAACTCCTATGCTCATGAATCTAGATACAACAACTACATCTTGGTTTTAATTCGATTAATTAAACCTCCTAAAACAAGTTTTCACAAATTCACTTTTAAAATGTATTAGTGGTATACTGAACCATAAAACAATTTAAAAATTAAGTTTGAAATTTCAAGAGTTCCCCCCTTTTTGTAATTAATTAACAAAACCGCTAAAAGTGGGGTATTTAAAGAGAGTTTCTCAACTCCTAATTGCGTCATTGACTACACGGCAAGAATAATTGCCACAAAAGATCTCACTAGGTGTCATTCTATGAACCTTTGTAGGCCTCACCGATCAATTAACAAGCAAATTAAGTGGACCACGCGACACACATCATATAGGTTTGCAAGATCTCGGTGAGCAATCTAGAAATTTAATTTTTCATTTTTAAAAATATCGAGTAACTTTCTCCAAATACTCCAAAAAACCAACAAAGAAAATACAATTAAGCTAAACATGCAAATTATAAGTTAAACCCCTAAAGTGGTGTGTATCATTCAAACATACAAATTGTATCATACCCATGAGTGATACTAAACCATCAGTAAGCAATCGTATATAAGGATAGAAAAATACACTAAGTAAGATATAGATTCCATGTTTTACACGAATGAATGCCAAAACACCCATGAAACCTTACAAATTACAAATTAATATGAGATAGGGAACTAGGATAAGATATTTAAGAATTGGGAAAAATTAGAAAGAGGTAATTAGGGTGTGGGATTTAAGAATTGGGAATTTGATGGGAGAGCTGGAGAGCAGAAGGATTATAGGGCTCATTAGCTCTGATTTTTAACATATAAACACATGTCCTAGTTCTATTTATAGGATTACCCTTGCAATAAAATAAATATCATCTCTTAATCAAACCCCTAATTTAAAAATTAAATGCATAATCCTAATTGATAAAATCCTAATAATATCTAAGCTTTCGTGATTGATAAATATTAAAACAAAATCCTAATATTGTGCAAGTTTTCATAACTATTAATTGATTTATTCTTTTAAAAAAACAATAGACACTAAAGTCTTATTTTTTATTAAATAAAGAAAACATTATACAATGGAATTCAAACCTAAGTCCATCATTAATACATTAAGCTTTGTAGCATTCTTTTACAGTAACTTCTACCTATATTGTGACCGCAATTTAATATTCTCTTTGGTGTGTTTCATTTTGTTTTGGTTTGAAAGGTTTGTTGCTTTTGTTAATCCAATTTCTTTACTATCTATACAGTCATGCAAGCGGTCACGTCCCAAAAAATGGTTACGTGACATTGGAAGGGGTAAAAATTTTAAAGTATAATTAAAAGAAGTTGAAAGAATTTATTTGATAAAACTTCAATTTAATTTGGGATATTTTTATTTAAAACATAATTCGACAAAATTATTTAAATTACAAACTATAAAATATAGATATTAAAAGTAGAATTCATTTTTACATCATGTCTTAGAATTTACTCAGGAAAAAAATATTACAAAATGAAATACAAATTTATAGCCTAAAGTTCTCTTCTTTTTCCTCATCTTTAAGTCATGCACCACTTTTCAAATCCTAATATGAAGGTAAGGAAAAAAAAGGGTGAGCTATACAAAGCTTAATAGAAGTTTACTCTATTATACATTTCCACCAAATAATTATGCATGATGTTTATTAATGAAATTTCATGAAATGTAACATTATCATTATACATAGTAGAGAGATTTTTATAAAAATCTCGGGTATACCTCTACCTTTTTTCTGGGAAAACTAAGGGAAAGTAGAGTATAGGTATTTCAATGCATGCCAATATAAAACATGATACATAAATCCAATGCATGATATGCAATCCCTTATGTATTGATAATCCAAATGCATGGACATATGTATGATCCAACTCCAATATGTATGTGGGCCTACCTCTAACTCCATGTAGAACCACAATACATATGGTACATGTATCCATCAAAGCATGCCATATTGGCCCTCTTTTAAGGTCTAGAACACATGTGCCCTTGTGCAAACCGTAGTAACAAATTTGAGACCCAATAGGTAGCAAGTTACAAATACAAAGGGGAGCCCAACTTTGAGGCCCATGTGTAAGCATCATGGTTATCCATATTCACAATAATCCACCACTGTAACCATTCAAAATTGTAACAATCCATGATCAATAATCATGACTAGAAAGTCTGATCATAAGGCAATATAGATGAAGAAACTCTTATGATACTTGTGATGCAAATGCAAATTTATAGTCTATCAAAGTCTGTAGTCTACAACCATTGGCCCATTGGTACCATACTCTACAAGATAACATACAAGAAACTCCTCACAAAATAAACCATTTCTTATGATGCATGTATTAAAATTCTTGGATGCCATATCATATTTTCAATATTCATTTCACAACATTTAATAACATATTGTTAATAATATTTCTAATATTATCATATTGTTAATAAAATCATTGTATCTGATTTCCCACTTTTATTCATAACATATGATGTAGGATAGTTTTTTTATAAAAATAATGCATGAATTTAGAAAATTTAGAGTAAGAACCCTTACCTCGAATCCTTGACTTGAATTCTTGGATATTTGTCCTTAAAATGTTCTCCAATTATTGCCAAAAAGTTCGAAAAACTTAGGGAGAAGATGTATTAGAATGTGGAAGAAATGAAGGAAGGAAAAGTCTATGAAAAATGGGTGGCTTGACTACCATATTATAGCCAACTGTGGGAGCTCGCCAACAATGGTGGTGAGGTGGTAAAGATAGATCCAATTCTTCACATGAAACTTTTGTGTTACATCCTTACATTATAAAATATTATTTAGAATTTATTTTTGGGTACTATAATTATATATAATTAAATTATGGGGTTTTACATCCTTTTCTCCTTAAATAAAACTTTATAGTTCTTCAAAAAAGTAAGGATACTTCAAATGAACCTTTGACTTTAGCTCATAAGTTGCATCTTCAACACTGTGATGTTTGCACTGAACCTTCACTAACGGTATTTCTCTTATTCTAAAGTTCTTGATTTGAAAATCGATTATTGCCACAAGTTCTTCTTCATATGATGCATCTTCTTATAATGGTAGTTTTTTCCACTCCAATATAGTGTTATGATCCCATTGACCCTTCTGTAAGACAGTCACATGAAAAAATTGTGAACTTTTCACAATTCTTAGGGTAATTCCAACTAATATAACATGTTACCAATTCTCTTGATAATTCTAAATTGTTCAATAAAGTGTGGTATTAACTTTCCTTTTATTTTGAAACAAGTTACTCCCTTTCAAGGTTGAACCATGAAAAAAAGGTAGTCATCTACTTCAAAGTTTAGTGGTCATCATCTATGATCAACATAAATCTTATACCGACTTTGAGTTGTTCAAAGTTTGTCTTGTACGATGCAGATCCTTTCATTTATTTCTTTAATGAGATCATTTCTTATTATACTAAAATCTTTGTATTTTACCCAGCACAATAGAGATCTATATGATCATCTATACAAGGCTTCATAAAGAGGGCATTCCAATACTAGCATGATAACTATTGTTGTAGGCAAGCTCAACCAATGGTAAGTGCTCACTCCAATTTCCCTTGATTTCCATAACACAAGCTCGTAACATATCTTCTAACATCTCAATGTCTCTTGTACACATCTCCATAATTGTGTAGTAAACTTTGGATCTCGAGTTTTGACAAGACTGAATTTTGTTGATGTTTTATGATGATCAAAAATTACCCATATGGAATCATGATTTTTGAGAAGTTTATGGTAATGCTTATAAAAAGTCCATGGTCATGTCATCTTATATCCATTCTGGTATTAGAAGTGGCTGAAGTGGTCGCATTGGTTTATTGTGTTTTGCCTTCCCTTATTGACATATCATGCAATTTGCTACAAACCGCAGGACATCTTTCTTCATTCCTTTCCACCAATAGGTCTTTTCTAGATCATGATACATTTTTGTACTTTCAAGATGTACCTTAAATTTTGGATCTGTGTGCTTTTACCATAATTTCTTATCTCTAATAAATATCAATAGGTGCCACAATTTTTCCATGGAAATGAAATGCTCCTTTATTGTAATTCTTTCCTTCCATCATTTATCCTTCATTCATCATACACCGTACTTCATAAATTTTAGGATTATTTGATTGGGTTGCCTTGACGATCTCCAATAAGGTAGGACTAGTTACGAGGTTGTAATGTTCCATAGCATGAGTGTTTTGTCAAGGATCCAACATCATTTGTGCAATGAAGCCTAACTTACAAATTAAAGCATCCACTATAGTATTAGCTTACTAGAGTGATATTGCAAAGTAAGTCATAATCCTGAAAATACTCTATCCATCTTCTTTGTATCAAATTGAGATCTCTTTCAGTGAAAATATATTTAAGACTCTTGTGATCCTAAAAAATTGGAATTTGGCTCCAAAAAGGCACATCTCCACATCTTTAGAGAAAGGACCACTACTGCTAACTCTAAGTCATGAGTTGGGTAGTTTCTCTCATGAACCTTGAGTTTTTGTGATCCATAGGCAACTACTATATCATTTTGCACTAGTAAGTCATGTTTCCAATTCTTGGAATTCCTTTTCACAAGTTTCATCTTACAAGAATTTGACTCCTTTTTGAGTTAGTCCTAACAAAGGTGCATTAATCTTTGAGAAGTCTTGCACAAAACATCAATAGTATATAGCCAACCCAAGAAACTTCATATTTTAGTCACATTCCTTGGTTGACTCCCATTTAATACTACTTCAATATTTGAAGGATTCACAGCATTTTCACTTCCTGATATAACATGTCCAAATAATTGAACTTTGGTAAGCTAGAAGTCAGACTTCTCAAAATTTTCATACAATTCGTGCTCCTTTAAATTTTTTAAGGCAATCTTGAGATGTTGTTCATGTTATTTATGGATCCTTGAATAAATCAATATATCGTCAATAAATACAACGATAAATTGATCTAAGTAAGATTGAAATACCCTGCTTATTAAATCCATAAAAGCAACAGAAGCATTTTTCAATCCAAATGGCATGACACAAAATTCAAAATGCCCATACCTCGAATAGAAAGTAGTTTTGGGTATATCTAAATCTCTGACCCTTAGTTGGTGATATCCCGATATAAGATCAATCTTTGAAAAGAAACTTTCTCCTCCAAGTTGGTCGAATAATTCATCAATCTGAGGTAACAGATACTTGTTCTTTATGGTTACCCTATTCAATTGATGATAATCAATGTAGATTTTGAAACTTCCATCCTTCTTCTTGACAAAAAAATAGGTGCTCCCTAGAATGATGAACTCGATTGATTGAATCTTTTTGCTAACAACTCATCTAACTAATCCTTTAGTTCTTGTTTTCTTGCAGGTACCATACAATAAAGAGTGATGGATATTGGTGATGCTCTAAGATACAACTTGATCACAAAATCGATTTTGTGAGATGGGGAGTCTAGGTAATTCTTCTAGAAACATATCATAATATTTGTTTACCACTATTATTTGTGCTAAGCTTCTTCCATTGTCTATGTCTACTTCTAAAGCATTTAGAAGAGTCATTATTGTTTGGTTCCGTCTTTAGCCTAGGCAGCATTTAAGTAAAATGCTAGAAGGGTTTTTACCCTTTTTTTTGCCATAAAATTGGATTTCTATCCCTTTAAGAGTTTGGACGGTAACTTTTCTTCAAAGAAATTTATAATCGCTTGATACTTGGTCAATGAGTCCATTCCTAAAATGATGTTGAAATAATTCATATCGAGTATAATGAGATAAGTTGTGAATTGATGACCATTGAAGCAAATCGAACATTTTTTGCAAATAAACAAGAAATTCGAAGAGACTTTGAAAGGAGTATTCAAAGTAATAGAGGTTTCAATGGCTTCATAATTAAGTTTTAACATTTAGGAACAAACTAATGAAATGAATGAATGAGTGGAAACAATATCAAAAAGAAATCAAATCCAAGAGTGATATAATAGAATTGTACCTCCCATAACATCATTGATTTTGGTTTCTCCTTGTCTACCAGCTTTGTAAAGGCTTGACCTTACATTCTATGTTCCTGAGTGGAAACACTTTTACCCTTGTTATTTCCATGGATAGATGGATGATGTTGAAAATATGGTGTCGTATTGGGAGATAGATGGAAAGTTTTCCTAAAAAATTGGTAGGATCTTGAGGATTATTCTTGGAATGATCTTCTCGATTGTTGAAAATTTTATTGATGATGTCGACCAGTTTGTTGACTTCACCCTTGAGAATTCCACTTGGTATTTAAAGCTCCAAAATTAGAAATTGACTAGATCCTCCTCTATATTGTCTGGTGGTAAGCTGGGGACAATTGTACTTGAGGTATCCCTATTGGTTGCAATTGTGACAAGTATAAGGGTGATACCGAGGAATTTTAAATGAATTACTAATGATCCACCCTATTGTCTCCTTTGTCAAAATTTATTTTCTTTTCCTTTATCCTTTGTCTTTTGAGATAACGTGGTTGCCTTTAACTGTTCTGTATTGACTTGTTTGATTCTATAAGCTACTATTAAGGTTCTAGTGTAGGTTTGTATGCCTTAATACATTAGTTGCATGAGTATATCTTCTCGTAGACCAATAAAAAACTTTGTCAAAATCCCTTGCTATTATATTTTCCACATACCTTCATAGTTAATTGAAATGATTCTCATATTGTGTGGCATTCATGTTGTATTGCTTAAGATTCATAAGTTCGACCATTTTTTTGAATTTTGTAGTCTCATTAAAGAATCTTTCATAAAACAACTCAAATTATTCCCATATGACTGTCTCTACATCTCTTCCTCTACTGATAGAGTTCCACTGGTAATCATCTTGTCCTACTAGTTTGTATGTAGTTAAACCAACTCTAAAATGTGCAAGGATGTTTAGGGCATTCATTTTCTTATTAATTTCCTCAATCCATCTTGTAGCAACATCCAAATTGGAGATACCATAAAAAAAGTGATTGTATCATCTTTTTAAATTCTTTGAGGTAGTAAGCTCTACCTCTTTATTCAAGCTCTCTGCCCGGAGTAATTAACCTTCATATCACATGTAAGAGACCATGATTTTCATCTATGTCTTGTGTGGGTTGCTCTCTAGCTTTCCCTACAAGTGGGTTCTTAGTCACATTTCTTTTTGGAGGCATGTTGAGACAAAAATGGTTAAAAGAAATTTAAATATTATGAATGAATATTATTCACAGGAGATCAGAACCATACTCTGATACCAAAATGTCACTTCTCAAAAAATGGGTACGTGAGATAGGAAGGGGTACATTTTTTAAAGTATAATTAAAAGAAATTCAAATGATTTACTTAATAAAACTTCAATTTTATTCGAGATATCCCTATTTAAAACATAATTTAGCAACACTAATTAAATTAAAAATCATAAAATACATATATTAAAAATAAGATTTACTTTTATATCATGTCTCAGCATTTACTCCAAATAAAGGTTACAAAATAAAATACAAATTTATAACTTCAATTTGATCTTTTCTTTTTCCTTATCTCTGAGTCATACACTACTTGTCAAATCCTAATCTAGAGGTAAGGGGAAAACGGGATGAGCTACACATAGCTCAGTAATAGTTTACTCTATTATACATTTCCAACAAATAATTATGCATGATGTTTATTAATAAAATTTCATGAATGGTAACATTTTCATTATACATAGTATGGAGATTTTTATCACAAATTTTGTTTGTACCTATACCTTTTCGCTGAAAAAACTGAGGGAAAGTACATATAGGTATCCCAATGCATGACAATATAAAACATGATGCATAAATCCAATAAAACTTTATGCAACCTCGTATGTATTGATCATCCAAATATATGGGAATATGTATAGTCCAACTCCGAGATGTATGTAGGCCTACCTCTGACACTATGTATGACCACAATATATATGGCATATGTATCCATCAAAGCATGCCATATAGGCCCTCGTCTAAGGTTCCAAAACACATGTGCCCTTGTGCAAACACAATGCATGGTCTAATTTTGAAAACCATGTTTGAGCATCCTAGTAGTCAATATCCATAAAAGTCCACCTCTATAATAGTCTACCAATATAACAATTCATAATTGTACCAATCCATTATCAATAATTACAACCAGAAATCCAATCACAAGGCATCATAGATGGAAACCTCTTATGATACATGTGATGCAAATGTGTACTTGTAGTTTGTCGAAATATGTTTACTGCAACCAAATAGCCCATGAGGTACCATAGTACGCAAGACAATTAACAGATAACTCCCCAAAAAATAAATCATTTCTCATTATGCATGTATCAAATTTCATGGATAACATATCACATTTTCAATATATTCATTTCACAACAACATTTGATACTTGTTTTATATACAAAACAATTTCAATGTATGCATAATAAAAGGAAAAGTGTAAGAATAATGGGTTGTTTGGCCATCATTTTAGAGCCAACCAAGGGAGCTCACTAGGGAGGTCACCAATAGTGGTGGAAAGGTGGTGAAGATTGTACCCAATGTTTCCCGTTTGATCCATTTTTTCACACAAAACTTTTCCATTGTCCCTACATTGTATAGAAATTTTTAGAATTTGTTTTTGGATAGTATAATTATTTATAATGAAATTATGGGGTTTTATGCAAGATACCAATATTAACAAATGAGCTTAAAGCTTTAGGGTCATTCAATGACCCTATAATGGGTTAGTCAAATGGAGAGTATGAATAGATGGAGGAGGGTGACTCCGAAGTAGTTGCATTCCTTATTGATTTGTTTTGCGAGTACACCAAGGAAAATCTGGTGGATCCTCCAACTATTCAAGATCTCTACAAAATGTTGCTTTCACATACAAATGACTTACCAGGTAAATATATTTAGGAATAACAATAGCTTGTTTCCTCACCTGAAATTTTTATAGCTTTAGAATGTTATAGTATATTAATATTACTAAATATATTTTGAATGATCGATTGAGTTACTTAGGTTTGATTAAGTCATTATACTAGTTACATTTGGTAGACGGCGTAACATTGTTATCTGTACTAGTAATTTAACTGGAGATTTGTAAACTTGATAGGTCATTCAGTTTATATTATTCAAAATTATTGAGTGTTCATGTAACTTATATAGACATTATGTAGACCTGGTGAAGTTATTAATGCCTTCAAATTTTTATTTTGCATAAAAAAATCTAGCAAGTCATTTCACTTTTTCTGAACTTGCCTCACATTCTTTGTTGAAGTTTATCAAGGGTAAGGCAAGTTCTAGATAAAAATAAGCTACTATCTATCTCTTTCTCATAATTATGTAACCATCTTAACAAAAGCGGTGTCTAATCTAAAGTTGAAGTGTTTCTTGGAAATGAAACATTCACACAAATAACTTTTATTCAAACTCAAAGAAATATTACAAGAGCACTCTCATTCAAAATACAAGATACTACAACTCACTCTTATTTAGGCTTAGCTTCTTCACTCACTTAGAAGCTCTTAATTTTTCTTGAGGCCTAAACTAAAATGGGGAAGGGTATTTATACTATTTAAGAACAATCCTACACCATACAAATAAACTAATCCAAAATTACAATAACCATATACCTCATTCTTCTACATCACTCTAATAATATTTTTAAGTTACCAAATGATTCACATGCATAATTACCACACCCTAGAAGATTCTAGATAGAAGGCTTGTAGTTTTGATTTAATTTGTGGACTTGGCGAGCTCTAATTTGATTGGGTTTGGGCTCTCATAATGGATCAAATTTATGATCCAACACCCTCCCTTAAACTTGATCTTGTGACCCCTAGTAAGTTCCTTAATCTTATGAAGTCTTCGCTTGTTAATGACTTGGTAAAAATATCCACCACTTGATCTTATGACTTCACATATTCAACTTGCACATCCTTTCTTGAAACATAATCTCTTATATAGTGGTAGTGATTATTGATGTGCTTGCTTTGATTATGGAAGACTCAATTCTTTGCTAAGATAATGGTTGACTTGTTATTGATACAAACCTTGGTCGACTCTTCTTTTATCAAGCATATCTTCTTGAATATTTTTCTAAGCCAAATTACATGACAAATGCATGAGGTAGCAACAACATATACCGCTTCACAAGTGGACAATGTGACAATTGGTTGTTTCTTTGACATCCATGTGAAAAAATATCTCCCATGAAAAATATGAATCCAGTATTGCTCCTTCGATTATCTATGTCTCCATCCTAATTACTATCGCCATATTCAACAAGCTTGTAATCATTAGAAACTCAATAGAAAAGGCCAAAGTCAATCGTACCTTTTAGATAGAAAATAATTCTCTTTGCGGCTTTAAAGTGGGTGATTGTTAGAGATTCCATGTAGCGATTAACCAATCCAACTGCGTGAAGAATATTGGCCATCATTCAAGTTAGATAGAATAGACTTCCCACCAAAATTTTGAAGAATTTTGGATCTACACTTTTGCCTTCTTCGTGTTTGGACATCTTTATTCCATATTCTGTCAGTGTGTTTATTGGCTTACAATTCTCCATCTTGAACTTCTTCAAGATCTCCTTTGCATATCTTTATTTTGAAATGAAATTCCATCCTTTTGTTGCTTAACTACAATGCCAATGTAGTATGCCATGAGCCCCATGTCTGTCATCTCGAATTACTTCGTCATCACTTCCTTGAATTCATTGAACATGCTTGGGTTTCTTTCAGTGAAGATCAAATCATCCACATAGAAGCACACGATTAAAATATTTCCAACTTTGATTTTGATATATAGAGTGTGCTCATAGGGACATTTGTTGAAGCCATTCTCTTGGAAGTACTTGTCAATTCAACTATTCCATGCCCTTGGTGCTTATTTTAACCCGTAAAGAGCCTTCTTCAACTTCAACACCTTGTCTCAGTGGTCTTTACATCCATTTGATGTATCTTCCATTTTTTTTAGCTGCCAAAGAAATGATTACTCTAATAGTCTCCAATCGAGCAATATGAGAAAATACCTCATCATAGTCAATTCTAGCATTTTGACTATAGCCTTTAGTAACTAGTCTCACCTTATGCCTTTCAATCTCTCCTTCAGCATTTTACTTTGTTTTATTCACCCATTTGACACCTATCACTTTGTGTCCCTTGGGAAATAAGGTGAGTTCCCATATGTCATTCTTTTTGATGGCCTTAATTTCTTCATCCATTGCATCTCTTCACTTCTTCTCTTTACTGCTTCTTGAACTGGTTCATAATCGGTAAATTTAAAAAATAATGTAAGGTTATCTTATCATTCGGTTACCTCATAGAGATCTATAAGACTTCGTGTGTGTGACATAACTCTTTCATCTTGACTTCCACTTGATGATGAGGAAGGTGATGAGTCTTCTTGATTGGTTTATGTCAGTGAAGTGGGTGGAGTTTGCAAGCTCTTGTTGAGGTTCAACTAGTTGCTTCCTCAATGTCTACTAATCTTCTTCAAACTAAGGAAAGAAATTGAAGTCGTCCACATGAGAGTTAAAATCATATTCTCCTTCTTCGTTGAATACCACATCTCGACTAATCACAATCTTCTTATTATCTGGATTGTACACCTTGTATCCCTTTGAATTAGAATCATAGCCGATAAGATAAAACTCTAGTTTTATCATTAAGCTTTGTTCTTTTCTCGTCTAGAATATGAACATGGGCTATACTTCCAAAGATTCTTAAGTGGGAAATGCAAGGATTTCTTCCACTCCATGCCTCTTGTAGTGTCTTTCCCTGTACACTTCTTGTTGGAGATTGGTTTGACAAGTAGATTACATACACCACTACTTCAGCCCAAAATTCCTTGGGTAGTTTCTTCCTTTGAGCATGCTTTGTGCCATGTCGAGGATTGTTCTATTCTTTATTTCTACCATGCCATTTTGCTAAGGTGATCTAGGAACTATCATTGGTTACAAAAAATTCATTTTCTTCACAAAAGTCTTTAAACTCCCTAGTTGTGAATTCTCCACCTCGGTTGAATCTCATGGCTTTGATTTTTCTACCACTTTCTCTCTCCAATGTAGCTTTGAACTTCTTGAAGACTTCGAAAACTTCTGACTTCTGTTTCAAGAAATATACCTAGCATTTTCTTGAAAAATCATAAATGAAGAGAAGAAAATAGTTACTATTATCGAGAGAGCTTGGCTTGATCGAACCATACACATCATTATAGATGAGCTCGAGTGGATTCTTGGCTCTTGACTTTGACTCCTTTGGAAATCTTTTCTTGAATTGCTTCCCGACTAGACACCCTTCACAAAGTTGGTCAGGATGGTTAATGTGAGATAGTCCCTTCACCATCTTCTTCTTATATAGCAGCTCTAGACCTCTAAAATTGAGATGCCCAAATCGAAGATGCCAAAGCCATGATGAATCTTTGTAGAAAGCTTTCAAGCACTTCGCAACATTGTTTTGTATGTTGATCATGAACATTCTATTTTTTGACATCAACACTTTTACAATGAAGTTATTCTTGTCATCTTTTATAGAAAGATTATAATCCTTCATATGAATATCATAACCTTTCTCTAACAGTTGTCCTAAACTTAAGATGTTACTTTTCATATTGGGCACATAGTAGACATTGGAAATAAACTAATATCTCTCATCTTTCAAACGGATAAGGATGTTACCTCTCCATTTCACTACTATTATGGAATCATCTCTAAACAAAACATTTATTCTTACTGACTCGTCTAGCTCCACAAACATGTCTTTCCTTCCACACATGTAATTTCTTGCACCACTGTCAAGATACTAGGAATTTGCTTGGGCATCATCAGTTTCCTTTGGTACTAGAAGAAGAGTTTATTTTCCATCTATCTTCTCCTCCACGTAGTTGGCCTTCTCCTTAATTTTTTTGTTGGGAGCTCTACATTCTGATGCATAATACTCAAACTTCTAACAATTATAGCATCAAACTTGAGATTTGTCATACCTCAAGTTTGGATTGATTCTTTCATGGCCTCGTGTTGAGCTTTCTCCTTTCTCATAATTGTTGTCGGAATTTTTGTTGTTGTAATTCCATCTTATCGATGACCGCAACTTCCACCTCTTCCACAGCCTCTATCTTTGCCTCGACCATGTTGGTTTCTATCATTTCCTTAGATTTTATATATATCCTTGAGTTGCAACTTGAGGAGTTGCTCAATAAACCCTTTCTTCTTCTTATGCTTATCTTCATATGCTTGCAATGATCATTTCCTTAGCTTTTATGCTTATCTTCATATGCCTCGACCACGTAGTTGGCCTTCTCGTTAATTTTGTTGTTGGGAGCTCTACATTCTGATGCATAATGCTCAAACTTCTAACAATTATAGCATCAAACTTGAGATTTGTCATACCTCAAGTTTGGATTGATTCTTTCATGGCCTCGTGTTGAGCTTTCTCCTTTCTCATAGTTGTTGTCGGAATTTTTGTTGTTGTAATTCCATCTTATCGATGACCGCAACTTCCACCTCTTCCACAGCCTCTATCTTTGCCTCGACCATGTTGGTTTCTATCATTTCCTTAGATTTTATATATATCCTTGAGTTGCAACTTGAGGAGTTGCTCAATAAACCCTTTCTTCTTCTTATGCTTATCTTCATATGCTTACAATGATCCTTGGAATTGCTTGATCGTCATTTCTTCCAAGTCTTTAGTTTATGCAATCGTCATGACGATGTGCTTAAATTTGGGATCCAACAAATGAAGTATCTTCTATATTATCCTCACATCTTCTAAATTTTCACCATTTCTTTTTAATTGATTAGAAACAGGTACTACTCTTGAGAAATAATCTGAAATAGACTCGAATACATTCATCTGTAAGGATTCAAATTCACCTCTTAATGTTTGGAGATAGACCTTCTTCACCTTTTTGATTTCTTTGTAAAAGGTTTGTAGCTTCTCTCACGCTTCCTTAGCAAAGTTTGCACTCGAAATCTTTTTAAATTCATCATCATCTAATGCTTGGTAAATGAGGGAAATAACCTTCTTGTCTCTCTTTCTTAAATCCTTCAAAGTTGTCTTTTGATCTCATGTAAGAGTAGCACCATCCGTATGCTCGTTATAGCCTTTTCTCTATGATATCCTACACATCTTATGATCTAAGAAGTTCCTTCATTTTGATACTCCAATTATCGTAGTTGTTATTGTTGAGTGTTGGGACTTAGAATGGTGCCATACCATTTTCCATATCTCTCAATATGATGAGAATTTGCAAAATTCGATCACAAAAATGAATTTGGAACACTGAAAACCATGGAAGAAACTTTGAAAAAAAATCAATTTTTTTAGGTCAAAGTCAATAATAAAGTCAATGATCAACAACTTGGTGGCTCGGTTAATGACTCCAACTCGGTTGACTCGGCTTAACTAAGTGAGTCAACTCAGTTTCTGGAAGCACTCTTTTGGAGGCACATCTGAACTCCAATCGAAGTAATTCTGGCGATGTTGGATTCCTTTCGTCGAGACATTGAATTTGATATGCAATAGTGTTTCCAACTTGGATCTAATACCACTTTGTTGGAAATGAAACACCCATACAAACAACTTTTATTCAAACTCAAAGAAATATTACAAGAGAACTCTCACTCAAAATACAAGATACTATAATTCACTCTTATTTAGGTTTTTCTTCTTCACTCACTTAGAATCTATTAACTTTTCTTGGTGACTAAACTAAAATGAGAAGGGGTATTTATACTATTTAAGAACAATCCTACACCACACAAATAAACTAATCCAAAAATTATAATTACCATATACCTCATTCTTCTACATCATTCTAACAATATTTTAAGTTACCAAATAATTCACATATATAATTACCATACCCTAGAAAATTTTAGGTAGAAGTCTCGTAGTTTTGGACCTTAATTTATGGATTTGGATTTCAATTTAATTGGATTTGGATTTAGGTTTTCATAACAAGTTTATAATCCAAAAATATTCCGAGTTGTATCAATACGAATACCTATGGGCATTTGAAAGATGTTAATTTCAAAATTGTCGAGTATGTTTGAGAAACGTTACGTACTTACAAATTATGTATATACATTCTAATTATAATCACATTAAAATAACTTTTGAAAATGGAACTTGTTCACCTTTTAAGAAATTCTTCACACGTAATAAACAATAATTAGCTAGAGTAATTGCAAATAAATGTATAAATTTACGTGTAAATAATCTATGTCGTGTAGGTTGGAATCTTGGGAAAACAAAAGAGAAAAAGAGAGAGAATATCTTATATTTATAACAGAATAAAGGAAGAATTAGTACAGCTGTTTATCTATGTTTCGTCTTAGACTTAAGGATTCACATGCAGCATATTGCAGTAATAATTAACTATTCTCGACAGGAAAAAAAAACTTTACAACTTTAAGGTGACAGGTTCAAGGTGTGGTTAAAAAACAAAAGGAAGACAATATTTTTTTTTGTTTCAAATTCAGGACATGTAAGCTTAAATGCATATATATAAAGTTGTACATTACTTATTTACACGCTCTATAATGTTTGGACATCTTTAGTCTAAATTCTAAAAACGCGTAAAACTGATTTTCTAATAATGTTTGATAGGATATTTCAATTAAGACTAAAGAGTAATTCTTTAATGAGATAAATTTATATGAATAAAATAAAGCAAAAAGTATTAGCTTTCAAAGCCATTACGCAACAAGCTTTATAATTATATTATGAGTGTTGGCGTGTTTGTGAAATGACAGATATAATGTTACCGAAATAGAAAAATGAAAGACAATAATGTTTATTGAAGTAAAAAATATGAATATACAATAACTGTTACAATTAAGGTTTTAATTTCGTTTTTTTAGTATACATAATCAATATTTTTGTAAAAAAAACAAAAAATAGAAAATATATATGATAATTAATAGAAAAACACAATATTTATGGATAAGTAAGTAGGTTATTAAAACAATAATTTGTTTTCCTTTTGTTCTTCCCACATTATATTTAATATAAATTCAATAAATGGGCAAAATACTTTTTTATCTTTAATACATTTTTTTATTGTCAATTAAATTGCTTTTAAAGAAATTTTTTATTAATTTTAAAAATTTACATTAAATAAGATATGAAGCCAACAAAAAATGATGCAACAATGACTACACACTTATGTTATTATATAAATGAAGTTATACATGTATTGTTTAATGTATAATCGTTTTTATGTCTCTAAAGCTCTGATAAACTGTATGCAGTTTTAGTTCCATTTTATGTAACCATCAATATTTGTTTTTTTTAAATAAATAATATTTTAATTATTATAAAATTTATTTTTTAAATATTTAATTTACTTTTTATAATAAAATCTATGTTATTATATATTACTAAAAATTCATATTTATTTAATTAAATTTAATATATATTAAATTTAAAATTTAAAATTTATATAATATAATTTTTTTATATTTATAAATATAAAGTTTAATATATCTAAAGTAAGGAGATAGAGAGAGAGAGAGAGAGAGAGAGAAAAGTTTAATATTTTTTGGCCTCCATGTAGTATACAGTTCACTCGCGAAAGCAATACCTCAAAAAGGACCACTCTAGTCCCAACTCCTCACTGCTACTTCTCTTCGATTTCAAACTTAGCTTTCCCGAAACAGGGACTAGACCATCAGTCCATTAACCTAGTGTTCTCTTATCTTCAGGGAACACAACCCGAAGTCTCCCTCTCTAAGATTCCTTTTGAAATAAGCAATTTAACTTCATAAATTGTTTAGTCTTTAAAGTGTTTTGATCTATTTATAACCACGTTCGAGGTAAAGAAAATGTGTTTCCAAGAGTAACTTACTTTCGAGCTCAAAAAACGTCTTGTACTTTGAGGCAGGTATCTTATTGGTATAGTAATTATTGTTTCTTATTGCATAATGTTTTTTAGGAATATTTAAAAAATACTACTATAATTTTAAAATTAAATTATTTTTAAGCATAAGATAATCAACTGTAATCTACTTATTTTATTTTATTTATTTATTTATTTTCTATATTTTTTTATCCTCTATCGTAATGTTTCTCACACATCTATTTTAATAGATATTGAGGTGCTGATCAAGTAAATATTTTCAAGATATTTTATAAGAAATTATGAGTACGATAAAGACAAAGAGAACGAAAGAATTGAAAAAAAGTTAAGAAAAAGATATAATAATAACCAAAGTTTTAAAAGGTATTAATCTTTTAAGCATTTTTTTTTTACCAAATAGGTAGCTTCACTATAAATTTAGTTTACTTTAAGATACTATTTGAGAAATTAGATGGTTACTAATAAGTTATCATTCTGGATTTCAATTCAAAAGTTATATTTTTTTATGTTTTATTCTTATATATGTTATATTTAATCGATGTGTGATTAAATTTAACATGACTCACTATTTGTAAATATGATATAATAATAATAATATTGTTATGCTTGTGAAATATTAAATAGGTAAAATATTTTTATAAAATAAATTGATTTTTTATTAAAGAATTTATAATAAGGATGTTAGAGAGATATATATTATTTTTCATTACAAACTTAAATCTAAAAATTAGATTTTAAGGTTTAATTATTCGGTTTAATTTAGAGTAATGCTTTTTTATTTGTTAGTACAATTGTTTGATAATTAGAGTGAAATTCTATTTCAAAAGCTATTTTATAAAAACTATTATTCGAAAATGTATTGACAACATATTTTTATTAATGATTTTAAAACTCGAAAATTAGTACTTGGATAATTAAATTATTAGGTTTAATTTAGACATCTGGAATAAAGTCTAATTAGCTAATTCTGCCTAAATGTGTGATTAAATGGTTTGTTATTTTCTTATAAATAAAGCTGAAATTTAATACTTAATTAATTAATATGTCACGTCAAAGGATATTAGTTAATTAATATTAAACAAAATAATTTGAGCCCCACCTAAGGAACACTTTCATACAAAAAAAATCAACAAATATCAATTTATATTTTTAATAATCTAAATAATATGAGCAAATATAATTAACTTAATGATTATATCCTTAAATATTTCATTGTTATGAATGATAAATTTTTTGCATTAATGTTTATTGAATCTATATTTATATTTATTTTTTTGTTATTAGATTAGGAAACAAAAATCAAAATATCGTAACATAATAATTAGGATTTAATTTTGTTTTTAAATGTTTGAATATAAATTAAAAACCACATATATTCCTTCTTTAGATCGACCTTGGGAGTATACTTATCATTTGCTATAATATGATTCGTACACTTGCGAGAGCTTTATAAATTATAAAACCAAAAGATTTCTGCAAGATTGGTCTTTGTAATGGCGATCTTGTGTTCATAAAGTTTTTGGCACTGTTGTCGGGAAAAAATAGCATTTTTAAATTATTTATCAAAATTTGGAAAAAAATTTGTGTTGTAAATAATTGTGATGTTTTTTATTTATTTTGAGTTAAAAAAATATTTAAAAAAATTTGTTACTGTTTGTGAAAGGTAAATAAAAATTAATTTAGGATTTAAAATTAAAAAAAATTGTTACTGTTCTTGAACAGTAAACAAAAAAATTTAAATATAAATTTTAAATTTAAGATTTAAAATTAAAAAAAAAAATAAACTGTTACTATTCTTGAATAGTAAACACAAAAATATTAAAATTCAAAATTCAAAAAAAAATTTACGAAAAAAAATTTTAACTTTTAATTTTAGTTTTTTTTAAAAGGAAGAAATTTAAAATTTTAATTTAAAAATTAAAAAAATATTTAAATAATGGTCTCTTAAAAATAAATAAATAATAATTAAAAAAACTAATTAACTCATATTTTCACAAATTTATTTTATTAACTTAATTAACTTATATTTTAATTTAATTTAATTTATTAACTTAATTAATTTATATTTTAACTTAACTTAATTATAGTTGATTATTACTAACTTCATTTATTAACTTAATTAACTTAGATTATTACTATCTTAATTTATTAACTTAATTAACTTAGATTTTAATAGCATAAAAAGTAAATATTGGAGTTCTATCTAGGAAACTAGTTCTTGAAAGCCTTTATGTCACAAGTCTTTTCTAGGAACGTTGTTCTGTCTAGGAGGATGATTTTTAAGGAGTCATTGCCCTACCATTTTTTCCTAGAAGCACTCTTAGTTAATACTGATTATTTAATTTATTTAACTTAAATATTAAAATTAAAAAAAATTGTTGAAGCTATCTCAAAAATTTAAATATTTTTAATTACAATCTGTGATAAAAAGAAGGTAGTTGCTTTGTTAAATCTATGCACAATTGTGTTTTGATGACTTCATTATTTGACTTGCACATAGAACTGAGTTATCTAACATCCACAATTATGTCCCTAATTTTAAGTAAATAAAATTTTGAAAATCCATATGGCATGACTTAAAAAAGTATAGGTAGACAACCCTATCCTACCTATAGGTTTGATTGACTCAATGATGTGGGAACATTGAAATATATTTTTTCTACTCCAAACACATTTCTTATTTCTTCAAATTATTAGATGATCTTTATAGGACTTAGCATTGAATGTCTGGATTTTTACATCATAATGAAGTCTTATATATTTATTTTTCATTTGCTTATATTAAATGATTTAAGTAGAAATCGATAGTATATGTTTTTCTTCATTCATGCATGACTTCTATTAAAAAATAAATATATCTAGGGTTACTTATAAAAAGAAAAACAGAAAAAACAAATATTAACCACTTACCTTATCATATAAAAAATGTACAATCTGTACATGAGTCATCTCTCTAAAAAAATAGATTCTCTTATAAAAAAATATAAGAGAGAGAAAACATAGAAAGAAAGAGAAAAAAATGAATAGAGTAATCTATATACTATGACCCAAAAGCTTAAATAGTTATGAGAAATGGTTTAATGCAAAAGAAAATATAGGAAGTAATTCTCTAAGAAGTCATTTCATTTTCCTACATTTTCTAAAAGGCATATTACTTGATACTTTTATCTGATGAATTTAATTGATGCATGAAAGTAATGTATAATATTTTATAAATCCTTACATTTGATTCATTTCATGAGATCAACGTTAAAATAACACTTTGATCCTTTTTTCTTTATACATATGCGAACATATTAGTTCATTTCTATACATAAACTCTTTCGCATGAAAAGTAGTATGAGTGTTTGAATGCTTAGAATTGAGTGTTTTTGAGAGTATTGTATTGTGAGAAATAGAGTCGAAGCGAATTCGAATTACTGATACTAAGTTTGGATGAAATTAAATTGATACATTTTTTATATGAAATATAAAAATAATTTTCAACTAATTATTATAATAAATCATGAATGTTTAAGAAGTTGAAATGATCTATGCTTAAGATTTTAATTATGAAATTTAAAAGATATTATAAGCATGATATATTTTTGTATATCATTTTAGTTTTTTATTTTTATTTTTTTAGTTAACTTCTTATTTTATTTGTTTTATTTTGTTTTCATTTTTTGTTAATGTTTGTGGGTACCATTACTAAAAACCCTCAGGAGACTTAAACTTTTCCATTGGGCAACCTAGGGGTTTAAAAACTTGTTGCATACGCTAAATACAACCGTGTCTATCCACGGAAGTGATTTAGGATAGTTTAATTTTTAGTTTTTATTTTTGTTTTTGTCACTTCTTTTGCTAAAGGACTAGTAAGAAGCTGGTTGGTGGTTGTGATAAGTGCCTAAAAGCACTAAAATTACCATGATTTAATGTACTTTAATTGATTAAATAGATATATATTTGTATGATTTTATCATATTTTTATATATATTTTTGTTTTTGAAATCAAGGGTATTTTTATTATTTTTTAGGTATTTTTGTTCCAAAATAAATTAAAGACATGAAGAAAAATACTGGAGGTAATACATCATAAATATATGAAGAAAATAATTGATAAAAAGTCAAATGATGGAAAACAATTGGACAAAATGGGTTAAAATGGTCAAATATGTCAAAAAGGTCGAAATCCCACAAGCAGCAACCCATCCGCATTGAGTCCCATGCGTAGCAGCACGTGAGCACGCACAACACATGCTGGTACACACCCGCATGTGGTCAAAACACGCCCGCATGTACCATCACATGCCCACATAGTGTCGCACTCATGCCAACACACTCCTCATCGTGTCTCACTTGCGCCCACAAGCGCCAAATGCCCGTTTGTCGAAACATGTCGAAATTCAAATTTGGAAATTTTTTAATCCCTTTTTTTGGCCTTTTCCTCACCTATAAAAGGACCATCTTCCCCCATTGTAAAACATACAATTTTCTCAGCTCTTTCTCTCTCTCTCTAGCTTTCTTTCTCTAGAAAGTTTTCTTTTTTTAGTTTTTAGTTTTAAAGTTCTTTTTTTGAGAAGAACTTGCTATGTTTTTATAGATATTTTTTATTCAATAAGCGAAGATGTAAATCCGTTTGGAGGTTTTCCAGTAACAAAATTAGCATCAAATTGTTGCAAAGATTATTTTAAGGTATAATTTTAATGGATTCTTTATAGTTATCTTTTTATGTTTTATGTTTTATATGTTATATTTAATTTATCCGTGATTAAATTTAACATGACTGTCTATTTGTAAATATGATATAATAATAATATTGTTATGCTTGCGAAATATTAAATAAGTAAAATATCTCTATAAAATAAATTGATTTTGTTTTTATTTAAGATTTTATATTAAGGATATTAGAAAGAAATATATTATTTTTCATTACAAACTTAAATTTGAAAATTAGATTTTAAGGTTTAATTATTTAGTCTAATTTAGAGTAATGCTCTTTTATTTGTTGATACGATCACCTTATAGTTATAATGAAGCAATATTTTAAAATGTTTTTTATAAGAACTATTATTCAAAAATGTGTTGATGACATATTTTCAATAATGGTTTTAAAATTGGAAAGTTAGTACTTAGATAATTAAATCTTAGGTTTAATTTGGGCACATTAAATAAAAGTCTAATTAACTAACTCCGCCTAAAGTTACGATTAGATGGTTTTCTATTTTCTTATAAATAAAGTTAAAATTTAATACTTAATTAATTAATAGGGGCCTAAGGACACTTTCATACCAAAAAGCAAAAATAAAAAATATCAATTTAAATTTTTAATAACCTAAATAATATGAGTAAGTATAATTAACTTAATGATTATATCCTTAAATACTCCACTATTATGAATGATAAAAAATTTCATTATTGTTTATTGAATCTATATCTATGTTTTATTTTTTTGTTATTAGAATATGAAACAAAAATCAAAATTTAGTGACATGATGTTTAGGACTTAATTTTGTTTTTAAAGAAACTAAACAATTTTACAAAGCATGAAGAGAGACAGAGAGAGATAAAGGCTTCAATGAATGATATTTGTATTAAATATTTTGGCAAGAACAAGAACAAATGAAAACTACTTAGGAAGAGAAAAATTATAAGCTGAACATTGCCTAGTCTTCACATAAGTAGTAGTTAGCTTGTTGTTAATTACAACAGACCAATCTTATAGTCACCTATACCATGCGTGAAGGTAAGTCATAAACCTATACAACCATTTTTTATGCTATTGATGAGTGCTCAAAAAGTACTAAAATTACCATGATTTTATGTACATTAATTGATTAAATATATATATATTTATATGTTTTATCATATATTTATATAAATTTGTCTTTTCGGAATCACAGGTATTTTTATTGTTTTTCAGGTATTTTCCCTTAAAAACGTAACTTAAAGACTCAAAAGGAATACTGGAAGCAATACATCACAAATATATTAATAAATAAATGGGGAAAGGTCAACAAATATGGAAAAATTGGACAAAATGAGTCAAATATGTCAAAAAGGAGAAAATCGCGCCGCGCGCCGCCGAGCCGCACGTATCAGCGCGCGCCTTGTTCCAGATCCGCGTGCGCCCCAGCGCAATGTTACTGTTCCCGCGCGCGCCCACGAGCGCTGCGCCTAGCTTCCACGCACGCCTGTGCGTGCCCCAGCTGCCCTCCGCATGCGCCGCTACCATTTCTCCCCATTTTCGCGCGTAGCCGCCCCCATGACGTTATCAATGACCTCAGCAATTACACTCCGCGTTTTCACAATTTTTTAACATTTTTTCACGCACTTTTTCTCCCCATCCTCACCTATAAATACCTCCCTTCTCTTCACTTCATACCACACCTCAAAACACATTCTCTTCTCTCTTTCTTTCTCTCATTTCTTAGTTTTTTAGTTTTTTTCTTAGTTTTTAGCTTTTCTTAGTTAGTTTTGCTTAGTTTTAGAGTTTTTCCCTTTTTGGGAAGAACTAGTTATGTTTTTGTAATTTATTTTCTTTTCGATTCAATAAATGGGAGTTCAAATTCCACTAGGAGGTTTTCCAGCTACGGGAATAGCATCGAAGTTTTGTAAGGATTTTATTTTTTCTTTGCAGTTATTTTTTATGCTTTATTCTTACATGTTATATTTAATTTGTTTGTGATTAAATTTAACTGTGCTGGCTGTTTGTAAACATGATATAATAATAACGTTTTTATGCTTGCAAAATATTAAATAGGTGAAAATCTCTAAAATGAATTGATTTTATTTTTTTTCAAGATTTTATATTAAGAATGTTAGAGAGAAATATATTATTTTTCATTACAAACTTAAATCTGAAAATTAGATTTTAAGGTTTAGTTATCCGGTCTGATTTAGAGTAGTGCTCTTTTATTTGATGGTACAATCGCCCGGTAGTTAGAGTGAAGCTCTACTTCAAAAGTTTTTATAAGAATTATTATCTGAAAATGTATTGACAACATGTTTTCAGTAGTGGTTTTAAAACTTGAAAGTTAGTACTCAGATAATTAAATTCTTAGGTTTAATTTGGACACCTTGAATAAAGTTTAAACTGTCTAACCCCACCAAAGGTGGCATTTAAATGGTTTATTTTCAATCTCTTAGAAAATGGAATTAATTTAATTAACCAAATTAGTTATCAACCCCACCCATAGGTGTTAATTGATTTGTTTAGTTAACAAAGAATATCTAACCCCATCAAAGGTGGTATTCATACAAAAAATGGAGAATCAATAAATATCAATTCATATCTTTAATAACCTAAATAATAGGAGCAAGCATAATTAACTTAGTAATTATATCCATAAATACTCCACTATTTATAAAAGATAAAATTTGCATAAATGTTTAGTAAATCTATGTTTATTTTTATGTTCTTAGATTAAAAAAATACAAAAAACCCAAATATCGTGAGAGGATGTTTAGGATTTAATTTCGTTTTTAAGAGTTTGAATAATAAATTAAAAACTACATACATTCCTTCCTTAGATCGACTTTAGGAGTATACTCATCATTTTCTATGAAATGATTCGTGCACTTGCGAGAGTTTTATAAATATAAAACCAAAGTATTGGCAGAAACGATGATCCCGGTTCTCGCTCATCAAGTTTTTAACGTTTTTAATTTATTTATCAAAATTTTAAAAATATTTTTGTCCTGTAAATAATTGTGAATTTTTTGTTTCTATAAAAAAATAAAAAAATAAAAATGAAATTTCAAATTTCATAAGAAAAAATAAAAAATTAATAAAATAATAAAATAAAAATAATAATAAAATAATTTAGAAATTTGAAATTTGAAATTTGAAGTAAAAAATTTTTACCATTCATGAACTGTAAAAAAAAAACTTACCATTCATTAATAGTAAAAAAATAAATTTTTTTAAAATTTCTTAATGAATAAATAAATAAAAATAAAAATTTTAAATTTCAAAAAAAAAATACAAAAAATATTTAAAAAAATAAAAAAAAAATAAAAATTATAGCGTTAAAATAATTTTGAAATTTAAAATTTAAAAAAAAACTTAAATAAATTTTAAATAAAAAAATAATAATAAATTAATTTAAAAAAAATAAAAATAAATTTTTTTCAAATTTCTTAATAAATAAATTTAATTTTAAAAAAATAAAAAAAATTAAAGAAAATAAATAAAAAATAAATAAAAAATAAATAAAAATAATTATAAAAAGTTATAAAAAATAAAAAAATTATAAAAAAATAAAAACTTAATTTTTAATTTTCATTTAATTTTAAGTTTTTTTATTTTATTTATTAGAATCTTAATTTTAATTTTTTTTTAAATATAAAAAAATTTATTTTATTTTCTTTTACCTTTTTCAATTTTATTTACTTTTACTTTTTTCCAATTTTATTTTATTTTTATTCTATTTTCTTTTATTATTTTAATTTTAATTTTTTTTCTCTATTTAATTTTTTTTATTTCTTAATTTTGATTTAACTTAATTAACTTAGTTTTTTACTAACTTAATTAATTTATATTTTTAATTAACTTAAATTAACTTAATTAACTTAACTTTTTAATTAACTTAGATTTTAATTAACTTAGTTTTTTTTAATTCACTTAACTTAATTAACTTATTTTTTTAATTAAATTAGATTTTCATTAACTTAATTAACTTAGATTTTTACTTAAATTAACTTAATTAAGTTAGCTTTTTAATTAACTTAGATTTTCATTAACTTAATTAACTTAAAGTTTTACTTCATTTAACTTAATTAACTTAATTAGATTTTCATTAACTTAAATTTTTTACTTAACTTAACTTAATTAACTTAATTTTAATAGAATGAAAAGTAAAGATCTAAGGGAGTTATGTCTAGGAGACTAGTTCTTGAAAGCCTTTGTGCCACTAGTCTTTCCTCGGAATGTTATTCTATCTAGGAGGATGGTTTTTAAGGAGCCTTTGCACCACTATTCTTTCCTGGGAGCACTCTTGGTTAATATTGATTATGTTATTTTATCTTAAAAAAAACAAAACAAAAAAAAAATTCTGAAACTATCTCTAAAATTTTAAAGTTTTAATTACAATCTAAGGAGTTAGTTGCTTTGTTTGATCTAGGTACAATTGTGTTTTATGCCTTAATTATTTGATTTGCACCTAGATGTGGGTTATCTAAAACCCTCAAGTATGCTCCTAGTTTTAAGTACAGAAAGAAATTTGAAAATCAATAGGGCATGATTGAAAAAGTATAGGTAGACAACCTTGTCTTACCTGTAGGTTTGATTGACTCAATGATGAGGGGAAATTGAGTTTACTTAAAATGCAATCCCCAAGTTACGTCTTGCTAAGACGTTAAACTAAGCGCTGGATGGAAGGCAACCCATCATTTTAGGTAATTTTCTTTTATTTGTTTTATTTACTTAATTTTATTGTTTATTTCATTTTAATTACATGTGAATAATTTTTAAATTGTTAAAACTAAAAATATTTGTTGAGATGTTAGAAGTTCACAGCGATCTATCTGTATACACTTTAATGATGAATATGATGGATGCACCTGCATTTTCCATTACTACTTGCACATTCTCAGGAAATAGGTAATCTTTTTTCTCTTTTCTCTATATCTTTAATTTACAGTTGTTACATTGAGGACAATGTAAGTTCTAGGTTGGGGGTGGTGAAAAGTTACCATGCTTAATTAAAAAAAAGTTTTGACAATTTAAAAATAAAAAAAATAAAAATATATATATATAATAATTTTTTTTATGTTCACATTTTCATTTTTTTTGTGTGTTTTGTTTTATTTCTATTTTGTATGATTTAGTAATTTTTGGAATTTAAAAAAAAACTTTTCTCACAAAAATTTATCATTTCTTTAAATCAAATTTAAGTAAATAGTTAAGTCTTTTGTACTGTTAGATTAATTTTTGAAAACATAACATGAAATATTTTGTAATTATTTTTGATAATTAGTTAGTTTTTGTCATAACCTAGGGGTTTAAAGGCTTGTTGAATAGGATAAATGCAACCGTGTCAATTCACGAAAGTGACTTAGGATAGTTTAATTTTTAGTTTTTATCGCTTCTCTTGCTAAGGGACTAGCAAGAAGCTGGTTGGGGGTTGTGATAGTGCTCAAAAAGCACTAAAATTACCATGATTTTATGCGCATTAATTGATTAAAAATATATATATTTATATGTTTTATCATATATTTATATAAATTTGTCTTTTTCGGAATCACGTGTATTTGTATTGTTTTTCAGGTATTTTCGCTTAAAAACGTAACTTAAAGACTCAAAAGGAATATTGGAAGCAATACATCACAAATATATTAATAAATAAATGGGGAAAGGTCAACAAATATGGAAAAATTGGACAAAATGGGTCAAAAATGTCAAAAAGGAGAAAATCGCGCCGCCCAGCCGCGCGCGCAGCATGCCCCACGTCCGCGCGCATCAGCGCGCGCCTTGCTCCAGATCCGCGGGCTCCCCAGTGCGCACTGCGCCTGCCTTCCGTGCGCGCCCCAGCTGCCCTCCGCGCGCACCGCTGCCATTTCGCCCCATTTTCGCGCGCAGCCGCCCCCATGACGTCATGCTGATGTCATCAATGACCTCAGCAATTGCACTCCGCGTTTTCACAATTTTTTAACATTTTTTCACTCACTTTTTCTCCCCATCCTCACCTATAAATACCACCATTCTCTTCACTTCATACCACACCTCAAAAAACACTTATCTCTTCTTTCTTTCTCTCAATTTCTTAGTTTTTAGTTTTTTTTAGTTTTTAGTTAATTTCTCTTAGTTTTAGAGTTCTTCCCTTCTTGGGAAGAACTAGTTATGTTTTTTTGTAATTTATTAGCTTTTGATTCAATAAATGGGAGTACAAATTCCGCTTGGAGGTTTTCTAGCAACGGGAATAGCATCGAAGTTCTGTAAGGATTTTATTTTCTTTACAGTTATTTTTTATGCTTTATTCTTACATGTTATATTTAATTTGTTTGTGATTAAATTTAACTGTGCTGGCTGTTTTTAAACATGATATAATAATAACGTTGTTATGCTTGCGAAATATTAAATAGGTGAAAATATCTAAAATGAATTGATTTTATTTTTATTCAAGATTTTATATTAAGAATGTTAGAGAGAAATATATTATTTTTCATTACAAACTTAAATCTGAAAATTAGATTTTAAGGTTTAGTTATCCGGTCTAATTTAGAGTAGTGCTCTTTTATTTGTTGGTACAATCCTTGATAGTTAGAGTGAAGCTCTATTTCAAAAGTTTTTATAAGAATTATTATCTGAAAATGTATTGACAACATGTTTTCAGTAGTGGTTTTAAAACTTGAAAGTTAGTACTCGGATAATTAAATTCTTAGGTTTAATTTGGACACCTTGAATAAAGTTTAAACTGTCTAACCCCACTAAAGGTGGCATTTAAATGGTTCATTTTCAATCTCTTAGAAAAAGGAATTAATTTACTTAACCAAATTAGTTATCAACCCCACCCATAGGTGTTAATTGATTTGTTTAGTTAACAAAGAATATCTAACCCCACCAAAGGTGGTATTCATACAAAAAAGGGAGAATCAATAAATATCAATTCATATCTTTAATAACCTAAATAATAGGAGCAAGCATAATTAACTTAGTAATTATATCCATAAATACTCCACTATTTATAAAAGATAAAATTTGCATAAATGTTTAGTAAATCTATGTTTATTTTTATGTTCTTAGATTAAAAAAATACAAAAAAACCCAAATATCGTGACAGGATGTTTAGGATTTAATTTTGTTTTTAAAAGTTTGAATAATAAATTAAAAACCACATACATTCCTTCCTTAGATCGACCTTGGGAGTATACTTATCATTTTCTACGAAATGATTCGTGCACTTGCGAGAGTTTTATAAATATAAAACCAAAGTATTGGCAGAATCGGCGATGCCGGTTTTTGCTCATCAAGTTTTTGGCGCCATTGCCGGGGATGGCATCAAGTTTTTGGCGCCGTTGCCAGGGATGGCATCAAAGTTTTTGGCAATCTCGATTCTGCTCATCAGCTATCATGTTACTTTTACAATAAAATTCACAACCATTTGTAGAAAGCACATAAAATCATAGGCTACATTACGTGAAATCATAAATCTTGTCATTACACTACATAAAATCATAGACATACTACATAAAATCTAGGCATACTACATAAAACTATGGACATACTATCACTACACTTACATAAAATCATATACATATTATTACTTCATTTAGTGTGTGACCTATAATCACCTACTATTGATGTGTACAAGCCTTACACCGATAGCACAATATTTTAACAAGTAGGATATAAAATCATAGATTTTTTGTCACTTTATGTAGTGGGTATGAAAGAGTATAGATGATCATTCCTCAAACAATTCAAACTCCTTTTCAACCTTTATGTCAATATCCTCTCTCAACCTTAGTGTCATGCCAATGACACTGAGTTTTCCTCTTAAATCAATGAACTGTGCAGTGGGAAAATATTTTGAAAGAATATCATCTTTTTTTATCAAAACAAAACGAATTGGACACTGAGTTGGCCAGCCAACACTCTCTTCTAACACAGTGACAATCAAGGTCAATATGTTTGGTTTTAGAATGTAAGATTGGATTAGAGGTAAGAGCTATTAAACTTGTATTATCATACCAAAGTATAGGAGTATCAAGTATGTTATATGTATTTCACTTAAGATTGAAATAACCTATGTGATTTTAGTTGCTATGGAAATAAGGCAGTGATATTCAGCTTCTTAGTAGGGCTCTTCTCGATGGTTCTAAGTTCCCATAGTACCTCTTATAGCTTGTCTATGTAGGTTCTCTTTACATAGGAGAACTTCTTATTGAGTATTTCAAGTATAGACTTATTGGTCACTTCTACTTTTCCATCACCTTAAGGATGATTTAGGGATTAGTGATGAGTGCTCAAAAAGCACTAAAATAACCATGATTTTATGCACTTTAATTGATTAAAAATATATATATTTATATGTTTTATCATATATTTATATAAATTTGTCTTTTTCGGAATCACGGGTATTTTTATTGTTTTTCAGGAATTTTGGCCTAAAAACGCAATGTAAAGACTCAAAGAAGAATACTTGAAGCAATACATCACAAATAAATTGATAAATAAGTGGAAAAAGGTCAACAAACATGGAAAAATTGGACAAAATGGGTCGAAAAGGTCAAAAATGTCAAAGAAAAAGCAGCGCGCGCGGCCAGACACCCGGCCGCTCGGCGCCGAGCCAGCGCCGCGTGCGTTGATGCCCGCGCGCGGCTGCGCGCTTGATTCGCAGCATGCGGCGGCTGCGTAATTGTGGCAGCGGCAGCCAGCCCGATAGCGCCAATAGCGTTTTTGACCCATTTTTCACGTGCGGCCCCATGACGTCATCTTGGCGTCATTGATGACCTCAGATGTCCACTACACGTTTTTTATTTTTTAATATTTTTTTAACATTTTTTTACTCATTTTTTCTCTCCATCCTCACCTATAAATACCCCCCTTCCCTTCACTTCAAAACACACCTCAAAACACACTTCTCTCTTCTTTCTTTCTCTCCATTTCTTAGTTTTTAGGTTTTTTTAGTTTCTTTCTTAGTTTCTAAGCTTTTCTTAGTTTTTCTCTTAGTTTTTAGTTCAATTGGCTAAGGTTAAGAGTTCATCTCTTTTTGAGAGGAACTTGTAATGTTTTGTAATAATTTAGATTTTTGATTCAATAAATGGAAGTGCAAATTCCGCTTGGAGTTTTTCTATGACGGGAATAGCGTCGAAGTTACGTAAGGATTTTATTTTCTTTCTGATTATTTTTATGCTTTATTCTTACATGTTATATTTAATTTATGCGTGATTAAATTTAAGCGTGTTAGTAATTTATAATCATGATATAATAATAACGTTGTTATGCTTGCGAAATATTAAATAGGTGAAAATTTCTAAAATGAATTGAGTTTATTTTTATTCAAGATTTTATATTAAGGATGTTAGAGAGAAATATATTATTTTTCATTACAAACTTAAATCTGAAAGTTAGACTTTAAGGTTTAGTTATCAGGTCTAATTTAGAGTAGTCTTTCTTTTATTTGTTGGTACAATCGTAGGTAGTTAGAGTGAAGCTCTATTTCAAAAGTTTTTATAAGAATTATTATGTGGAAATGTATTGACAATGTGTTTTCAATAATGGTTTTAAAACTTGAAAGTTAATCTTCGGATAACTAAATTCTTAAGTTTAATTTGGACACCTTGAATAAAGTTTAAACTGTCTAACTCACCAAAGGTGGCATTTAAATAGTTCATTTTCAATCTCTTAGAAAAAGGAATTAATTTAATTAACCAAAATTAGTTATCAACGCGTAGGTGTTAATTGATTTGTTTAGTTAACAAAGAGTATCTAACCCACCAAAGGTGGTATTCAATACAAAAAAGAGAGAATCAATAAAATATCAATTTATATCTTTAATAACCTAGATAATATGAAGCGGCGTAATTAACTTAGTTATTATATCCATAAATACTCCACTAATATAAATGATAAAATTTGCATGAATATTTATTGAATACGTATTTATATTTATTTATTGAATTTGTATCTATGTTTATTCTTTTTAAATTATATTTAATTAATCTGTATATATGTTTATTTTAATGTTATTAGATTAGGAACACAAAAACCAAAACTATCGTGACGGATGTTTAGGATTTAATTTCGTTTTTAAAAGTTTGAATAATAAATTAAAAACCACGTATATTCCTTCCTTAGATCGTGGCTTGGGAGTATACTTATCATTTTCTACGAAATGATTAGGTGCTTGCTGAGAGTTTTACAAATATTAAAACCAAAGTATTTGCGAGAATTGGCGATCTGGTTTTATTTCGTCAAGTTTTTAGTTGATTCTTGATGAAGGAATAGCGTTTTTAATTTATTTATCAAAATTTTAAAAATATTTTTGTGTTGTAAATAATTGTGATATTTTAAAAAAAAAAAAAACATAATAATAATAATAATAATAAATAAATAAAATAAAATAAAATAAAATAAAATTTAATCAAATTTCAAATTTCATAAAAAGAATAAAAAATAAAAAAAATAAAAAAATAAAAAAAAAAATATTTAAAATTTTTTTTTATAGCATAAAAAGTAAATAATTTAGAAATTTGAAATTTGAAGTAAAAAAAGTTTTTACCGTTAAAAAAAAAAAAAAAAAAATATTTAAATTTTTTTTTAAATTTTAAGTTAATAAGAAATAAGATAGCGTGAATAGTAAAATAAAATTACGGTTCGTAAAAAAAAAAATTATTTTTAAATTTTAAGTTATTAAGAAATAAGATAGTGTGAATAGTAAAATAAAATTACCGTTCGTAAAAAAAAAAAAAAAAAATTATTAAAATTTTTAAAAATTTTAAGTTAATAAGAAATAAGATAGTGTGAATAGTAAAATAAAATTACCGTTCGTAAAAAAAAAAAAAAAAAAAAAAAAAAAAAAAAAAAACTAAAAGGCATGAAAAGTAAAAATCTAAGGGAGTTAAATACAGGAGACTAGTTCTTTGGCGCTTTGTCTTAATCTTTCACGGGAGCGTTGTTACATTTGGAGAATGGTTTTTAAGGAATGCCATGTGAATTCTTTCTGCAGGAGCAATTTCTTGGTTATCTTTAATTATGTTATTTAAAAAAAAAAAAACCATAAAAAAAACAAAAAAACAAAAAAAAAACAAAAAAAAACAAAAAAGATTGTCTAGTGTTTTGTATTAAATGCCATGGAAATTTTCTAATTTCTTTATTTTTGTTGACAGAAGTTTTAAATTTACGTTTAAAAATAGTCTATGCGTGGTAGGAGATCCTTGGAAACCCCCAACACCATATGTAAATAATATTCATAAATTTAAACAAGTGTCAACAACGGATCCTATCCATCAACACGATTTTGAGCCAAACATAGAACGTCTTAATCCTTTACTAGAACCAAAAGAAATGGAGGAAAACCAACATGTTAGGGAAACCACGATGAAAGAGTTTGCTAGGCAGGTGATTGGCACGGACAGCGCATTATCCGATTGGGAGAAGGCTCGGAATTATGACCTTAAAAATATTCATTTTTCTATGCTTCCTTCCTACATGGGCTACCTAATGAAGATTCTCTTTCCTTTATGAGAGATTTCTATGCTACGGTCCAAACATTCCCACTCGGTATTCTAAACGAGGATCGACTTAGAATGAGATGTTTTCCGTACACCTTAAAGGATAAGGCTAAAGCTTGGTTGATGTCACTTCCCGCAGTTCTACGATGACATGGGGTCAAATTTACAATAAATTCATGGGAAAATTCTATTCCCGTCAAAAACATCAGTGAGAGGAAAGATTGCTACTTTCTCTCGGATGGAAGGAAGAACCATTCCATGAAGCTTGGGATAGGTTCAAAATGTTTCTCACTCAATGTCCCCATCATAGCTTTTCCCTACGGTTGCGAGAACCAATTCTTTTACGATGGACTTACCTGACAATGTCGGTTCATTGTCGACAACGCTGCGGGGAGGAGCGATAGGAGAAAAGGCGCATCGAAACGTATAATCTCTTTGAGATGTTGGGTGCTAATTCCCAGAGAAAAGCTCCAGAGTGAGAAAAGCTGGTGTTCGTGAGATTGACTCCGGTAATGAAGTTCAACAACAACTTGTTCAATGACTAAGCAAGTTGCCGCTTCTCGCTACACAAACCAACACAAATAATGAACAATATGGTTTGTCTGACAACATGGGACAAGATGCGAAGCTGTCCATATCGAGGAGATACAAGCGGACTGAGCGAGGTTAATGTGTTGGGAGCGTATCAACAAAGACCAAGGTTTGATCCCAATTCAAATACCTATAATCTGGGTGGAGAAGTCATCCAAATTTCTCTTGGAGGCAAAATAACCCTCCTTTCCCTCAAAGCTCAAACCAGGCGGCCGGCAATTCCACCCACCTATTCCACGAAGCATTCCAAATAAACCAACCCTGGAGGACAACTTGAATTCTTTTATTCAAGTTTGTAGGAACAATCAATCAAAAACCAATCAACGGTTGGACTCTGTGGAAGCTTACATCAAAAGGTGGAAGTTCAAGTTGAGCAGTTAGTTGAACATTTGCGAGAAAGGCAAAATTGAAACTTAAATGAATTCAATGAAGAGGAGACATTGAGTTTTTCATTCTGCAATCTCCAAGCAACGTCTTACTAGAAGACGATAAATTTTAGTCCTACATGGGAGGTCACCCATTATTGTATTTTCCTTTATTTTAGTTTGCGTGTAAAAAAAAAAAAAAAAAAAATTCAAATGAAATAAATTTGTTTGCTTCAAAAATTGTGTCCCTTCGTTTTAAAAAAAAAAAAAAAAAAAAAAAAATTTTAGGTTCCTTGCATTTTTTTAGAGATATCTACTATTATTTTTAAGAGCAAAATGTTGATTCACAATAGGAGGAGGATCATTTTCAACTACAAATAAACATGGGAGATGCTGAAGATAGGCGGAAAAAGATGAAAGACTATACAATGCCAATCATTGGCAATGTAACTTCCGGCATCCAATTGCAAGAGGCTGCAAGGAATTATGAATTGAAAAAGATTCATTATTCTTTGTTGCCTTCCTTTACGGTATCCACTAATGAAGATCCTTTGCATTTCATTCGAGAATTCTATGCTATTGTCCAAACCTTTCCACTACATGCAATTAGTGAAGATCAACTTAGGATGAGGTGTTTTCCTTACACTCTCAAAGATAAAGCTTGGTCATGGTTCATTACTCTACTGAGTCGGGTTCTCTTAAAACTTGGGAGGCGATCTATGAAATTTTTATGGGTAGGTTCTATTCCCGTCAAAAAGGCATTGATCTAAGAACAAAGATAGCAACATTTTCTCAAATGAATGAAGAGCCCTTTCATGAATCTTGGGAATGATTCAAACTCCTTTTCATTCAATGTGATAATCATAGCTTTCCACTTCTGGCTACAAAACCAATTCTTTTACGATGGATTGACACTTCTGAGTCAATACATGGTTGATAATCTTCTTTGGAGGTCTTTGTAGGAGAAAAGGCAATGAGAGGAAGCCTATAAACTCTATGAGCTATTGGGTTCTAATTCCCAACAAAGAGGTGGTAGAAGGAAAGCAAAGGTCAATGAGGTCGGCTTTGATGATGAGATAACCTTGCAACTTCTTTGAATTGACTAAACAAGTGAAATTCCTCACGTCTCACCAAATTTCAAATCAAGAGGTATGTGGAGTGTGTTGTTCAATTGGGCATGGTACTCATAATTATTCAAATACTTGTGATTCTAGTGTCGATGCCATAGAGGAAGTCCAATATTTTCAAAAGTATCATCCAAACACCTATAATCACCCAACCTACAACCACCCTTACCCACCAAGCCAATCTTTTAAACCAACCTTAGAAGATAGCTTGAATGCTTTTATTCAAGTTAGTCGTGACAACCAGCGATGACTAATCAAAGGTTGAACACCATGGAGGCTTCGGTTAAAAGAATTGAATCTAAAGTTGGGCAACCGGTGAACAAATGCAAAAGAAAGAACCAGGAAAGTTGCCCGGTCAACGAGAACAAGCAAAAGATGTTAGAACCCTTGAAGTGGTAAGGTAGTCAATACCGGTGTACTGAAATCTCTAACAAAGAAGGCGACATTCTAATATCGCAAAAAGGAGAAACAAGTGTTAAACTTCACAAGCTTTACGAAAAACTCATTGGGGGTCATCGACACTCCCAAAATTCAAAAGACAATGAGAACCACGCGGATGCAAGTACCTTTTTCCCCACCGGTTGAAAGAGTCCAAACAAGATAAGCAATTCAATGATCTTTTAATATGCTCTCTAAAGTAAATATCAATTTACCATTATTAGAAGTGATCATGAATGTGCCCTCATATGCCAAGTTTTTCAAAGAGTTGAACACTAAGAAAAGGAGGTATGAATGAATGAGCAGTAGTAGTTTCGAGAAATTTCTAATTTGTACTTGACGCAAATTACCCCTAAGTTGAAAGACCCTGGAAGTTTTATTATAAACATAACTATGGGGGATAGGAAGGTTGCTAAAGCAATGCTTGATTTAGGTGCTAGTATAAATTTGATGCCCTACTCTATATTCTCATGACTCGATCTAGGGGATTTAAAACCCATGACTATGTCCACTGACTTGCGGATAGATCTCTTAAATATCCGGAGGAATAGTTGAGGATGTTTTGAGTACAGGTAGACAAGCTGATAATACTGTTGACTTTGTGGTTACGGATATGCAAGAAAATCCGGCATTGGACGAGAGAGCATACAATATTGCTTGGTAGACCATTTATGGCAACTACTAAAACTATTATTGATGTCCAAGATGGAAATTTGACAATGACAGGTCTTAGGAGAAATTGTTCATTTCAAAGTTTTTGATTCTTCACCTTTCCCTTCTATTTACGCCATCGATGAAATATTCGAAGTTGATCCTTTGGATAATCTTGTCCAAAACACCTTTTTCCAAACCAGAATAGAAGACAAGCTTGAATTTGTTCTTACACTTGAAAAGGTTGAAGAAGATTTAGATGAAGAAATTAAGGGGTACCTTGAACAACTAGACAATAATGAAGTGATGACAAAATCTAGTGCACTTTTAAATCTACCCAGTTCTTCATCTGTTAAAGAGGCCAATCCACGAACTTGAACTTCAAAGACTTACCTGAGCACTTAAAATATGTGTTTTTGGGAGAAGGAGAAACATATCCGGTGATAATTTCTTCAACCTTGACCAAACCACAAGAAAAGGAACTTCATCAAAGTGCTTAAGCAGTTTAAGAAATCTATAGGTTGGAGTATAGGGGATATAAGAGGCATTAGTCCAACAATGTGTATGCCTGAGATCAACTTGGAGGATGGTGCTAAACACATGCGAGAGGCCCAAAGAAGACTAAACCCAAACATGCAAGAGGTAGTTAAAAGGAAATCCTTAAATTGTTAGGAGAAGGGATTATCTATCCTATTGCGGATAGTAAGTGGGTTAGTCCGGTGCATGTGGTACCAAAGAAATGCGGGATAAGGTTGTTAAAAATGATAAAAGTGAATTAGTGCCCACTAGAATAATCCTTTGGATGGAGAATGTGTATAGATTTTAGGAAACTAAATTTATATACGAAAAAGGATCACTTTCCTCTTCCATTCATTGATCAAATGTTGGAAAGATTAGTAGAGCACGAATTTTCTTGTTTTTTGGATGAATTTGTCTGGATATTATCAAGTACCCATAGCACCGGAAGATCGGGAAAAGACCACATTTACATGTCCTTTTGGGACATTTGCTTTCATGAGAATGCCATTTGGGTTATGCAATGCTCGCCACTTTCCAGGAGATGCATGATATCCATTTTCTCGGACATGGTGGAGAAGTTCATTGAAATTTTCATGGACGATTTCTCTGTCTTTGGGAACTCATTTGATGATTGCTTACATAAATTGACTTTGGTTTTAGAAAGATGCATTGAATGCAATCTAACCCTTAGTTGGGAGAAAAGTCATTTTATGGTTCAACAAGGGATAGTTTTGGGACATATAATTTCAAACAAGGGTATTGAAGTTGATAAGGCAAAAGTTGAATTGATATCCAAACTACCTCCCTACATCTGTGAAGGGGATAAGAAGCTTCTTGGGACATGCAGGATTTCTGAGACGATTTATTAAAGATTTCTCTAAAATAAGTCATCCTTTATGTAACTTATTATCCAAAGATCTTGAATTTGACTTCAACAATGATTGCCTTATTTCCTTTAATACCTTGAAAGAGAAACTAACATCTACCCTGTTATAATGGCACCAAATGGTCTTTACCTTTTGAGATAATGTGTGATGCTTCGATTATGCAATAGGAGCAGATCTGGGACAAAGAGTGGATAAGCGTTTACATGTCATCTACTATGCTAGCAAAACACTCAATGATGCCCAAATGAATTACACCACCACTTGAAAAGGAATTCTTGGCTATAGTATTCTCTTTAGACAAATTTCGGTCTTATTTAGTAGGATCTAAAGTGATTGTACATTACGATCATCTTTGCTTTAAGATACCTATTAAGTAAACCAAATGCCAAGCCAAGATTAATCGGTGGGTCTTACTCTTACAAGAATTTGACCTAGAGATCAAGGATAAGAAAAGCGGTGAAAACTTAGTAGTGACCATTTGTCTAGGTTGATTTCGACTTCAATTCACTTAAAGATGAGAGTAATGATGATATAGTTGAAACCTTTCACGATGAGCAGTTATTTTTCATAGGTCAGAACCCGTGGTATCTTGATATTGTAAACTATCTTGCCTTTGGTGTTTTGCGACCTAACAACTTCATATCGAGGACAAGAAAAGGTTTTTAAAACTATTAAGGACTATTTACGGGATGACCCTTATTTATACAAGATTGGTCAAGATCAAGTCATCCAGGAGATGTGTACGAGAAGAAGAACATAAGAGCATTCGACTTTTTGTCATGAACTTCATTGTGGGGTCATTTTGGAGGTGAAAAAGACAGCCGTAAGATATTCTGATCTGGATTCTTTTGGCCCACTCTTTTTAAAGATGCTCATATGTTTTGTGCACAATGTGATAGATGTCAAAGAACAGGAAACATAAGCAAAAGAGATGAAATGCCTTTGACATCTAATTTAGTTGTTGAACTCTTTGATGTATGGGGATTGACTTCATGGGTCCTTTTCCCCATCTAATGGTTTTCAATACATTTTGGTTCTTTGTGGATTATGTGTCCAAGTGGGTAGAAGCTATCCCCACCAAGACCAATGATGCTAATGTTGTTGTGAAATTCTTGAAAGATTTCATATTCGGTAGGTTCGGAATGCCTAGAGCTATAATAAGTGATGGAGGTAGCCATTTTTGTAACAAACTCTTTGATGGAGTACTAAACAAGTACAACATCACACATAAAGTAACTACTCCATATCATCCTCGAACTTAGGTTTAGTGGAAGTGAGCAATAGGCAAATTAAGGGAATCTTGGAACGCTGTGCGTCCGTCAAGGAAGGATTGGGCATTTAAGCTAAATGATGCCACATGGGCATACCGCACCGCTTACAAAACACCTATTGGGATGAGCCCTTACCGGTTAATCTTTGGGAAAGCGTGCCACCTTCCGGTTGAACTTGAACACAAAGCTTATTGGGCAATTAAAGAGTTAAACATGGATTTAGATAAAGCGGTGAAAAACGATTACTTGACTTCATGAGTTGGAAGAAATTAGGAATGAAGCCTATGAGAATGCCAAATTATACAAGGAGCGTACTAAGCGCTATCATGACAAGAGGCTAGTTCCTAAGACTCTTCACCCTGGAATGAAAGTTCTTTTATTTAACTCTCGTTTGAGATTGTTTCCAGGAAAGCTGAGATCAAGATGGGATGGACCATTCAAAATAGTTCAAGTATTTGAACATGGAGTAGTGGAACTATTGGACTCGAAGAGACAAGAAACGTTCAAAGTCAATGACCATCGTGTCAAGCCTTATTTAGAAGAACCAAACAACATTCTTTGAAATGGATTGCATTTGGGTGAGTAACCCTTAGCACCAAAGATACGTCTTGCTAAGGCGTTAAACTAAGCTATTTGGATGGGAGCCAACCCATCATTTTAAGTAAAATAAAAAAAATAATAATTTTTGTTTGTTATTTGTTTTCTTTACTTAATTTTATTGTTTATTTCATTTTAATTGCATGTGAATAATTTTTAAATTGTTAGAACTAAAAATATTTGTTGAGATGTTAGAAGTTTACAATGATCTACGTATACACTTTAATGATGAATATGATGGATGCACCTGCATTTTCCATTACTACTTGCACATTCTCAGGAAATAGGTAATCTTTCTTCTCTTCTCTCTTTATCTTTAATTTACAGTTGTTACATTGAGGACAATGTAAGTTCTAGGTTGGGGGTGGTGAAAAGTTACCATGCTTAATTAAAAAAAAATAAAATAAAAAAAAATATACTTTTTGTGTATTTGGTTTTATTTCTATTCTGTGTGATTTAGTAATTTTTGGAAAAAAAAAAAAAAGTTTCACAAAAGTTTATCATTTCTTTAAATCAAATTTAAGTAAATAGTTAAGTCTTTTGTACTGTTAGATTAATTTTTGAAAACATATCATGAAATATTTTGTAATTATTTTTGATAATTAGTTAGTTTTTGTCATAATTAGTATTTCTTGATAAGATGTTGAAATTATATTAAACCCAAAATCGGTGTTTATGAGTTTTTTTTTAGTGGAGACTACCTTTGTGAGATATAATTTGAGCCTAATTTCCTTTATTCAGAGTGAAATATATATTTTTTCTACTCCAAACACATTTCTTATTTCTTCAAATTTTTAGATGATCTCTATAGGTATTAGCATTGAATGTATGAATTTTTTTCATTTTAATAGAGTATCATATATTTTTGATTATTATTTTTGCTTAGATTAAATGATTTGAGTAGAAGTTGATAGTATATGCTTATATCTCATTTATGCATGACTACTACAAAAACAAAAAGACATATCTGGGGTTACCTAAACCAAGATCAAACAGAAAAGCCACAAAAATTAACCACTCACCAAAAACCAAAATATGTACAATCTGTACATGGGTTGACTCTCTAAGAAATACACATATTGAAAAATATCTACAGAAAAAAAAAAAAATAAGAGAGAGATAAAAATAGTATCATCTACATACTATAACCCGCATTGCCTACAAAGTTGTGAGTAAAGGCTAATTACAAAAGAAAGATATAAGAAGTAATTCCCCAAAAAGTCATTGCAATTTCTTCATTTGTAAAAGGCATATATCTTGAAATTCTTTCTTAATGAGTTTGATTTATGCATGAAAATAATTTTTATATATGATATCTTTATAATTTATACATTTGATTCCTTTCATGAGATCAATGTTAAAATAACACTTTGAGCCTTTATTCTTTATACATATGCGAACATATTAGTTCATTTCTATACATCAACTCTTTCGCATATAAATTAGTATGAGTGTTTGAACCCATAGGATTCAGTGTTTTGAGAGTATTGACTTGTGAGGAATAGAGTCGAAGCGGTCGATTCATGACAACGAAATTGGGTGAAATTAAATTGATACATTTTTGATATGAAATATGAAAATGATTTTCGACTAATTATTATAATAAATCATGATTGTTTAAAGAGATTAAGATAACTTATGCTTGAGATTTTAATTATGATCTTAAAGGAGATTAAAAAGTATGAGACATTTTTGTGAGATGTTGATAATTTGTGATTTTGTTGTAAATTTAATTTTTAAACTGTTTGTTTTTATTGTTTCTTTTGTTTTTACATTTAGTACAATGTTTGTGGGTATCATTACTGAAAACCCTCACGAGACTCAAACTCGTCCACTAGGGCAACCTAGGGGTTTAAAGGCTTGTTGCATAGGCTAAATGCAACCGTGTCAATCCACGAAAGTGATTTAGGATAGTTTAATTTTTAGTTTTTATCGCTTCTCTTGCTAAGGGACTAGCGAAGGCTGGTTGAGGTTGTGATGAGTGCTCAAAAGCACTAAAATAACCATGATTTTATGCACTTTAATTGATTAAAAATATATATATTTATATGTTTTATAATATATTTATATAAATTTGTCTTTTTCGGAATCACGGGCATTTTTATTGTTTTCCACGAATTTTGGCCTAAAAACGGAATGTAAAGAGTCAAAGAGGAAATCTTGAAGAAATACATCAAAAATAAATTGATAAATAAGTGGAAAAAGGTGAACAAACATGGAAAAATTGGACAAAGGGGGTCGAAAAGGTCAAAAATGTGAAGAGACGGAAAAACGCGCGCGCAGCCCGGCCAGCGCCCGAGCCGCGCGGCGCGTTGATGCACTGCTCGCGCGCCAGCGCTGCGGCCTGCAGCGCGCATTCACGCAGCGCGCTGGCCGCGGCCTTGACCAGCGCGCGCCCAGCGTTTTTGACCCATTTTTCACGTGCGGCCGCCCGTGACGTCATGCTGACGTCATTGATGACCTCAGCATGTCCACTACACGTTTTTTATTTTTTTAATATTTTTTTTAACATTTTTTTAATCATTTTTTCTCTCCATCCTCACCTATAAATACCCCCCTTCCATTCACTTCAAAACACACCTAAAAACCACACTTCTCTCTTCTTTCTTTCTCTCCATTTCTTAGTTTTTAGTTTTTTTTAGTTTCTTTCTTAGTTTCTAAGCTTTTCTTAGTTTTTCTCTTAGTTTTTAGTTCAATTGTCTTAGGTTTAGAGTTCTTCTCTTTTTGAGAGGAACTTGTAATGTTTTTGTAATAATTTAGATTTTTGATTCAATAAATGGAAGTGCAAATTCCGCTTGGAGTTTTTCTAGCAACGGGAATAGCGTCGAAGTTCTGTAAGGATTTTATTTTCTTTACAGTTATTTTTATGCTTTATTCTTACATGTTATATTTAATTTGTCTGTGATTAAATTTAACTGTGCTAGCTGTTTATAATCATGATATAATAATAACGTTGTTATGCTTGCGAAATATTAAATAGGTGAAAATTTCTAAAATGAATTGAGTTTATTTTTATTCAAGATTTTATATTAAGGATGTTAGAGAGAAATATATTATTTTTCATTACAAACTTAAATCTGAAAGTTAGACTTTAAGGTTTAGTTATCGGTCTAATTTAGAGTAGTGCTCTTTTATTTGTTGGTACAATCGCCCGGTAGTTAGAGTGAAGCTCTATTTCAAAAGTTTTTATAAGAATTATTATGTGGAAATGTATTGACAACATGTTTTCAATAATGGTTTTAAAACTTGAAAGTTAGTACTCGGATAACTAAATTCTTAAGTTTAATTTGGACACCTTGAATAAAGTTTAAACTGTCTAACCCCACCAAAGGTGGCATTTAAATGGTTCATTTTCAATCTCTTAGAAAAAGGAATTAATTTAATTAACCAAATTAGTTATCAACCCCACCCATAGGTGTTAATTGATTTGTTTAGTTAACAAAGAGTATCTAACCCCACCAAAGGTGGTATTCATACAAAAAAGAGAGAATCAATAAAATATCAATTTATATCTTTAATAACCTAGATAATATGAGCAAGCATAATTAACTTAGTTATTATATCCATAAATACTCCACTAATATAAATGATAAAATTTGCATGAATATTTATTGAATCTGTATTTATATTTATTTATTGAATTTGTATCTATGTTTATTCTTTTTAAATTATATTTAATTAATCTGTATATATGTTTATTTTAATGTTATTAGATTAGGAACACAAAAACCAAAACTATCGTGACAGGATGTTTAGGATTTAATTTCGTTTTTAAAAGTTTGAATAATAAATTAAAAACCACATACATTCCTTCCTTAGATCGACCTTGGGAGTATACTTATCATTTTCTACGAAATGATTCGTGCACTTGCGAGAGTTTTACAAATATTAAAACCAAAGTATTTGCGAGAATCGGCGATGCCGGTTTTCGTTCATCAATTAGGTTTAAAGCTTAATCTTTCATTAGTTATAATATTCTTTGACTTTTCTTCCATAAAGATTGGTTTCCCTTTTAATGATGATCGCCATTAGGACTCCATATCTATAGATAATTTATGTCTATATGAGCATGATTACACAACTTCTTTGATTTTACTACATGTCTTAACTTCTATCCATTTGGAGAAATAGTTAGTAGCTACCATAATGTATTTCATTTGAGATCTTGTTGTAGGGAAAGGACATTCTATGTCAATATCCGATTACATAAAAGACCAAGGAATCATGATGGTGTTGAGGTCTTCAACTTGTTGTTGGAAAAATGGCATGAACCTTGGCATTTTTGACAACTTTATGTGTACCCTTCAGATTTTTGATGCAACCTTGCCTAATAGTATGCATAAAATATTATAATTTGAGCTAGGGATTTTTCCCAGACTAGTTTCCACATGATCATTCATGTATCTCAGCTAGTTCAGTTTCCTTCAATGTAAGGCATCTAAGAAAAGCTCTTTCAACAAATTTTTGTATATTTTTCCTACTATAAAAGTGTATGAAGCTAATTTTATTTGAGATTTTAAGCTTCATTTCTATCTTTTAGGAAGATCTTCTTAATTGCTTCTATAGGGCTTTATTGATGTTGATTGGGGTTCATTTCCTTATGCAAGCTTTGGTGACTCTATCAAGCACTGAGGTTAAGTACATATCTCTTACCAATGCAGCCTCTATAATCGTGTGGATTTAAGCTTTCCTTTAAGAGTTTCACTTTTCTTACCAGCTGCTCCTTTGATTTGGTGTGATAATCTGAGTACTACTCAACTTGCTACCAATCATATTCTTCATTCATGCATGAAACATATTGAGTTGGACTTTCATTTTGTCCACAAAAAGGTGTTGGCTAATACACTTGTTATGCATCATATTCTTTTTGTGGAGCAACTAGCAAACTTGTTAACCAAGGATCTTCCTATGGCCTTCTTTCTTTCTTGGAATAGTAAATTAAGTGTCATGCTTACCCCACTTAATTTGAGAGGGTGTTAGAAGTGTTGGTAATAATGGCCAACTAGGTGATAAGAATGTTAGTGGTAATGCCTATGTGGGTGATAGGAAACATGTGTCATATACTGTGCTTGACCATGACACAGAAATGTGCACATGTGCTATGTGTACTACACCCAATGATGACACTGGAATGCACACAGATGCTGCACACGATGACATAAGATTGCATACAAATGATGCACACAATGCCACTGGAATACATGCAAATACTGCATTCCCTATGCTTGAAATTTCCATAAATATATGCCTATGTGCTAGGCTCACTATACACGTAATGCACATAAGTACTGCAGATAGCAAGTATACATATGCAGATATTATAAAAAGATCTACCTGTACATAATAACTATAATGCTTAATAGTACAATTGATCATTTCAAAAGGTTGTTATATTGAAATATGTGCTTTTGAGGGGTGTAATTAAGTGTAATTTGTGATTTTGAGTGGTGTAATCAAGTCTAATATGTCTCATTGTAACTAACTTGCAACCATCATTTTTATATAAATAGATAAGATGTGTCATTATATTTCATCACCATTTTTCAGTCAAATGAAAAGTATTATTTAGCCTTATTGCTATTTGTCATTCATCATATCCATAACAATAACTAAATATTTTATCATAAATAAAGAAAAGGGGTAGAAAAAGAATCTAAATTAGCTTAATTTTTGGAGTCAAAGGAATTAAAAATATTAATCTTCAACTTGTTCTTCAATCTTTCTTCGAGTATTTGCAATATTGCACCAAATTTGAAGTTTTTACCTTTTTTCTCAATTTTTTGTGTAATTCTAATGATTTTTTTATTAAATTGGCTACTATTTTGTATTTATAAGAGAGAAAAATCAAATAATGATGTAAATACGACAACTGGAATTACATTGGAGAGAGATTAGTAAATCAAATACGTCAAGATGCATCATATTGCATTCAGATAATGTAACCCATGCCCATATGTAAAGTATACATAAAACATGCCTAATATAGTGAGGTACTAGATGGGCGGTGCAATACACACACCGGTCGCTTGAGCCTGGAAAGTGTTCTATGCATGGCAGGAGCAAACGAGTGGTGTGGTAAAGTGAGAGGACGACATATGGCATGCATTGTCCTTGTGGATGCTCACTCAAATGGGCCTTTTTGAGTACATCCATGGGCTTTCCTAAGTTAATCCACCTTATCCAAAAAATCCATAAAAATTTCAAAAAATCCATAAAAATCTAAAAAATCAATATTTTCTCAATAAATGCAAAATGGAAAAAAATTCTATCTCATTATAATAGTAAAATATGTATACATGTACAATAATTGATATCTAAAAATGAGTATGAAATAGCACTTATCAAATTCCCGATACTTACTCGTTACTAGTCCTTGAGCAAAGTGAAAGCCCATGGTAGAAAGAGTAAGTTTTCTAACATTTTATCTCAAGAAATTTACAATATTATGATTTAAATTTTAATAAATCTTAGATATTTTCTCTTTCCATCCCTCTACCACATCTATTATACAATAACTTTGCTCAAAGTGTGTATGACATGTTGTATCAATTAGCAATGGTAGAATAATGTAAATTAAACAGGTTGAAATATTATTCCTTTTTATAAAATGTCACTATTATTTTTGGTGTTAAATGGGATATGATAAGCTTTTTTTTAATTGTATCTACACTTAGTAAAAGTATCCCTAAACTCAAAAGATCTTTAATTTGGTCATAATGCGGTTAGACATGTTGGTTCAATCAAATGAAAGTAAAAAGGAGAAACAAAAGTTCATGAGTTCATAAAGTAAGAGAAATATACCTATAAATAATACTACTATAAGACCAAGCATGTAAATAAAATAAGGTCAAATTTCATTTCTTTGGACCCAAATATCATTATTAACTTTCTTTTCTTTAATTTTTGCTAATCATTTCAATGTAATCCCCTTTTTCTATTTCTTTTAATATTTTTCTCTTATTATAATTTATTTTTTAGATTGATTCATATGTGGGGTACATTTTATAGTAGGTAGTTTTACATATGATGAATATTTAATCAATTATAGCACAATTGACACTATAAAATCTTATTCTAGAATTTTGGTAGAATCTATCCTCTTTTTGTGAAATCCACTTGTTCTTGAACTATAGGCATGACCAATGTGTTTGGTTCAAAAATTTAAGAGTGGATACAAATAATTGGCTTATGTAAGCTTAAATTGGTTTACTTAAAGGGTTGTTCTTTAAAGGATAACACCATTAAGAGTATGCCAATTTAGCCAAAGAGGTTAATCCTATTTTCTTAATCATTTTCTACAAAATACATTCAGTATTCACATTGATAAACTTAAAAAAAATGTTTTAGTAACCTATTCTTATTCATTAAAATCATAGCAAAGTTTGAAGGAATTTAGAATAGTTTTCGTAAGTTTATGCATATAAATTCTTCTATCACCAATTTGCTATTGTGCATGTAAGTTTTGAACAAAATTATTATAAAGTTACCTTCACTTAAGAACAAGGTCAATACTCTATCAACATTCTTAATCCTTTTTAGCCTAACATTGCTTCACAAATTTCATAACAGATGTAAGAAAATAAGGAGAGAACATGTGATTGTTTCTAAGTCCATTTACTGACCCAACTATCATAAGGAATCCAATAAATAAATATTAAAAACAAAAAATTATGCCACCTAGAGCATACTAATCCTAAAATAGGTATACTAAAACATGCTAAACCTAATAAAGCATAAAAAAAATAAAGATAGTGACATGCTAACATTCCACCACACCTAATTCTTACATCATCCTCAATGTAAGCACATGCTTACCAAATGTAAAAATAATTAAAAAAGGGAATAGAAAACAAATTTGATAGTTTGTCTCCTCCAAAGAATTTGGTTTAATGTCGGTAGCTCAATGCTACCACTTTTATCAATCATCATCATCAAAGATCTTAAAGTGTGTGATGCCACACTTTCTAACTAGTAGTTCATCATTTATATCCTTCCACCTTGATAGTAGTATCCTTTGAAGCATACTGGATACATTCTCCCCTACACCTATCTCTTTTTTATCCTTAAGATTTTCCTTGGTAAGAAAAAGTTCCTTAAGGTATAATACCGCCTCAATATCTTCCATAAGAGGTATATGGATTTATAGCTTGGGAAATGATTTCAAATTTTCCTTTTCATGATTCTACTTTGATAAATTATCAAATATGCTGGAAAAAGATAAAGTAGGGTCATCAAGGAAAAATGAAGGTTTGGTTACTACCTTTAGTTCCATAATGGATTCTTGGGGTATGATGTTTTTTCTTCCTCACTAGTCTCTTCATCGAATATGTCATTCTTAGGGACTTTTTGGTGCTCGTCTAGTTTCTTACTACTTTACAAACTAATGCCACTAATGGTATCCTAAGAATTACCAACTTTTTGATAGGGGAGCTCGTCAATGCCCATGGTAACATTCTATCTATAGCTGCTACTGCATGATTAACCTATACCTCACGATTTTTCCTTGCAATATCTTGTTCTTGCTGAAAATAAAAAGTGTGAGCAACTAAATAATTTATTAAGTCCTTAAGAGATTTACCTTGTGTGGGTTGAGTAGGTTGTTTTATTAGGAATGGAAGTTAGGGGTGATGTGAAATCATTCATTTCATTTTTGCATGAATGTCTTAGGTATTGATGATACCACAATCTTGCATTTTACATGTTAGAATATAGATCATACCTGAGCATCTCGCTTTCAATTCCACCCACAATATTAGTATAGTCCCAATTCCTTTTTGATGCTCAAATTATTGTGGTAAAAATCCATTGCATGTAGGGTATGCTGCATCTATGTGTATATATTTTCCCCTAACATTCAACACTTTAAGAAAATTAGATCATAATATAGGTGAATAAAAAAATATAAAAAATAAATATAAAAAAAATAACAACCAAAAGTTTAGAGAACAAACTAGAAATTATTAGTAAAATTGTTAAACTAATTCCCTAAAACAGTCCCAAAAACTTGACACCATTTAGAAATGCAAGTATACATGATCATATATATGTGATAAGAAATTTTTAGGGTTGTCATAACCATATGAATGGTAATAATATCTACTCCTAATTACTAACGCATTAGTAAATTAGTTAAAATTATTAAAACAAGGATTTTTATTATTTTTGAAGAAAATAATATAAACGTTGATAAGCTGCATAAAAATATTGAGAGATATATGATTGTAAAATGACCTTCACCAACAGCCTATAATTTCATCAACCATATCATAAATGCAAACTAATTTTTTAAGTTTTAAATTACTTTTATAATTTAAAACCATTCTTGAATTCTTAACTTTAGTTTTAGAAGTCTATGTCCACTTACGAGTTCACACCTATTTTTACTTTGTAATTGATTTAGAATACCATTATAAATCAACCTAAATCATGAAAAACCTAGAAAATCCCTTACTAGATTCAATGCATTAGGATCTAAAAATATGATAACTAAACTAGGTAAGATTAGATCAATCGTTAATCTTTAGTAAATGTATTTAATTCTACATATGACAACAGGCACAAGGTACCATTTTGAATAGGAATATTAGTGATTACAAACAAACATCTTAGACTAGATATAAACATATACATGAAATAAACTAGTTGATTACCCCAATTCATAATATGTATAATCATGTCATTAAAACATAGAATCAAACACATCAAGAATCAAGAATTGAAATTAAAAATTCTTAATAACATTAAATTAATTTAATCATAGTCTATGGCTTATAATTACCCATAATCACAATGATTATTTAACTAGACAATAAATTTACCAAACCATAACAATAACTAAATATTTCATGAATTATTGGAGCCAAAGAAACCAAAAATAAAAATCTTCAACTTGTTCTTCAAACATCTTTCAAGGATCTTGCAATATTTCCCAAATCTAAAGTTCTCCTAATTTTCTCTTCTTCTTTTTTTGTAATTATGATGTTGTTTTTATTTATTTATGGGGTGTTAATTTTCATATATAAGAGAGAAATCTAATCATGATGTAAATACGACTATTGAAATCATGATGGAGAGAGAATTAGTGGGTCAAATGCATCAAAATGTGTTAGGTTGTGTTTAGGGGATCTAACCCTGTTGCTCAAATATTGTATTTGGTAAATAGATCATAAGTGCATAGATCACTTTGTAAGGGATAATAAGTATACTTATAAGGTGAGTCTAAAAAGAAATTATGTGATTTTTAAATAATTCAACAAAGTTCTTAAAAATGAAAAATAAACCTAAACATTTTGTCACCAAGTTTTAGTTTTAAAGTATCTAAACTAATAACATAAAATAATAAAATATAATTGATATATTGGTTTACACAAATTATGGATAGACATGCAACTCATTATTCAATGGGGAATTAATGGGATATTTAGCTAGTTGGTTATGTTTGGTAAAATTAATTAGGTTGACCTAGATTTATTGATTCTTTCTTATATAGCACATTTGGTTGGGTCTACTATTCATTTTTAATTAAAATTACTTAATGCTTTTAGTCTGGTTTATCATTTAATTTTAATTAAATTATACTTCTTTTTTGAGAAATTAACAAACCATTTAACTTGTCTCTTTCAGTTAGGTTTAACAAGTTAAACTACTATTCAAGTTGTCTAAATTAGTTCTTAGATCAATGCATCTAAAATCTAACTTTTATGTTTTCAATTTATTAAGAAAAATATGTTCTCGGGATATTTTTCAACAATAAATCTTATAAAAACTTTAAAATATAATATAATTCTAAATTAGATCTAGATGTATATTTCTAAAACCTAATTTTCATATTTTAAATCTATTATAAAAAAATATTGGTAATATATATTTTTATAATAAATTTTTTAAATATAAAATAATATGTGTATAATAATTGTTAAAAATATTCAGCTAAATAATGTACACAAGCATATCAACATAGCTAAAATTCCATTATCACATTCAACCAAACATGCTCAATTTTATAAATGGAAAATATATTAAATATAAAATTTAGAATAATACATAAACTAAATCTGTAAATAGAATATAATTAAAACTAATACCTCAACTATATCTTACATATAACTTCTGCAACACTTTGTTAGTTGAAAGATCTTCTTATTACCACCACTTATTTGTGATAACCTAATCTAAGCTATTTATAAATTAAACATAAAATAAAACTTGTAACTTTCAAAAACATGAGAGAAACAAAACAAAACTAGAAGACTAAAAGAGTAAAAGAGTAAATGAAATAATTAATTGTTATGGGATGATCAATATGAGAGGGTGAAAGGTCCTTTATATAGGTGATAAAATGCTACAAAAAAGAGAGAAAAATGGATCGTATAGTCGGGTACTACATCACACTTTTTCCAATGTTGCTGCCTGGGTCGATCTAGTATGTGATGAGTTCTCAAAAGCATGTAATATATCCTGATTATATTTTCGAAATCACGAGTGTACTTTGTTGTTTTTCAAGTATTTCTTGTATTAAAATTTATCAACTTGAAGAATTATACTTGAAGCATTCCATTAAAACTTAGAAGATTAAAAGAAAAATTTTATAAAACATTGCATATGTTTAAAAATTGGAAAACAAAAATTACATTGTAATTAGGATTCCAAGTGATGCATTTTAATGTATGCCACGTCATGAATTTGTTATGAGCCGCAACGCAAGGCCAAAGGAAAAGAGTCAATTCATCCTAAATGTGATGTAGGCCATGATGTGAAAAAATTATGTGTCATGGTGCAAAAAGAGTGGATTATGCTCAAATCGTGTATAGGTTGTACATGATGTGAAAACATTGAATTGCCTGAAGTAGTTCAATAACTAAATCCACAAATGGCACAAAAAATATTCAAACAAAATGAAATCTATTCTTTTCACAATATTTTACTTGTACAAGTTCGATAATAATAGTTTCACAATATGGAAAAATTAGATCTTAAGGATTCTAAAAAATCTAGAGCTGGATAGCTTCCTTCTCAAAGATCAAGTAGACAAGTTTCATAAAAATGGAACTGTCAAGGATGAGTACAAGAATTGGAAAAGTTAAGATGATATTATTGGTTATTGGTTTATGAAATGTATGATAGATGAGCTTATAAGTAGCTGGATTCGAAACATCAAGAAAGCCTTGATGTATGCTAGAAAACAATTTTGCCTCCAAATCTTGAGCTCGCATGAATCATTTAAAGGTAGAGCTTCAAAATTTCAAGAAAAGAAATCAAGAAGTCAATGACTACATTATTAAGATCAAAGTGCTTTGTGATGAGTTAGAAGTAGTAGGTTGTACAATCAATGATGAGGAAAAGATCATGTATGTGTTAACAGGTCTTGATGAAAGCTTTAACAATATGTACTCCAAATTGATAGAAAAAATGCTAACCAAGAAAATAACAATTGATGATGCAAAATAAATGCTATTTAGTCATGAGAATATGCTTGAGAGGAGGATTTTAACATTTATCTCACCTCTGGCTAGTGTAAAATATCTTCAATTAGTGATGATATGATATCATAACTACAGTAACTCAATGTTGTAGATCATAGTCAACAAAGTAGAAAACATTATCGAGAAGGAGTTAAAAACTCACAGAACAACAATGGAAGTAATAACTTTCAGTCTGGTGATAGAGGTCATGGATATGGAAGAGGTTACATAGGAAATAGACCTCAGTTTCAAGTGTGTGGAAATTTGGGGCATATGGCTTTCAATTGTTGGTTTAGGTATGATAGAAATTTTCAACAAAATTAGAACAATAATAACAACACAACTAAATGCAATAATCCTAGTCAGTTCTTAACCTCACATCAACTACCACGACATCCCCAACAATATTTTCATGCTATGATTATTGTTGCTAATGGTACTTCCCTACCAGTCACCTATTACTAATACAATTGGACTATTGCTTAATCCTATGTCTTCTTTTCCTTATCATTCTTTTTCGGTCAATGAAGCCTATAGATCTATGTCTTAACAAACTTATTTTCAGTCACAATCATCAGCTCCCTTCTACAAGATCTTGCTTGGTTTCCAAATTTTGGCTCAAGTCATCATGTGACTTATTGATCCAAGTACTCTATCTTCATCTCAGTCTTACACAGGTAATCAATCTCTCATAATAGGAAATGGTCATGTTTTTCCTATCAATAAGATAGGTCATAATCAATTTTAATCAACATTTTATTCTAATAGATCACTTAAAATGCATAACATGCTTCTTATCCCAAACATCGATAAAAATCTATTTAATGTGTCATAATTTTTAAAAGATAATTATATTTTCTTTAAATTGCACTCTAATTCTTTTTTTAAGGATAAAAACATGGAGGAGGTGCTACTCTAAGGTATACTTAGTGATAGATTATATGAATTCGATATCACAATATTCAAGGAAGGTCATAACAATAGTCCTTGTTTTTTTGTTTGACAAAAATCCTGCTAATTGTGTAAATAAAATTGTTGCACTTGTTACTATTGTGGTTGACCTTTGTTTTGACATCAAAGATTTGGCCATGCTGCATTTCCTATTGAAAAGAAAGAATTAAATCAATACAGTATTCCTTTATCTTCTAGTTACAAAGATTGTGAATCTGTATATGTTGCTAGTCATAATAACAATACTTAGAAATTTCCTATTTCTCCTTCCTCGACACAAAGCCACTAAACCACTTGAATTGGTTCATTAAGATATTTGGGTGTCACTTGCCACTTTCACAAATGGCCATCAGTATTACATTCATTTTATAGATGCCTATTCATGTTTTATGTGGATCTATTTTCTTAAGACAAAATCTACTGCTTCTCAAGCCTTTTTATAGTTTAATGCACATTCTAAACTACAAAAAAACTCCAAAATTAAAGTTTTTAAAAGTTATTGGGGTGAGTAATTTTAATATCTCATATATATTTAATTAGTATGGCATTATGCATCACACATCATGTCATCATACACATGAATAGAATGAAGTTGTTGAAAGAAAACATAGACACATAGTAGGTTTAGGACTAGCAATGTTAAATCATCCTTTTTTTACCTCTTACCTTTTAGGATGAAGCACTCTTTTCAAGTGTTTTTATTATCAATGGTTTACCTAGCTCAATTCTTGATAACTCATCTACTTTGGAGATCCACTTTGGTGTCAAACCTTATTACAATTTTCTTAAATCACATAACAAATCTCATACATGCACTTTTCTTGGATATGGTCCAAGACACAAAGACTACAAGTTCCTTTCAAGTGATGGAAAACTCTACTTATCTTTCATGAGTCTGTATTTCTTTCTAACAAAAGGTTAGATGACTCATATCCTATGTCTCTTTCCACCATTTTTGGCACATTTAAATTGTTTTACCTATGACTTCTATTGTTAATAAGCCAGTAACTCATAGCTCTCTTGATGAACCTTCCTCTTATATTCCTTGGTCATATTTTCCTTCATCACCTATTTTGGATTCTTCTAGCTCTCTATCATCTAGTTTTGATCCCTCCATATCCATAACTCATGTTCCATATTTAGGTTCAATGCCTATTTTAGAACCAATGTCTATTCCTCCCTTATCTTCCTCTCAACCTTAGTCTATTTTAAGTCATCTACTATCAAACCTCATCCAATAGTCATGATCAGAGAAAGTGTGTCCTATTACTCACCTAATGCTCAAATAATCAAAGATAGGTGTTTGGTAGCCTAAGGCATACATAAGTATAACTAATGATATGTCTCATATAGAACATTCCTCAGTCAAGTAAGCTTTAGCCAATATTGGGTGGTTTGAATCCATGAAAATTGAATTTGATGCTCCTATTTACAATAAGACTTGGATGTTTGTGCCTCCACCTTTAGATAGAACTATTATTAGTAGTAAGTGGATTTTTTGAGCCAAGAGGCTTTCATTAGGTCTCCTCTATAAAAGAAAATCTTGAGTGGTAGCACAAGGGTATAAACAGGTTCTTGGTTTTAATTTATCAAATACCTTTAGCCTTGTGGTTAAGCAAGTCACTATTCAAATTATTCCTATACTAGCCTTGTCTCGTGGTTGGAAGCTCCATTAATTGGACATCAATAATGCCTTTTTAACTGGTACACTACATGAAGAGGTGTATATGCAATAACCAAAGGGGTTTAAGCACCCACAATATCCTAGTCATGTCTGTAAGTCATAGAAAACCTTTTATGGTTTGAAGTGGGCTCATCAGGTATAGTTTGATACTATTACCAATTCCTTGTGTGTAATGGGATATATGTTGAGGATATAATCATCAACGATAATAATAGAGAGGTTATTTAGTAGCATATTTCAATTTTGCACACTCAATTTTCCTTAAAGTATATAAGTCAGATGGGTTATATTCTTAGCATTGAGATGAATAAGTTAAACAATGGTGATCTTCTACTCACACAAAAATTATATTAGGGAGCTTTTAATTAAATCCAAGATGGATCATTATAAACCCATCTTCATTCCTATGCTTACTAGCGATACTCTTAGTGCTTATGTTAGAGAAGCCTTTCCTAATCCTATGCTGTAAAAAAATATTATTGGAGTTCTTCAGTATATCACCATTACTCGTCTAGATCTTTCCTTTATAGTGAACAAGGTATGCTAGTTTACCATAGCCCTTCGAGGCCACATTGGTTGGCTGTTAAAATAATTTTAAGATGCCTTCAAGGCACTAATTCTCATGGTTTGCTTCTCAAGCCATCCTCTAAGTTGCTTCTACAAAGATTTGCTAATGCTGATTGGAGTTCTTATCCTCATGATAGATCTGCATTTGGTATCTTCATTTATTTCGGTGCTAATATCATTTTTTGGTTTTTCAAGAAGCAAGCTTTAATGTCTCGATTAAGCACTGAGGTTAAGTATAGATCTTGTGCCAATGTAGCCTATGAAATCATGCGGATTCAAGCTTTGCTTTGGTATTTACATGTTTCCTTACGACTTGTTCCTTTGATATGGTGTGATAATTTGAGTATAGTTCAACTTACTGCCAATCCTATTCTTCGTTCTCGCATGAAACATGTTGAGTTGGATTTTCATTTTATGCATGAAAAGGTGTTGGCCAAGACACTTGTTGTGCATTATATTCCTTCTATGGAACAACAAGTAGACTTGTTAACTAAGGCTCTCCCTGTGGTTCCTTCCTTTCTTTGCGTAGAAAATTAAGTTTGATGCTCATGCCACTTAATTTGAGGGGGTGTGTTAGGAGTGTTGATAGCAATGATAAAGTAGATGATAGGCAACATGTGTCATATGTTTTGCCTGATGATGCACAAGAAATAAGCGCATGTGCTGTGTATATTGCACCCAAGGATGACATTGGAATGTACATAGATGCTCCACACAAAGCCACTAAGATGCATGTAGATGATGCATACAAAGTCACTGGATGCGTGCAGATGCTGCACAAGATGATGTTGGAATACGTGTAGATAGTGCTCACGATGACACTGGGATATGCACAGATGATGCACACCTTGCATATAAAATTGCCACAGATGTGCATGCATATGATAGGATCACTAGGCGTGCAACAAATATAGGCAGTGCAGATGGCAAGTGCATATATATAGATAATTTAATAAAATCTACATGTGTACCATAACTATGGTGGTCAAATAATGTAACTAATCTTTTTCAAAAGATTGTTATAAAGTTTGTTACACCAGAAAATAAGCCTTTGAGTGATGTAAACAAGTGTAATGTACTCATTGTGCCTAAATTGCAACATCCTTTCTCTATAAATAGATAGGATGTGTAACATTGCAGGCAGAACAGATTTTACATATTTAATGTATGCACGTTAGTTAAAATTTGTTTCAAATGTTTAACTTGTTATGAAATTGGTAAAAATATCTTTTATTGTCTGAGATGTCCTATCTTTATTTGTAAACTCTAAATAGATAGTAAACCCATTAATTTAAATTAAACACGGAGGGATTGTAGTATACTAGTTTGTTAACTAATTACCTTAAATCATTTTTATCAAATGGTTATTAGTGTAATTCAAACAATTGATTTGAATAGAAGAGAAAAATGTCTTATAGCACAAGGTTAGTGGTGGCAGGATTCAGATTTAGAAGGGCACCAATCAATGATAAAAGAAAAAAATGGCACGTTTCCGTACAAGAGTAAATTCAAGACATAAAAGTTTGAAAATGATTTTCATTATTAAAAGATCTTCAAAATGTAGGCTTTTTGATAAAATTAAGGCTTGTATGCTTAAGATGACCCAATATTAATTAAAAATTATATTTGATCCATTTTACTTGTCTTTTTATGAAATATGACAATAATATTGGTTGACACTAAGTTATAGTTAACTAATAAGTTGGATATCCAATTCTTATTACAGTAATTGTAAAGGGTCTAACTCTATCTATTTCCCAAAAATTATAATGTGTTCTCATTTAAAGTAAAGACTTACAAAGAAATATAATTCGGATTTAAAACTGAAGGCACTACTTGCTAATAACTATAATTTTTATTTTAATTTATAAATTATAAAATATTATATTATATATAAAATTACATTTGGAACTACTTGCTAATAACTATAATTTTATTTTATTTTATAAATATATATTATAATAACTAGTAATGATACAATTTTCAAATTGGAACTCTTTCCTATATGAAAAGACATGCACTTGAAAATTTTTAAGCAACTTTGGACCAATTTTCTATATGTTTTTATTTTCGGTTGAAATTATCTCAACATAAAATTTAAAAGATCAATATCAATAAATACATGATGGTGTCATCTACAAAACGATAAAGAACAAATGCATTACATATACATATGTATTAATAGAGATTACAAGACACAGAAACTCTATAAAGATATAAAGCTAGCTAAGACCTATGGCAATATAATGTTGTTGGGATTTTGAAATGTTAAATGATATATTGGCTCATCGCGGTTCACATACAGGGAACTTTCTCATGACAGCATTGATCCTTATAATTGTTTAAGTAACACGTACATACTACGGCCAAAAGCATATGTTCGATGGACAAAACATACCATAAAAAACATATGAGAGAGAGAGAGAGAGCCTTTTTTAAAAGAAATTTTTTTCCCATAAGGCTTTCTAATGCTGCATATGGGATCTCAAAACTTTAAGCAATTATAAGGTCATTTACTTTCATAACCCTTCTTCTTTTATTTGAAAAAAAAATTATTTATAGAATACTTTGTTAGAGAAAATGAAAGATTATAATAGAGTTTATAAAAAACAAGTGTGTCACTTATTCCATTAACTTTTTAGGATTAAAAATTCATGATTTTATTTATATTTTTACATATATCATAACTTAACTCGATGAATTATAAAAAAAATTTATGATTGTTATAGAGTTTGACACTTTTTTATAAAATATGAGATCCACCTTATTGGATATAAAATAAACAAATATTGGATATAAAATAAACAAAGGGTGTTTATGGGAATATGAAATATAATTAAACTTTTTAGAGGAGATGATGCAATGTTTGTATAATATTATACACAAGAACTGAGATGCTAGACATCGAAAATTAAAAATATTGCAACTTAGGATCATATTGTAACGTGTTATGTTATTTTTTTTTTGTTTTCTATGCTTAAATTTAAGTTATTGAATTTAATTTTCTTGGATAATATTTCTTTTTTGGTTTTCATTTTAATTGAAGATTCGTTAAATTTTAATTTTTTTTAGGAGTTCCATTTTCTAACCTAAATTATAGGATTTGAAAAAAAAAGTAGCTTTTACTTATTTTCTATTTTAATATTTCAAAACTTTTACAAACAATTTCATACTCGACTTGGAGCTCAATTATAAATCGTGACTCTTGTTACCACTATTGTGTCCCAGTTCTCCAAAACAAAATTAAAATTAACATTATATAATAAAAAGCGAGTAACAAAACACAATTTCTCATATATGTTTTCATTTTTTCAGGAAAAAAAAAGATCAAAAGCAAAGGAGAGTATATTTTTTTCAAAGAATCAATTAAAAAATACAAAATTAGTTATAAAAGTACGAAAATAAATTAAAAAAACCAGCACTTAAATGTCCGAAAATGTTATGAATTTCTCTCGTCAGTGATTTTCCCTTGGTTGAGATACTATATATTATTAACAACTTTTTTTTTTTTTTTAAGAACTGATTAACCAAAAAATCTATCATAAATTGCCACCTAATTGTTGAAAAGTAGAATAAATTTGATGCATAATGTTACTAATTAAACATAAATTTTCGATATATGCTATGAACATATATTTATTGTCCATCTGTAACAAGTGTGTGCATGTGCAAGTATGAACATGTAACCTTTTTTTTTTAACATTCTTGCATAAACTTTATAAAGATTTTAGTGTAATTAATAATGTAATTTCAGAATAATTAATCTTTAATGGAGAGGGCGGCTTTGCATAATTCTGATTCCATCATGACACCCAATATCCCAAAAAAAAAAAAAAGAGAGAGAGAACTTGGATTTTTGAAGAAACGTAAGAGGATCAAAAATATACATTGTTCTATATATATGAAACAATTCGTTTTCCTACAAAATAATGTTGGGCATCAGATGTTTCCTAAAGAGAACTAGTGGAGCTGGCATTAATCAGTTGCAGAACTACCCAGATATCAACATTTGGAAATTGTTACAAAGAAAAGGATAGTATCTGCTAACTAAGAAAAGATTCTTTATATAGTATTGCATTTAAATATGTATCCACCCAAATAAAAAAATATATTAATATTAGAAGTTGATGGTAAACAATATTCATTAATGACTTTTAAGAAGTGTTGGTTTTACACATATAATACTTTTAGTTTGGATACTATAAATTTTATACACTAATATAAACCATCCAAATTAAAAAGTTTAACTTTAAAAAAATTTAAATCTCATATTATTCATAAACATTAAAATAATATATTTCTTAATTTAACCCAACACTTTATATTTTAAATATATTTTTATTATATAATTCTGATTTAATTTTGGTTATATGTCTTTCTTTTTTTTTTTTTTGTAAAAACCATGTATTTTTCTAAGTCTATTAGTTAGGATTTCTTTTTAATACTAAGTAACTATGTATAATATATAAATAACATGAGATATACAATCATAAAATATTAATATATGATCTAGTATAAATGTAAGACTAATACTTCTTATAAATACTAGACTAGTGTAATTTCTAAATTAATTTGGCTCTTTTTATACACTAGAAGATATCAAAACCCACTCTCCTAAGGCTCATGTTAATGGAGAATTATACCATATGATTTCCCCCCCATTAAAATGCTTTATTCTTTCTTCCTTGTAATCTCTTTTAATTAATTAATATATACAAACATGCAAAACAAAATGGTCCCCCCAATTTTTTCAATCTGTTTTACTCTTTGGCTTTTTTATGATGCTTTCCTTCTTAACACACTCTCACTGTGCTAGAGAGATAGAGAGACAGAGAGAGAATTGCATGTGAAAGGTCCCCTACTCTCTTATGTATGAATAACGGGGTCCCAATCTTAAAGGCTAAAGGCTATTAATGAGTGTGTATATGTATATATATATATATATAGAAATAATCACTAACTTATCTGTCTGCAAAAATGCATGGGTTTAAAGACTTGGGCGTGATAGTATTCAATTTGTATTTCTTTTGGGACCACTTATTAAATATTCTAATTTATTTGTTTTACCATTAATTTATCTCAATTAGCTTTTGGTCCCCTTTTTTTTTTTAAAAAAAATTTCATCTATTTAATAAATAAATTGATAATTATGAGTTCAGCAGTTCAACCTCTATTTATAGCCACCACATGAACGTTTCTTCCACCATCTAAACCCTAGCAAATAGAAACAGAATAATTAAGGCGCTACTTTAAAACTATCTTTTTCTTTTTCTCTCTTGAATAAATCGTGCACCAAAATCAGTTGAAGCTGCCAGCATGATCTTAACCTCTCTCGATCGTTTAATTAATTTCTGAGGGAAGATCAGATCATGTGGCAGTTTCACCTGTTGATGGTACCATGAGAAAACCCTAATTCCGATATTAGCTCTAATTCTAGTCATATATATATGTATCCTTATGAATATCGATGGGTTAATTTAATTTAATTTTTTAATCCGAAGAATACTTAATTTTTTCATCTTTTATATGGCCAAGGTTGTAATTGATTCCGGCTCATATAAATTTCTTGATTTCTTTTTTCTTTTTATTTTATATAACAAGAATTTTGTGTCTCCGTGCAGTTTTGGGATGATTTCAAGATCCCCTCTTCAAGGTAATATTTTTTATTTTACGAAACTCAAACTTACACGGACTTAACTGGACTTGAACTAGACCTTCAACAGCTCGTTGGCCTCATGGAGCTAATTTGGTGATTAAATTATGGAAAATATTTTATGTTCTACTTACACTACTCAACACTATTTAGATTTCAATAAAATCTCAGAAATTCTTTCTCATTAAACTCACTTTATAATTTGAACGTAAATCTAAGTATGAAGCATCCTCACTTGTTTTATATAGCACTATATATACTCTCCGATTATGACCTTGCTCTCATGTTTTTTAGCTAGCTAGTATTTTTCATGGAATTTGGATTGCTTTTGTGAGAGAGCAGATCATCTTGAAAGCAACCATGCACCTTACCCGTTGTGTCATAGATTTTGAGGGTTTTAATTACATAAGTTTAAATTAATTAATGACATTATAATGCAGAAAATGTGAGCGTTATAGAAGATGTGATCTTAAACTCAATTGGTCTCCTTTACAATGTACTTGTAAAGAGAGAGAGGGGGCCAGGCCAATTCACATAATTGTTTCTGGGAAAAACACTCCTGTACAGAGATATTGCAGAATGAACAATGGAATAGTGATTTTCTCATATTAAAGGAATAATTGATTTTCCCTGAAAAGGCATCTGAATATTAATTGATGATATATGTGTGATAAGGCTAACTGTACTCTCTTATCTTACAACAGTACTTGTTTATTATGGTTCCAGTACACTACTGTCTCTGTGACGTATATTTTCTCCGTACTGCATGTCTTTTTTAGAAGAGATATATAACATAAAACTAACGAATTAACTTTATCCTTATTTATTTTTATTTAACATTATTATAAATAAATAAATAAATAAATAGTACTTTTTTTTTTCAAACGGTATTCTCAATAATACCATGTTAAATGTTGCATTTTTCTTGACTCATAACTTTTGTTTCACCTTAGCACTAGTACATTACTACACCCATCTCATCAAGGTGCAATAAGTTACATATAAAACAGCCTTTTCCTCTTGAAGGCAAGTGGGTTTGGGAAGCCAAGAAAAACCCACCACTTAAGCCAATAGATCAGTTCATAGTTATGTCAAATATAGGATATGACTCGAATCTCTGTTAAACACATACATAACATAGCAAAATACTACATAATATTGATGCCAAATACTTAGTTTATTAGTTATCACCACAAAGAAAATATACAACCAGCATGTGCCATTAAGTTATAAAAATGCTAGCTCCTCAAAATTGCCTCCTATATATGTTTACTTTGTATACAATTGTGAGACCGATCTCTGTGTGAGTCTATTAATGGATAGAGAATGCAGTAACATTCCTACTTTGAAGCTAAGTCTATGCCAACATTGCCAATGAGCTGTAGCTCAACAGCACGAAGGGTATGCCAACACTAAGCGCTTTGCTTCCTACTTTTCCTTCTATTTCTTTCTCTCTTCCCACTAATTAAGAGTATGTTTGCTTGTACAAGTTTTTTCTTGTTTGTGTTGTTGTCCAAAGTGCTTTTACATCATATCAGAACAAACAAACCCTAGTCATCTAACTTTCTTACTCTTTATGTTAGTTATTTGATTTTGGACTCTCTCGGCCCCTCTTTAGTATAATATTTCTCTCTCTTGGCAAAGATTCTATGTAGTTTTCAAATATCCCTATAGTACCCAGATGATCGTAAAGGTCACATAGTGTGCTTCTCCCCAGCTATTTCCATGGTTTTGCACTTGTTAATATCTATCATCCATCCTTGTGATTCTAGTCTTTCTTTAGTTTTAACTTTTGTAACATTGTTAATCTTATCAAGAAGGGCTTTGCTAGCGGAATTAACAATCATTTTAAGAAAAACAATTAATAAAAATCAGAAAACATTATTAAATAAATGGGTTTCATATTTTAATAGTATACTTATTAAATAAAAGGTACATATTTAAACCTATATTATCAAACTAATATACTAGTACTTCACACATTTTAACAAGTGGTACAATAATGGTATAATTTTATAAAAAAAAACCTAATTTATAGATTAACAATTTATTTTTATGAAAATATTTATTATTTCATGTCTTCTCTTTATACTTTTTTGGGCATTTCATTACATAACGAACCATATCTATCCTAGCAAACATGTTCACCTCCACCATCATCTCCGTCCTACACGTGATATCAAATTATTCTTTTTTTGGCCAATTAACAATCACTATTTGATGCATCCCAAGTTGTATTTTTCAAGGTTACCACCAACTTATTTAAAATATACATCTATGTCTCTAAATGCCATTAACAGTTCATTCTCTCTCATCTCAAAGGGTTCTACTAAAGTACTAAATGCTAAATAAACTTATAAATGATTAAATTTAAAAAACCTAAATTACTTGTCAATTTTTGTGTACATAATTTAATTTTAACGAAATATGTACCTTTTAGAAAATTTAGGTAACACTTAAAACTTAAGCAGTGGTGGGAACCAAAGGTTAGTATTGGTACTAAAAAAAATCATACCCAATTTTGTTATTGTACACTATATGCTTGCCAATCGCAATAAACCTATGAGATAATTTTCCTACGATCTCAAACACCCGTTACGAGGAAAAAAATTATTTTAAAAACATTATATGGTACATGAGCTTAGATCCATTCTAAAATCAACATTTAATTTTCTCATTTGTTGTTATTTTGTATTGTGTATTTTTATCTTTTAATTTGTAATTTGATCGGAATCCTATCAAATAAAATTTATTGTAAGTTTTAAACTACGGACATAAATCACCAAGAGAGATGAATAGGTTATTTTCAAAATTATGTAGTTGACATGCATACTAAAGCACAAAAAAAAAATTGTATATATTAATAATCTAGTACAAAGTTGGTCTTATCCTACAATCATAATGATATTTCCTCAGTGTACTTTACTAGTGACTTGACTCTCCTTCCTAATATTCTTCTCGGGTAGATTTTTGTACAAACTAACATTTCAGGCAAATTAATTCCATAGGGCACCAAATATATTCAAACCTTTCCTACAAAAGGGTTACCATAACAATGTTTGGGAAAGATGTGTCTTAGAATGGGTTATATAACAAACAACCTTATAAGTTAGTGACTTTAGTTAATATATCATATTATCAAAACCAAACTAGCAATCCTAAAAAAGAAAATTGAGCACAAATCTTGAAGCATTAATTCATAACTAAAATAAAGACTCAACTTGTGTTTTTAAAATAGAAGAGACACTACTACAATACATAAATATGGTCTCAGTTTTTAACCTTTACCATAGGTCTATAACCACGGTTATAAGAACTGAGGCTTAAGTGAGAAAGACCATATACTATTACCTATGGCCTCGGTCTTTCTATAACCTAGACCATATGATATATATTTATGGCCTCGATTTTTCAATAACTGAGGCCATAGGTTATGTCTATGGCCTCGGTCCTTCAATAACCTAGGCCATAGGTTATGTCTATGGTCATAAATTAAAATTAAAATATAATTATGAATTATAATAACAAAAGTCATTATAAATTACAATATTAAAAATAATATTATATTAATATTAAAAGTATAATTACATTTGAGGATTTATTATACACTAAAACATAATAAAACCTTACTATTACATGCTGACTTTTTACTACTACAAGCATTTATAAGTGTACTTCTGATAAGAGCTAAATTATTGCATTTTTATTATGATTTAAATGTTGATATTGGTGTGAAAATATGTGTTTATTTGATTGTTTAATCCACAAATGTCATTTCACGGGTATTTCGTGTTTAAAGTGTAATTTCAGGTAAAATCATGATTTTGGAGAAGTTAGGGACAAAGTACAATGATTGGGATTGAATGAAATTAAAAAGAAAACAAAGTTTCAAAGTTTAGAATCTCGTCGCCGGCGACAATCCTACAGAAATCATGGCAAAAATCTTCCCGAGAGCACAAATTTTGGTACACTCATCTCGCCACCGGTCATACTAATTTGGCCGCCGGCCAAAATTAGAAAAAAAAATTTAATTTTCCAGATATGTCGTCGTTGGCGAGTTTCGTCCGAAAACACATTTTTTATGTTGTTTTGTTCCAAAATTGCCCCCCAAACCCTAGATCTATATAAACATTATGATGGAGAAAGAGGGGGACGACAGAGAGAGTAGATTTGAGTTATTTTTGGAGGAGAAAAGGAAATTTTGGAGAGAAATATTGGAGAAGCTTGGAGGATCATCACTATTGTTGCTACCAAGTCTTCCTCTTCAAGAGTTTTTCATCTCTTCTCCTTAGCTTTTATTTTATTCATTTTATTTAGATTTATTATTCATGGATTCAATTGAAATAATGTTTATTCTTATTTCCGTTATGAACTAATTCCTTTTTACTAAGGCTATGATGTAGTTGAATCAAGAAAATCTGATTTCTTTTGTTATCATTATATGTATTCATTGTTTTCAAGTTGAGTATTTATTTCCATGCTTAATGCTTTTAAATTTCTGATCAAGATTTAGATGATTTGTTGCAATATATTGAGACCAAGAGGAGATGTGTAATGAATGCTTCTTGTGATAAATACCGTATGTTGAATGCGGGTTTGACACCTAATGCATGATGTATGTGGTTATTCTAGAAATTCCATAAATCGTAATGTGCTTATTTGTGATTAAATATTCATAGAAATATAGTTGGTTTTCATAGATAAGTAATTCTAATATAACTCGAGAGACAGTATTAGATAAGTTTGGGTTTTTCAACCATCACTTTTAACTTTGATTCTCATATAACGCGATTTGAAATCGGATTGAATTGATTTAGCGAAATCAAATGCCTTAGCATTTTTAATCATTTGTGAACAATATTAAATTTTGTTATTTGCATTTAGTTTTAAGTTAATTTACTTTTAAAACAAATTCAAAAATTCGTTTTTCAAATAAAATTAGTATTAGTCAATTTCAGTACTTAGTAACGCCATTCCTTGTGGGTTCGATATCCGTATGTTTGTACACTTTATTACTTGAACGATTCATACACTTGCAAAATTACGCATCAAGTTTTTGGTGCCGTTGCTGGGGAATGATTTGATTTTATTAATATCGATACAACTAATCTTAGTTTTAATTTGAAATTAATTTTATTTATCATTGTTTCATTTTTAATTTTGTTTATTTTGCTCTTTTATTTCATTTATCATTAAAAAAGGTAACTTTGTGTTGGTTTTGTGCTAGTTAATTTTCTGGTTGTAGGATTGTTGTATGAGATGTACAAGAAGCCTTAACCAATTTCCATTTGATCCAGAGATTGATAGAACATTTAGGCATCTAAACTGAGAGAGAAGGCGTTCAACCTCACCTCCTAATAGACAATCAGCTATGGATCCACCATTTGTTGAGAGAGGTGGAAATCATAAAGCTTTGAGGGATTATGATATGCCTAATGTTGCTGGAACTACTTCGGGTATAAGGAGGCCAACTATTCAAGCAAATAACTTTGAGATAAAACCATCCTTTATCCAAATGGTTCAATCAAATCAGTTTGGAGGAATGTCAAAGGATGATCCAAATGCATGTATTGCTTACTTTCTGGAGGTGTGTGATCTTTACAAGATAAATGGTGTGTCTCAAGATGCTATAAGATTGAGGGTTTTTCCTTTTTCACTTTGGGATAAAGCCAAGGAGTGGCTAAATTCATTACCACCGGGATCAATTACAACATGGAATAAGTTGGTTCAGAAATTCTTGTCCAAGTTCTTTCCTCCTGCTAAGACGGAAAAATTGAGGAATGAAATCACATCTTTTACATAGTATGACCAAGAATCATTGTATGAAGCTTGGGAAAGATTCAAAGAAATGTTGAGAAAGTGCCCACATCATGGTATACCAATTTGGCTGCAAGTCTCTACATTTTATAATGGGTTGGTTTCAAACTATCGTGCAATGATTGATGCTACAGCTGGAGGGTCTTTAATGAGAAAAACACCGGAGGATGCTCATGAGTTATTAGAGATTATGGCAGAAAACAAAAATCAGTGGCATTCAGAGCGGGTAATTGCAAAAAGACCAGCAGTAGTGCATGAAATTGATTCAGTGAATGCTTTGTCGGCTCAAGTTGCTGCTCTTTCAAGAAAGATGGATTCTTTGTCATCCAAATTCGAATCCAAACCAACTACAAAATGTGATTTATGTGGTGGAAATCATGCTAGTATCGAGTGCCAAGCTGGAAATCCATTTGCTTCACCAAATGCTGAGCAAGCAAATTATGTTTCAAATTTCCAAAAACCTCAACATAACCCATATTCGAACACATACAATCCAGGTTGGAAAAATCATCCAAATTTGTCATGGGGAAGTAGCCAAGGGGGATTCAAACCGTCATCATCTTCCTACCAACCCCCAGAGAAGAAACAAACAGATTTGGAAGGAATTTTGGGAAAGTTCATTGAGGAGACAAGAACAAATTTTAGAAATCAAGAGGCAATAAACAGGGACATCCAAAACCAACTAGGGTAGCTTTCAAAGCAGATTTCAAAAAGGTCTCAAGGATCGTTGCCTAGTGACACAATAAATCGCAAAGAGCATGTAAAGGCTATCACATTGAGAAGCGATAAAGAACTTGAATGGCAGGGGAAATCGGAGAAAAAGATGGAAAAATCTAAAGAAAAGCCATCAACATCCCAAGATTTTCAACCTTCCCCAAATGCGAAATATGAGCCTCCTATCCCATATCCTCAAAGATTGAATAAGAAAAGCTTGATAATCAATTTGATAAATTTTTGGATATTTTTAAGAAATTGCATATTAACATTCCTTTTGAAGAGATGTTGGAACAAATTCCCAAGTATGCAAAATTCATGAAAGAAATTCTATCAAAGAAGAGGAAGTTGGGAGATTATGAAACTGTCATGCTAAATGAGGAGTGCAGTGCAGTTCTTCAAAGAAAACTACCATAGAAATTGAAAGACCCAGGGAGTTTTACTATACCTTGTACTATAGGAAGTTGCAATTTTGATAAAGTCCTATGTGATTTAGGAGCAAGCATTAATTTGATGCCACTTTCTATTTTTAGGAAACTAGGCCTGGGAAAAGTGAAGCCCACTTCAATCTCTCTACAATTAGCGGATCGATCGGTGAAATATCCTCGTGGGGTAATTGAGGATGTTTTAATTAAAGTTGACAAATTTATTTTCCCTATAGATTTCGTGGTGCTTGACATGGAGGAAGATTTTTAAGAGGTACCCTTGATATTGGGGAGACCGTTCCTTGCAACTGGAAGAACATTGATTGATGTTCAGCAAGGAAAGCTCATTCTATGGGTGCAAGATGAACAAGTGACTTTTGATGTTTTTGAAGCAATGAAATTTCCAAGTGAGGTACATTCTTGTTTTCAAATTAACACTCTTGACAAGTTAATCTCGGAAACTTTTGAGGAGAGAACTCCATTGCTACCACTAGAAACTTGCCTTGTGAAATCTGCAACAAATGAGATGGATGAAATGAGGAATGATGCTTATGGGAATGGCCGAATATACAAGGACAAGACGAAGGTTTGGCATGATAAGCATATTTTGAGGCGAAACTTTGAGGTGGGACAGAAATTGCTGCTTTATAATTCCCGTCTCAGACTTTTTTCAGGAAACTAAAATCTTGTTGGTCAGGACCTTTTCTAATAACCAAGGTGTTTCCTTATGGGAAAATTGAGATTATTCATGAAACAAAGCGAACTTTCAAGGTGAATGGACAACGGTAGAAGCCATATTTTGATGGAGAATTCAACAAGTAGAAAGAATGACAGAAAGTCTAGCTAATGACTATAACTTAAAGCGCTTAATGGGAGGCAACCCATCAGATTTGTTTTCTCATCTTTTATCTCATTTTATTTTAGCAATTTTAAATTTTAGCTTAAATTTTAAGTTTTGGTAAATTATTAGTTAGATTTTAAATTCTGTACTTCATTTTATGATAATTTTATTTTTAATTAAATTTGCTTATTTTATTTGTCTTGTAGGTAAAAAAAAAGCCATTTGCAGTTTTTCTTTCTTACATTGAGGAAAATGTAGTTTCTCTTTCTTACATTGAGGACAATGTAAGGTTTTGGTTGGGGGTGCGGTAAATGGTAAATCTTTTCTTCCCTTCATTTTTTTTAGTAATTTTCTTTGTGTGTTTATTTGTATTTAATTTTGATTTTCCATTTATTTTTCTGCATCTTGATTTAAGTTCTTTTATTTGTTTATTATCTTATTTTTATTTATTTATGTTTATGTTTATGTTTATTTTATTTTTCTCTCAATTGCAATTTTACTTGTTTTAATTTGCACGTTGATGATAATAATGTGATTGTGATAACAAGTACCTTTTAGAAGACATTAAATTTTGCTTCAGTTTAAAGATAATTTCAAATGTTGATTTTACCAAGTTGGCGACTCTTTTTGTATGTGGTATGATTTGGTTGATTAGTCTAAATGCTTAGAGAAGTCTTATGTGCGAATTTTTCATGGACATTTTTGTGATCTCAACAAACTCTAGAACTCATTTGAAAACCTCTTGAGGCGAAATAATTTGGAATTGCACTGTTTAGGATATGATGTAGGCCATTTTTGGATCGATTGTGCCATTTTAAGCCTACCTTGTTATCTTTATATCACTAGTTACCTCCTTGAGCCTATTTAAATATATTGTTAGCCTTATTTTTCTTTCTTTTTGCCTTCTATAACCTACCTTTTATTTAGCCAATATATATATATATATATATATATATATATATATATATATATATATAATTCCTGCCTTATTTTTTAAGAGCACTTAATTTTGAACACAAACCTTTCAAGAGCAATTGGAGTAAGGATGAAAAAATAAATAAATAAGACATCTTCCACATATATTGGAAGAAATTGGTTGGGGGTTGTGTTTAAAAAAAAGAGAAAAGGAAAAAAAAGGGGCCTTCACACTCTAGTAAATAAAAGAGTGTTAGTGATGGATGTACTGAGGTGAAAGATTGAGGAAGAATTTTGTTTATCTTTGGAAAAATGGGTTATGATCGGAAGAAACAATTTGGGATAAATGGTGTTACTCTTTTACTTAATTGGTTGTGTTTAATCTAATAAGTGCTATTATTTGTATTTTGACACTTCCCGTTCTTTCTTAACCAAATACCTAAGCCTAACATTACAAGCCTAATAAAGTCCTATTGATCCGAAGTGGTGTATTTTTCTTCATTAGTGGAGAGAGTTTTGAAGAGTGAGCCTATGGAGTTTGAGATTTCACCTTTTTATTTGTGGATGTTCTGCATAATATTATCCGGGCATTATGGCTATTGGTTTGTGGTTTGATGGATGTTTAAGAGTCAATAACAAAAGTGAAATTTGCATTTGAAATTTCTTAAAGCTTAGGTGACATTTAATTATTCTATGTGTTGTGTGTTATTTACAATTTTTGAGACATTTGTGCAATTTAATTTTTGTGTGATTTTATTGATTTGAGTTAGAATAGTTATAGGTAAGATGTTTATGGGTATCATAACTAGAATAGTTATAGGTAAGATGTTATTACATACGCTTAATGTAATTTTGTAAATAGAATAAATTTTTCTTTGAAGTTTCTCTTAATCTCTCCTTTGAATTTATTAAATAGATCGCTTTTCTTGCTAGAGACTAACAAGAAGCTGGTTGGGGGTTGTTGATAAGAGCTAAATTATTGCATTTTTTTATGATTTAAATGTTGATATTTGTGTGAAAATTTGTGTTTATTTGATTGTTTAATCCACAAATGTCATTTCATGGGTATTTCGTGTTTAAAGTACAATTTCAGGTAAAATCATGATTTTGGAGAAGTTAGAGACAAAGTACAATGATCAGGATTGAATTAAATTAAAAAGAAAACAAAGTTTCAAAATTTATAATCTCGCCGTCGGCCAAAGTATTATCGCCGCCGGCCAAAGTATCTCGCCGCCGGCCATATTAATCTCGCTGCCAGCGAAAATCCTACAGAAATCACGGAAAAAATCTTCCCAAGAGCACAAATTTTTCTACACTCATCTTGCCCCTGGCCAAATAATTCTCGCCGCCGACCAAAGTCAGAAAAACAAAAATTTAATTTTCCAGAAATCTCACCGCGGCGAGAATAATGTCACCGCCGGCGAGTTTTGTGTGAAAACACATTTTTTATGTTGTTTTGTTCCAAAATTTCCCCCCAAACCCTAGATCTATATATACCTTATGATGGAGAAAGAGGGGACGTCAGAGAGAGTAGATCTGAGTTATTTTTGGAGGAGAAAAGGAAATTTTGGAGAGAAAGTTTGGAGAAGCTTGAAGGATCACCACCATTGTTGCTACCAAGTCTTCATCTTCAAGAGTTTTTCATCTCTTCTCCTTAGCTTTTATTTTCTGCATTTTATTTAGATTTTTTATTCATGGATTCAATTGAAATAATATTTATTCTTATTTCCGTTATGAACTAATTCGTTTTTGTTAAGGCTATTATGTAGTTGAATCAAGAAAATCTGATTTCTTTTTTTATCATTATATGAATTCATTGTTTTCAAGTTGAGTATTTATTTCCATGCTTAATGCTTTTAAATTTTTGATCAAGATTTAGATGATTTGTTGCATTATATTGAGACCTAAAGGAGATGTGTAATGAATGTTTCTTGTGATAAATACCGTATGTTGAATGCGAGTTTGACACCTAATGCATGATGTATGTGGTTATTCTAGAAATTCCATAAATCGTAATATGCTTATTTGTGATTAAATCTTCATAGAAATATAGTTTGTTTTCATAGATAATTAATTCTAATATAACTCGAGAGAGATTATTAGATAAGTTTGGGTTTTTCAACCATCACTTTTAACTTTGATTCTCATATAACGTGATTTGAAATCTGATTGAATTGATTTAGCGAAATCTAATGCCTTAGCGTTTTTAATTATTTGTGAACAATATTAAATTTTGTTATTTGCGTTTAGTTTTAAGGTAATTTACTTTTTAAACAAATTCAAAAATTCGGTTTTCAAATAAAATTAGTATTAGTCAATTTCAGTACTTAGTAACGCCATTCCTTGTGGGTTCGATATCCGTATGTTTGTAAACTTTATTACTTAAACGATTCATACACTTGCAAAATTATGCATCAACTTCAAATCAACATAATCAAGTCCACAATGACTTCAATAGAAGTGTAAAGAAAAGGAAAATACCATAGCCGCTACTACGCTGGTACTAGTGCGCTAGTGCTAGTGCACTGGGGTGCTGCGTTGGTGATGGTGCGCTGGTGTTGGTGCACTGGTGTGCTACGTTGGTGCTGGTACACTGGGTTGTTGTGTTGGTTTTGGTGCATTGGGATCGGTAACCACACTAGAAATAATAAACATTAATAAGAATGAGATGTTGATGTCAAAAATAAAATGTTAAATATTGTGTACCTATTTAAGAGGAAATTTGCAAAAAATAGCAATAGTATAAGTGATAGTAGGATTAACGTGAGCATCAGAAATATGACTAATGGAATAAATTATAAGCATTGCAATTAGTCCCCAACATGCACAAACTCCTAGAAATGATATATCCCCATATATCTTATTCATTACAGTTGACCAATTATCAGAACTAATTAAGTTAAAACCCCTTGCAAGAATCATCAACTCCCATGCGAGCATCAACACCAACACCACCACCAACAAACGGCTAAAAAACCACAATCCCAACTCCATTAATTCCATTTGTTCCTTGATCTTTTAATTTTATCACACCTTTTGAATTGTTGGGAACAAGTCCCATACAATAACAAACCACCTACATATCAAATTATATATTTATGAGCAGAAAAGACAAATATTATTTTCAAGATCTTTCAGACAATATTTAATAGAATTATATAAGAAAGAATCTTGTATATTACCTAAATACTCAAGAATTTGAATCTAGTTACCAAACCTAAAGGGTTTTGATACTTGCATACCTTGACAAAAAAATTTTAAAAAATTTTAAAAAACATTTTAAGCACCAGGACTAGGCCAAGCACCAGGCACCAACACCGGCACTAGCACCAGTACTAACACTAGGTACTAGGCACCAAACACCAAGCACCAAGCATCTGGCATAGGCCCAGGTTTAAGTCCAAAGGCTAAAGCTTTTGTAGGGTCAAATATCCCCTTAATCTTAGGAAATTCACAAATATACATGAATATTTTCTAAGATACAATGACACTTATCTAGTAGCACAATAATAAATATATAGGCTTCTTCCAACTCTATGTTCAAAGACATTTAGATCTTAAGGATGATCATACTAAAAAGGAATAAAAATCATGTCAACAAATTAGTTCTCACACAAGTGCATGAAAAATTAACAAGTTGAATAGGAAATAGTAGAAATTCAATAACCAAATATCTTCCAAAGGCCACATAAATCATGTCATCCTTAATAGTAACCAAATATAATGTAACTTACACTATAATTTTTCTTGACTTTTTCTTAACAAGAAGATCCACAAGGTGTGATGGTTTCCTGTCCGCTTTACACTCCAAATACTAGAGAAAAGATAAATGAAATTTTGGGGAAAGGAAGATTGTAGCATTTTTAGAACATTATAGCCAAACAGAGGTTGAATCAATTGGACAAAGAATTAAGCAAAACTCAAGGTAAAGGCCAGAAGGTGTTGCTTAAAAATGTCTCCCAAGAGCTTGAAAATTACATACTAATTAGGGAATCTTTCGAGTTAACATCTCCAACATAGTGCACCCAAGGCTCTATATATCAGTTGGAATCCCATACCCTTGGCCCTTTCTGTTAATAACCTCCACAATTGTATCTTAGTAAGGAAATGTATTGAGATTTTTGGACACCACACGTTCCACAAACCATACTAAGCAACCTTCCCACACAAAATTTCATAACCCATCTAAGAAATATCCAGCATTGATCCAAATTTCTCAACATAAGCAAGCCTTCAGGCAACTAGAAATAACCTCTATAGATCGAGATTTGGTACTGAGAGTCATTTATAATAGAAAAGATTCATTTGGCTTACTCATTCTAAATAGCAATAACAATAGAAATAAAAAAGATGAGTTGATGTTACCTATAATGCTGATGATGAGCTACTGGAGGCAAGGGTGCACAAGGGTGGAGAATAGGGTTTATGCAGAGAAAAGAAATGGGAAACTCTAAAATGTAATATAATATTATTAATAAGTATAGGGTTTTAACAAAGGCTAGGAATGTCACACTAAAACTGAATTCACTAAGTTTGGGTTTGGACTTTGGCTTACTCAATGAAAAAATACTCTTTCTTGTCTTTGAGACCATTAAATGGGACATTTCGAGCGCTTTGTTTAGCAACATCTGTTAGCAGAAAGATTCAAGCAGTGGCCAAGAGACTACTATGGTGTGAGTGGAACAAAGGTTGGAATGTCTTGGTGCGAGAGTGGAACAGAGGCTAGAACGTGGGGCGATAATGGAAAATTTGTGGAGATATGTGAGAATAGGTAAGGTTTAATTGAGCGGAGAAGAGAACTGGGGAAAAAAAGAGAAGAAATTTTAAAAAAAAAGAGAGGGAAAAAGAAAAAAAAGAGAGGAAAAAAGAAAAAACATTATAAAACAATTTGGTGTTTGGTGTAAATGAGAGAAAATTGATAGGGTATGTCTATGGTCTTGGTTTTATAAAAACAAAGGCTAAATTTCCGAGACCATATGGATGTATTGTAGTACTGAGATGAAAATCAATTAAATAAATCTAAGAACACAATAATATGCATGAGAAACAAGAGTGATGGAAGGAAAAAAACTCTTAGAACAAATTGAACCAAAAACATGATCAAAGGCTTAAAAAATAAAGCTCCTATCAACTAGACATAATATATAAATTATTCAGTAGATGAATGACCATACCATAATTGTCTTGGATAAACCAATGAAATAGTAGATTGTGTATATATCAAAGAGCTACAGAAATTCGTACAAAAGAAAGCATGTGCAACCTTATTTTACTAGAGAGTTCAGTTAAGAAGTGTAATGTATCTTTGAGACCTATTTATATGAAAATTGAATATATAACCTAAACCTAATTGTTATGGATTTCGAATATTAGAATAACAGTGTAATTATTCGAACAATAGTGGTTGTAAGGTTTATAGTACTTGACATTATAGTAGTAATGCTTATAGAAGTTGCAATAGTTTTATGTACACATGTATTGAGCCTATTGATAGTAGATATAAGATTGATAGTTAATTAGCTGCAATACTATAAAAAGAGATTTACTGAATATGAAAATAGTAATCATTTCTTTCAATTATTACTAAACAATATCATATGTTTTTCTCTTCTTCTCTTCTTTAATGGTATCAATGCTTCTTGATTTAGGGCTTGTGGTTATGGAGTCTAAAATTTTGTTCAAAGACATGTTGTCTTCTCAAAGAGCACATTCAAATGATTCTCTTCCTAAGCACAAGTGATTAGTTCTCTAGTGATGCGTGAACCAATAAAAAACAATTTGAATAGTGCATTGTTAGTTCTTGAAATGCATCCTCAAGGATTTTCTATAATTTCACCTAATAAAATTTCCTTATCTGTTTATTTACATGATCAAAATTACTTGATTTGGCATTAGTAGTAATAAAAATGATTATGGCTCATCATTTAGAGTGTTTCAAGAATAGAAGTCTTCCTCAACCTAGTTCTTTTCTTGATCAAGAAAAGGTGATTCCTAGTCCTTTTTTTATGTATGGATACAATATATCTCTTTTAGGATATAGTTGGGTCTATGGCTCTGTGATTTAGGGCATGAATGCTATCTTTTTAGGTCATACTATCAATGGATAACTTAGCTGTTCGTAACAACTTTGTTGTGTTCCATTGACAGCTTAGCTGTTATAACAAGTTTGTTGTAATTTGTTGTCCATATTCATTTAGTTGTCCACAGCTGCTGTCCATAGTCATTTTTAGTTGTAAATACTTGTCCATAAATAACTATTCATAGCTATCCATATACAACAACTTTCCATAGACAGCTTTGTTGTATTTTGTAACTTTGTTGTATTTTGTAAAGTCTATAAATAGAAAGAAGTCATAAGACCAAATCATTTTGGTCATTTTTATACAACATTCTTGACTTATTTCTGAAATGGTATCAGAGCTTCTTTAAAAGAAAATCAGTTTTCTATTTCTAAGGAAATCTTCATTGATATGTTTTAGCGTTTTATACTAAACAAGTGTTCTTTGGCAATCTCTGTTTAAGGTCATTTTCTCAGTTTATTTCATTTCAGCATTATATTTATGAGGAAATATTCATTGATATTTTCTAGCATTTTCTACTAAACAAGTATTCTTCAGTAATATCTGTCTAAAGTCCTTATCTTAGTTTCTTTAAATTTACTTATAATGGAAGCTGCACTAGTATGTGTTAAGTTTACGGGAAAAAAAATACTCTACCTAGGTTTTTCAATTTGAACTTTTCCTCAAGGGAAAAGAGCTTTGGAGCTATATTGATGGCACATATGTTACACCAACATATGACACTGCCAACTCTAAGGAAGTCGTGTCTTCTCCTTCTTGGACTATGCTTGATGCTCAAATCATGTCTTGGATTCTTAGTTTGGTGGAGCCATATATCATCACCAACTTGATGGCTCATCGCTATGCTCAATCCATGTGGAATTATTTGGAGAAAGTTTATCATCAAGACAATGATGCTTGTCACTTTCAGTTGGAACATGTGATTGCCATGTTTCAATATGGTAGTCTTTCCATCTAGGATTATTACTTGAAATATTTGACTCTTTGGCATGAATATGATGATTTAGTTACAACAAATGTTCCTGTTGCTACTATATCAACTATTCAAAATCTTCACATGACTAGTCAGTGTGATCAATTTCTTATGAAATTACCCTCGAAATATGAATCAGTTTGCTCTTCTTTATTGAACAAATCTCTTATTCCCTCTCTGGATATTTGTTTTGGTGAGTTACTTCACGAGGAATAATTTCTTATTACTCAAGCTATTCTGGAACAATCTTTTGGTAGTTTCACGATGACAATTATGGCTTATGTAGCCCAAGGACATGGATTATCTATGCTTTCTAAAAATATGCAATGTTTCTGCTGCAAATAATATGGGCATATTGCTGCCAATTGTCCTAAAAAATATTGTTCTTATTGTAAGAAAAAAGGTCATATTATCAAAGAATATCGTATTCGTCCCCAGAATCGTTAGGCCTAAGCATTTCAGACTTCTATTACTGTTCCTTTAGTAACAACTACTATAGCATATGTGTCTTCTTCAAGTGCTTCTCCTAATCTTCCATCTCCTACAACAGCTTATTGTACTCTTGAAATGGTGTAACAAATGCTAATTTTGGCATTATTTACAATGGGATTTCAAGGTAAAATTCTACTACACTTTGGTATGTAGACTCAGGGGCTTATAATCATATGACGAATACTCCCACAACTTTGTCTCATGTTCGGCCTTATGTTGGCCAATCTACTACTCAGACTAACAATTGTAGTTATATGCCAATCAAAGCTGTTTAAAATGCCTTTTCCACATTTACCGATGTGTTTCTTGCTCCTTAACTTTCTACAAATCTCTTTTTTGTTGGTCAATTAGTTGATAACAATTATGCTGTTAAATTTTCTAGTGATGGTTGTGTTGTGCAGGACCAGGTAACAGGGGAGTTGATCTCGAAGGGACCTAAGTATGGTGTGGCATCAACGTTTAGACCATCCCAATACTCAAGTCTTATCACATATATTGAACTAGGGCTTTCTTGGTAATAAAGAACATTCTTCTTTACCTTTTGAGTGTGATTCTTGTAAACTTGGTAAAAGCAAAAATCTTCCATTTCTTTTGCATGTTAGTAGAGCTTTTCACTACTTTGATCTTATTCATAGTGATGTTTGGGGACCTTCCCTGATTAATTCACATGAAAAATTTAAATACTATGTAACTTTCATTGATGATCATAACAGATTCACTTAAGTTTATTTTCTTTTCTCTAAATCTGAGGTTTTTCATACTTTCATCAAGTTTTTAGCATATGTTGAAAATCAATTTTTTGCAAATATTAAGACATTTCGCACAGATTTTGTTGGTGAATATTTGTCCATTAAGTTTCAGGTATTTTTGGCTTCTAAAGGTATTATCCATCAATGTTCATGTCCTGCTACTCAACAAAATGGAGTAGCTGAGTGCAAAAATTATCATCTTCTTAATATGGTACGTACTCTCTTGTTAGAATATTCTATTCCATCCATGTTCTGGGTTAAGGCTCTAAAGACTGCTACTCACTTGATTAATCGTTTACCTTCCCAAGTTTTACACATGGAATCTCCCTATTTTCGCTTGTTTACTAAGCAACCTAATTATGATAATCTTTGTATCTTTGGTTGTGTATGTTTTGTTCATTTACCATCTCATGAGCGAAATAAATTATCTACTTAATATGTTAGATGCGCGTTTTTAGGATATAATGTGTCAAAAGGGATTTGTTTGCTATAATCCTACATTACATCTTATACACATTTCTAGGAATGTTATTTTCTTTGAAAATCAACATTTTTTTCCTATGCCCTCTTCTTCTACTATAGTCCTTCCTTCATTTAAGCATCAGTTCTTAGCACTTCCTTAAAACAGTTCTCACTTTAAAGCAAGAATGGTGTATATAAGACAATCCCATCCATAGTCTCTTCTGATGGCTCACCTGATATCTGATCCTAACATATACTAGAGTTAGTCAATTGTAGCACCTCTAGAGCCTTTGGTATGTTGCTCTTCTTGAGTGTCTGTACCCTCTGATAGGTATGGTTTTTCTTTTGGCAATTTTATTTCAGCTCTTACTACTACATTGTCCAATTTTGATATTCCCACATACTACTCACATGCTGTCACCCAATATCTGATGGAAGTTTGGATCGTTATAAAGCTCGGCTTGTTATCCTTGGGAACAAACAAGAATATGATGTTAATTATGGGGAGACTTTTGCTCCTATGACAAAAATGACTACTATTTGAACAATTCTAGCTCTTGCTACTTCCAATGGTTGGCCACTACATCAGATGGATGTTAAAAATGCTTTCCTTTATGGAAATCTTAAAGAATGTATTTATATAAAGCCACCTCGGGGTTGTTTTCATCTTCGATATCCAATATGTGTAAACTTTATCGCTATCTTTATGGTCTTAAACAAGCTCCACAGGCGTGGTTTGAAAAATTTTGAATCACTTTATTATAATTTTCTTTCACGTAGAGCAAGTATGACACTTCATTGTTTCTTTGAAAATTAAACATGAGTATTGTTGTCCTTTTGGTTTATGTTGATGATATTGTGATCACTGTTTCTGATTCTACTTTTCTTGTCTAGCTCAAGACCCATCTCTCACAATCCTTTCATATGAAGGATCTTGAGTCTCTTACATATTTTCTTAGTCTTAAGGTGCATCAGAACCCTTTTGGTATCTCCCTCAATCAACACAAGTATGCTAGTTATTTGGTGACTACAATTGAACTGCAGAAAGCTACCTCTATCAATACTCCCATAGAATTAAATGTCAAGCTTCACAAAGAGGAAGGTGACTTAATTGTTGATCCTAGCTTATATCGGAAATTGGTGGGTAGCCTTGTCTATCTAACCATCACTAGACCAGATATTTATTTTGTTGTACAACAAGTCATCCAATTTCTCGAGGCTCTTCGTCATCTTTATTCAGTTACTGTCCATCACATCATATGTTATGTTCAGGGCACTTTTGCCCATGGCTTATTCTTTTCTTCAAGCAATTCTCGTCGTCTTATTACTTATAGCGATGCTAATTGGACTAGTCATGCTGATACATGTCACTCCATCATTGATTGGTGCATGTTCTTAGGTGATGCATTGATCTCCTAAAAGAGTAAGAAGCAAGAGAGAGTTTATAAGTAATTTACAGAATCTGAGTATATAGCAATGTCTTTTACTTGTTCTAAAATTATTTGGCTTTAAAGTTTTCTAGTTGAGTTAGACTTCTTTAAGACCGATCCTACACCTTTACATATAGATAATACAAGTGCTATTTAGATTACGGCCAATCATGTCTCTCATGAGTGTGCCAAGCATATTTAAGTCGACTCTCATTTTATCTGTGAGGCCTTTGATGCTCGTGTTATCACTCTTCCAGATATTTCTATTGAACTAAAAATTGCTGATATCTTCAGCAATTCTCTCACTCACCATCGACGTTGCTTCCTAAGTCAAATTAATTTGAGGGGGCTGTCAATGGACATCTTAGTTTTCCATAATAGCTTTGCTATAATTTGTTTTCCATATTCATTTAGTTGTCCATAGTCATTTTTAGCTATAAATACTTGTCCATAAATAGATGTTCATAGCTGTCCATAGATAGCAATCCACAGCCATCCACAACTGTCCATAAACAACTTTGTTGTATTTTGTAGAGTCTATAAATAGAAATAAGTCATAAGACCAAATCATTTCAGTCATTTTCATACAACATTCTTGACTTATTTATGACACATACATCATTAATGGGTAAATAGTTGGCCTTAGAAGAATGTTTAATTTGCTAACACAACTAAGAACTATGAATTCACGTGGAAAACATCAGACTTTGATACACAAAAATCAATATATTGTAGAGTATTTTTTGAATCCAAAACAATCATGTATCATCTCAAAGTCATATGTGGTTTTTTGATGAGAAATAACTACTTCTCTACATTTTTAATTGTCTTGAACCAAGGTATCTTTCTTTTGTCAATACTTTTAATATGAATCAATTGCGGCCTTTTGTGCAAGTATTACATAATCATTTAGAAATTTATAAGAGAATATAGATAACTTTGGATAGCATTGATCAACATATTTTAACGAGAGCAAAATCTTGCTAATTTTAAAAAGCATAAACACTCTAAGTCTTATGGAAATTCAAAGCAAATTTCTGGTTTGTATTAGTCAAATGGAGTTATCAATAATAAAAAGAACTACAAGAAGTCTTTTTCTAAGAGATTAATATGCCATATCTATGATACGTTAAGGCATGTAGTTGCTTCATGCTTCCTTTTTCAAGATGTTCTTAAAGAAAAGAGTTCTTCTCAATTCTCATCTTAAGTTATGAATGACGTAGTAGGTGATGTTGGATCTAACTCATCTTCTATTGATGCTTGGTTATTGGATTCTAGTGCTAGTCACCATTTAAAATTTGATGAGAATCAAGTTCCTAATACAATTCCATATCATGGCTCTAAAGTTCATACTATTGGTTATGGTGCTATGATTCCTATTTATCCTATTGAATTTGATTTATTGATCACACATGATCAAAGTTCACTAATCAATTCATCAAAAACCTTACATATCCTTGTACTGATGGAATGTTGATTAATGGATATGTGAACCTCCTTGTATTAGAATTGTATGACTGTTAAGGGGGATAACTTTCACTAAATATGCATGATTAATATATATATATATATATATACTACCTATGTCATTTTATCAAGTCAGACTTGGTTTTATTTGAGGACAAGGACAGAGTTAAGTTTTGTGGTGTGATGACTTTATCAAAGTAGAGTCATAAGTGCACTTTTATTCTTAATATTTGTTTGTGATACTAAACTAGTAGTACTTTTGGGGATAAAAATATTAAAATATGAAATGTTTTGTGAAAGGAGTGAAACTATATTTTTCAAGAATTTTTTGAAATTTTTAGGGATTATTTAGGAATTTTTTAATGCATTAGAGATTAAAAGACACCACATGGATGCCACACAAGCATGGGAGTTGATCAATCATCACCATAAGGATGCCCCACAAGTGAAAAGGGCCAATCAGAGCTTTCCGTGTGTACCAAGTGATGTAGACCTTGCCTTGTACGACACGATGTTCAATTAGAGTTTCTTCGTACTCTGTACTAGCTTTCCATGCATGGTCACATGATTCATCTATTCGTTCAATCAAGGCACCATGCAATCAATATCCACAAATCACAGTACACCATTTGGTGTTGACTCAGCATGCGTTGCCCAAGACCAGTTCGTCCAATTTTTCTTCCTTGTTACATGTTACAATCCCATTGGCTAGCAATATTTAATTTTCCTTTTTTCATCTCAACCCTTGATATGAAGTTGTTATGACTATCCAGATTCCTTCTGAGTCTAATTTAAACTCCTAATTTCCCTAAAAACTGTAATGAACCAAAAATGAATAATATTTTATCAGTTTTTGGAGCCAAGAAGAGAGAAAATAAAGAAAAATTTAAAAATAGATACAAATTTGGTGGAGATTCAAGAAGAGATTGGTGCCACAATTCAAGTGATTGAGTGTATTTATTCTTCTTATCCTTTCTTTATCAATATTTATCTCTTTCTTTATGAAAAATATACACTTTATAAACAAAATCATGTCAAATTAATTTATTAATATAGGGGCCTTATGAACCCAATTTTCTAAATGTGATGACCTAATATATTTACCCCAATTATGATTTTTATTTAATTATATTATTTAATCTGATTTTTATATTATTAATTGTTTAGCCAACAGTTAATATATAGAGGCAATTAAATAGATTTGAAATTATTTAATTATTTGTCTTGATTAAATAACATGCATAGTTTAAAGGTAGAGATGTATGATTCTTTTATATGTGATCCATAATTGACGGAATTAATGAATAGTATGCAATTTAATTAACATGAGAGTGTGATTAGTTTAATTACTATATAGTGTGTACTTTATTTGAGAGAGGAATACGTGTTAGGTTAGATTAAGTTAATCGTTTAATTTATTGGTAATTATATTGGGGGGATTTTAGTAATTCACATGTTTGGAAAATTGGGGGATTAAGTATTCCAAGTTATTTTCTCATATATCTTCTTAGTTGCTAATTTTGAGTTAATTAATTATTGGTATTTACTTTTAGTTATTTTAATTTTTCTTTCTAAAAACACAAAGGAAAATTAATTTTTACTTTTTTTAAAAAAATTAGTTTCTAATAGCATAATCTCCATGGGAATGATATTTTTTTATCATTATACTTTTTGTTTACGATACGTATACTTACGTACCCATTACACACAATTTGTGTCAATTAGATTTCATTATACTAGACATAGAAGAGTACCTTAATATTGTCATCATACTTGGTCGTCCATTCTTAGCAATCATAGGAGCACTTATTGATGTACAAAAAGGTGAGCTTAAAATGAGAGTGCAAGATGAACAAGTAGCATTTAAAATTTTTAAAGCATTTGAACCCCTTGATATTGATAATGCTAATGAATGCTTTAGGATAGATGTTTTTAATCATGATAATAACTTAAAATAATCTTTTTTAGTCGCCTATACTTAAGAGTAACCTTCCCGTGTGTATACCTAATGTGGTTGTTGAGAGTTTAGAGATATTATTTAAGCTCAAACCATTTATTGAAGGGATGCCAAAGTTAGACCTCACATATTTACCCTGCAATCCCCATTCAAGTGGGCAAGCTGAAGAGTCCAATAGATAGATTAAAAAGATGGTGCAAATATATAAATTAGATGAGCCATGGTGGAGTGTGCATAAAAATGCCAAAACGTACAAAAGGAAAGCAAAACTTTGGCATGATAGTAGAATTAAGCACCATGTTTTTAAACTAAAATATAAAGTATTATTGAATAATTCAAGACTCAAATTATTTTTGAGCAGACTAAAGAGTAGATGGTCAAGTCCATTCACCAGCACTAAGGTAACCAACCGGGAAGCCATTGAATTAGAAAAAGAAAATTAAAGACCGGTTCATGGTTAACGGACATAGAGAGATGCACTATCATGGAGATTAGTCATTAAATGAAACATCTATAATAACCTTGGTGGATGCACCTTATAAGGTGATATGCCCTTCTAGTCAAGGACGTTAAACGTGATGTTGGTTGGGAGGAAACCCAACATTCTTTTACTTATATTTTTATTGTTTTTATTTTTTAGGTGAATAAATGTCGAGAGCAATGGCATAATGAGATTATGCAATTTCAATGACCGACGTGGTGTGTTAAGACTAAGGGAGTTTTCTTTGCTTTTATTTTTCGTATTTATATGTGCATATTGGGGACAATGTGTAAGTTATGTTTGGGGGAATGAACTTGATTCTCTACTTTCATATTTAGTAAGCATTTTCAATTTTTAGGAAAAGTTTTTTTAGGATGTTTTTAATCATCATTTAGGTAGAAATTGATAATACATGGATACCAAATGCTTGCATGCTTGATATGAAATGTATGAACCCAATGATATATTTTTTAATATGACTAGGATAAGGAATGTAACATTCTAGTTAAGATACTTACATTAATCATGTGATATGCTTGGTAGTTTTGATTGGATTTGATTCAAATTTTTATGCACATGTTCGTGATTGATTTTGGTGTTCTTATTGAGAGAAACTTTGTGGTGAGTTGTATGAGTTGGTGAGATCTACCATGTTTTAGAATCCATTTGATCATGCGTTGAGGAAAAAATTCTAAATAGTATTCAATAAGAGAAATGATTTAGGCCTTATTTGGATCGATTGAGCCTTTCAAGCTAACCGTTGTCAATATCTGTAGTCACCCATTTAAGCTTAACAAAGAACCTTTCATATCTTTAAGCCACATTTTGTGCCAAACAAATAAGCATTACCATTAATGTTGCATCTTTAGCTTATACAAAAATAAATTGCAATCATGTGGTTTGCTATAGAGTAAGGTGAAATGTAATGCATCCTATAAAAAAACTCACAACATAATTATCTCTCTAAAGAAAAATATGTTTGAAAATAAATATGGGATGTTGTCAAGTTAGAAAATAAGGATATGGAATAAAATAATATGAAAAGAATGATAAGATATGGTGTTCTAAAATATCAAGTAAAATCTCAATTGTAGTTAAAAAGTGCCTAACGAATACAAGGAAAGATAAGGAGTGAAAAGAGCCTAAATATCTTCATTTATCTACCCCATCTAAATCATACATTATAAGCATGTAAAGCCCTTATTGATCTTAAGGTAAGTGCAAATCTATATTAGTGGAGAGGGATGTAAAAAATAGACCTAGGAGGCTTGTTCTAAGATTGAATTGATAAGCACGCTCATATAGGTTGATTTCATAAGTGGATCAGATGATATCATTTGCAACACACACACACACACAAATCATTTCATCAAAAACATTCCATATCATTTTATTGATAGCATATTGATTGATGAATATGTGAACCTCCTTGTCATAAAATTGCATTACTTTTGAAGGGGATAGTTTTTTACAAAATACGCATGTATTAATATATATATATATATATATATATATATATATATATATATATATATATATATTTATGAATATATTGCCCATGCCAATTTATCTAGTTAGACATGGATTTAGTTAAAGACAAGAAAAGAGTTATATTTGGGGGTGTGATGACTCTGTAAAATTAGAGTCATTAGTGCACTTTTCTGCTTAATATTTATTCATTTTATTTAATTAGTAGCACTTTTGGGGTTAAAAATATGTGAACTTTCTAGTGAGAAATGATGAAAATATATTTTTCAAATATTTCTTGGAATGTTTTGTAATATTTATAGATTTTTTAATGCAAAATCAATCCGAGAATGACATGTGGATGTAACATAAGAAAAGTAAGCCAATCTGAGTGTGCTACAATGTATAGCTAACCATTCATCTCTGCCAAATTACCATACAAATAAGGTTTCCACGTGTCGTCACGATGTTCATTTAAAGTTTTGTCGTGTAGTCAACGAGTATACCATGTGTCATCATAGGATTCATGCTTTCTTTCTACCGAGGAGCCATGCAATCTAGATCATTGAGTCATAGCACATCATGTTGTATTAACTCCGAACATATTGAACATAATAGGTCCACCCTGCCAAGTGTGGTGTATTGATTCATCCAAATTTTCTCCCTTTTCAAGTGTCACGATCCCATTGACCAGTGTTGTTTAATTTTCCTTTTCTTTTTATCTTAGCCCATGATCTGAAGTTGATTTTTCAATCCAAATTCCATTTGTGCCTAATTTAACCCTCTAATTATCCCAAAAACCTTAACAAGAAGAAAATTAACAATTTTTTTTATCAATTTTTGGAGCCAAGAAGAGGGAATAATACAAAACAATTTAAAAAGAGATACAATTTTGGGGGAAATTTAAGAAGAGATTGGTGCTACAATTCAAGAGATTGATTGTATTTATTCTTCTTCTCCTTTCTTTATTAACTTTTATGTCTTTCTTTATGACAATATAAGCTTTATGAACAAAATCATGTCTAGATAATTTGTTAATCTAAGGGTCTTATGAACCTAATTTTTTACATGTGATAATTTAATATGTTTATCCCAATTATGATTTCAATTTAATTTGATTTTTATGGTATTAATTGTTTGGCTAACCATTGTAATTAAATAAATTTGAGATAATTATATAATTATTTGTCTTGATTAAATAACATTCATAGTTTCTAGGTAGAAATATTTGATTCTTATGTATGTGGTCCATAATTGATGAACTTAATGAGTAGTATGCAATTTAATTAACCTGAGAGTGTGATTAGGTTAATTACTATATGGTATGCAGTTTATTTGAAAGAAGAATACATGATAATTTAGATTTGATTAATCATGTAATTGAGTGGTAATTATATTAGGGGATTTTAGTAATTCACATGTTTAGAAAATTGGAGGATTATTTCTCCCTAGATTTTTTTCTCATATAAATTCTTAGCTATTAATTTTGGGTTAATTAATTGTTGTTATTTATTTTATTTTTTCCAATTTTTATTTCTTAAAAGAAAAATAAAATAAAATAAAATAAATGATATTTATATTTTAGTTTTAAAAATTAGTTTCTAATAACATAATTTCGGTGGAAACAATTTTTTTTCTTACCATTATATTATTTATTTACGATACGTGTACTTGTGTACCTATTGGAAACAATTTTTATCAATCAAGCAATTAGCCTTACTTTATACTTCTCTGGAGTCCCATCTACTTAAAACCTGACCCTAAACACCAATTTGCATGTGATAGGAGTCACTCCAGCAAGTAAAGGAACTATAACCCAAGTTTTGTTAATATTAAGAGCATTAATTTCATTATGCATTGCGTGTCTCCACTCAAGGATTTTCAAAGCTTTCTTATGAATTTTAGGTTCACTAAGAACACATAAAGAAGAAGAAGAAGAAACTGTTGAAAAAGCTTATGGCTTGACAATGCTCACTTTTGATCTTATTATCATTGGATGGGTATTTGAAGTTTTTAGAGAAACATGAGTTTAAATAGGTAAATCAACTATGAGTTGCAGATCATTGGTAGGAGAGGGAGCAAGATTAAAATAGGGTGACAAAGGTTTAGACATAATAACAAATTCATTTCCAGGAGATATAATAGGTTGATAGGACATTACAGGAGCACTAATTTGATCATAAGATACATTAGGATGAGTATTAGAGATATATGAACTAGGATTTTCAGGGATAGGAAAAGAGGAAGATAAAGAAGATGGTAAGTCAGTTGGTGAAGGAGAAGCAATTGATGGATTAGGTGGAACTATAATAATTATCTCAAATTGAATTTGCATAGAAGGTTCAAATCAGCATAAGCATGAACCTAAGAGCTAATGAGCAAAACCGGCATCGCCGATCCTACCAATACTTTGGTTTTATATTTATAAAACTCTAGCAAGTGCACAAATCATTTCATAGAAAATGATAAGTATACTCCCAAGGTCAATATAAGGAAGGAATATATGTGCTTTTTAATTTATTATTCAAACTTTTAAAAACGAAATTAAATCCTAAACATCCTGTCACAATATTTGGGTTTTTGTGTTTATAATCTAAGAACATAAAAATAAACATAGATATAGATTCAATAAAACTTTATGAAAATTTTATCATTTATAATAGTGGAGTATATATGGATATAATAACTAAGTTAATTATGCTTGCTCATATTATTTAGGTTATTAAATATATAAATTGATATTTATTGATTCTCTCTTCTTGGTATGAATACCACCTTTGGTGGGGTTAGATATTCTTTGTTAACTAAACAAATCAATTAACACCTATGGGTGGGGTTTATAACAAATTTGGTTAATTAAATTAATTATTTTTTCTAAGAGATTGAAAATGAACCATTTAAATGCCACCTTTGGTGGGGTTAGACAGTTTAAAATTTATTCAAGGTGTCCAAAGTAAACCTAAGAATTTAATTATCTGAGTACTAACTTTCAAGTTTTAAAACTACTACTGAAAACATGTTGTCAATACATTTTCAGATAATAATTCTTATAAAAACTTTTGAAATGGAGCTTCACTCTAACTATCGGGCGATTGTACCAACAAATAAAAGAGCACTACTCTAAATCAGACCGGATAACTAAACCTTAAAATCTAATTTTCAGATTTAAGTTTGTAAAGAAAAATAATATATTTCTCTCTAACATTCTTAATATAAAACCTTGAATAAAAACAAAATCAATTCATTTTAGAGATTTTTACCTATTTAATATTTTTCAAGCATAACAACGTTATTATTATATCATGTTTACAAACAACCAAAAAATTTAAATTTAATCACAGACAAATTAAATATAACATATAAGAATAAAATCTAAAAAATAACTATAAAGAAAATAAAATCCTTACAGTACTTTGAGGTTATTCCTGTTGCTGGAAAACCTCCAAACGGAATTTGCATTTTCATTTATTGGATCAAAAAGCAAATAAATTACAAAAACATAATTATTTCTTCTCAAAAGGTGAAGAACTCTAAAACTAAGAAAAACTAATTAAGAAAAGGTAAAAACTAAGAAATGAAGAGAAAGAAAGAGAAGAGAAGATGTGTTTTGAGGTGTGTTTTGAAGTGAATAGAATTGGGATATTTATAGGTGAGGAGAGGAAGAAAAAGTGGGTGGAAAAATGATTAAAAATGATGAAAACGCGGAGTAGTGAATGATGATGTCATACTGTTGACGTCATGGTGGTGTGGGGTGCGACAGTGCGTGTAGATCAGGCAGATGGGCACAGATGGGTACGAATTGGGCGCGTGCACATGCGGAATGGAGAGCAGGTATGCACAGACTAGGAGATGCAGCACGCGTGAACCGGGCACTGATGGGTGCACTACACGCGTTGGCCGGCGCTGCTGGGTGGGTGCGTGCACTATTTCCTCCTTTTTGACATTTTTGACCCTTTTGACCCATTTTATCCAATATTTCCATATTTGTTGACCTTTCCTCATTTAATTTATGAATATATTTGCAATGTATTGCCTCTGGTATTTTTCTTTGAGTCTTTAAGTTACTTTTTTAAGCGAAAATACCTGAAAAAAATAAAAATACCCGTGATTATGAAAATATAGATTTATATAAATATATGATAAAATTATATAAATATATATATTTTTAATCAATTAACCTGCATAAAAGCATGGTAATTTTAGTACTTTTTGAACACTCATCAAGAGCTATATGAACAATATTGCAATTCATGTTCAAATCACCATAAGCATTAACCTAGGAGGACTTTAACTCCTAGAAAAACACAATTTCTTCATGTTGTAATACAAAAGCTTCATTAGTAAGTGTGACATACAGATTCATTAGATCTTTTATATGACTCAACATTTTCTTGTCATAACATGGAGACTCTCTATGAATTGTGGAGGTAGAGAAGAACCTAGAGGTGTCTAAGATAGAAGTAAGAGAGAGACTCTTTACACTTAACACATCAAAAGTACAGTTATCAATAAAAGGAGCATCTGAATCATCAAATTTCAACAACTTGTCAAAACAAGTATTTCCAAGAGACCAATGCTGCCTAACATCTCAAAATTCCTTAATTTTCCTTTTAACATCATATTGTCAAAGATGAAGAGACTTGAGATTGCATATTTATCCAACAAACTGGATTCAAGATGTTTGACTTTGATAGTATCGACATCATAACAAACTTGAGTATCATTGAGTTTTACTTCACAATCATCCAACAAAGACTCAATAAGAGCATTTTCATCTTCCAAGATATGAATATTTTCTTTAAATTGGAGATACCATTAGATTTATTTGAACAAGACTCAAGAATACTTTAAACTTTATGAGCTTCTAATTCCTTAACTTGAAGAGATTTCTCTTAGATTCCTTAACTTAAAGGGACTTCATGTGATTATCCAATCCCATATTTAAGTTTTCCACATCCTTCTCACCTTCCAAAGTGAGGTTGAGCAATTGACCAAAGAGGTCCCATTGCTCTATATCTTTTTCCTTCAAACTACTATTAATCTTGATCATATTCTTCTTCAACTTATTATTATCATGCACAAGTTGATCATAAGACTCTAGAAGGGAAAAATTGTTATTACCAACAACATATGTCCAATAAGAGGTTCATGAAGAGACTATCTCAAAGTGAGATTCCATCAAAGATGAACAATAAAAATAAATTACTACAAATTCATCTGGGTGAGACACAACCATCTAAGAGAAACACCCATCATACTTTCTTTCTAAGAAGTCCCAAGCTTCCTTAGAGCTAGTATACCTTGAAATCAAACTTGATTCTTTAGTAATAATAGAACTGATAAGTAAATGTAACCATTGGCAATTAAGTTTATTGAGATGCAGCTCTTCTTTATTCCAATCAGTAACAGGTTTCGGTTCAACAACACAAATTTTTGAGTTGTGCATAGGGACCAAACATCATTATTTAATGATATAAGATAATAGCATTTATGAGATCTCTAGTAAAAGTAATAGTAACCAATAAATTGAGGAGGTCCACCATCTAAACCTCTCATATCATCCATCATAAAAGATTAATTAAATTAAACATAGAGAAAGGAAAAAAAAATCAAAACCGAAGTGGTTAAGTCCAAAAGGATATACCTACTATGATACCAATTGAAAGAATTTGGTACCTAGTACACTACCCAGGTAAGGAGATACAGACTCCTTACAGACATAACTCGACAATAGCAAAACAAAACAAGGAAAGTAATAAACACCACAATCAGGAAAAAAAAAAACATACTAAATACTCTAGAAAGAAAGCATGTAGTAACAAAAAAGAAAAGGTTTTCAAAATCAAAGTCCAAAACCTATATGTTGTAACATAATTGTAAAGAATCAAACTCTACTCACACTAAAGTAGATCATACAAACAAATTCATGTAAAAATTTAAACTCATATAGAATCCTTGGGTTGCTAATAATGGTAACCAATCAACAGGAAACAATTCTCTCATGAAAAAATAGATACAAGTCAATGAATGTATAAACACAAATACCTCTATCAATTGTGATCATACTACCCTAATTTCCTATTTTTTTCCTTGCTTGATACTTTGATAACTAATTGATCCAACACATAGATCCAACTCTACTCCAGAGCCAACATCACTCATAGTAGTGTGATTGGAAACCAATGATCAATAATGTGTACAATCAATGTGGGAATCACCTCAACCATGACCACCATCAAGCACTATGTTGGTAGCTTACAAATATATCTAATCCCAACACATCACTAGTAAAATAATCTTAAGTACTCATAGCTTAAGAGCACTAGTTTCTCTTATAAGAGCATATCACAAACACCAAAAAACACTAAAGGTGATTTTTTAAAATGCAATTAGGATCGTAAGAAAAAATTGGAAAACTTTTACTTGGATTTTCTAATTAAATAGCATATCAGAGAGGGTATTTATAGAAAATTTTCAAAAACACTAGCACCTTTTCGAGCCTCACCAAGGCCTCACAAACGAGTCTCATTGATCATTCATCAAGGCCTTGCCAAGTTGTCCAATGAGGCACCAAAAAATTTGATATTTTGTTTTCAAAATTACCTTATAATTTTGCATAAATACCATAAACACAACAAAACTAAGACCACAATAAATGACCTAGCATGCATACTACAAAAATCGAACTTATGGTGGGTGTAAACATGATCTCATATATAGTGTACCTAACTATGTGCATGTGTGAATTACTTATCATCACTAACCAACTTTTCATAGAGGAAGGAAAATACACTCTATAAAATAAACATACTCATATTTTGCACATAAGAACGCCAATAAAGACTCAAAGAACTACAAAACTTACATATGGTTGCTATGCAGTTTTGGATGTATGCTTTTAGGAGAGCTATTTTCTTAATGAATAGATATACCTATAAAGTGCTTTGTGGTAAGTCTTCTTATGAGAAGGTATGTAGTTTGGAGAGAACATCGATGTATTTAGTCCCCAATGCCATACAAAATCAATAGGTGTGTTACTCGATGCACAACGTGTGATACCTATCTCAATAAGGTAGTGTATGACCTTTTTGATAAGTGCTTGAAAAGTACTCATATTTCATGATTTTAATTTTCTTAATTGGAATGAATAGGTTTGACTATAGAATTTTATTTCATTAATATGAAAATCTATCCTTTTTGGAATTGAGGGTATGGTTTAATGTATTGAAGGTGTTTTTAGCTTCAAAAGAGATAAACAATGTCAACATATGTAGACACAACACTTAAAGCACTAAAACATCACCCTAAAAGCTTAAAAGATTAAGGAATGTAAGCCTTAAATCAAGAATAAACCAAAATGTAAGGGGCATAACAAATATCAACACAAACGTGCATGCCATGGTGAAGGAATGAGGATGATGTGGTAGGAACCTCTTAGGAATTTCTATTGGGGAAGTTAAATTTTGCATGTTGCAATGAGATAATAAGTGTTTTGTGGTGTGGTTCCCTTGGGATGCACGATGAGACTATGTTTGAGCTGTGTGCCATGGTAAGAAATAAAGCATGTCACGATATGTGTATCAAATTTTTGATTATGACCTTTATACATTGTTTTTGTTTATAAATAGTTTCATAATTTCATCAGGTCAAAAAGAAAGTAGACAGCCCCATAATTTAGAATTGATTTAGAACCAACTCCCATAGCTGTTCCACTATCCATATACAAATACATAGAGAAAACCTCCCAATTGGGAAGAATGATCCAAAGATTTGAAGAAGATAGTGACAACTTATTCAGAGATTTTGAATCACTTCTCATGGAGGGGTACTTTTAATTGTTACATATTTTATTTCTCTCTACAGTCTAAAGCCTTTTGTAGTTAGATTGACTTTTGTTGATTTAAATGTGATTGCCTAATTTTATAATATAATAATTTAGTTTTTGCTTCCAATGATTAGAAAAACAATTTTATGGTTAGAGTCAATGAAGGTTTTATTTATTTCTTGTTCATAACCTTAAAATATTTAAATATAAATTAAAGATAGACCAAATCTTGATTCATAATTAAAGAAACTATTTTAGAATTAGGCATTAGAAACATCATCTATACTTAGATGTGCATTTAATTTAATTTCCTTGATCAATTTCAAGCCCGACCAAGGAAGTCATTAATCAATTGAGATTAAATTAGATGTTTAAAAAATCTCTAATTATTAATTAACGATTGACCAAATCTTGATTTATAATTGAAGAATATATTGACCTTAGGTTTACTAATTAATTAATTTAAACCCTGATAAAGGAATTATTAACTAATTAAGGTGTTGATGTATATATTTTTCTCAATTTGTCAATTAATCAATTTCAAATATGACCTAGAAAGTCATTAACTAATTGAGAATTATGTGAACTTTCCATGAGCGTGGGGTCATATTCAAAAAGAAAAAAACAAGTTGTAAATCCAACTTGTTATTTGAATCATTTGATTCGTTCGTTCTATGAAGGGCTATGCTCACCAAAATCCCATTTTTATCCATCATCATGTTTTTTTGACTATTTACTTGCTATTATTTAATTTACTTATGATCTTTAGATATGAATTTAATTTAGAATTTAAAGTCTATTTCTAGCAATTGACAATTGTTAGATGGCTTAGGATTGTTTTTCTAACTAATTTAGAAGATAATTCAAATTTTTTAAATATCCTTCCTATTCCTTCAGAGATCAACCTGAGGGTAACTTATCATTAACTTGTTAGTGATTTGTGCACTTATGATCAATTAAAATTTTTGTAGTAAGTTTTTCACTTTGTTTCCGAGGAATTGGCATCTTAAATTGTTTCTTTCTTTTTTATTATTTTTCATAACTTTTTGTTTTTTTTATGATTTTGTGAATATTTGTGGTTTTTTTTATTTTAATTATTTTTGTGAATATTTGTCGTAACTTTCATAGATAATGCAAATTGATCTAAAGAACACATTGATCAACACGACGCAATTCAAAAATATATGAGTTGTGCAAGTAATATAATGTACCTAAGTATGAATATCGATCCTATAGGAAGTTGTGTAACTCATAAGCAAGTACCAATATAATTATGACGATTACCATTTGGACAATAGAAAATTATAAAAAAATGAAAAAAATGACAACTAATTTTAAATCACAAGACTAAACAACTACGAACATATATGAGAAAACGATGTAAGAATCTTTAATCTTCCAATTTCCTAACATGTGAATCACTAAAACTTCCCCCAATATAATCATCCATCAATTATATGATGAATTGAATCTAACCTAGCCTGAATTCTTCTCTCAAGTACACTACACATTATAGTAATTGACCTAATTGCACTCTTATGTCAATTTGATTGCATAATACTCATTAAGTTTATCAATTATAGATCACATGCATAATAATCATACATCTTTGCCTGGACAATATGCATATTATTTAGTTACGACAAAAAATTAAATCATTCTCTCAAATCTATTTAATTGCCCCTATAGATCAATTATTGGCCAAATAATCAATAGAATAAAAATAAGATTAAATAATATATTAAATTAAAATAACAATTGGGGTAAAATATTAGATCATCACATGTGGAAAATTGGGTTCATAAGACCCTTATATTAATTAACTAGCTAGACATAATTATATTCTTAAAGCTAAGATTTTTCATAAAGAAAGAAAATAAAATTGATAAAGAATGAAGAAGAATGAGATATGCACTTAATCTCTTGATTTGTAATGCTAGTCTTGTCTTGAATCCTTCAAAACGTTATGTGTATTTTAATCTCCTCTTGACCTTTTTTCTTCTTTTCTCTTCTTAGTAGCTATTAGGGCTTTGATTCTTAATTGTGTGTTGTTTATGACCTCCCTATGATGCTTTAAATAGGATGAAATTGATTCTCATTAGATTATGATTCACATTACTATGATTCAATGGCTGAGATTGAAATTTGTAATTTAATTTAGTGTTGATGCATTTTAATTCTCAAAACACGATTGATTGAGCCTATTCTCGATCAATCGAGCTTATTTTTGATTGATTGGGTAATGACCTCTTGATCGATCTAGTAATTTTTTAATCAATCTAGTTATAAAATTTTGATCAATCCAATTCTTGGTTGATCAATAGATCTTGTAATTCTACATTTGTCCTCGATTTTAACTAATTTTGACATGTTTGATATCTCTTCACCTACATTTCCACATTAAAAATAGAATAATCCTTTTCATGGTACTTAAGCATAAACAAGGAAAATAAGTGGTTCAGATGTTGCAAAATAACTATACTTTTGTATAGTTATCACACTCCCAAACTTAACGCTTTGCTTGCCCTTTATCAAAGTCAAGTCTATCTATCCAAAAGAGATAAAGGTAGTATATTCATAAATACATATCTATTAGTACATGCATGTTGAGTAAAAACTATCCTCATCCAAAGTTGTACAATTCCATAACAAGAAAGTTCACATATCCATCAATCAAAGTTCCATTAATACAAGGAAATGCAAGTTTTTTGATGAATTGATTTGTGTGTGTTGCAAATGATGTCAACCAATGCACTCGTGATATAAACTTATATTAGCATTCTAATCAACAAAGTCTTAGAACAAGTTTCATAGTTCTGTTCTTCACACCTCTCTCCTCTAGTATAAATATGCACTTAGCTAAAAGATCAATATGGCTTTACTCCTTAGCTCTTTTTTTATTCATCATGCAATATTTAACTTCAATTGAACTTTCATTTGAATATTTTGTGCATCCTATCTTACCATTCTTTTCATTCTTTTATTCCACATCTCTTCTTCACCTTATTTTCTCTATTTGTTTTAGCCTCGTAACACCCCCAAACTTATTTTTAATTTCATTCTTTTTTATAGGGGTAATTGTGGAGGTTTTTTTTATAGATGTGAATAAGTAGAGTGCATTACATTTTACCTCATTTTATAGCACAATACATTATTGCATTTTTCATACAAGCTAAAGGTGTAAGGGAAAAAGAAAATATATATTGGTTAGGCTAAAAATGTGACTTAAAGATATGAATGTTCTTAGTAAGGCTCAAAAAAGGTGACTAAGGATATAAATGTTAAGGATGGTTAGCTTCAAAAGCATAATCAATCCAATAAAGGCCTAAATCATTTCTAAAGCCAAATACTATTTATGATTTCATCTAAAAGGATGATCTATAACATGGTAGACCTCATCAACTAGCATAACTCACCCTAAATTTCTCCCAATAAGAACACCAAAATTAATCATGAATATGTGCATAAAAATCTAAATCAATTCAATCAAAACTGGCTAGTGTATCACATGATTAATGTCAATATCTTAGAGACCATGTTAACCTACTCTATCATTGGGTACATATGTTTCATATAAAATATGCATGCATTTGGTTTCCATGTATTCATCACTTTTTACCCAAATCATGATAAAAAAACATCCTAAAAATGAAAATATATACTAAACACCAAAGTAGAGAATGAAGTTCCACCCCCACACTAAAATTGCACATTGTTCTTAATGTGAACATATGAATACAAAAAAAAAGTGAAAGGAAATAAAAGTCCCTTTGCCTTGGCACCCCACATCTGTAGTTGAAATTGTTCAATCTTTGTTGTGCCATTGCCCTCCATATTTATTCAACTGCATAATAGAAAATATATAAGTAAGATAAAGTTGGGTTGCCTCCCAATTAGTGCCATGTTCAACGTCCTTGGCTAGACATTCATATTAAATCCTAAGGTGCATTCACCAAGGTCATCATAACCTTTTCATTTGGTAATTGTTCTCCAAGATAATGCTTTACTCTATGCCTATTAAGCATGAACCACTCTTTGTTTCTATTTTTCAATTCAATTACTCCATGGTTTTTTACCTTAGTGATTATGAATGGACCTAACCATCTACTCTTGAGTTTATCTAGAAACAATTTGAATCTAGAGTTATACAATAATACTTTATGTTATGGTTCAAAAGTTTGGTGGGCAATTTTATTATCATGCCATCTCTTTATCTTCTCTTTGTAAAGCACTCCACTATAGCTCATCTAGTTCATTTATTTGTAGCATTCTTTTGTCACTAGTTGTATCTATGGACATGTTCAATTATTTTAATGCCTAATATGCTTTATGCTCCAATTCTACTAGTTGGTGACATGCCTTTCCATAGACTATCCTATATGTAGTGGTACAATTGGTGTTTTATATGCAGTTATATATGCCCATAAAGCATCATCTAACTTAAAGGCCTAATGCTTTCTAGATATATTCACCATTTTTTCCAAAATTCTTTTCACCTCTCTATTTGACACTTCTGTTTGCCTACTTGTTTGGGGATGATTAGGGATATATACCTTATGCTTAATCCCATACTTTGACAATAAAGAATTGAAAGATCTATTTCAAAAGTGACTACCTCCATCATTAATGATAACTCTAAGAGTTCTAAACTCAATGAAAAAAGTTTTCTTCAAAACTTTCATGAAAACATTAGCATCACATTTGTTGCTGAATATGGTTTTTACTCACTTTGACATGTAATCCATACTGACCAGTATGTATTTGTTACCAAAGGATGAGGGGAACATCCTATAAATTCAATGCTCTAAACATCAAACAATTCTACTTTATATATATTCTTCAAAGGCATTTCATCCCTTTTGGAAATATTACCTATCCTTTGGCATTTATCACATGCTTTTACATAAAGATGGGCATCTAAAAATAGTACAGGTAAAAAATAACCAAATTGAACTACCTTAGCCGCTATTTTGATGCTCCCAAAGTGGCCTCTATAGTTTGAGCTATGGAAATGGTAAAGGATACTTTTAACTTCCTCATATGGGTAAGACCTTCTCAAAGTAATGTCACTGCATTCTTTGTAGAAAGGCAAGGGTCATTGATGAGTGCTCAAAAAGTACTAAAATTATCATGATTTTATGCACGTTATTTGATTAAAAACATATATATTTATATAAATCTATCTTTTCGGAATCACGAGTATTTTTATTGTTTTTTAGGTATTTTTGCTTAAAAAAGTAACTTAAAGACTCAAAGAAAAATACTGAAGGCAATACATCAAAAATATATTCATAAAGTAATTAAGGAAAAGTCAAAAAAAGATGGAAAAATTGGACAAAATGGGTCAAAAATGTCAAAAAGGAGGAAATCACGCACATAGCCACGCCGCACCAGCACAACGCCCAGTCCGCGCATACCCATACTCCATTCCACATGCACTTGTGTCCATCTATGCCCAGTCTGCACGCGTTGTTGTGCCCATCTGCCCCATCCACTCACACTACTGCGCCTATCTACGCCCAGTCTGTGCGCACCGTTGCCCCCATCTGTCCAATCGACGCACGCTGTTGCACCCATCTGCCCCATCTGCGTGCATCGTCACACCCCACACCAGCATGACATCATTAGTATGAAGTCATCATTCACTACTCCATGTTTTCTCCATTTTTAATCATTTTTTCACCCACTTTTTCTTCCCTTTCTCACCTATAAATACCCATATTCTCTTCACTTCAAATCACACCTAAAAATACATCTTCTTCTCTCTTTCTTTCTCTGCATTTCTTAGTTTGTAGTCTTTTCTTAGTTATTTTTTCTTAATTTTAGAGTACTTCTCTTTCTGAGAAGAACTAATTATGTTTTTGGATTTTATTTTCTTTACAGTTATTTTTTATGTTTTATTCTTACATATATTTACTTTGTCTGTGATTATATTTAACTTTGCTAGCTGTTTGTAAACATGATATAATAATAACGTTGTTATGCTTGCGAAATATTAAATAGGTAAAAATCTCTAAAATTAATTGATTTTGTTTTTACTCAAGATTTTATATTAAGAATGTTAGAGAGAATATATTATTTTTCATTACAAACTTAAATATGAAAATAGATTTTAAGGTTTAGTTATCTAGTTTGATTTAGAGTAGTGTTCTCTTATTTGTTGGTACAATCACCTAATAGTTAGAGTGAAGCTCTATTTCAAATTTTTTTATAAGAATTATTATATGAAAATGTATTGACAACATGTTTTCAGTTGTAGTTTTAAAACTTGAAAGTTAGTACTTGGATAATTAAATTCTTAGGTTTAATTTGGACACCTCGAATAAAGTTTAAACTGTCTAACCCCACCAAAGGTGGCATTTAAATGGTTCATTTTCAATCTCTTAGAAAAGGGAATTAATTTAATTAACCAAATTAGTTATCAACCCCACTCATAGGTGTTAATTGATTTGTTTAGTTAACAAAGAATATCTAACCACACCAAAGGTGGTATTCATATAAAAAAGAGAGAATCAATAAATATCAATTTATATCTTTAATAACCTAAATAATATGAGCAACATAATTAACTTAGTTATTATATCCATAAATACACCACTATTATAAAAGATAAAATTTGCATAATTGTTTATTGAATTTGTATCTATGTTTATTTTTATGTTATTAGATTAAAAACACAAAAACCCAAAATATCATGACAGGATGTTTAGGATTTAATTTCATTTTTAAAAGTTTGAATAAAAAATTAAAAACCACATACATTCCTTCCTTAGATTGACCTTGGGAGTATACTTATCATTTTCTATGAAATGATTCTTGCACTTGCGAGAGTCTTATAAATATAAAACCAAAGTATTGGCAGGATCGGCGATGCCGGTTCTGCTCATCAAGAACCACCTTTTCAATCTTAGTTTGGCATCCTTTTTCATGATGAGGTACTTTATTATATAGTAGTTCGTATAGATAGTGACCTTGGTCCCAACCAAATACAATCCAAATTTCTCAAAGGAACACACAATGGCTAGGAGTTTCTTCTCCATAGTAGTGAAATTTATTTTAACATCATTGAGCATTTTGGTTGCATAATATATGACATGGAACATTTTTTGTGTTTGTTACCCTAAAATAGCCCCCATAACAAAGTCATTTGCATCACACATTAAGTCAAAGGGCTTGCTCCAATCAAGTTCTACTATAATTGGTACTAACCTAATTTCTATTTAAGTGCTCAAAATGCCTTTAAAAAATTATCATCTAATTTAAAAGGCACATATTTTTCCATAGATTACACAAGGGTTTGGAGACTTTTCAAAAATATTTGATGAATCCTTAGTAAAATCATGTATGTTGAAGAAGACTCCTAACTCTTCTTACACTAGTGAGTGGTGGTAGCTTCTCAATTATTTCTATCTTAGCTCTATCCACCTCAATACCTTTGGATAAGACTTTGTGTTCCAAGATAATACCCTTTTGCACCCTGAAGTGGTATTTCTCCAAATTTCAAACAAAATTGGTTTCTTCACATTATTGTAACATTAGGGAGAGATAATTTAAACATTTACCAAATGTGTTCTCAAAGATTGAGAAATCATCTATGAAGATCTGTAAATGCTTCTCCACCATATATGAGAAAATAGTCATCATACTGTGTTGAAATGTTGCAGGTGTGTTCCATAACCCAAGTGGCATTATCCTAAAAGGAAAAGTTCCATATGGACATGTGAAGGTGATCTTTTCTTTGTCTTCAATTTCCATGATCTCATTATAGTCAAAATATCCATTTAGAAGGAAAAATAAGGAATGTCTAGCTAATCCATCAAGCTTTTGATTCATAAATGGGATAGGAAAATGGTCCTTCCTTATAGCTTTATTCACCTTGCAAAAATCTATACATACTCTTCATCTCATGATAGTTCTTGTGAGTATTTATTCATTTAAATCATTGGTCAAAATAGTAATTCCTCATTTTTTGCACATATTGAACTGGGCCTACCCATATACTATCAGATATTGGTTAAATGATGTCCATGTCCAACTAATTAACAATTTATTTCTTCACCACCTCTTTCATAAGAGGGTTTAAATGGCGTTGTGCATCTTGGACAAGCTTAGCTCCATCCTCTAACCAAATTTTGTGCATACATATGAATGGTCTTATTCCTTTGATGTCAAAAATAGGCCAACCTATAGCTTTCTTAAATTTACTGAGCACCTTTAGTTGTGACTCTTCTTGCTCTACACTTAGACTATCAGAGATTATGTTTGGAAGTGTCTTGTTATCACCCTAATATGCATAATAGAGATGGTTGGGTATGGGTTTGAGCTTTAACTTGGGTGGTTCCTCTATGGCTGATTTGAGCCTAGACCCTATCTCAAGGAACTCCACAACCACATTAGATAAACACATTATAGGCCAAACCTCCAAATAGTTTTCATAATCAACAACATCAACTCACATCAGAGATTCCATAGTTTTGTCATTAAAATAAGTATAATTTTTTTCTAATGAATTGTTTTCATTGTTCATAGCATCATATGTCAAAGTTTTGAATGTGGGTGGTTCAACATATTTAGTTAAATTATCATCATGAATGTGTGTGCCTAAGTGATTGTCATGGTGTTCAAGAACATATGTATTTATAGAATTAATAAGCATATATTCTAAAGAATCACTAGCTCATATGTTGTGAAGTATATCATTGGCTAGTTCATGAGTAACATCTATCTTCAAGAAATCACTAGCATTATTAGTATTAGGAAATTTAATTGCTTTAAAAACATTAAATGTTACCTATTTATCCTATACTCCATTGTAAGCTTACCTTTTTATACATCAATGAGTGCTCTTTTTGTTTCAAAGAATGGACCACCAAGTATCATAGGAATCTCATAGTTCCTCTCCATGTCTAGTATAACAAAATATACTGGAAAGATGAAATTGTCCACTTTTACTAGCACATCTTCTACCATACCCCAAGTTCGCTTGCTTGACCTATCTACCATTTGAAATGTTACAAAACCTTTAATCTCTTGAAAAATGATAGTAGTATTAGGTTAATGCTTTCACCTAAGACACATAATGCCTTGCCAAAATGTGTATTCCCAATTGTGCAAGGGTTGTCAAAGCTACCCAGATCTTTAAGCTTTTGTGGTAGTTTTCTCTCAAGGATGGCACTATAACCTTCAAGTATCATGATCTCCAAGCTTTAATTTCTTAGATAGGACGTCTTCATGAATTTGGCATATAAAGGCATCTTTTGAAGTACATCTACATATGATATATTTATGTGTATCTTCTTGAAGACATCTATAAATTTTGAAAATTGATTGTCTAATTTTTTTGTTTGGAGTCTTTGAGGAAAGGGGATAAAAGATTTGTAGAGGTTTCCCTTTTCTGGTTGAATCACGTATTTTTTAGTACTCTCTTTGTCCACTTTTTTCTCCACATCCTTTTTAGCTTCCTCTTCTTCTTCTATGGTTTTACTACTCCGCAATTTTATTTCTTTACAATGCTCCTTACCTTCTACTTTTGGATTTATTTTTATAGTTCTTAGAAGGTTACCTTGAGGCCTTTGACTTATGTTTTAGGCCAGTTTCCCCATTTGAATCTCCAAATTTTAAATAAAAGCCTCTTGAGTGGACTCTATGCGATCTACTTTTGTATTTATTGAATGACAAAGTCTTTCATAATTCCTATTGAAGTATTTATGTTTTCTTCACTAATTTGCTTATTCTTTTAAGCTTGTGGTTGTTATAAAATTGATGGTGGAAAGGGTTGACGGTTGAACTTATCACACACCAAAAATGGACCTTGTACCATAATTACCCTTACAATGCCACCATCTAACTTCTTTGTTAAACCTAATAGCATAGCATTTGTTTGAGCATGCGCTGCTATGGTGTCAACATCTATGTCTCTAACCACTCTTATTAGGTTAAGCCTCTCCATAGGCCATTGGAAATTTTTAGATACTATCTCATCTAGTAGTGCAAAAGTTTCCTATTTATTTTTACTCATTAAAGCTCCTCTAACTATGGCATCAATTATAGTCCTTGGCTGCCCATTAATCCATTATAGAATGTTTACACTTGCATCCAATTAAGAAGACCATGGTGGCTATTTTCTTAACAGCTCTTTTTAGAGATCCCAAGCTTCATAAAGTGATTCCTCTTCAAATTCCAAAAAAAAAGTTGTCATTTTTGAGCTTAGGTGTCTTTGAAGGTGAGAATTATTTTGCGAAGAATTATTTAGCCAATTGATCACATATATTGATTGACCTAGTAGGTAATGATTGTAACCATGCTTTAGATTTGTCCCTCAGTTACAAAGGAAACACGTGAAAGCAAATTACATCACGTAGTACACCATTCCTCTTGAAGGTTCCACATATTTCCATCAATGAAGCCAAGTGCAGATTTGGATTGTCATTGACTAACCATCCAAACTGATTTTCTTCTACCATTTGAATGACTCATGGCTTAAGGTTGAAGTTGTTAGCATTGATGCCCAATCTATTCTTAGATGGTTGGGCTCAATCTACTTTTGGGATTAGAAAGTCCCTTATAGATTTAATGACCTCAAGAACTCATTGATCACTCTCTTTTCCCATAACCTCTGATTCATCTTATGCTAACCATTCCCTTCTTAAATGAAATAAAGTTCTCTCTATTTTCATATCCAAGGGAACAAGATTTTCATTTATCAACCTTGGCATGTAATAGAAATACTAAAACAAAAATCAAAACGTCCAAACTAGTATAATGATAAATATTATTAATATCCATTTTTAGTACCAAAATCCTCGTAATGAATCCAAAAAATTGATTAATAAGATGTAATCGACAAGCATACATGTTGTAAAAGTAATATAATGTACCTAAGTATGGATATTGATCCCCCAGGGAATTATGTAACTTATAACTGAGTACCAATATAATTATTACGAATACTACTTGGAAAATAGAAAATTATAAAAAATTGAAAAAATAAATGACAACTAATTCTAAATCACAAGACTCAAAAACTATGAAAATATATGAGAAAATGATTTAGAAATATTTAATCTACCAATTTCCTAACATGCAAATCACTAAACATCCACCCAATATAATCATATATCAATTATATGATCAATTGAATCTAACCTAGCATATATTCTTTTCTCAAGTACAACAACACACCATATATTAATTAACCTAATTAATTCTTATGTCAATTAGATTGCATGCCACTAATTAAGTTTATCAATGATAGATCGCACACATAGTAATCATACATCTCTGCCTAGAAACTATGCATGTTATTTAATCAAGACAAATAATTAAATAATTTTCTCAAATATATTTAATTATCTCTATAGATCAATTATTGTCCAAACAATTAATTGCAATAAAGTCATATTAAATAATATAATTCAATGGACATAACAATTAGAGTAAAATATTAGATCATCACATGTAGAAAATTGAGTTCATATGACCCCTAGATTAATAAATTAGTTACACATAATTATCTTCTTAAAACTCAATTTTTTTATAAATAAAGACAATAAAATTGATAAAGAATGGAGAATAATAAGATATATACTCAATCTCTTGATTTGTAGAACTAATCTTCTCTTAAATCCTTCACAAAGTTGTGTCTTCTTTAATCTTCCCTTGAACTTTTTCTCCACTTTTCTCTTTTTAGCATTTACTGGGGGTTTGATTCTTAATTTTGTGTTTTTTATAACCTCTTTGGGGTGCATTAGATAAGCTAAAATTGATTCTTATTAGAATAGGGTTCATATTATTATGATCCAATGGTTAAGATTGAAAGTTGGGATTTAATTTAGTGCTACCACGTTTTAATCTTCGCCACTCGATTGATTGAGTAATGACTCTTCAATTGATCCATTTATTTTTTGATTGATCTAGTTATAAAAATTTGATTCATCTAGTTCCTAGTCAATCGATCGACCCCTGATTCTATATTTTTCCTCATTTTTACCTAGTTTTAATATGTTTGATATCATTTCACCTACATTTTCATATTAAACCCAAATTAAGGTTTTTCATGATACTTGAGTGCAATCAAGACAAATAAGTGGTTGAGAAGTGGCCAAATAAATCTTCTTTTACTGATTTAATACACTCTAAAAGATTGGATACTGAAATCCAAGAGCCTTTTCTTAAGCCAAGAAAGGAGCCACCATTAGAGCCTTTTTTAGAACCTTAAAGCATGAGAGATAGTTTACTAAGGGGTATTGCTATGAAAGATTTTTCAAGGCCAAACTACGACTACCTCTATGAAGTTAGGGGAGGAAGCTAGAAATTATAAATTGAAACAAATTTATTATTCAATGTTACCCTACTTCTATTGAATTCCTAACTAATATTCATAATCTTTCATTAGAGATTTCTACTCGACTATACAGACATACCCATTAAATGGGTTAAAATAAGACCAGTTATAAATAAGGTGCTTCCCCCAAAACACCCCTATAAATGTTGGGTACTAATTCCTCATAAAAGAGTACTAGATTTAGAAGATTCGGAGTTTATAAGATAGGCTTAGGTACTGAAAAGTTTACCAACTTGCAAAATGGAACATGTAAGATGCACTTCTAACTACAAGAGACATTCCAAATAGAGACATGTAAAGGGTGTAGTTATTATAGGCATGGTTCTAACACCTTATCAAAGGGAACTAATTACAAGTTCTAAACAAAAGAATGTAATGGAGGGTTGCCAACCTAGACCTAGGAATGCCCTTATGTTGAAACTTACATTCAAAGGTGGAGAAATCTTCCCAGTTTCTCTTGGAGGGAAAAAACTCTACTTGTTCCCAGAACCTAAGCAGGAAAGGTCAATAACTCAACAAACAAATGTCATATGATCCTCCAAATAAAAAAAGTTTATAGGAAAACTTGAATACTTTCATTCAAGTTAGCAATGAAAACCTAGTAAAAAATAATCGAAGGTTGGATTCTTTGGAGGTATCTATCAAAAAGGAAGAAGTGAAAGTGGGCCAAAAAGTTGAGCATTTGCAAAAGTAAGCAAGAGAGGAGTTTCCCAGTCAAAATTAACATGTGAAGGTGATGACTTTACGAAAGTAGAGTCATTAGCACACTTTTTTACTTAATATTTACTTGTTTTATTAAATAAATAGTATTTTTGTTTCAAACAATATTAAAATATAATGTTTTTAGTGAAAGGGGTGAAAATATAATTTTTGAATTTTTTTGGGATTTTTTATGATTTTTTAACGCAAACCCAATCAGGAGCTGACACGTGGCCTGCCACCTAAGAAGAAGAGCTAACTACATAAGCCACACAAACTCCACACAAGCATGGACATCAAATAATGTTATGCCACATATGAGTAGAACAAACCCATACACCATGTGTCAACACAACGTTCAATCTGAGTTCAGGGATGGTTAAACCACACAACCACATGTCGCCACTAGATTGGTCCCAACGTTCCACCCGTGCATCGCATTTACTCTAACTGATCTTCATTGCCATGTGTCACGGTGTAATTGACTGGTGCTATCAATTTTACTCGTTTTGATCTCAGCCCTTAATCTGAAGTTGATATGATGTTCCAAATTATACCCTAGCTATATTTAAGCCTTTAATCACCCCATAAACCCTAAGGGGCCATAATTACCATAATTTTGGTCAATTTTTAGAGCTAAAAAGAGAAAAAAATTCAAGAGAGGACATAATTTTGGTGGAGATTCAAGAGGAGATTAACACTACAATTTAAGAGATTGATTGTATTTCTTCTACTACTCTTTTCTTTATCAATTTTTATGCCTTCCTTTATGAAAAATATGAGCTTTATGGACACAATTATGTGTAGTTAATTTATTAATCTAGCGATCTTATGAACCCAATTTTCACCATGTGATAATATAATATTTTACCCCAATTATAATTTTAATTTAATTATATTATTTAATCTTATTTTTATGCTATTAATTGTTTGGCCAACAATTTATCTATAGAGACAATTAAATAGATTTGAGAGAATTATTTAATTGTTTATCTTGATTAAATAACATGCATAGTTTCTAGGTAGAGATGTATGATTCTTATGTATGTGATCCATAATTGATGAACTTAATGAGTAGTATGAAATTTAATTGGCATGAGAATTTGATTAAATTAATTACTAAGTGGTGTGTAGTTTACTTAAGAGAGGAATACATGCTAGGTTAAATTCAATTGATCATGTAATTCATTGATGATTATATTGGGGGGAATGTAGCGATTCACATGTGTAGAAAATTGGTAGATTAAGTATTCCTAGATATTTTCTCATATGTCTTCTTAGTTACCAAAATTGATTTAATTAATTATTGCTATTTACTTTTAGTTATTTTAATTTTTCTTTCTTAAAATATAAAAACACAAAAAATTGATTTTTATTTTTTTAGTTTTAAAAATTAGTTTCTAATAAAATAATCTATATGGGAACATTCTTTTCTTATCATTATATTACTTATTGTGATACGTATACTTGCGTGTTAATTGCACACACTTCGTGTGTGCGGCGATTAGAAGGCTATTATAGCTATTCCCAATGAAGAGTTGCTAGATGTTGGGTTTCTCGAATGTTCTAATTACTTAGTTAATAATGTATGCAACATAAGTGATACAAAAGCTACCTCCAAGGATCCCAAAACCTTTAATGTTAATACCACCATTGGAAATAAAATAAGGTAAATCCTATGTTAGACCTAGGTGTAAGTGCTAATTTAATGCCATAATCATTATACTTGCAGTTAGAATTCAATGAGATGAAGCCCATTCCATGTCCCTAGAATTATGGGATAAATCTCTAATGTTTAGAAAGGGTATGGTAAAGGATTTAATGGTATATATAGATAATCTTATCATACCTATAGATTTTGTGATTGTTGATGTGGAAGAAACCTTATAAACGAACAAGGAGAACAATGTACTTCTTAGTCGGCCCTTCATGGTCTCAACCAAGACAATTGTTGATGTTCATAAAGGGAGTCTATCAATGAAAGTCTTGTGAGACACTATACATTTCCAAGCACATTTAGACTATGACTCAAAGAGGAGGGGGACATTGAGCATATTAAAATCTCCAAATCATAGTACCCCAATTAATGTATTTCTAAGACATTAAACTAAGCCTTAAATGGAAGTTAACCCTTTAAATATTTTATTTTTGAATTATTTATTATTAGATATTTTTATTTTTTAGTTACAATTGTTTTTATTTTATTTTATTTTTACTTTATTATTATCTAGTGTTTTTTAACTTATTTCTTAGCCTTATTTTTATTTAGTTTAAAAAAATTTAAATATGCCTTGGCATGGCTTTTATTTTTGAATTTGAAGTGTGCCATAGCACACCTATCTTAGATTAAAATATGTTGGGTGATTTTATATGTGTTCCATGGCATGAAACATTGTGCGTCAAGCCTTGTGAACACTTTTTACACCAAAACCCCTCAGAACGCATACCAGACTAGATTCAAAAACAAAAATTTATCTTCTTCTTCTTCAACCCTAATTTCTCTCGCCCTAAACACTCACTTTTCCCTAAAAATCATCTTTTTCTCCAAACTTCTTCAATATATTCTCACATTTTTTATCATTAAATATTTTGAAGCCATCTTTGCAAGATTTTTCTTCAAATATTCATTAAGTTTTCATCTTCAAAAGCGTATCCACATAAACTTCATCTTCTTCAAAGAGGTTTGCTTAAAATCAAAAGTAAGTGAACAATATTCTCAAAATAATTACTAGGATTTATTTTCTAAAATTTTAAGTGATTATTTTTTGGATTTAAGAGAGTAAAACACTAATGTGGTTTAGAAAGGGTGAAGAGAACTTTAGTTGATATATTTTCTAAAATTTTGTAGACATTTATTATTAAGAAGTTAAGAGTAATGATTCAAAAGAGAAAAAGTAGTGAGAAAGGAATTGAATAATTATGCATTTTAAATTTTCTCAAACATTTTTTTTCTTTTATTTAGTTGATTAGGGATGTTTAGGTCCCAAAAAAATAATTGATACAAAATTATCATTCTCTTATTTAATTTGAAGTGATTAAGTCTATACATTTTTTATTTGATATCTTAAACTAATTCAAGGATTATTGTAAGAATTAGTTATGTTCATAGTTTATGTTTCAGACACACACACACACATATATGTATGTATCTATTCTCTAAAAAAAGGAGAAAGAAAGAAAAAAACATAGAATGATAAAAAAAAGAGAAAAAAATAATATAACTAAATATTATGACCCTAAATTCTTAAAAGTAGTGATATGGGTATTACCAAAGAAAGAGGAATAACCCTAGATGTCAATTGTATTTTTAATCATTTTGAGGCAAGTACTTGATATTTTTGGGTAATAATTTTGATTGAAATATGATATTAGTAATATGATAATTTCATAATCCATGAATTTGATTCCTTTCCTGAAATCCATGTTATGCCAATTTGAGCCTTTCTTGTTTATAAAAATATGCAAACCATTTTGCTTTATTTTATTACATAACTTCTGTTTGCATATACTTTGTTGATTAGTTGAACCCATAGGATCAATATGATATTAGTTTACATATTTGGATGTTTGTGTGTATCGTACTAGAATCCCTCACGAGACTTTAAATCCTACACTAGAACCATATAGGGCTTTAAAAGCTTGTTGATTACGCTAAATGTAGTTATGTCAATCTGTAGAAATGATTTAGGTTAGTATAGTTTGGTTTACTTATTTTTTGTTTAAGAATTTTTGATCGCTTGACTTGCTAGAGACTAGTAAGAAGCTAGTTGAAAGTTGTGATAAGTACTTGAAAAGAACTCATATTCTATGATTTTAATGTACTTATTTGGAATGAATAGGTTTTATTATAGTGTTATATTTGGTTATTTATGCAAATCTATCTTTTCAGAATCATAGGTATGTTTTGATGTATTTATAGAGAAAGAATGAATGTGCCATGACATAAACTTCTTGGGAATTTCTACCAGGTATGTTAAATTTTGCATGCCATGGTGAGATAAAAAGTAGTGTGCCATGATGACAAATAAAGGACATTTGGTGATGCCTAAATTCTATTTTTTATAATAGCTCTTAATCGCACGAATCACTTTGTAAAAAGTAATAAGTATATTCCAAGGTCAAGCTAAAGAGGAACTATATAGCTTTAATAATTCAACAAGTCTCTTAAAAACAAATTTGTGAGAAGTTATTTAGAATGCATATCATGTAGTTTATTTTAGAGTGATCCTTAGAGACTAAGATTAATTCCTATAGTCTCTTTGAAGGATCTTATCAAGTGTTGAACCTATCATGGCTCAAGGAAGCTGGTTCATCATGGAATTTTGAGGCTAAGAACTTTGTCCAAGAGCTTCTTTGAATTGAGCTTAAGGTAACATGCTGAAGTAATCTCTAGAGGCTAGAAGCTAAAACTAGAGCCTCGTTATAGGATAAGCTTCATATTGAACCTATCATAGCTCAAGGGATTTGGTCCCCTTTAGTATTTTGAAGTTAAAATGCTGGAGTAATACCTAGAGGCAAAGAGCTAATCCTATAGGCTCTTTGCAACATAAGTTTCTTGTGAATCTATTATAGCTCAAGGAATTTTTTCCTTTTAGATGGATCAAAGTTGGACAAGACTCATTTGGTCTAGGTGTCTTTCCCAAGCATTATATTTTTTATCCATATAGTTTGAGGGTAAGAGCTCATGAGTGACATTCAATATAGCTTTGGTAAAGTTGTTTTCTATATATGACTAGGGAATAGTGTGTGTCACACTTATAACCCCTTGCATATATAATCCCCCTTCTTGTGGTAGACTTTTAGTAAGTATAGTTCACTGGGTTGAAGGACATTGTACTCTCTATTCCCAAATCTGGAAGTGTTGCTTCGTTTAATAACTTACTAGATCAAGTAGTAGTATTCACATTCTGTAGTTTGCTCTTTTAGAGATAGTGTTCTATCAATATATTTTGCCCTTAGGCATTGCCTAGAGGATTTAGTGAAAGAGCTTCTTTTAGAGGAAGTGAAGCTTCAATCTTTAAAATTTCTCATGTTCCTCTAAGTTACCCTTACTAAAATCTAGTGTCCAAAGTTTATTAGCTTTGGAGGAAGCTAATTTTAGTAATTTGTTTACTTCAAGCATCATTTTTCTTATAGGTGGATAGTGAATACATTAATGCCTAAATTGAATGGAAAATGATGCCTTATTCAAGGAAATAAAGTAGAATCTAATTATGATATTTTTTTAGATAGATAGAATTCCAGCTTCTTTGAAGTTCTCTTTCTTCAACATCTTCTAGGTTGTAGGTAAATTTTCTTGGAATTGATATCACTTTATATTCCCCCTCTCATTTTCGGCCAATTTACCAATTATTTTATCTTTTTATTTTGGAATACTTGGCATAGACCTCAGTCTCCTACTTTGAAACTCTTATGATTCACATTGTAGTTATAGTATCGAGCTACTAAAAGATGATATTCTATTGAATTTAATAGAGCTATGTCTCATTTTTTTTCTAAGAGGTCTAGATTCAATTGTAGAGACTCATAATTTAGTTTCTATGAGTTCAAGACTTCAATTCTTAAATGAGAAAGCTGAATTTCAACTAGTGACACAATTTCTATACCATAAACTACTAAGAATGGAGTTTTCCCAGTGGAGCTATTCTATGCTGTTGTTAAGGCCAATAGAACATCAAGGAGATTTTATACCCAATTTTCTTTGTTAAAAAGAACCTTTTTCTTAATGTGTCAAATAAAGTATCTCAACTAGGATCAATTTGACCTATTTGGCCATAAGCCATTTTAATATAGCTTATATAGAGGATCTCCTGTATAGTTTACCTATCACTACTATGTAAGGGGCTGATCTATATCTCAACTTTCGAGCTTCCGTCTTATTTTCTAGAAATTTTCCTTTGAGGATATACTATATGATTGGATTCAACTAGGAGTCTTGATTGACTTTAAGCTCGAGAGGGGAAGATACTCAACCAGGATGGCTCTTGTACAAACAATATCTATTGTAGTAGATATGCTACCTAGAGAATCTACAAGTTGATGATACCAAATTTACCTAGTTTTTGATATCATTAAGCTTTTAGTGCCATTGTTGGGAGGAATAATGTTTTTTAAATTTTTATTATCAAAGTCTTAAACTTTTTTGTATTGTAAATATTGTGATTTGTATTCAAATTTCTATAATATCAAGGTTATTAATTAATTTTACATATTTAAAAATTTTAAAAAATTAAAAAATAATAAAAATATATATTATTGAACTTTCTTTTCTTTTAATTTTAAAACAATAATAACAATTTTTTAAAAGATTTTAAGTTTACTTTCCTTTAATACATTTATTTATTGTTAATTTTATTTTTAGTTTTATTTTTAATCATCCTTTCTTTATTTTATTTATTCTTTTAATCATGGGGAAAATTCTACCACAAAGAGAAACCACTATGAAGGAGTTTGGAAGGCCAATAAATCGAAATACGTATGCCTTTATCCACTTCAGTGAGGCTGCTAGGAATTATGAATTATAAAGCATTCATTTTTCCATTTTACCTTCTTTTCATGGATTGCCTAATGAAGATTAAATTTCTTTCATTATGTAATTTTACTCTACAGTCCGAACATTCCCCCTTGGTGTACTCACCGAGGATCAACTTAAAATGTAGTGTCTCCCATACATCCTTAAAGGTAGGGCTAAGGCATGGTTGATGTCACTTCCTCGAGGTTCTCTTATGTCTTGGGAGGAAGTATACAATAAGTTTATAGGAAAATTCTATTCCTACCGAAAGAAATCAAACCGGAGAGGTAAGATAGCCATTTTTTTTTCAAACGTAGGGAGAACCTTTCCATGAATTAAGGGATAGGTTCAAACTTTTTCTCATGCAGTGCCCTCATATACTAGGAAAACTTAGGGGTTTAAAGGCTTATTACATATGGTAAATGCAATCGTGTCAGTCTATGAAATTGATTTAGGATACTTTAATTTTATTTTTAGTTTTTCATCATTCTTACTAAGAGACTAGTAAAAAGCTAGTTAAGGGTTGTGATAAGTGCTCAAAACACTTAATATATCATGATTCTATGCATTTTAAATAATTTAATTTAATTTGTATTTGCTTAGAATTATTATCATTTTAAAAAAATCTATCTTTTTCCAAATCATAGATATATTTTGTTTTTTTAGGTATTTCATGTATTTAAATGATACAACTTGAATAAATATATATGAAAGCACCCATTACAACTTATAAGGTAAAAAAAATATAATATATGTAAAGCATTACATATGCTTTAAAACTTCAAAAAGGAAATACAAGAAATAAAGGACTCCAAGTGATGCAGAACAGAGTATGTTGTGGCACCATAACACTTGATGCATAAAATTATTGTGTACAAATTTTGTATACTTTCTAAAATAGCTTGCAAGTGTACGAATCACTTATAGAAAATAATAAATATACTTCCATGGTTAGTCTAAAGAGGAATCATATGTTTTTTTTAAATAATTCAACAAATTTTTAAAAACAAATAAATAATAACCTAAACATCTTATCACAATTATTTTAGTTTGAAAATCTAATTTAATAATCAAGGTGATTTCCTAGTGATATTCAATTAATAATTTCTTTCTTGGTAGGGGTTGAAATTGATTAATTGATAAACTAAATAAATACATATATACCAATTTTTTTAATTAATTAATAAATTCTTTTGGTTGAGCTTGAAATTAAAAATTGATAAACCTAAGGTATAAATAAAGATTTATCCCATCTTTAATTTACAATTAAAGTTATTTTTCAATCATCTAATTTAATACAAATTAATAAAATTAAAATAGACTCTTATTTATTTTGCACAACTAAGCACATATGATATGTCTAATGCTTAATTCTAAAATATTTTATTTAATCGTAAATCAAGACATAGCCCATCATGAATTTATGATCAAAAATCTGAAGATTATGAATAATAAATAAATCTAAAACTTTTATTTACTTAAATCATAAAACAGTTCTTCCAATCATTGGAAACAAACATTAAAATCCCATATACACATTTAGCCAATCATAGTTAAATTACTAAAAGTCAATTCAACTTTGAAAGACATCAATTATAAAGAGAAATAAAAAAAATATAACAATAAAAAAGATTTCAGATCTCTGAATAGACTGCAACTACCTTATTCAAATCCTTGGATCATCTTTACAATTAGAAGGTTTTCTCTCTGTATCTGTACATGCATGGTGGTGGAAAGAATAACCCAAATTCTAAATAAACATAAATTCTAAAGATAGTTGTACTAATGTAAAAATATGAAAACGTTAGGAAAACCTAATACATAATGTTGTATTTATAAGGAAAGGCTAAGTATAGAGTGTTTCAGCCAATATATTGTTTGCGCATTGCTACCTAGATTTATCCTCATTACGACATGAAATACATTCAGCTTTGCTAAATTTAAAATATGAGTGCTTTTCAAGCACTTATCATAGCCCCTACCAGCTTCTTACTAGCCACTAGCAAGGAAAGCTATATAAAAACTAAAACCAAACATAAATAAACCCTAGGTTTCTTTATAAGATAGTTTTAATTCTGGTGAGGAATTTTAGTAATGATACCCACAAAAATCCTACTATGTAAAATTAAAACTAATAAAATAACACAAATAAAAACAAACAACAAATAGAAAAAATTAAAATTAAAATGAACAAAATAAAAAGTAAAATTAATAAATTTTCTCATGCTTTTGTTTGTTTTTAGTTCAAGATCAAAATCTCAATCACAAATTAATTTAATATCCCAAAAGTTCACAAATTGTTGTTCAAATCAATAGACATTACAAATTTACGTTTCATTAAAAAAATATCAATTTTGACCTACCCAATTTTAGTATTAAGAATTTGAATTTTCTTTGACTTTAATTCCCACAAAATATACTCTCAATTTGACATTGATCCTATGGGTTCAAGAAACTAACAAAGATATATATGAACATAAGTTATGTAAAGAAATAAGCTAAAACGTTCACATATGATTAAACGAGAAAGGCTCAAAAGTGTATAACATTGATCTCATAAAAGGAATCAAATGCTAAGATTTATAAATATATCACATTACTATTCTCATGGTGCAATCAAAATCATCAAGTTAAAATTTTAAATATATTCCTTAGATGAATGAAAATGCATTGGCTTCAAAACAAATTATTTCTTCCTTTTTTTTCTTTTATGTAATAACAATCCCATAACTTTGCATAACTTTATAGTCATAGTATTTAGTTATATAATTTTTTTCTCTATTTTTTATTATATTATCTATTTTTATTCTTTTTTAATAGCCAGTGAACCCATATGTGTGTGTGTGTATTTTGTTAAGTAGCTATTTTGGCTCTTTTGGTTGCTTTGGGAATATATATATCTTTTTTTAGGAGTCAAGCATGAATGAAGGTAAGCACACACTTTAAATTCTAATCATATCATTCAATCTAAGCAATGAAAATATGTACATGATTCTTCAATATACTTTACAAAATTTAACATTCAATACAAAAGCTATAGAGATCATTTAACAATTTAAAATAATAAAAATTTGTTTAAAAGAATAGACAAAATATTATCACTCATAACATGATGATATAGGCTCAAAAATATTCTCATAAGTTAGTCTCCAACATTTGATTTCTAAACACCAATTTTGGTTTTATCTCAATTTAAACATCTACGCATGAAAAATAAAATATGAGTAAAAACTAATTATCACAATAATCCATGCCATGTTTAAGATATCAATCAAATAGTGCAAAGACTCAATCATTCACTTAAAATTAACTAAAATCATGATAATTTTTTTAAAATTTTAAAAATGGACCTAAATGTCCTTAAACCACTAAATAAACTAAATAAAAGCAAACAAATATTTAATAAAAAATTAAAAAATGCTTAATTTTATATGTTACTTTTCTTCTACCCCCAACCTTGAATCCATATTGTCCTCAATGTATCAAATATAATATTTTTTCCATCTATCTTAGCTCAATGTGATTAAGTATGGTGATGTGATGCATCCATCATCCAACCAAATTATATCACATGGACAAAACACTATGTACTTCTCATGAATCACATTTTAACAAATAGTTATGAAAATAACACTTCTAAACAAAATGAACATGGTTCATATTGAGAGGAAATAAAAATAACATTAAATACATTAAATTAAAACAAAATAAGCATAAAAATAAACACAACTATATAGCTAACAAATAAAAATAATAAATAAAGAAAAAGAAAAAGAAAAAAATTAAATGTATTCAGAGCTTAGTTTAATATCTTAACAAGACGCTTCTAGGAGGGTTATAATTTTTAGAATTTAATTCATTTAATGTCCCCTTTGTCTATGAGTTTGTGTCAGTATGTGCTTGAAAATGTGCAATTTATCTTAAGATTGTAATCGATAAACTCACCTTACTGACATTAACAACTATTTTGGCAAAGGCCATTAATGACCTACAAAGAAGTACATTGTGATCCTTGTCATTTTTTAGGGTTTTTGGCACACCTATACTTACAAAATCTACACGTATGATAAGACTATCTATCTGTACCATTAAATATTTTACCATACCTTTGAATATATTAAAGATTTATCTATTAATTGTAGGGACATGGTTGTAGTTTTCGAATATCCCACTCCAAGCTACAATTACAATGAATATGGCATTAGGTTAAGACCTATACTTAGATCTAGCATAAAATTTACCTCCTTTTTAGCATCAATGGTGATATTGACATTAAAGCTTCTAGGATCTTTGGAGGTAGCTTCAAAATTTACTCGTGTACGAGGAATGGGAAAATAGGGTTTATCGAAGAAGAAAATGAGAAAATATGTTATAGATTTTATTTGAAATACGTTTTAAGATTTTTAGGGTATAATCTAGTGTATTCAAACAGAGACACTTATGCCGTGGCATAGAAAACATTTATGCCATGGCACGAGCTCTTTTTCTTCACCCTAGTTATACCCAAGAGCACCACACCACTAGTAAAAAAAATCAAGCTACAACTCAATTTTTTTAAGCTAATTATAATACTAGACACAAATAATCATAGAAATATGGTATTATTAAACCTATTTATTTCAATTAAGCATACCAAAATCACAGAATATGAGTGCTTTTCAAGCACTTATCACTTTTGATGGTAATTTTAATAACCCTTAGGCTTTTAGATATCTTGAGACCATCAATGAGTGCTTTGTATTCATCTTCATTGTTTATTAAATTGAATCCAAACCTCAATGATTTCTCTAAGAAGCTGTTACCTGGAGTTTGTAGCCAAATTATTGCTTCACTCCCCTTTGCACATGAAGATCTATTTATTGAGAATGTCCAAAGCTCACTATATAAGTTAGGTTCCTCTATAATTTAAATAAATGATCGTTCATGCTATGATATGAACTATAGAAACTATCAACTTAGCAATGAAATCTACTAGGGTTTGGGCTTTAATTACTATTCAAGGTGATATTTTTATTGTAATTTCTCATTTTCAATGCATATTTCATCATTATTCTAGAAGTGTCTCACTTATGGAGTAATGCTTCTATAGGATAAGAATTTAGCACTTTTGTATATAGGGAGCTTCTTTGCAATTGTTACTAATGCTAAGGCTAGTGATGAGTATACTTTGTTCATACTTTGTTTTATATTTATAAAACTCTCGCAAGTGCACAGATCATTTATTAGAAAATGATAAGTATACTTCCAAGGTCGATCTAAGGAAAGAATGTATGTGGTTTTTAATTTATTATTCAAACTTTTAAAAACAAAATTAAATCCTAAACATCCTGTCATGATATTTGGGTTTTTGTGATTCTAATCTAATAACATAAAAATAAACATAGATACAGATTCAATAAATATTGATGCAAATTTTATTGTTTATAATAGTGGAGTATTTATGGATATAATAACTAAGTTAATTATGCTTGCTCATATTATTTAGGTTATTAAAGATATAAATTGATATTTATTGATTCCCTCTCTTTTATATGAATACCACCTTTGGTGCGGTTATATATTCTTTGTTAACTAATAAAATCAATTAACACCTATGGGTGGGGTTGATAACTAATTTGGTTAATTAAATTAATTCCTTTTTTTAAGAGATTGAAAATGAACCATTTAAATGCCACCTTTAGTGGGGTTAGATAGTTTAAACTTTATTCAAGGTGTCCAAATTAAACCTAAGAATCTAGTTATCCGAGTACTAACTTTCAAGTTTTAAAACCACTATTGAAAACATGTTGTTAATACATTTTTAGATAACAATTCTTATAAAAACTTTTGAAATAGGGCTTCACTCCAACTACCGGGTGATTGTACCAACAAATAAAAGAGCACTACTCTAAATCAGACCAGATAACTAAACCTTAAAATCTAATTTTCAGATTTAAGTTTGTAATGAAAAATAATATATTTCTCTCTAACATTCTTAATATAAAATCAATTCATTTTAGTTATTTTTACCTGTTTAATATTTTGCAAGCATAACAACATTATTTTTATTTCATGTTTACAAAAAGCCAACCAAAATTAAATTTAATCACAGACAAATTAAATATAACATGTAAGAATAAAGCATAAAAAAATAATTGTAGAGAAAATAAAATCCTTACAGTACTTTGATGCTATTCCTGTTACTGGAAAACCTCCAAACGGAATTTGCACTCCCATTTATTGAATCAAAAAGCAAATAAATTACAAAAACATAACTAGTTCTTCTCAAAAAGAGAAGAACTCTAAAACTAAGAGAAACTAACTAAGAAAAGCTAAAAACTAAGAAAAAATTAAAAACTAAGAAATGAGAGAAAGAAAGAGAAGAGAAGATGTGTTTTGAGGTGTGCTTAGTTATGAAGAGAATGGGGGTATTTATAGGTGAGGAAAGGAATAAAAAGTGGGCCAAAAAATGATTAAAAATGGAGGAAACACGTAGTAGGTGAAGATGACGTCAATTAACGTCAGCGGGTAGGTGGTGCGCGCGGACAAGAGCTAGGGCGCCCGCCGAAAGGGCGCTGGTGTGCACGGAATGGAGAGCTGGCATGCATGAACTAGGCGTGTTACGCATGTGGTGCACACGTTGCTCGGCGCGGCTGGGCGGCTCCGTGCGCGATTTCCTCCTTTTTTACATTTTTGACCCATTTTGTCCAATTTTTCCATATTTGTTGACTTTTCCTTATTTATTTATGAATATATTTGTGATGTTATTGCCTTCAGTATTCCTCTTTGAGTCTTTAAGTTACGTTTTTAAGCAAAAATACCCATGATTCCAAAAAGAAAAATTTATATAAATATATGATAAAATCATATAAATATATATATTTTTAATCAATTAATGTGTATAAAATCATGGTAATTTTAGTGCTTTTTCAGCACTCATCAGCTAGCTTTTCTAATATTGGATACTATATTTCAACATCTAAGAGAGTGTTAATGATATAGTATAGTTGCTTATGAGCTCATTTGTCTTCTTTGGCAAGAACTAGACTCATTGTAAATTGCAGCTAGGAATAAGAATATTCCCTCCCCATTATTTTGTTTTACCAAGATTGATAGAGAGATTATAAAAGTTTTGAATTGATGGAAATTTTGTTCAAAGGATTCATTCCATTGAAAATTTACAACTCCTTTAATATTTTAAAGAAGGATAACAATTATCTAAGCATCTTGAGATGAATCTATTGAGGAGCTACTATAATTCTTATGAGTCTTTGGACCACTCTCTTATTTTTTGGATAATGCACTGATTAATGCTCTAATTTGATCTTGATTAGCTTCAATCCTTTTTTCTATGACTAGGTAACCTAGGAATTTCTCTAACTTAACCCCAAATGCACACTTCTTAGGATTCAACTTCATTGGACACACTCTCAAGATAAAAAAAATACTTCTTAAGTCATTGATGTGAGTATGAGTCTATTTTGACTTGATGAACATGTCATCTATATATGCTCCCAGGATATTTCCAAGGTGTTCTTGGAGCATTTTTCTTATTGATCTCTAATATGAAGCACTTGAATTCTTCAACCCAAAGGGCATTACATAGTGGCAATAGATGCCTTATTATGTGATGAAAAAGGTTTTTTTCTCTATCCCTAGGATGCATTTGAATCTGATTGTACCCTGAGAATGCATCCATAAAGTTGAGGAGCTTATGGAAAATAGTGGCATACACTAACTGGTCTATTTTAGATAAAGGGAATCCATCTTCGAGTGTTACTTTATTGAGATTAGTAAAATCGACATACATCCTATGAGCTCCCCTCTTCTTTAGTACCACCACCACATTCACAAGCCAATCAAGAAACTATACTTTTTCAATGATATCAAATTCCTTACGCTTGTTCACTTCTTTGTTTGTTATTTTGTTTTGCTATGGGAAAATTTCCTTCTTTTTTACTTAATTGAAGCAAAAGCTGGATTTAGATGCAATTATGGAAAGTTATGTTAAGATCTATCCCTGGCATTTCTTTATAGGACTAGATAGATCCTCTTTGGTTTGAGAGCTAAGCTTAGTTCCTATCTAAACCACTTTGGTTGTATCAAGAGTATATATATCGTCGTGCCTGAGCTTCTCTTCCTCTTGTTGCATCCTTTGAATGCTATCCTCCATGGGAAGTGGAGGGAAAGGAGCTTGGATTCCTCATTTCTACTTTCAAGAAGCTCTATCAGCTCTTCTTCTTAAGAGATAGCTTCCTCCCCAAGCTCTATGATTTCTTCTCTTCCTCTGCTTGCACTCCATAAAAAAATTTAGTTAGATATCCTAAAAGCTAGTGTAGAGAGGAAGGAACAACATTAAAGGTATAAATCAAAGGATATTCTATAATCATATTTTATGTAGAGTAGGTGTCAAAAATCATGAATTTTATGGTTAGTGTCCTTTCTTCGATGTTTATTAGGAGCTCGGTGTTGCCATAGTGGGTGGTTTTTGGCCCATTAAAGCCAATTAGGGAGTGTTTATCATGTGCAATATCTTTTTCTCTTGACCCATTTTCTTAAAGATGTTGAGGAGCACGATATCTGATGCACTCCCATTATTACTTAGCACTAATTTTACCATACGATTAGAGATCGTGATAGAGACAACGAAGAGGTCTTCATGTGGAATAAGATTATAGATAGATCAATTTTGTTAAAGCTAATTAGAGTTCCTTATTTCAATATAGATTCTACTCAAAGGATCTGAGTTGTATGAGGTCTAACTTTTTTTATATGAGCCTTCAAGGATGAATTGGATCTTCTTGGAAAGTTGTGACTTCTGTGTATTACTTGAAAAATGGAAGGTGGTTTGGGAGGTGTAGTGGCTATTCACCAATTTTGTTCCTTCCAAGTTTTTTGTCATGCTTGACAAATTATTTCAAATAGGCTCATTATATGTGCTTTATTTCTCTTCTATGAGGGAAAATTAATTATCAATGCTATGCCTTCTAAATTAATATAAAACATAGTAGGGATTTATAAAACCTTTTCTCTTTAAGGAAATCACTCATCTTTCTTGGCCATTGGACATATTGTTTAACTTCCAATCTTGGGACTAGTTTAGCTAGGGAGATAATTAAAAGGACTAGTATTCTACCACCAAATCCCACTTTTACGTCCTCTATCTTACTCCCTAGTTCCTAGACTGAGTTTCTTTCCTTTAGATATGGTGGAGAATTGTTTATCTTCTGTGCAGAGCTCTTTTGATGCTTATAGCCAAGCATATTGGCTATGTATATCTCAGAATCCTCCTCTATGATGATATACTACTAAGCTTTTTTGGGGACCTCATTGAAGCTACAAGTCTCTTTCTTTGTTAGAGTTTTTCTAAGGTTACTTCCATAGAGCAACCCCTTTTTAAATGTTTGAATGGAAACATCATTAAAACAATAAGATATTTCAAACTTTATAGAGTTAAATCATTTAAGGTAGCTTTGAAGGGATCAAGTTTTCTTCTGAACAATGGATAAGAGGTCATAAGCCTCTTTCCTTAACTTTCTACTACTAGGGAATTGATTGATGAATACTTAAACCAATTTGGGTAAGGGATCTACATTTCCTAATGGAAGTGTGTAGAACCAAGTAAGTGTTGGTCCTGATAATATAGATGCAAATATTTTACACATCATTCAATCCAGCATCTCATCTGGGATATAGGTGGCCATCATCTTCTATTTGTAGCGGAGCATGTGCTCCATAGGATTATTTGACCATGTATAGCTACTAAACTTTAGAGCAAAGAATCTTAATGGAGGATCCATTGTAGAAATTTTACATTTGAAAGGATTCTAAAAGAGCCTATTAAAGAGCTTCTCATCAACCCTAATTGGGACTGGTAGAAAGCTACCATGAGTCCCTCTTCATATTCTATTAATTATTCAAGGATCAGCTCCCTTTTGGGTGTCAATCACCCTCAATAGAGAAGATAGGGGCTTCAATTCGAATTCTATGAAATTCTAGCTATGCATTGATTTTCAAAGGATGCTTATCAATGTGCCTATGACATGTTTCAAGAGCTTTCATATGGGTTTAGCCACTGAAGTATCATCTACATACTTTCAAGATGCTAATACATTTTTCCAAAGTTTCCATTCTATTTAATTAGTCATATTGCATGGAGGAATATGATCTCCTTTCTATGGAGGGATTGGCTATTGTTGAGACTAGTTGTCTTCTAAAAACAATGCTTGTGTAAATGGTGATAATTCCTTGGAGAATCAAGTCTTTAAAGATATTTTTTATGTTTTGTTTTTCTGAGATCTCAAATTTGACCAAATCAAAGTTATCATAGATGGCGCTAAATAGTTGATGCAAGTTTCTACATTGTTTCTTTATGACCAAAAAAAGAGTAACAAATATTAAAACCCAAAGGAAGACCACAAAAATGGGGAATGATGCTTCCAATTAGACTCTGATGCTCAAGTCCATTAGCTAATCAATGGATGAAAAAGTAAGGATAGGTATGTTTCTTCTATTGTTCAAAGTGCTCATGATTTGTATATGGAATCAGAGTTATTCTCAGAGTTGCCTAAGAGATTATGTGCACCGTAGTTGGAGATTATATTTTTATTTTATAGAGACTTGTATGAGTGACTTTGGAGGAGTTTAGAGATAATCCTAATCCCTTGTTAGGTAGTAATGTTAACTATAACAAGTAGGATTAGATAAGGAGTAGAAATCCCACATAGTTATCCAATCGGGCATAAGTAGTAGTTCTCTTGATGATAGAACTCTAAATATATTGTTGTACTAGATGTTACCATTGCCTTGGAGAATCTTGTTTGTTATTAGGAGTTATGTGATAGCTATATGGAGATATAATGAGCTTCTATCAGTATCTAGGACCTTCTTAGATGCTCCTAATAAGTGTTAAGCTTCTTCCTAAGGATCTTGAGTATTCTTAAGTCCTTAAATGATATGGTAAGATGCTAGTGATATTCACCCTTTACTAATATCTCTAAGAAAATTTAGACCAAATTCTCTCTATTAACTCAAGGATGGAAACTCAAAACAACATAATATGTAGCTTGAAAGTTTGATTATAGATAATACTTCTATGTCATAGGCCACACATGTAACTCTAGAGGTACATCATAGGTGTTCTAATAAGCAACCTATGATTCCTAATGGAGAATAATAAGATTCTAGAGTCTCTATCAGCAACCAGCTTCTTTACTGAAAGGGACAACCATCCAAAGTGGAAGAAAGATCCAAAAGGAACTACCCTCAAGAAATCACGTATATGTTAAGAGAAACTTATGGGAACCTTCTATCTATTCTAGTAATGGTCAATGAAGAGCTCCTGAATAGGCCTTATCAAACCCCTTTATAGATATAATCCACACAATGGAACCCCTAGGTAGGCTTTTGGCACCAAAGTTCAGAAGCTATACAAGGTCGAGCAATCATATAGACCTCATCATCCATTACAAACAATAGATGATGGCTACTTATGTCCCAGATGGAAAGCTAGATCATATGATGTGCATAACTATTTATATCCAGTCTCTCATGACCAATACTCACCTAGTTCTACAAGCTTCCTTCTGGAAGCATTCCATTAGTTGGATCTTGTCTTGATTAACCAATTTCCAGTAGCTTGAAAGTAAGAAAAGAGGCTCACAATCTTTTTTGAGTTATTTATAAAAAGAATGAGTCCTTATAAAGATACATTCAACACTTCAACTCCACTAAAATTTGGACATCTAATTACTTTTAGGACATTTCTATCCAAGCATTCAAACAAGGATTGCTTTATGGAACTAGCCTTAGAAAGGCACTCATAAATAAAGAAACATGCACCCTTGTTGAGGTGCTTAGAATAGACAAACAACACATCACCATAAAGGTGATAAAGTACTAGATTGGGTGATAGAGTACTAGTTCCTTTAACTATCTCCTTGGCAGAACTAGTTCTTGGACTGGAAGCTGATGAATATGTCAAATGGCCTAAGAAGATGTAATAAAGCTCCAAAGAAAGGAGAACTATTAATCCCTATTATAACTTTCATTGAGATAGAGGCACATCATTGATAAATGGTTTTCCTTCAAAGAATAGGTATAGAAGCTCATTCAAAAAGGCTTTATGAAAGAAATTTTCAAGCACAACAAAGTGGTTGGAAGAGATATGCCCATCAAGAAACCATAGAACTTCCACAACTAACTTATCTTGACAAGCTTATGTGAGGTAGGCTAAAGCTCTTACATCTCAAATTCTTCAAGTAGAATCTACATTAAAGAAGGGAGATCCAATAACCTTTAATGAAGTTGATTCAATAGCAATCCTAAGTTCACATGAGGATCCCCTAATCATCTCTATTATGATCTCCCACAATATGATAAAATGAGTATTGGTTGACATGAAAGTGTCTCAGATATCATCTTCCTTAGCACCTAATTAGTATTATCTTGTACATATATTTGTTCATAAATTCCCTCATATTTACAATGAATTAGTGTTTTTTATGAATTTTATGTATTTATTTTGTGTTACAAAATTGCTAAGGGTCGAATTGAGAAAAAAGAGACATATCATTGTATTAAGAGTAGAAATAGAGGACCTAATCAAGATTGATTAAGCATCCTCATGATGAATTTCATAACTAAGCAGTCAATCAATCAAACCTTATTCAATATTGATAGAGTGTATGATGCAAGAATGGGAAAGGCTGATAGATCAATCAATAAGGGTATCAAACAATTGAGATATAGTAGATCGATCGAACATTGATCAATCTTAACTTGAGTGTTTTCATTATGGAACTTACAATAAGTCCATTAATCACCACATAAATTCTATGTGCAATGAATACACAAGTATACGTCTCGCAACAAGTAATATAATGATAAGAAAAGATCATTCTTATGGAGATTATTTTATTATAAACTAATTTTTAAAACTAAAAAAATAAAAACCAATTTTTTTTGTGTTTTCATATTTTAAGGAAGTAAAATTAAAATAACTAAAAGTAAATAATAATAATTAATTAAATCAAATTTCATAACTAATAAGATATATGAGAAAATTTCTAGGAATACTTAATCCCCCAATTTTCAGAACATGTGAATCGCTAAAATCTCACACAATATAATTATCAATAAATTAATTACATGATCAATTGACTCTAACCTAGCATGTATTTCTCTATCAAGTAAACTATGCACCATATAGTAATTAATTGAATCACACTCTCATGCCAATTAAATTACATACTACTCATTAAGTTCATCAATTATGGATCACATCCATAATAATCATACATCTCTTCCTAGAAAATATGCATGTTATTTAATCAAGAAAAATAATTAAATAATTCTCTTAAATCTATTTAATTACCTCTATATATAAATTGTTGGTCAACCAATTAATAACATAAAAATCAGGTTAAATAATATGATTAAATCAAAATTATAACTGGGGTAAAATATTAGAACATCACATGGTAAAAATTAGGTTCATAAGATCCATAGATTAATAAATTAACTAGATATAACTTTATCCATAAAACTCATATTTTCGTAAAGAAAGACATAAAAATAGATAAATAAAAAATAGTAGAAAAAGAAATACAATCAATCTCTTCAATTGTAGTGCCAATCTCCTCTTGCATCTCTACCAAAATTGTATCTCCTTTTGAACTTTTCAATATTTTTCTCTCTTTTTAACTCCAAAAATTGATCAAAATTATGTTAATGGTGGCTCATTAGGGTTTATAGGGTGATTAGGGGCTTAAATATAGCTCAAGTGCAATCAAGACCGTCAGATCAACTTCAGATCAAGGGTTGTGATCAAAACAAACAAAATTAATAGTGTGAACCAATCATAGTGCGACACATGGAACACATAATTTACTGGGTGAATTAGAGCACAATACGTGGTAGGAGAGACTGGTCTGAGTCAATGCAAGCTAATTTAGTGCCACGCAGTGCAATGTGTTTCATAGATGTAAATAGCATGGAACACGGGTGGAATGATTGGACAAGTATATTAGGGATTTATGGCGTGAAGGTTTGATAGCACTCTGAACTCGGATTGAACGTTGTGCTGACATGTGGCATGCACTACAATTTAAGATATGTTGTTCCTACTTGCGTGTCATCCATTTGGCTTACCCAATCAGCTTTTTTAATTAAATGGTAGGCCACATGGTAGCTTTTGATTGGTTATGTGTTAAAAATTTATAAAAAATGCATAAAAACTCCAAAAAATTCCACAAATTTATTTTCACCTCTTTTCACTAAAAATTTTATATTTTAATATTTTTAGTTCTAAAAATACTATTTATTGAATAAAATGAGTAAAAAAGTGGGCTAATGACTCTACTTTCGTAGAGTCATCACACCCCTAAACTTTACTCTTTACATGTCCTCAAGTAAAGCCACATATAACTAAATAAAATAACATGAGTAGTATATTCACAAATATACTTCTATTAGTACATGCATACTTCACGAAAACTATTCTTATCAAAAGTCATACATTCCTATTATAAGAATTTTCACATATCCATCAATCAAAATTTCATCAATCAACATTCCATCAATACAAGGATATGCTAAGAATGGATAACCAAGTATAATAAGAATGTTATAGTCCTCTTCCTCTATGTCTTGTATAATGAAGTCTATTGGAAAGAGGATTTTGTCTACTTTTACTAGCATGTCTTCTTCTACAACTCGAGGTCTCTTAATTGATCTATCAACCATTTGTAATGTTTCTAAAATGGGTTTGGATTTACCAACTTCCAATCTTTGGAAGAGAAAAAATGGCATGAGTTTAATACTGGAACCTAAATTACATAATGTTTTCTCAAAGTGGATGTTCCCGATTATACAAAGAATGTCAAAACTACCTGCATCTTTCAATTTTTGGGGTAGTTTTATAGTAAGTATGGCACTATAACCTCCATTCAAGGTTATAGTGGGTTTGTAGAGGTTGCTCTTTTTTGGCTAAATTATTTCCTTTCAATTACTCTTTTTATCCACTAATTCCTCATTCTTTTTAGTTTCAGGTTCCTCCTTATTCTTTTTAGTCTCATAGTCCTCCCTATCCTTTTGAGTCTCATCTTTCTTTAGAGTTTTATCACTCCTCAAGGTATAGTGCTAAAATGGTCCTTACCTACTCTTCTTGGGTTTATAATTGTGTTAATTTGAAGGTTATGTTAAGGCCTGGGAAAGTTGCACCATTTGGTTCTCCAAATTCCGAATAGAAGCCTCTTGAATGGAAACTTTTGTATTTAATGATTGGATGAAGTCTTTCATCATCCCCAATAAAGAATTTGTATTGTCCTCAATATGTACCTTCTTCTATTGGGCTTTTGATTGATGTGGTTGTTGAAAACCAGATGGTGGAAATGATTTATGGTTGAATTGATTACCACCCTAATTTTTGTTATTCCAAAAGAAATCAGGTTAGTATCTCCATCCTAGGTTATATTTGTTTGAGTAAGGATTATTGTTTTGGCTCACATCATCCACATAGCATATAGATTTAGGATTATTTGGAAAATTATCAAATAAATGACCTCTTCCATAAAACACACACGAGACTCTTGAATCTAGGACCTACTTTATACTCCCTGGCAATTTTTGAGCCTTCAAAAAATTAACCAAAGATGACACTTGAGTTGTAAGTGTTGTGATATCATTTACCTCATGCACTCCAACTACTCTTCTTGTGGCTGTCATTCTATCCATAGGCCATTGATAATTATTGCTAGCCATTTTCTGAAGTAAATAATCTAAATTATAAGATTTGGCAAGAAAAGATCCATTAGCAGATTCATCAATAATAGTTATTCTTTGAGCATTAAGACCATTGTAAAAAGTCTCCATTTGAATCCAAGAAGGAAACTTCCTTAGAAATTCCATGAATCTTTCCCATGCATCATGTAAAGATTCTTCTTTGTATTGTTTATAGGAAGTAATGTCATTCCAAAGCTTGCATTCTTTGTTAATGGAAAGTATTTCATCAAGAGTAGGCGAACAATCTAAGCCTAAATGCCTACTCGATCACACCACTAAACTTAAATGAATCTATAACTGTTAGTAATCCGCTGAATTATCAAGTGATAACTCTATGAAAGTAGAGTCATTAATGCACTTTTTACTTAATATTTAATTTTTTTATTCAATAAATAGTAATTTTGGGGCTAAAAATATTAAAATATAATTTTTTTAGTGAAAAGGGGTGCAAATATAATTTTGAAATTTTTATGGATTTTTTATCAATTTCTAATATAGGGCCAATAAGCAACTACCACGTGGCCCACCAAGCAAGCACATGAGCTAACTGGGCAAGCCATACAAATTCCACATAAGTAGGGACAACGAATCATAGATCACCGCATGTGAGGCAGGAAATAGCACGTGCCACGTGTCAACACGACGTTGAATCCAAGTTCAAAGAGTTGTCAAACCTTCATGCCACATGGCGTCATATGATTGCTCCCCAAGTTCAACCCATGCACCACGCCATTCATTATAACAAATCATGTTACTCTCTATGGCACTCACTCTACAAGCATTGACTTGAACTGCTCTTCCCTACCATATGTCATGCTTTAATTTGCCCAAATTATGTGTCCCACATGTCGCACAGTGATTGGCTGGTCCTTTTCATTTTGATTTTTTTTGTTCTCAACCCTTGATTTGAAGCTAATATAACGGTCCAAATTACACTTGAGCTATATTTAAGCCCCTAATCATCCCATAAACCTTAATAAGTAGTCATTAGCATAATTTTGGTCAAATTTTGGAGCTAAAAAGAGAGAAAAATATAGAAAAATTCAAAAAGAGATAAAATTTTGATAGAGATTCAATAGGAGATTAGCACTACAATTCGAGAGATTAATTGTATTTCTTCTACTATTTTATTTATAAATTTTTAAGTCTTTCTTTATTAAAAATATGAGCTTTATGCACAAAATTATGTCTAATTGATTTATTAATCTAGGGATCTTAGGAATCCAATTTTTACCATGTGATGATCTAATATTTTACCCCAATTATAATTATAATTATAATTATAATTTAATTATATTATTTAATCTTATTTTTATGTTATTAATTGTTTGGCCAACAATTTATCTATAGAGGCAACTAAATAGATTTGAGAGAATTATTTAATTGTTTGTCTTGATTAAATATCATGCGTAGTTTCTAGGTAGATATGTATGATTCTTATGTATGTGATCAATAATTGATGAAATTAATGAGTAGTATGTAATTTAATTGGCATGAGAGTGTGATTAAATTAATTACTATATGGTGTGTGGTTTACTTGAGAGAGAAATACATGCTAGTTTAATTATATTGAGGGGATTTTAGCGATTCACATATTTAGAAAATTGAGAGATTAAGTATTCCTAGATATTTTCTCTATTGTAACTATCTTTTTTTATCATTATATTATTTGTTATGATACATATACTTGTGTATTCATTGTAAACACAGTTTGTATAGCAATCAAGCTTTTGATGTAGCATTTGAAACATCACTGGCTTTAACTCAGATTATTAGCTTGATTTTTTGCCTTGTAATACTTGAATTCAGCTCTTCCAACGTAGGTTCTACATATTCATTCATAACTCTATTGCTATCATCCATCAAAAGTATCTAGTTGTTCAAGTTTAGCTCATTATTGTTTAATTGTAATGGATTGGCTATTTTTTCCTCTTGGGTGACCACTTTTTTCTAATTAATCTCCAAATGTGCTCAATTTCAAGATCTAAAGGTAAGATTTCTCTCTCACAACTCTACTCTTGCAATAGAATCACTTATATTTCTACAATACTAAAGGAGATGTCTAAACAAAAACTTAATAAAAATTAAAAAAAAATAAACAACTAAATAAATAAATTAATAGTTCAGTAAAATAAAATTATAAAATTAAAATTAAAATTAGAGGAAAGAAAAATAAATTAAGAAAAATAACTAAAATAAAAAATTATTAATTTCTAATATTCATAATTCATGGGAACATTTCCAAAAACTTGATCGCCACACAAAATGTGTGTGCAATTAATATGCAAGTATACGTATGACAACAAGTACTATAATGATAAGAAAATATCGTTCTCATGAAGATTATTTTATTAGAAACTAATTTTTAAAACTAAAAAGTTTAAAATCAATTTTTTTTGTGTTTTTATATTTTAAGGAATAAAAATTAAAATAACTAAAAGTAAATAATAATAATTAATTAAATTAGATTTGTTAATTAAGAAGATATATGAGAAAATATTTATGAATACTTAATCTCCAAATTTTCTAAACATGTGACTCGCTAAAATCCCTCTAATATAATTAAACTAGCATGTATTCCTCTCTCAAGTAAACTACACACCATATAGTAATTAATTTAATCACACTCCCATGCCAATTAAATTTCATACTATTCATCAAGTTCATCAATTATTGATCGCATACACAAGAATCATACATCTCTATTTAGAAATTATGCATGATATTTAATCAAGACAAATAATTAAATAATTCTCTCAAATCTATTTAATTGCCTCTATAGATAAATTGTTGGCTAAACAATTAGTAGCATAAAAATTAGATTAAATAATATAATTGGGGTAAAATATTATATCATCAAATGTTGAAAATTGGGTTCATAAGATCCCTAGATAAATTAATTAACTAAACATAATTTTGTCCATAAAGCTCATATTTTTCATAAAGGAATACTTAAAAATTGATAAAAAAAAAAGAGTAGAAGAAGAAATACAATCAATCTCTTGAATTATAATGTTAATTCTCTCTTTTTAGCTGAAAAAACTGGCCAAAATTATGTTAATAACGGCTCATTAGGGTTTATGGGGTGATTAGGGGCTTAAATATAACTCAAGTGTAATCTTGACCATCAGATTAGCTTCAAATCAAGGGTTGGGAACAAAACAAGTAAAATGAAAAGGGTCATGTACATTTATTATATAGTATTTTTGTGTACTAACTTATAAATATTGTATGATATAATATGTATAAAAATGTGTTTGTATTATATATTAAAAAATGTATTATATTATGTAAAATCTAATCATGTATATTTATTCGTATAAAAATATATTTGTATTATATAATAGATAGAGTGTATTATAAATTTTTATAGTTTAAATATGTATAATTACATGTATAAAATTTGTTTGTAAAAACAATTTTCTTTATTTTACTAACTTTATTTTTATTTTATTTTATTTTACCTTTTTATTTTATTTGTTTATTTTTCTTTTATTATTTTCTTTTGTTTGTTTCTTTTACTTAATTTTTATTTTTATTGTTTAGTATTTATTTTAATACTTAGTGTTAGATTAGTTTAAAAAAAAATCTTCAAAATTTCAAAGTTTTTAATCATAATCTATGATAAAATGAGATAGTTGCTTTGTTAGATCTACGTACAAATGTGTTTTGATGCTTTAGTTATTTGAATTACACCTAAAAGTGGTTTATCTAAAACCCACAATCATGTCTCTAGTTTTAGGTAAATAAAATTTTGAAAATCCATAGAGCATGACTTAAAAAATATAGGTAGATAAACTTATCCTACATGTAAGTTTGATTGACTCTATGATGTGGGGACATTGATTTTACTTAAAATGAAACACCCCAAGTTATATCTTTCTAAGATGTTAAACTAAGTGTTGGATAGGAGGCAACCCATCATTTTAGGTAATTTTCTTTCATTTGATTTATTTATTTAATTTCTTTTGTTTGATTGCATGTGAACAATTTTATAATAATTAAAACTAAAAATATTTGTTGAGATGTTAGAAGTTCATAATAGTCTTTCTGTGTGGACTTTAATAATGAACATGATGGATACACTTGCATTTGTCTATTACTACTTACACATTCTCAAAAAATAATTAATTTTTCTTCTCTTTATCTTTATCAAAAAATAGGTTGGGGGTAGTGAAAATTTACAATGCTTAATTTCAAAAAATTTAACAATTTTAAAAAAATTTATGTTCACATTTTCATTTTTATTGTGTTTGATTTTATTTTCTTTGTATGATTTAGTATTTTTTGAATTATAGGATTAGTTTTAAAAAACATTTCACAAAAATTTATCATTTCTTTAAATAAAATTTATGTAAATAGTTAAGTCTTTTACACTGTTAAATTAATTTTTGAAAACATATCATGGAGTATGTGAAAATTAGTTAGTTTTTGTCATAAGTAGTATTTCATGATAAAGTGTGAAAATTATAATGAACCCAAAATCGGTGTTTAGGAATCAAATGGTGGAGACTACCTTTATGAGATATAATTTGTGCCTAATTCTCTTTATTCTGAGTGAAATATTTTTTTTTCTACTCCAAACACATTTCGTATTTCTCAAAAAAGTTAGATGAACTCTATAGGTATTAGCATTGAATATTAGGATTTTCACATCTAGTAAAGTGTTAAATGTTGTTTTTATTGCTTGGATTGAATGACTTAAGTAGAAATTGATAGTATAGGCCCTTTATCTCAATAATGCATGACTTCTACCAAAAAATAACATATTTGTGGTTACCTAAACCAAAATCAAACACAAAAGCCAAAAAATTTAGCCACTCACCTTATCATACCAAAAAATAAAAAATGTACATGGGTCCTCTCTCTAAAAAATATATATTAAAAAATAGAGAGAAAAAATGAATAGTATAATCTATATACTATGACCCATATGGCATACAAAGTTGTAAAAAAAGGTTAATTACAAAATAAAGTTATAGGAAGTAAATCCCTAAAAAGCCATTGCACTTTCTTCATTCTATAAGGAATATATCTTGAAATTTTTATTTAATTATTTTGACTAAGGCATGAACATAAATTTGTGATTTCTTTACAAAATCCTAAACATTCGATTCCTTTCATGAGATTGAAGTTATGCACTATTTTTGAGCTTTTCTTCTTTTATAAGTATGAAAACTTATTAGTTCATTTCTAAACATAAAATCTATTTGTATACGCCTTAGTATGAGTGGTTGAACCCATAAGATTCAATGTTTTGAGAGTATTGACTTGTAAGGATAGAGTGAAGGCGAATTCGAATTTCTAACACTAAAATTGGAAAAATTAATTTGAAACATTTTTGAAATAAAAGTATGAAAATGATTTTCAAGTACTTATTATTATAAACTGTGACTTTTTAAGAAGTTGAAAATAACATATACTTTAGATTTTAATTATGATCTTAAAAGAGATTAAAAGGCATGAGACATTTTCATGTTTTGTTTTCTTGTTTTATTTTATTTTATTTTTATGTAAATTTTAGATTTTATTTAGTTTTTTATTTTGTTATAATTTTAGTTTTTGATTTGTTATTTTTTGATTTTTTTGATTTTTTGTTTCTTTTAACTTTTACATTTAGTTCAATATTTGCGGGTATCATTACTACAAACCCTCACGAGACTCAAACTCTACTAGGGAAACCTAGGGGTTTAAAGGCTTATTGAATACGCTAAATACAACCGTGTAAATCTACAAAAGTGATTTAAGATAGTTTAAGTTTTAGTTTTTACCACTTCTCTTGCTAAGAGACTAGCAAGAAGTTGGTTGAGGGTTGTGATGAGTGTTTGAAAAGTACTAAATTAGCATGATTTAATGTATTTTAATTAATTAAATAAATTAGTATGATTGTTTCATATTTTTATACAAATTTATCTTTTCAGAATCACATGCATTTTTATTATTTTTCAAGTATTTTTTTTCAAAAATAATTTAAAGACTCGAAGAAAAATATAGGAGGTAATACATTACAAATATGTTGAGAAACAAATGAGAAAAAGTAAAAAAAATGGGGAAAATTGGAAAAAATGGGGCAAAATGGTCAAAAAGGTCAAAATAGTCTAGTCCTGCACACTGCGTTGGAGCCATGCCAAGTCTCGTGCGTAGTCATGCACATGCCCAGCCTATCCTACACACAGCTATATGCATCTCACACCGAGATCCATACCCCTGTCTGTGGGCATTTATTAAGTCTTGTGTGCACCCTCGTGCTCTAATGCCCCCACACGTGTGCCAGCATGTCCAAACGCATCTCAGACAATTTTTAAGATATTTTTTATACTTTTTTTTATCCTTTTCCTCACTTATAAAAGGACTCTCTCCCCCATTGTGAAAATAATCCCCCCAGAATCCCTGAAAATCTCTCTCTCTATCTCTCTCTCTTTAGAAAGCTTTCTTAGATTTGTTTTAGTTTTAAAGTTCTTTACTTTGTAAGAAGAACTAGTTATACTTTTGTAAATTTCTAGTTTTTGATTCAATAAATGGAAATTCAAATTCATTCGGAGGTTTTCCATAAATGCAATTAGCATCAAAGTTCTGTAAGGATTCTTTTGAAGTATAATTTTAAAATGAATTCATTACATTTATTTTATGTGTTTATTCTTTTGTGTTATATTTAATTTTTTGTGATTAAATTTAACATTGTTTGATGTTTGTAAGTATGATATAATAATAACGTTGTTATGCTTTCGAAATATTAAATAGGTAAAATCTTTCTAAAAAATAATTTGATTTTGTCTTTATTCAAGATGTTATATTGAGGATGTTAGAGAGAAATATATTATTTGTCACAAACTTAAATCTAAAATTTAGATTTTAAGTTTTAATTATCTGGTCTGATTTAGAGTAGTGCCCTTTTATTCGTTAGTACAATCACCCGATAGTTAGAGTGAAACTCTATTTCAAAAGTTTTTATAAGAAATATAATTTGAAAATGTATTGACAACATATTTTCACTAATGGTTTAAAAACAAGAAAGTTAGTACTTGGATAATTACATTCTTAGATTTCATTACGACACCTTGAATAAAGTTTAAAATGTCTAACCCCACCAAAGGTAGTATTTAAATGGTTCACTTTTAATCTCTTATAAAAAAAGAAATTAATTTAATTATCCAAATTAATTATTGACCCCACCTATAGGTGTTAATTTATTTGTTTAATTAACAAAGAATATCTAACCCCACCAAATGTGGTATTTATAAAAAAAATGGAGAATCTATAAATATCAATTTATATCTTTAATAACCTAAATAATATGAGTAAGCATAATTAACTTAATTATTATATCCATAAATACTCTACTGTTATGAATGATAAAAATTTGCATAATTGTTTATTGAATCCATATCTATGTTTAATTTTTTTTATGTTATTAGATTAGGAAACACAAAAAAATTATAATATTGTGATATGATGTTTAGGTTTTAATTTCATTTTTAAAAGTTTGAATAATAAATTAAAAGCCACATTTATTCCTTCCATAAGTTGACCTTGGGAGTATACTTGTCATTTTCTATAAAATGATTTGTGCACTTGCGAAAGTTTTACAAATATAAAACCAAAGTATTTTCAAAATTAGTATCGCTAATTTGATGCTAATGTTGTTCATCAGAAGACGAATGTGAACACTAATACAAAATGGAACTCCCATCATATTTGATGAAGATTGCAAGATATCGTATGAAAATCTTATAGAGCTACTCACCACAACCCCAATCATTTAGACACCTAATTGAAGTTTCCTATTTGAGCTAATGTGTGATGCTTGTGACTATGTAGTTGGTATAGTGTCAGACCAATATATTGGCAAGAAAATGCATGTCATCTACTATGCATGTGGAACCCTTCATGACGCCCAACGCAATTACTCCACCATTGAAAAATAATTACTTATAGATATTTTTTCCTCAAAACAATTTAGGTCATATTTAGTAGGCGCCAAAGTAATTGCATTTTTAGACCATCTAGCTATTGTGTACTTGCTAATAAAGAAGGATACAAAACTTAAACTAGTGAGGTGGATTTTCTAGCTACAATAGTTTGACTTGGAAATCAAAGACTAAAAAGGGAGTGAAAACTTAGTGGTCGATCACTTAAGTCGAATCATTTAAGAAGAATACTCCCAACCAATACAAGAACAATTCTCATATGAAGAGCTACTATATAAAGAGGATTCACCACCTTGGTATACTGACCTCGTCAACTACCTCACAACCAAACTACTTCTTAGATATCTACCAAGATCTCTAAAAGATAAGCTTAGAAAATAGGCAAGGTACTATTTGGGGGATGATCCATATCTATGGAAACATTGTCAATTACCACCAAGGCATCTATTTGAAACTAAATTTTATTCTATAATCATGTTTTACAACACATGTGCAAGCGGACGAAACTTTGGAGCTAAAAGAATGACCACTAAGGTTTAAAGATGCAAATATCTTTTGTAAAGCTCATGAATGTTGTCAATGAATGGGTAATCTATGGTATAGAGATCAAATGTCCCAAACTCCTATACTCTTTTGGAGATCTTTAATGTATGGGGTATTGATTTTATGGGGTCCTTCCCTTCCTCCAATAGCTTTACATATTTTTTGCTTCATGTGGATTATGTATGTAAATGGGTGAAAGCTAAAGACCCCAAAACTAATAACTATAAAGAAATTACACTATACTAATTTTGCAAAAGAAAGGAAGGTAAGAATTTTATTGACTTGAATGTAAGACAAATTATTATAAGAGATATAGTTCTTAAATTTCATGAATTTCCACATATATCATTTATGAATAATGCTTATTAATATTGTAAAAAGAAAAAATAGACTTCGCTTGTTGTTGTGCTACTATTTATAGTGCAACCATATCTATACAATTTCATAGCTTGGTGAGCTTATAGAAATCGTGTAACTAACTCCAATAGTTTTTATTTCTTACAATATGCACTAGCTGCCTTAATCATAGTTTACACGTATATTACAACATTTATGTAACAAACTTATGCTAGTTTGTTTCCTATACATGCACTTACTAAATTTCTAGCATACATCCGAATGCACTCATAAAAATTTTACATTTCATACTCATCAATCACTACCTTTAACACTTCATCAAATACTTCATACTCCTCAATTTCCTCAACATTCACAACAAACTTAAGACTATGTAAGTGACACTATGTTTGCTCCTAAATTGGATAAATTGAGCCGTAGATAATGGTTTGGTTAATATGTTCTCTTTTTGATCATGTGTGGGTACAAATTGAATGATGAGCTTATCCATTAGCAACTTTCCCTTAATATAGTGATAGTGAAGTTCAATGAGCATTGTTTGTGAGTGTAGTATAGGATTATGAGATTTAATAATGGAACTTGTATTATCACACTATAAAACTAGTTTTGTAGTAGATTCAATTTTATTTTAGTAAGAATAGATTGAATATAAGTAACCTCAGTAGCTATATGTTCCAAGCTGCTATATTCAGCTTCTACACTTGATTTGGCAGTTGGCTATTGTCGTGCTGACCAAACAATTGGATTTGCTCCAAGAAAGATGCACACCCCTAAGATGGATCTTCTAGTATCTAAACATGCAGCCCAATCAGCATCAGCAAAGCCATTAATGGCTAATGAGAGTGAAGTTTTAAATTCAATGCCAAACTCTATTATCCCAACCAGATATTTCAATATTCATTTAGCTGCAATCAAGTGATTGTCTAAAGTCTTAGCCATGAACTAATTAACCTTGTTTACTACAAAGTTTATGTTTGGTCTAGTAATTTAACATATTTAAGTTACACTACTATACTCTTGTAAATCACATCATTATCCATTACGACACCATTTTTAGTAAATAGTTGTAGGGAGGATACCCATGTCTTTCAATGAGAACTCAACATTAAGCATGTTGATTAAGTTTTAAATTTTAGTGACACTCGATCCAGTAATAATTATATCAACCATATATATTGATCTATAAACTAGAATGAATAATGATTCATCTACCTTGGATTTAATGAAGTCAAATTTGATCAATGTTCCACTAAGTTTATCAAACCAAGCATGTGGTGCTTGTTTTAATCCCTACAAGGATTTTTGTAATTTACACATATATGTAGAATGTTCTTTGTCGACAAAACCAATATAAACATTTTCAGTGATTGTGTCATTAAGAGATACAATGTTGACATTGATTTTTCATAAAGGACACTTAAGTGAAATGGTAACTATAAGATGATTCTTATTGTCCCAAATTTCACCACAAGGATAAATGTCTTAACATAATCAAAGCCAGCCACTTGCAAAATATTTTTGCTACAACCCTTGATTTAAGTTTGTCAAGTTGTCCATTAACCATCTTTTTTACTCTAAAAATCCATTTATTTTCAATTACTTTCCTTCTAGAAGGTGAAAGAACTAAACACCATGTATTTTTCCTCGTAAGAGTATCATACTAATACTTTATATCTTGATACCAACCTTCATCCTTAAGTATATCTCTTATTATTTTTGGTACCTTGAATTAAACAGCTATTACAAAATCCTTTATGTGTAATGTTTTCTTCATTTGAGATAACATTTACCTATTTGATAGGCTGAGCTATTGGATCATTAGATTGTATTTCTCCTTGATTAATTGCATCATTTTCTGACACCACATCAATTGTAGTGTTATTTCTCTTAGAAAGATCAAGGCCATGAGTAGTACTTTAAGGTGTATACTACTTATTATATTATGGTGTAATAGGCTCCTTATTGAGGATTAATAGTACCATTTTGTAAGTCATAGCCTCAGGTTTGGCTAAATTATTATTTTAGGCAGTATAGGGAAAACAATTTTCATTGAAGATAACAAGTCTAGAAATGATTGCTTTTCCAGTTGGCATTAAACATTTATAGCCTTTATGAACATGACTATAACCAATAAAGGTGCTAAATTGAAAAATCAAATCAAATTTGTAGTTGTTGTAGGGTCAATGGTATGGAAAACATTAACATCCAAATGTTTTGAGCATTGGATAATCAATTTTAAGTTCAAATGTTACCTCAAATGAGCTCTGCATTGATAGAAGTGGTGGAAGAAGTCTATTCAATATATGTACAGTTTCATAGAAGGATTCATCCCAAAACCTTAAAGGCATTAAACTGTGATCAACATAGCTAATCCCATCTTAGTAACATGTCTATGTTTGCATAATATTGATATTTTAATGCCTTGAGTAGCTAGGATTTCATTAGGAGAGTCAAACTCTCCACCAACATTTAATTATAACACTTTTATTTTCTTGTCAAATTATAACCTGACTTGTTTTTAGAATAAAAAAAAAGCTTATTTGACACCTACTTTTTCTTTGAGAAAGTAAATCCATGAGTGTCTAGATTGTTCATCAATAAATAGTACATACCACAAGAAACCATTTGAGGATTTTACAAGAGAGAGACCTCATACATTAGAATGAATCACTTCAAGCAAACTAGCACTTTCATTCATAGAAGTTTTGGAAGGTAATTGATGAATCTTGGCCATTTGATAGGTTAAGTACTCATTAGATAAATGACTAGCATTAATGAGTGACTTATTACTATCTTTGAGTACATACTAAGATTAGCAATGTTCAATTCATCACCATTTCCAATAATTAACTACTAATTGCCTCCAAACTTTGTCTTGGCTACAAAATTTACTAGGTCAGATGTCACATGGTGTGATGCACCTTAGTCTGTGTACCATGTAGGATTAGAAGCAATGGCTAGTGTGTATAGATGGATAAACATTGTGAATTGATTGCATTTGGATCATTTTGAGTAATGGGTTCATTTGCAATGAATTTATTATTAGTGCTATTAACATTAGAGGTTGAGGTGGGCTTTTTTGGAAGGATTATGATTTTTTTTCTTTCTATGGATCATTTGACTAATAAGGTTGTGTTTGCAAACATAAGGTGTCATGGGATCATGGAACATTTAGTGAGTATTAAGAGGTTGTGCCTAGTGACGATTGGTTATGTTGGTAAATGCTAGGCATAAACCTTTGATTGTATTCATTCATACTCTGTTTAGGAAGTTCGTTGTTAAATGAATAGGTTGGTTTTTGAAGCTAAGGTTGATATTTTGGAAACTACAAAGGAGGTGCAGGTACTCATCTTTGTTGGTAATAGGTACAAACATTGGATTTTATCTATTCCAAAAATTTGAAACAAAGTACCTTGGTTTTCCACATATTTGACATTATGGTTTATTTCCATTATTAAAGCCTCTAACTCTATTTTTGTTTCTTTATCAAACATAGGGTTGATTTTGTAGAAAAGGTTGGTTAATGAAAGAACTATTTTCTTGAACATTCGATATTACATTTTGTATTAGGTATTGGCTAAAACTTTGAACATTCCTAGGTATGCCATTTTGAATATGAGTTTTAGATGTTGTCATTCCTGTTACAATGGTTCTTGAATTAATTTGGCCATTTGTACACAGACTCTTAAGAGCATTTCTTATATTGAGCATATTATTATGAACATTTGCACTATTTACAAATAAGAGTAGAGCCATCATAGAATTTCTCCTTTCCATATGTCTTTGCTATGCAAGAAGTTTATGAGTAAGTTCTTGGACAACTACTCCTCCTTCTTGGATGATTTCTACCACTAAGTCATGCTCAACATCTAATCCATTGCATATTAACATATCTTTATCTTCATCATTGACATAGCACCCTGCTAAAGCCGATTGCGAGGATAATGTCTGCACTTTTGTACAAAATCACTAACAATTAAACCACCTTTCTTGATAGAATTCTATTCTACCTTGCACTACATGATCTTTGCTCTTGATTATGAGCTAAAAAAACCCTCAAAAACTACCCAAATTTGTGAATGTTTTCACAACTCCTCACTTTCTTCAAAATTCTTAAGTCATTGAACTTATCATCCATGATCTAACCATCTAGTCTTTCCTTAAGTAATACATGTATTCTTTATTTATAGAGCCATCTTGATTCAATTTTTTTGGCCATTGTAGAGTGTTGACCATAAAACCTTGTCCTTCATAACTTCTCAGTATTCAAAGAATCTGAGTTTGCCATTAATTGTAGCTATCTTTATCAAATTGGATTGATGAAATTTGAATGTGAAATGTTACTACCTATATTTATTATTGATCAATTACTCTATTCCTTTGCATTTCTTTAAGTGGATTTCTAGGTTCCATGTCTTCTAGGATCATATATGCTCTAATACCATAAAATGATATTACACTGCAATTTTTGGGATCTACTTAAAAAGTATCATGTCAAACATAAGGTTCCTATACCATATCATTCACAAATAAGTGGACAAAATGAATTTTCCAATACAAAGGTGATAACTCTATGAAAGTAGAGTCACTAGCGCACTTTTTTTACTTAATATTTACATGTTTTATTCAATACATAGTATTTTTGGGGCCAAAATTATTAAAATATAATTTTTTTAGTTAAAAGGGATGAAAATTTATTTTTTGAAATTTTTTGAAATTTTTATGAATTTTGTATGAATTTTTAACACAGAGTCAATCAGAAACTACTATGTGGCTGGCCACACAAGTAAAGGAGCTAACTAGGCAAGCCACGAGAACACAACACAAGAAGGGACAATGAATCGTAGATAAGCATACGAGGAGCAAAGAACCATATGCAACATGTCAACATGACATTGATTCTGTGTTTGGAGTGCGATCAAACCTTCAAGCCACATGTCGTCATAAAATTTCTCCCTGCGTTCAACCTGTGCACCACGCCATCCATTACCATGAATCACATTACACAATGTAGCAATAACTCAGCATGCATTGACTCAGACTGGTCTCCCCTACTATGCATCATGTTCTGATTGGCCTAGTAAATCCCATGTGCCACATTTCGAGTTGTGATTGGATGACATTGTTAATTTTGCTTATTTTGATCTCAACCCTTGACCTAAAGCTAATATGATGGTCCAGATAGAAGCTGAGCTATATTTAAGCCACTAATCACCACATAAACCCTATGGAGCCGCCATTAGCATAATTTTGATAAGTTTTTGGAGCTAAATAGAGAGAAAAATTCAAAAGTATACAATTTTGGTAGAGATTCAAGAGAAAATTAGTACTACAATTCAAGAGATTGATTGTTTTTCTTCTCATACTCTTTTCTTTATCAATTTTTATGTATTTCTTTATAAAAAATATGAGCTTTATGAACATAATTATGTGTAGTTAATTTATTAATCTAGGGATCTGATGAACCCAATTTTCACCATGTGATGACCTAATATTTTACCCCAATTATAATTTTAATTTAATTATATTATGTAATTTGATTTTTTTGCTATTAATTGTTTGGCCAATCATTTATCTATAGAGGCAATTAAATAGTTTTAAAAAAATTATATAATTACTTGTCTTGATTAAATAACATGCATGCTTTCTAGGCAAAGATGTATGATTCTTATGTATGTGATCCATAATTGATGAACTTAAGGAGTAATATGGAATTTAATGAGCATGAGAGTTTGATTAAATTAATTACTATATAGTGTGTAGTTTACTTGAGGAAGGAATACATGATAAGTTAGATTCAATTGATCATGTAATTAAATTATAATTATATTGGGGTATTTTAGTTATTTATATGTTTAGAAAATTGGGAGATTAAGTATTTCTAGATATTTTCTCATATATATTCTTAGTTACCAAATCTTATTTAATTAATTATTATTATTTACATTTAGTTATTTTAATTTTGCTTCCTTAAAATATAAAAAACACAAAAAAATTTGATTTTTATTTTTTTTAGTTTTAAAAATTAGTTTATAGTAAAATAATCTCTCTAGAAACGATATTTTCTTATCATTATATTACTTATTGCGATATGTATACTTGCGTAATCATTGCACATACTTCGTGTGTGACGATCAAGTTTTTGGTTAACTTACTTATTTTCTTTTACTGACTTATTTATTTATTTTAGTTAATTTCTTTTATTTTTTAACTTTATTTATTTATCTAGTTTTTTATTTTTTATTTTTTTAGACACTTTCTTTAGTGCTATTAGATGCATAAAGTAGAAAATGGCTAGCAATAATTATCAATGGATAGAATGATAGCCACAAGAAAAGTAGGTGGAATGCATGAGGTAAATAATATCATGGCACTTACAACTCAAGTGTCATCTATGGTAAATATTTTGAAGGTTCAAAACTTGCCAACGAGTATAAATTGGGTCTAAGATTTAAGGGTGTCGTGTGTGTTTTACTATAGAGCCCATTTGTTTGATAATTGTTCAGATAATCCTGAATCAATACTTTATGTGGGTAATGTAAATAAAAATTATAATCCATACTCAAACACATATAACTCAGGATGGAGACAACATCGAAATTTCTCTTGGAATAACAACAATCAGGGTGGTAATCAATTCAACCGTCAATCAATTCGACCACCTAGTTTCCAACAACCATAACAATTACAAGCCCAAGAAAAGAATCCACCTACTGAGGACAATACAAATTCCTTAATGGAGATGATGAAAGACTTCACCCAATCAGTAAATACAAAAGTGTCCACTCAAGAGGCTTTATTTAAAAATTTATAGAACCAAATGGGACAACTTGGCCATACTAAAAACCAAAGGCCACAAGATAACCTTAAAAGTGACACAATTGTAAACCCAAGAATATAAGGGAAGGATCATTGTAAATCATTAGCCTTGAGGAGTGGTAAAAATTTAGAGCACGAAAGTAAGACTCAAAGGGATGAAAATAAATAGGAATTTAACAAGGGTGGGGAGGAACTAGTGGATAAAGAGAGCACTGAAAAGAAATAATTCAACCAAATAAAAACAACCTCGAAAAGCCCATTATAACCTTGAGTAGAGATTGTAGTGCTATCCTTACTAGAAAACTACCCCAAAAATTGAAAGATCCAAGTAGTTTTGACACTGTTTGTACAATTAGGAACATCCACTCTGAGAAAACATTATGTGATTTGGGTTCCAACATTAACCTTATGCCATTATCAATCTTAAAGATATTGGGGGTTGGTAAATCCAAACCTACTTCAGTAACATTACAAATAGCAGATAGATCAATTAAGAGACCTTGGGGTGTGGTAAAAGATGTGCTAGTAAAAGTAAACAAATTCATCTTTTCGATAGACTTCATGGTGCTAGATATGGAGGAAGAGCTTGAAATTCCTATCATAATTGGTCATCCAATCTTAACAACCGAAATGGCACTCATTGATGTAAAAAACGGTGAACTTATAATGAGAGTGCAAGATGAAAAAATAATGTTTAAAGTTTTTAAAGAATCTGAACCCCCAAATATTGATAACGCTAATGAATACTTAACAATAAATGTTACTAATTGTGAGGAAAACTTAAAAGAATCTATTGAGTCACCCACCCTTAACATTGTTACAAATAATGCTATGAATGAGGACATAAACTCACTAGAAAAAACTCAACCTATTTTAGCTTTGAAACTATGGAATCAAAGGTTGATATTGTGGACTATGTGAACTTTTTGGAGGACATGCCACTCATGTGTGTATCAAAATAAATAATGGAAAATTTTGAGATAGGATTTAAGATCAAACCTTGAATTGAAGGGCCACTAAGTTTTGACTTCACCCTTTTACCCTCCCATCCCCGATCAAGTTAGAAAGCAATAGAGTCTAATGGAAAGGCAAAAAAGATGTTGGAAATACATAAATTGGATGAGTTATAGTGGAGTGCTTATAAGAATGCTAAAAAGTACAAAAAAAAACAAAAATATGGCATGATAAGAGAAGTGAGCACTGTGTTTACAAACCAAAACATAAATTATTATTGAACAAATTAAGACTCAAACTGTTTCCAGGAAAACTCAAAGGTAAATGAACATAAAGGGATGTACCTTAAGACTTGATATGATCATCTAGTCAAGGATGTTAAACATGACGATGTTTGGGAGGCAACCCAATATTATTTTACTTAGATTTTCAATATTTTTGTTTTTAAGTGAATAAATATGGAGAGTAATGGAATAATAAGAATGAGAATTTTAGCGACATATGTGGTGTGCCATGATTAAGGGAGTTTTCTTTCCTTTTACTTTTTCATATTTATATGTGCACATTGGATATGTAATTAAGTTTGGGGGAGGGAACTTCATTCTCTACATTAATATTTACTATGCACTTTAAAGTTTTTAGGGAATTTTTTTTAGGATGCTTTTAATTTTGATTTGGGTAAAAATTCACAAATATATGGAAACTAAATGCATTTATGCTTGATATGAAAACTCAATGATTAAAATTGGTTGTCAAGACTAGGATAAGGAATGTAACATATTTGTTAATATATTTACATTAATCATGATTGATTTTGGTGTGTTTATTGAGAAAAAATTGATAGTGAGTTATGTGAGTTAATGAGATCTACCAGGTTTTAGAATCTAGTTGATCATCTATTGAGGTGAAATTCTGAATAGTATTTAGCAAGATAAATTATTTAGGCCTTATTTATATATGATAGAGTTATTTAATTATTTTTCTTGATTAAATAACATACATAATTTCTAGGTAGATATGTATGATTCTTATGTATGTGATCCATAATTGATGAACTTAATGAGTAGTATGGAATTTAATTAGCATGAGAGTTTGATTAAATTAATTACTATATAATGTGTAGTTTACTTGAGGGAGGAATACATGATAAGTTAGATTCAATTGATCATGTAATTAATTTATAATTATATTGGGGGTATTTTAGTTATTCATATGTTTCGAAAATTGGGAGATTATGTATTCCTAGATATTTTCTCATATATCTTCTTAGTTACCAAATTTTATTTAATTAATTATTGTTATTTTCTTTTAGTTATTTTAATTTTGCTTCCTTAAAATATAAAAAACACTAAAAAATTGATTTTTATTTTTTTAGTTTTAAAAATTAGTCTCTAATAAAATAATCTCCGTGAAAACTATATTTTCTTATCATTATATTACTTGTTGTGATATGTATAATTGCATATTCATTACACACACTTCATATGTGGCAATCAAGAGGTCAAATCCATCTTAGAAAAATAGTTAAACCTAATAGGAAGGATTGGAGCTTGAGATTTGATGATGCACTTTGAGCATATAAAACACCCATTAGGATATCACCATTTCGATTGGTGTATGGTAAACCATATCATCTTCTAGTAGAGTTGGAACTTAGGGCCTTTTGGGAAATAAAGAAATGCAACATGGATTTAGAGGAACCATAAGAACATAGAATGTTGCAACTAAATTAACTACAAGAGACTCAAAATGAGGTCTATGATCATACAAGAATTTACAAGGAAAAATCTAAACCAACACATGATAATATGATATCAAGAAAGAACTTCCAAGTTGGACAAAAATAATTCTTATTCAACTCTCTTATTAACTTATTTCCAATCAAACCTCATTCACGTTGGGTTAGAACTTTTACTGTTGTTAATGTGTTTACTCGTGGTGCGAAGGAAATTCAAGATGATAGAATAAGAAAGGAATTCAAAATTAATAGGCATAGACTAAAACCTTATTATGAAACATTTTATAAGAGTAATGTGGAGAAAATCCAATTTTGTGAGCCAACCAACATGGAAAACTAAGCCATGACTCTATCGAGCTAGTGACATTAAACCTAGCATTTTATGGGAGGCAACCCACCAAATTTTTTTGTAACCCTTATTATTTACTTTTACATTACATCTATGCATGTGCTTACATTAAAGAGAATGTAAGAATTAGGTGTGGGGGAGTGTTAACATATCTCTATTTTTATATACCTTATTCACTTAGTATATTTTAAGATGAGTTATTCTAGGCTATATTTTTTTAAATTTCGTTTCGTTTTTAGTATTTATTAATTGTACTTTGGGATAATAGTAGGAGTGATAGGATAGCTTGGAAATAATCACACTTTCTTTATTTTTTGGCTTATATGAACAACATTTTCAGAGAAGAAATTTGACATTACATTAGCCAATTATTTATACTCATTCCTCGTGCTTTGAACTAAACATATTGGTAATACCTTATTCTTCAAGAAAATTGGAGTAGCATAAAAGATGATAGATTCTATGAAAATGATGGAATAGGACTTAAAGGTATCAATTGTGCTATAAATGTTAATTTCCCAACATATACAATATAACCCCAGCTACAATGTGTACCACTATAAAACAAATTAAATGAAAATAAATATAATAATATAAGGGGGCTTGTTGAAAAAAAAATATAAATTCTTAAGGGGTAAGTGTTGAAAAAAAGACCAAAAAGAAAAGGAAAAAAAGAATAATGATGCTTGGCTCCAAAATAATGAAATTTGGCCCTATTTTGTTGATGTGTTTGGTTTTATGATGGTATTATTCATATATTTGTTTCTCTTATTTCATGTCTTTTGAACTCTTTTTTTTCATTCCTTTTTGTTTGATTGAACCAACAAAGCCTAACCACAATTGAACCAAATTAGAGACCTTTTGATTTTAAGAAATACTTTTGGTGAGTGGAGAGAAAATTCCAAGGATGATCATATGGTGTTCGATTCAGATTTGAAAGAATAATAGTAGTGATCTATATGAAGGAATGATCTAATAAGCTAGTTTAAGTTACAAGATTGTTAATGGATTTGAAAATCACACACATACTTTGAGCAACATTATTGCAATGAAGGATTAACTAAAGAATGACTAAAGACTAGAACAAATGGACATTAGAATTTGAGATCATAGTATTGCTAAACACTTGAGATAATGCCATTAAACTTATTACATTCTGCCTATGCTCGAGGACTAGCAAAAAGTAGGTGTAGGAGAGTTTGATCGATGTTATTTTATACAAATATTTGTATATTAATTCCCATTTATTTATAATCAATTAGTGTTTTCTATGCATTTTATGTGTTTATTTTGTGTTATATAGGTGACTATTATCAAATTCAACAAAAAGAGGCAAAATAATGTGTTAAGAGTATACACAGAGGACTTGACTGATTGTGAGATCGATCAAGCATCCTATGGATAAATTTTGAAACTAAGCAATCCATTGATCTAGTTTCGCTCAAGATCAATCGAGTGTACAGGGCAAGAATGGAAAACACTAATTTATTGATAAATAAGGATATTAATTGATCGAGATATGGTAGATAGATCAATCTTCACTCAAATGTTCTCAAGGTGGAAATTGAAATTATTCCATCAATCGACCAAAGGTCTTCATTGATTAAGCTATCTAGCAAGCATGTAATTAAATGATTTTTCACCACAAACTTCAAATCCAAGTCATTGGAGCAATCCAAATCAACTTTAATCTAATCAAGATAAAAAAAGACACAATATAAATAGAAAAAGGGCTCATTAATCAGACACAATTAAGGAACCAGAGAGAGAAAGAACAAATCTATGGAAAATCTTAGTGTAGAAGTACAACTAGTGGACTAAGTAGTATTTTAAGAAAAGGAGGATGAAGAGTAGCTAAAGAGCACGGTGACCCTCTATTAGAAGGAAATTGCAAAATTTGGATGTAAATTCAACTATATGAATAAAAAGAAATACCAAGGAGCAAGGAGTTGCACCATATACTGATCAACGAAGGATTTTGAATAGATAAGAGAAAAGGGGCAATAGATCAAAAATAAATGGTCCTATAAATCATGTTTGTAAGATATATATTCTCATCATTAAGGATGGTGCAAAATAAGTGTCCTCTACAACATCATTGAGGCAACGACTAGGCTTATCTTTATTAATAGTAAGGGGACCATCACCATATATGTGCCCAAGTTCAACCAACTAGTTTTTCATCTCAAGAATGTCATGTTCAACCACCAAGGAAAACTTAGTATGAAGTAAAGGAGAAGCAAGGTTCTCAAACTCAAAGGGGATGATGGGAAAAGAAGGTTCCTTAGTATCAAGTAGAAACAATATTCAAACAAAATTGTCTCTAGAAAAAGTGGCACTTCATCTTCTAAGGATGTATAAAATTCAAGAGTATTAAAAGGGTATAGGGTAGGATAAAACTCCCTAGTGAAGTCAGAGTCATAGAAATAAGAAAGACTATAAAATGATAGATAAGAGAAGTAGGTATACCTTTCTCGCTACCTGAGAACATTTTGGAGATATTTTTGTAAAACAAAAGGGTGAAGTGGGTACAGGTTTGGCAACAAAAGAAGGCTAACAATTATTTGGTATAAAGAAATGAATAATGGAAGTGCTTATATAAGACATCTTACAGCTCACCGACTCCTTACTGACCACCCCATTGGGGTGATCAACGAGACCCTCGGTGAGTGTGTAAGAAACATACCTCATTAAGCACCTTTGCGAGGGGTTGTCAAGGAATAGTGAGAAGACACTTAGTAACCTAGGTAGAAAAAGAAAGAGAGAAAGAGAGTGAAAACCAAAAAAATATGGATTCAAACATTGAAGCATGAAAAAATAACACAAATAAGTACCATACAATCAAGGTAAAGCGCACAAACTAGGTACATATATGCTACATGAAAATAGGGAGGAAAGAAATAGTTATCCCAACCCTAACCAGATCACTAGAAAGAGTGATCAAACTACATCTCTCCATTTAAAGAATTTATGAGGGGTAACAAAGTCTAAATGTAGTCTCTGGTTCATATGAGCATGTTTGTATAAGGCACTTGAGGTACATTTTATTTTAAAATACTCAAAAAAACCAATCAAGTGGTCCCCATATACAAGGATAGGTGAACTCTTAGAAGAAGTTTTATCTCTTCCTACATTATGCTTAAGTTGCATATGCATCCTACTTGAACATGCTCAGGTGAGCCACAATAGTTATGCCCTGAGAGGTTAAAAAGGGGAGAGCTAGGAGAAAAACTTTGAAAGGTACTCCACAGACATCATGGACACTACTTATCAATATGGTTAGTAGTACCACATAGATGGTATAAATGTGAAAAGGAGTGGGATAATATGGGCCTCTAACTCTATAGAGTAACACATAAAGGAGAAGAAGTGGAAGACGCAATAACTCTATGATAGTATAGTCATTTTGCAACTTCTAAACCACTTATTTGTCTTGTTTGTGCTTAAATATCATGAATAAACTTAATTTATGTTTAATATGACAATATAGATGAAAAGATATAAAAATATCAAAAATAGGAAAAAATGTGGACAAATATAGAATTACAGGTTCGATTGACTAGGAACTAGGTCAATCAAAAAATAAGTGGATCGATCGAGGGGTCATTACTTGATTGATTGGGAATAGGATCGATCAATTGATTAACAAGGATTAAAACGCATGAACACAAAATTGAATTCCAACTTTCAAGCAGCTGCTACGAAGAGAAAAGATACAATTAAGATTATAAACCCTAGCAACTACTAAGAAGAGAAAAGAAAAGAAAAGGTTCAAGAGGTAATTAAAGGAAACACAAATTTGTAAAGGATTCAACATCATTTGTATTGTCTTTCTTTAAGAAAAAATAGTGTTACAACATAATTATTTATAGCTAATTTATTAATATAGGGGTCTTATGAATCCAGTTTTCTACATGTGATGATCTAACATTTTTTCCTAATTGTTACTGTAATTCAATTATATTAGTTAATCTAATTTTTATGCTATAAATTTTTTGACCAACAATGATCTATAAAGGAAATTAAATATATTTGAGAGAATTATTTAATTATTTGTCCTGATTAAATAACATACATAGTTTCTAGGTAGAAATGTATGATTCTTATGTGCATAATATATAATTGATGAACTTAATGAATGGTATGCAATCTAATTGACATGAGAGTGTAATTAGTTTAACTACTATATGGTGTGTAGTGCACTTGATAAAGGATTTCATGTTAGGTTAGATTCAATTGATCATATAATTGATTAATGATTATATTGGGGGAATTTTAGTTATTCACGTGTTAGAAACTTAGGGGATTAAAGATTCCTAGATTGTTTTCTCATATATCTTTGTAGTTGTTAAGTTTTGTGATTTAAAATTAGTTATCATTTATTTTTTAGGTTTTATAATTTTCTATTGTTGAAATAGTAATCATAATAATAATATTGGTACTCATTTATATGCTACACGACTCTCTATAGGATTTATATTTATACTTAGGTACATTATATTACTTGATCGATCTATTAATATATTGAAATTAATTTATTCAAGTAATATTACTCGATTGATCTAGTCACTACTCGATTGATCTAGTAGCCTATATTTACATTATTCCTATGTGTCTAATATGCAATATAATGTGTATGGGAATAAAAATATACTTGATATGTCATTTTTAAGGCTCGATAGTTTATTTGGTTCGAAAATATTCTTCTAAGACACACCTAGAAACTAAAAATAAAATTAAATATTTTATTCACGAATATCACCAACACTAACAGAAATCTAACATAGAGGTTTCATGAAAAATCATGACCAAATATAAGTTCTATATAAGAGAAATATATATAGATAATTAGATAATATAAATATAATTATATATGTTCTACATAAATGAAATTTATTTACTGATTGAGGACTCACTTTGTCTACACTTGAATTATACTTAAATCGATCATTTGATATTCAAACCGCTACAATATGCACTCGATCGATATATATGTTTGGCCAATGTCTACACCATTAACACAAAAATTTATACACACAAATAATAACACATAATATACAAAAAATAAATAAATATGAATAATAAGTGTAAAATGATTCATAGAAATACTTACAAGAGTAAATGAAGTGACAAAATGAAGGAAATGAAGAAAAAAAGGTGTTTTGTAAGTGAGAAAATGGGTATAAAAATTTAAGTATTTTGCTCAAAGAAATAAGGGATCCATAAGAGAAATTGGAGAGAAAGAAACCCACTAAACGGTGCTAGAATTCGTGGTCTAAAGTGGCCAAAATATGAGAAAACATGATGGAGGGAGTTTCAATCAATTTTTGAGTTTACACAATAAATATGTTCTATCTTGAAAATGGAGGAGAAAGAAGAGAAAAGGAAACAAATGTGTGTAGTGTCGTTTGACACGTAGGATTGATGCTATACGTAGTACGTAGCATTGGTTCTACGTGTCAACCAATGCTACGTCCTAGCGTTGCTTGACACATAGGATAGACACTATACGTAGGACATAGTGCCGGTTCTACGTGTCAACCGATGCTATCCACGGGTAGCATCGATTGACACATAGAACAGAAACTATGTCCTACGTGTAGCTTTGGTCATATGTGTCAATCGATGCTACATTTTCAATTTTTTAAGTCAATATTTTAGTGTATCGACTTAAAATTCATTACAAGTCAGTTTTCCCTAAAAACTGACTTTAAATCTTAACTTAAATACCCATTTTTGTATTGGTGTAGAGAGTGGTGGTAGAATAGTGAGAGTAAGTAAGGTAAATCCTGGTACAACAAGAGGAGGTAGGGATCTAATGGAAGAAGCATGGAGGCAATCTATGTAGTAGAAGTGGAGTCATATAGTCAAGGTAGTAGTAGTTGAGATTATTACATCAATGAAGATATAAGTAACTATCATGTATGTTTTTCATGTTTTAAGGATATTAGTTTGGTTGTTAAGGTTGAGATAACTAGAAATTACCTAATTTATCATTAGAGGGAAATTATCTCTATAAAGGGCTAGGGCAGTACTAATAATTATAAGAAGAGTAGTGTTAGTGAAACTATTGGTGTATAAGCTATTGGTAGAGTCATTATAATAGTTGAGTCAATGGGTAAGGAAAACAGTCCAAGCGTAGGTAGACCTAGACGTTTTTTCTATAGTAGGAGCATTAGTACCCAAGACATAAAAGGTAGCAAAATCATTTCCTAGTAGGATCTCATTAGCAATAATGGTTACTTTAGGTCAATAAACTTGTTGTGGATGGGCTTCCACTTGAGGCCTTGTTGATTGTATCTTTATGAGTTTTTCCACTAATGTGGTAGCATTGTTTTATATTTATAAGTAGCATGGCCCATAGAGGATCATAACATACAAAAGTCTAGGACATTTTCATAATATAGGTCCACAAAAATCTTAGTGAACCAACTTCAACCATAACCTACCCATCAAGTTTACTAGCGATGTCTACATTAATCAGTAGTCTAGCATATTGGCCCAATTCACTATTGATGGTAGCATTGTTAATTTTTAAAAGAACTCAAATGGCTTGTGCAATTTGTGCAAGAATTTTTTTATCCTATAATTCCCAAGCCAAGTTGTAAAAAAGGACTCAAGCTTGGGCATTGGTATCTTTTTTATTATGAGGGTTGAAGTTTGTTGTCCTAGATTAAACCTAATGAATTCCTTGTTTAACATTAATGAAAGCATTACCACAAAATCTAGCCTGTTCTTCAAAAGAGTGCAATAATATGTAATAGAAACAATGATTGATGGCAATAAGTTTCCAATTAGATGGTAAATTCCATAACGAGGTTAGTTGAGTGTTTAGGTCACCCTATCTCAAAGGTTTGTATTCTTTAGATAGAATTGATCGACCAATAAAAGATAAATTTTCATAAATCAAGGCAAGATTGATAGACTCAGGGATCCAATCTAACATATGTGATATCGCCATTTTTCAAGGGGTTGATAACTGCTTCAAAAGCACTCATATTCTATGATTTTATTGTACTTAATTAAAATAAATATATTTGAGTATAGCATGTTTATGCGATTATTTATGCAAATCTATCTGTTCGGAATCATGGATATTTTGTTTTGTATTTAAGGTGTTTTTAGCTTCAAAATAGATAACATTGCCAACACACAAAACACAACACTTGAAGAGCTTAAAAGACTAAGGCATGTAAAGCTTACATCAAGAACCAACCAAAGTGTAAAGGGTATAAGGAAAAATTCAACAAACATATTTTATGCCACGATAAAGAACTAAGTATGCTACGACGCACACATCTTGAGAAGATTTATTGGGCAAGTTGAACATTTCGTGTCGTAACATGAAAAATAGTGTGTTGTAGTGAGGCTTTCTTGGGTTGGATTGTGCAAGGTCATTTGAGTTCCATGCCACAGTGGGGAAAAATGTGTGCACATCATGCAATGCTAATTTTGTATTCAAAAGCCCTTTACAATAATATTTTCTTATAAATAGATCCTTTTGTTTATTAGGTCAAATAGCATATATTTTTACAATTCCAACTATACTATTCAGTTTTCTATAGCTATTAGTTTTACTTTTATATTTTCTTAGACATAATTTAGATTACATAAAATCAAATCATAGCCAACATTTGGGAAATTTTTCAAGTCAAGAAAGAAGAAAAGATTACTGAAAATTCAAGAACGCTTTGAAGATCAAAATCACAATTTGGGAGTAAGACACATCATTCATCCATTATTGGTATTTAGATATGATTTGTAGTATTTTATTTTTAGATTAATCTTTTTGAACTTTCTTGAATGAATTCTGATTTAAACCACTTATCATAGAATTTAATTTAAGCATGTTTGGCTAATTTTTACAATAGCAGTTTAGCTTTGTTTCCATATTTGTATAGATTATTTATGTAAGCATTTTTATAATTAAATAAATAAAAACTATTTGTTTATTCAAGATTTCTACAAGATTTATTTATAAATAATTTATTATATATTTATTCTTCATAATAGATTTCAAATATGAGAATTAGGTTTCAGACACATCATCTCAATCTAATTTGGACAACTTGAATAAGAATTTAAATTGGTGAGTTGACCAAGAGCATTAAGGCATAATTTAATCAATCAGTTAAACATCCCGACCGTAGATTATTAATTTGTTTGATTATTAAAGAAAAATCGCCCCAACTGAAGCCATTTTTTTATATTTAAAAAGAAAAATCAATACTTTAAATAGCCTAAATATTTCTAAACAAGCATGGTTATCTAGCTAAATTTTCCATTAATTCTCCATTGGTTATAAATTATCTATTTGTTATGATTTAGTTTGAAACGAATATATATTTAGTTATTTTTATTATTTTGTTATTAGTTTAGAATTTTCAAAAAAAATTATTGTGATAGAGTGTTAAAGTTTTATTTTTCACACTTGTTTAAATTTTTGAGAAAAATGAAGAATTATCTAAAACCACTGCAATTCCTCTAAAGATTGACCTTGGAAGTACATTTGTTGCTTATTTTAAGTGATTTTTGGACTTGTAAGCTTTCTATTAATACAAAATTTCTGCATCAAGAGTCTCTCACATGATTCAATAAGATTATTTGTGGAATTGTCACCAATAGCTTAGGCATAATAGATTTTTGGTGGCTATTTTTACGCATGCACAACAACAGTGGGTCTAAACAAATCTACATGACCTGAATAGTCCCATGTAGTAGGATTACAGTTTACTATGGTGGGGAGCGCAGAACCCTAATCATTAAAAAAATTTACTCCAATTGGTAGCATAACCCTAGCTGTTGTAAATAAAGGCTAACTTACAATAGAAAAAGGAGATACTAGAGAGTTTGGTCGATAGAAACCAACTCAGTTTGTTTCTTCTAGATTCCATTGATTATGAAAGATGCAGTTTTTTCTAAGCACCTTGTATATTCCAGTTTCATTAGTATTTGAATGGTGTGGTGATGGCTGAACAAAATTCCCAATGGCAGCCATCAATGGTTTGATGATCAACAAATTGGAGTATCCATCAATGGATATTTAAGAGTTAAGAGATAGCGATTGTCAATGGTTTCTTCAAATTCCCTACATCAGCTTCCATCAAAAGGCTAATTTGATCAATTCTACAATCAAATAAAAAGCCAAAATTCAATAATTATTAAATAATAGTAAGTCTTCTTGAGAAAACCAACATTAAGGAGCCTTCTTGAGATCAGCCATAACAATCATATTTAATTTATTTAACTTATCATTAAAGGAAGTATTACATGGTGGGATTTGAACTTGGCTCTATAGTAAAGGAGGTGGGGAGTCCACTTGGACCTATTTTTGTTAGCTTTTAGTTGTACATGAAACTAAATCACTTTATGTATCAACTGTGTTTTTTGTTTTTTTAAAATAACTACACTATTCACACATCTATAAGACTCAAACTCCGTACCTTCTAAATTCACGAGTTGACTACATACCATTGAATCAAAAACTCATTGGAAAAGTACTATATGTACCCATTTGCTTTCTGGAATTCTTTATTTGAATAATAGTTGTAATTGTAAATAAGGGTAATATCTCTAGATGATAAGTTCTTTAAAAGCACTCATATTTTAGGATTTTGGTGTGCTTAATTGTAATAAATGGATTTGATTGTAGCATGTTTATATTATTATTTATGAAATCTATCTATTTGGAATCACGGGTATGTTTTGTTGTATTTTAGATTTTTTTAGCTTTAAAATATATACATTTGTCAACACATGAAGAACAACACTTCGAGTACTCATTTTGCATCCCAAGAGATTAAAAGATTAAGTGATGTAAGCCTTGCATCATGAATCAACCATTTTGTAAGGTTTACAAGGCATATTTCAAGAAAATGAAGTGTATTATGGAAAAAATATATTAGTGCACCATGGTGCACATTGTTTGCAAATAATTACGAGGCACGTTGAGTTCTATAGGCCACACATGGAATAGCTTATGCCGTGATGGGACCCTCATGGGATGAATTGTGCAAGTTGATCATCGAACCTTGTGCCATGGTGCACAAACATAAAATTGGCTTAAAGTCCTTTATACTTAGCCTTCTTTAAAATAAAACATTAAGTCTTTTAGGTTAAAGAGGTAGATAAATAGAGTAGAATAGTTTATATTCTTCTACAGACCCATTAATTCTATATTTCATTAGATTAGTTTTCATATAGAGTAGATTCATAAAAAATCAAAGGTAGATCTTTAGGAGGATTTTTAGATTAAGGAGAATATAAAATATATCTAAATATCCAAGAATGCTTGGAAAATCATTATCAGAATTAAGAAGTATGACACATCATCCACCTTTAATTGGTATTACAAATCTAATTTGTAATATTTATATTCATATTAATTTTTTTGTATTTGCTTAATATTTAATTATTGTGTTTAGTCCACTGATAATGGAATTTAAATGGAGCATATCTAGTTAATTTTAATTATTGGAATTTAACTTTGTTGTTATATTTGTGTAAATTTATTTAGGTGAACATTTTTATAAAATAAATAGATTATTTATTTATTCAAAATTCGTTACAAAACTTATTTATGATTATTTTATTGATAAATTATTTTTCATAATAAATTTAAAATATGAGAATTAGGTTTCAAAAATGTCATCTAAATCTAATTGGACACTTTGAATAAAAGTTTAAATTGGTAACTCTACCAAAAGAATTTATTTAAATGGTTTATTATTTCCTTATAAATAATGCATAATTTAATCTATTAATTAATGATCCTAGCCAAAAAAAACTTTAATTGGCTTGATTAACAAATAAATTGATTCCCGTCAAAAGAATTTTTCATACTTAAAAAGGAAAATCAACAATCTAAATTTGTATTCTTATTAACCTAATTAATTATAAGCAAGCATGGAAACTAGCCAAATATTTTCATAAATACTCCATTAAGTATTAATTTTATATCTGACTTGATTTATTTGAATGGACTATATGTTTTAAGAATTTTGTTATTAGATTAGGATTTTCAAAACTAAATCATTGTGATAGAATGTCTAGGTTTGTTTTTGTATTTGTTTAAGTTTTTAAGAAATTTGAAGGATTATTTAAAATCATATTGTTCCTCTTGAGACCGACCTTAGTAGTAAACTCATCATTTATTATAAGTGATTCATACACTTGCGAGCTATTTTATAAATACAAAATATATGCAAATAAAAGGGTAACTTTTTTGGAAATTTTATGCCCATATTCCTGTTGGTGTACATAAAAGAGTAATGGTTAAGGATGTGCTAGTCCTGTTTGGCATGACCGATGTCAATACTTTTATGGTTTAAGAGATGTTGGCTCAGGAAAATATGAAAATTATTTGGATAATGTGAATTAGAAAGAACTAATAGAAACTCTAGGTATGGAAGGGGATGAATGGGAATTTTCCAATGGGAGACACAAAGCTTTCAAAGCCAAGTATTTAACAAACAAAATTTTGGAAATATATTTTTTCTATTTTAGACTTATACCCACCATACACTATATTATTGTGGATAAATAGTGGGTTATATTACTCTTTTCCATAACATCCACCAAAGGCAATAATTAGCCAAATGATAAGATCTTTTATAAACAATCACCATTTGAGTTATTTCTTCCTCTAACTCATTACAGCTCTTTGTGCTAAACTTGGGGTGAAATTTCCAAAAGGTGAGATTTTGGTACACTCTAGTGAATTATTGACCCCAACTTACATAGAGAACCCACTTCTCGAACAAAAGGCACTCAAAGGGATAAAAGGGTCCCTTCTTCTTCATAAACTTCAATGAAAGACGAAGTGCAGTAGTTAAGGGAAGAGGTTATTATATGAAAAATTATGTCCCAGAATATCACGCCCAACATACAGAATGTACAAGTAGGAAAATGTGCTTTCTGGAAGGGAATTCATGCAATTTTTCCAAGATGCAAAGGTTACATCTCTCATGTAGGAACAAATTATAGTCACTAGAGATTACTCAAGAATCCTAGATACAATTTTGTTTTCAGGCCACTTGAACCCACACATAGTTATGAAGAAGGACTGGATGACACGGAGGATTGAGCTCCAATGTTTGTTCTGACTTTACTTTTTACGTACTTTTATGTTATTTTATTTTGGTTTTTATTTTTATTAGGTTTTTTGATATTTACAAATTTTAATTTCTTAACTATTTTATAATATGTCATTTATAAGAAGTATAGTATTTCTATAGGTATAATTGAGTTAGATGATTGTTGCAACATTAGTAACCAAATCACCTACTTAATCATATTGAGCTAATACAAATGGGTAACTTTACTTTATCTATTTTTCTTTATCTTTGATTTACATTTGAAACATTGAGAACAATGTAGATTCTATTTTGGGGATGGAAGAAAAGTTACTTAAGAAATTATGCACTTTAAATATTTTATTAAACATGTGTTTTCTATTGTTTATTTTAGTTAAGGATTAGGGACATTTAGGTTATATAAAAATTAAAAAATATATTGGTTCAAAATTATCACATTTTTAGTTAATTTAAAGTGAATAATTGAGTCTTTGCATTGTTTGTTTAATGTCTTAAATATATTCATGGATTATTGTAAGAATTATTTTTTTAATTCATAGTTTGTGTTTCATGCTTAGATATTGAGATTGAGATAAACACAAAATTTGTGTTTAGTAATTAAATAGTGGAGACTATATTGTGAGATAATTTTAAGCATGTAAGTGTTTTATTATGAGTGATGATTTTTCATCTACTCATTTAAACACCTTTTCTTATTATTTCAAATTGTTAGATGATCTATATAGGTTTTACATTCAACCTTTTAGAATTTCTAACATCTAATAAAGTATCATGTACTTATTTTCATTACTTAGATTAAAAGATTTGAGTAGAAATTAAAAGTTTGTGCTTATCTCCATTCATACTTGTCTCAAGAAAAAGATATATGTGGGGCTCCCTTAGAACAAAAGGAGTCAAAATATCCACTCACCATAACATACACACATATATACACATGGCCCCATTTTCTAAAAAAAAGAGAGAGAAAGTAAAAGAAAAAATAGAATAAAAAAAGAGACAAAAAAATAGTATATTCTTCAAAGTAGTGAAATGGTTATTACAAAAAATAGAAAATAATTCTCTTGAAGAATGCGATTTCATTCATCTTTATGCATTTACTTCAAATTTTTTCTTGATGATTTTGATTGAATCATGAGATTAGTAACGTGATGTTTTCATAAATCCTAGCATTTGATTCCTTTTATGAAATTAATGCTATGCACTTTTGAGCCTTTATTGTTTATCATATGCAAACCCTTTTTTATTCTTTACATAAATTTTGTTCGCATATACCTTATTGAGTGTTTGAACATATAGGATCAATGTGATATTGAGAGTATGTCTTGTGATGAATATAGTCGAATTGAATTTGAATTCCTAACATAGGATTGGGTATGTCAAAGTTGATATATTCTTGTAATGGGACATGAATTTGTGACTTGTAACTAGTTTGAACAATAGACTATGAACATTTGGAATGTTGAATTGACTTGTTCGTAAGATTTTGATTATGATCTAAAAATAAACAAAACATGAGAAATTTTGTTCATTTTAATTTTAATTTTGTTATTTTTAATTTTACCTTTTATTTTTCCATGTTAATATTTTTAGTTTTAATTTTGCATAGTAGGATGCTTTTAAGTATCATCACTCAAAGTCCTCACAAGAATTAAACTCATCCACTAGGGCCACCTAGGGGTTTAAAGGCTTCTTTCATACGTTAAATACAACTATCAATCTATGAAAATGATTTAGGTTAGGTTAGGTTAGTTTAGTTTGTTTATTTTTGTTTTAGTTTTCAGATCATTTTACTTATTAGAGGCTAGTAAGAAACTGGTTAGTGGTTGTAATAAGTGCTTGAAAAGTACTCATATTTTGTAATTTTATTGTTCTTAATTATAGTAAATAGATTTGATTATACCATGTTTATATCATTAATTATGAAAATCAATTTATTCAAAATTATAGATATATTTTATTGTATTTTAGGTGTTTTAACTTCAAAAGAGATACATTTATCAACATACGAAGAACAATACTTCGAGCACTTATTTAGTACCATAGGAGCTTAAAAGATTAAGGCATGTAAGCCTTACATCAAGATTCAACCATTTTGTAAGGTATACAAGGAAAATTTCAAGAAAATTAAAGTGTGTCATGGCAAAGAAATTAGTGTACCATGACACACAATATTTGGATAAATTACTTCGTACATTGATTTTTGTGTGCCGCGGTGTGGAATATCTTGTGTTGTGATGAGGCTCTATCGGGATGAATTTGTGTGAGTTGATTGAACCTCGTGCCACAACATGCGAACATAAAATTGGCCTACGCCTTCTATACTTAGCCCTCCATATAAATAAAACATTAATTCTTTTAGGTTAAAGATGTTGATACATAGAATATAGTAGTTTATATTTTACTACTAAACTATCAGTCTTATATTTCATTAGATTAGTTTTTATATAGAGTAGATTCAGGATATAGTATAGGTAGATCTACAAATCTATCTAAATATTCAAGAATGCTTTAAAGATCAAGATAACAATTATAAAGTAGGAGGAGTCATCCATATTTAATTGGTATTATAGATATGATTTGAAATATTTTATATTCAGATTAATCTTTTCATATTTTTTGAATAATTGAATATTTTTGATCCACTGATCATAGAATCTAATCTGAGCATGTTTGGTTTATTTTAACTATGGAAAGTTAGCTCTGTTGTCATATTTATGTAGATTTATTTTGGTGAAATTTTTTATAAAATAAATAAAGATTAATTCTTCATTCAAGATTTGTTAAAAAAGTTATCTATAATTAATTTACTAATAATTTATTTTCATAATAGATTTAAAATATGATAATTATATTTCGAAATTTTTACCTAAATCTAATTTAGACACGTTGAATAAGAGTTTAAATGGTTTTTATTTTCTTAAGAATAAGACATAATTTAATCTATTAATTAATGATCCCACCAAAATACTTTAATTGATTTGATTAATAAAGAAATGGATCCTTGTCAAAAGATTTTTCATACTTAAAAGAAAAAATCAATGATTTGAATTCTTATTTTTATTAACCTAGTTAATTTTAAGAAAGCATATTTAACTAGATAAATGTTCCCATGAATTATTCATTGAGTATTAATCTTTTATTTGTCTTGTTTTGTTTGAATTGAATCTATATTTAATTATTTTTTATTAGATAAGGATTTCAAAATGAACTCATTATGATATGATGTTTAGGTTTTATTTTTGTATTTATTTAAGTTTTTAAAAAATATGAAAAATTATTTAAAATTATGTAGTTCCTTTGAGATCGACCTTGGGAGTACACTTATCACTTATTAATTATAAGTGATTAGTGCATTTACAAGCTATTTTATTAATACAAAATTTGTGCATCACTAGATTACTTCATTAATGATTTTCATGATAACTATAGTTGATGCTATTATGGACTTGTAAGGTTGGGGATCGTTCTCATAGCCCATTCCATTCCTCTACTCAATAATTTTCTTTGGTTTCTATTGATGTCATTTTTGTTCTTCCTTGATGTTCTATTGTAGTCATGAAAGAAACCTGTTAGGACCTTGTACCATAACATAGAGTGGTGGCTAAATGTCCTCTAATGCCTCTTTGTGGCTAAATGCCCTCTAATGCTTTTATTAGTGACATACATGGAGTGTAAAGGTATCATAAAATTGGAGAGATCTTTCATCTTACACTCAATGTTGGTGACCCTATATTGTCGGGAGCCATCACATTATTATCACCTGTTTTTCACTGTTATTTATTAACCAAAATTTAAAAGTATAACTAACTCTACCTTTTCTTATAAAATATGGAACTTAAAATGCCTAATCTATAAATTTCAATATTAAACTATTTTTTTAGATAACTATAGGATCTATACTGAAGTTTACCCTTTAACAAAAATAAAAGCCATTGGTCCAATTAACATCATATCGTCGACATTAGGTGTTACACATAAACGAGTGCAAAGGTTAAATTAGTAGTTTCATGCTACAAAAATTAAAAAAGTTGGAAGAAAAAATTAACATAAGCTTGGAATTGCTTTTGACATGGTTCAAAAAAATAGAAGGAAAAGAAAAGCCTCAACTCAAACATGGTAGGATTTAAGGATATTATACATTTCTTTGGCACCAAAATGAATAAAACTCATTCAATACATTTTCAGAAGAAGGTCGCCCGTCTCTCATATTACTCATTTTGTCTAATTTAGATTAAAAAATTATAATTTAGATTTATTTACCCTTTTCTTAAAAATTATGAAACCAATTGATCTAATTCGAAAATAATGGAACTAAATGACTTATTTTTTAGATGAAGAAACTAATTCAGCTTCTCACGCATTCCAATGTTTAGACTTAAATTGAATAAATTTTTATTAAAACCTTTTCTAACACAATAGTAATTATGTCACTAGATCAATACTTTGTTCATTAAAATAGAACATTATAATAAACAAATCAATAATTGTAAATCATTAAAATAGAACATTATAATTTTTGTTATTTAATATTATTTAAAATACAAATGCTCTTAAATATTTGTATTAATAGAGAGTCGATCCTCGTAAAAATTCTCAACCTCCGATGGAGAATTTCTAACATGTCCCATACTTATTAAAATAGGGATGGAGATAACCTGTCCACCCGGTTCCTCACCATTGATACATTTATATCTCTAATTATACATAACACTTGTTCAACTTCAATAGGATCAAATGAATTTGGGTGTCTTAATTGTCATATAAACACATAAAATATGGGATTCCACTTAAAATTATAAAATATGGGATTCTTTTATTTTTATTAGTCCTTATTTAAATAGCATGTAGATGCTATATATAATCTAATTATCATAAAAATATCATATTTTAAAATGTACATATTGTACATATAACTACTGTAGACATTCTACATAAACTTTTATCACTCCACTATTTGTATTTGTACACACACAAATATATATATATATAAGCTACGTATAAGTTAAAATGATATTTTAATATTAATTAAGGTCGCCCGTCTCTCATATTACTCATTTTGTCTAATTTAGACTAAAATATTATAATTTAGATTTATTTACCCTTTTCTTAAAAATTATGAAACCAATTGATATAATTCGAAAATAATGGAACTAAATAACTTATTTTTTAGATGAAGAAACTAATTCAGCTTCTCACCCATTCCAATGTTTAGACATAAATTGAATAAATTTTTATTAAAACCTTTTCTAACACAATAGTAATTATGTCACTAGATCAATATTTTGTTCATTAAAATAGAATATTATAATAAACAAATCAATAATTGTAAATCATTAAAATAGAACATTATAATTTTTGTTATTTAATATTATTTAAAATACAAATGCTCTTAAATATTTGTATTAATAGAGAGTCGATCCTCGTAAAAATTCTCAACCTCCGATGGAGAATATCTAACATGTCCCATACTTATTAAAATAGGGATGGAGATAACTTGTACACCCGGTTCTCACCATTGATACATTTATATCTCTAATTATACATAACACTTGTTCAACTTCAATAGGATCAAATGAATTTGGGTGTCTTAATTGTCATATAAACACATAAAATATGGGATTCCTTTATTTTTATTGGTCCTTACTTAAATAGCATGTACATGCTATATATAATCCAATTATCATAAAAATATCATATTTTAATATGTACATATTGTACATATAACTAATGTAGACATTCTACATAAACTTTTATCACTCCACTATTTGTATTTGTACACACACAAATATATATATATATATAAGCTACGTATAAGTTAAAATGATATTTTAATATTAATTAAATTATGTACATCCCATACATGTAATTGTTATTTTGAGTGATCAAATCTATTTTTGTTATCAAATATTCATGGCAGTGCAACTTCTAAAAGAATCAATCCCTTAAAAAATACTAAAAGTCAGGGAGATCCTTAAGTTTTACTAAATGATTACGTTAGTAGTATAGTTATTAGGTTAAGCATATTAAGTCCCATAATTTTAAAAATTGAGCATTTTATTACTGTTATTTATAGATTATGCATTATTAATTTTGTTATTATAAAAGTAAGTATATTTAAGCATATAATTATTAAAATAAATACTTTTATTCAATCAAAAGTATTAAAACCTGGTTATATAATTTTAAACTGTAATACCTAATACTCATAAATAACGAAGTTATGGATACCTAACTCAAAAACTTCAAGACTAAAGTGTTTATTTGAATATAAAAAAACTACTATAATATTTTTTCAAATATTATAAGACGCCTAATATTCAAAACAATAATTAAGAAACTAAATCAATTAAATTAAATTATTACGTGACTTGCTTCCATAAGAAATATAAGTTCCAAATCCATAACCACACACCTAGATGATCTCAAAAAATGATTTTCTAAAATGAACTAACATAAGTGTAAGGATTATAAATATTGACTATTTTCGTGGAGAAAATATTTACTTGTAAACTTATTTTTAAGCTCGATATTAAGTCTATCAAATAAAGTTGAAGAAATGTCAAAATTTTAGATAGTCGTACTTTATGTATATATGTTATAACTATAATACTTATGGATTGCACTCACGCATTTAATAGCATATATTTATAAATCTGAAATTTTTTTTGTTGCTAAAATATATAATAAGATATATGCTAGATAAAATATACTCTAAATTATAGCTTAAATCTTTAACCTAAAAGATAGCATAAAATATACTTTAAAAGAACTTTTTTTTAAATATGAATCTTCATGATTAATGAGTCTATTTTAAAAGAATTCTTATTTAAATAGAAGTCTTCTTATTAGTGAGCATTACTAATCCTATTTGTAATAGAAAAGATATTTATCAATCATATAGAAGTATTTTTAATTAATAAGTATTACTAATCCAATTTTTAATAGAAAATATATTTATTAATTACATAAGATTAAGGGTTTTAATTTTTCCTATAAATAAAACTCATTACTCATTGTTTCAATCAACCACACAAGAGTATTATTCTATTCTTTTTAATTTCTCTATTTTGTTTTACAAATATAATATCATAATTCTCTAGGCTTCTTTATTTAATAATCTTAATTAGATTAAATAAGCTTCTTTATCAGTGGTTATGTTTTATTGATTAATAAGCTTAATTAGATCAAATAATTGTTTTTGTCATATCATAGTTATTTGATTTGATTATTAATCTTTAAAGAAGTTATTTTTATTGAAATTATGCTTGATATTTTTGCTCTAAGATTTACTAATTGATTTGATTTAAGTGACATATGTTTTGAATCATCTAGTTAGGATTATTCATTATTAAATCCGATCTAGAACACACACGAACACTTGTGTTTTTGTGCTAATCATTTTATAGTTAATTCGGAAACGTATCTGATTGGAGGGAATCTTATTGGTACGTTGGTTTGAAAATCCCTTATGCTAATATTAGAAATTGTGAAAACAAAGCAGGGACTTGTAAGTAAGGTACATCGAGGCAGTATCTTAGGGAAGGTAACATAAAACCATATTTGTACTTGAACATTTGTTTTTCATAGTGGAAAGTTCGGTAATCCAGTAGATCGGTAGTTTTTCTCTTAGATTATAGTTGTGGTTTAGGTTGTTTCCACTTAAAAATATCGTGTGATATTATTTTATTTTCACACTTTATTTTTATACACGATTGCATACCTACCGTTTTATTTAAGTTATTAAATTATAAATTGATAAAAATTATAAATAATATATTTATTATACTTTAAATTAATTAGGTAATATTTTATAAACTTTACCAGATATAACATGTATAATATAATATGCGTCTAATATAGCCACTTGATACTTTTTGTCTAGTCTAATCTCAAGATTAGATAATTACAAGCCCATCGACCTAAGGTCTAGCATATTTTGGGGTTTGGGGCAAAAGCCCAAAATGAAATAATGTTCGAGCAGGGAACATTTTGGAAAAAAATAAAATTAACATAATATTACATAACCGACCCACCCGTAATCAAATTCGTAATTTATGCACCTCACAATAAGGCTTTGGAAATATTTAGCTACAACAACGCCGACTATTTTTTTGCAAAGTTCAAGGCTTGTAATTTTTTTTTTCTTACTAAAATAATTTTGTTAATGAACTATTTGTACTTACATGCCTCTATTAATCAAATTACAAATATTACAGGGGAAATCAATGATTTAAAATGACCCCTCTTTAAAATTGTGTAGAGACCTGCAATTCCATCATCAATGGTATTGCCTTTCCTTGAATACAAGCTGCTGAGAAGTCTACAAATGTTGATATCAATGAGTGTAAGGACTATGAGTATTGATAATTCTCGTAGACAAAATATTTACTTGTAAATTTGTTTTTAGGTATGCCATCAAGTTTATCAAGAACAGTCGAACAAATGTTCAAGTTTCAGATATTTATACTTCAGGTATGTCTTTTATAACTACGCCACATAGGATTACATTTATACATTTAATACTATATATTCATAAATCTAAAATTATTTTTAATGTTTAAATATTTTTTGTGTGTTTTAATATTTTTAAGATGTGATTTAAAAAATATCTTTTAAGGCTTTGAATGGGCTTTAAACAATTAAGCCTAAAATGCATTTAACCTTAATATTATTAGGTATTATAATTATCTATAAATATAGATACATTAGGGTTGATGTAGTTATGGAGAACAAAAATATATGTACGGAAAAAAAGGGCCGTTGAATTGTTGAAGAAGACAATAAAAGTTTCATCATCCTCGCCAATCGAAGAATGCAAGACAAGTTATAAAGTTTATATATATATATATATATATATATATATATATATATATATATATATATATATATATATATATATATATATATATATATATATATATATATATAGATTTAAAAGAATAGATATTAATTAATACAATCATAAATTGATGATCTTTCTTTTTATAATATTTTAGTAGCTAAATTTTTATATGTTTTAACGTATTCATTTTTTATATTCATATAGCTTATTTTATGATTAGAATCTTGGATATTTAAATCTAATAATTATATGAATGATCATGATTATTGATTTAATTATTAAATATTAAAGAAACTATTTTTAGTGAATTTGGGCTTAATCTTTTTGATTTATAATTTTCTAGTTGATTTGATTTAAATGATATATATTTTGAATTATCTAGTTAAGACTATTCATTGTTAAATCCATTCTATAACACATACAAGCATTTGCGTTTTTATGCTAATTATTTTACAATTGATTTGTGAACTATCTGATTTGCTAAGAGCTTATTAGAATATTGGTCTGAAAACCGTTCATACTTAGGAGGATAGCATAAGAATAAGTTTGTACTTAAACATATGATTTTCATAGTGAAAAGTTAAGTGATCCAATGAAAATTAAGTGATCCGATGGACCAATAGTTTTCCTTTTAAGTCATGATTATGACTTAGATTGTTTACACCTAAAAATATCGTGTGTTATTTTATTTTCGTACTTATTTTTACACATAATTACATATTAGGCTGCTTTATTTATGTTATTAAATTATAAATTAATAAAAATTAAAAATAACCCCCTATGTTAATTAATTACATAATTTATAAACTTTCAATTTCTAAAACTTAATCTATGTTTAATTCCATAATAGCTTATTATTTAAACTATTGACATATTGGATCACAATCTCCTACACTAATTCGACGAATGCTATATTAATACACAAACCATTAAGCACATGGAACATGTTTAACTTCATTATATCTAATAACCTTACGTGACACATAATAACTTTAGAAATGAAAATATATATATATATATATATATATATATTCATTTTTAAAAAACATTTGACCATTAATCACACCATAATTGATGTGAATACAAAGATAGATGCAAATTTGGTTCACCTTGGCATTCCTCCTCCTCCATTACTTGGCTTGGGAGATGTTTAAACACAATTCTTTAATCAGAACGATTGCAGATTCGAGAGTGAAAACTATGAGCCTGAAGCAAAATTTCCTACCTATAAATTGATTCATATTAGTAGTAAGCATTTCCTTACAAAGCCTAGTAGTACTTTTTAACAATCTTCCCTACTTGGTTAACATTGCTTAGTCTACTCTGCAACATCGTTGACATACTCCACTTCCTAAGGCTTTTGGGGAACCCTCCATACTCCTGTGATTCTTTTCTTCTCTTTCATTGGAGGGGCTCGGCAACCACATGCAGTTATGCACAATCATAACATGTACAGAATAAACTTAACAGAAAGCATTACAAATTTCTTTAGTTGCCTCTTTCATGCGTGGACACCTCTTTACAACTACCATGAGTCAGTCAGCTTTTCTGCTTCTAACAATAGAACATTACTCTTTTTACATTTTCCTTCAAGGCTGGCAAGGGCCGAACCCCATACTCCCCTGCATTACACATTGTAGCGTTGGCAGCCCGATCAGCTGTTCCATTTTCTTGCATTTCTGGTTCCGTATAGAATCGAGCACGGAATGCAGCCAAATGGGCATAATATGCTGGAGGAACTGCAAGGCATGCAATAATTTTAGCCATTTCAGTCAGAGCTTGAGGGGTTTGAATTGAAAAACATCCAGTGACGACTATAAATTTTATGGCTGGTAAGCCAAATTCCTGAAAAAGAGGTCAGCTTTATGATTTATAATTATATTTGAGGTTCCCTCCATCGTCTGAAAAACAATAAGAAAAACATGAACTGTTTAATGGCAAGTATTACATCACATCATTCTTCAATGTTCTTCAGTGAAACTCCAAATATCATTTTAATAAAACATTTATAGAACTTGAAAGCTTAGTAATAAATACACCGCCATGGCCATGTCACTTCAAGAATATCAACACGTGTTATATTATAAGGTGAAAATAATAACTTACCTACAGACACAGAGCGTGTGCACCGTGCATACGTGTAACATAAATTGTTTGTCAATGACTGGATTCCATCAGCAGTAAAGTTATTCTCATCCCAGAGAACATGGTAGTGTGCAGGGCGACTTGTCCCCTGCCATTGAAGGACATAATGTGTCACTATTTTGATTACTAGGATTTCTTAGGAAATAGCACAAACCAAAGATACTATTTATGCTATAAAATAAAACTAAAGTTACATTTCCTAATTCTATAGACAAAGTATATATAAATAAAGGCGTGTCGTATAACTAAGGCTGTGAAGTAGTTCAGTCGAACAAGCAACTTAACCAAATGAATTTTCACAAGTTTCCATCTTTGTAACTCATACCATGATAATTGTCTTTATATCTTCATGTATATGTAACAAGCGGTATATACATCTTTATGTGATTTATAACAATTGGACAAAAATGTAAACCTGAATTCCAGCATGGCTGCAGAGATAAAAATCAAACTCTGTTGGATGACAGATTTTCGAGTCTACAACGGTTCCTGTAAGAAAACCAATATGTCAATGTACTCATAAGGAATGCAAGAGAACAGCCACAATTCTCCATTGAATATCCCCAGAGAACAGAATAAGTAATGTTTCTAAAGTACTTGACTTTACCAGGCAATATGTTGCCACTCTTGTCTGTGCTGCTCCTATCTCTGTGATTGTTAGCAAATAATCGAGTATGGTGACGTTTTTGAACCACAATGAAGGTGACTGGTGGTTGATAGTTGGGTTCCAGAGAAGCACAAGCCTGTAAACAAAGCATTCATTAAATCTATATGTTCATCGAATAATGTCACGAAATAGTGACCAATATTTCACATTGTGATTCTCACCTTCCGGATTGCATCAAGCTCATAGAGTAAAATTTGATAAAACTGCCCTTCACTTACACCATCCCTGCTCAAAATTATTTTACCTTTAGAATCAATTTTTTTGCTAAAAAAAATGAATGGATATATGTATATGTATCTCATTCTACTAAACATGAAACCAAAGTACTCTCATTATGATGCAATCATGGAGTTAATCGACAAAGATTGAGTTTTGTAGGGACAATAAGTAGTAGTACTCTGATTCTACCCTAAAAAGTAGATCAATGGGTGTGAGTTCCACATGTTTTTAGCCCTAGGGCTAACAGAAGCTCTCATACCATATTATATTTATTGGGTCCATAAGTCAAATGGTCTAGCCCAATTTCTGAATCCCTAAAGGTTAACCTGGATGGTGAGGCCAAGGTTATTATAAACTCTACTATAGCCATTCACAATCAATATGAGGCTGTTTTACTTATGCTCCATCAGAAGTTATTTGAAGACTACAAACTTCACCAGATGTAATGACAACATATTTTGGTATTTACCTGTAAAATATAATCCTTAGTGGTTTCTGCCCAGTTGCCTTTCTAAAGGAAACCAAAAGATCCCTGGAAAAAAGGAGATTTAGAGCATAATGAGTAGTTTTCACATCCTTCAAGGGAGGAAAATGAACACTTTTAGCATTGGGAAATATCATGAAGAATCAGAAATTGCATGACCAAAGGTGAAGTGAATAAAAGTTGGCAAAAACGGTAAAATGTTTTTTTTTTAATTATACCTAATCATTCCACCACTAACTGCTCCACGAACAGGGTCATGCCATGTTTTGTACAGATCTTGTATGAGTTCCTCTCTATGAGCTTGAGCACAAACTAGTCCTGCATACTTGGTCACCTCTGGCCAGTCCTGAGAAGCTACTACCTACGATAAGTTAACATGGATTAGCAAATAGCAATAAAGGTTTTGTTGATCAATTCAACAAAAGTTTGAAAAATGATAATTCAAAATTCGAAATAGTACAGCAGCAATTGAGGGGCTAGAATCTTCTCCATTCTCAGGGTGAGTCACATCAGCTCCAAATATAATGGTTGGTATATCACTGACTAGTGGTATTCTGTAGCTAATAGCATCCTGAAGAACTGTGTTTCTACCCCCCATCTGCACCAAAGATGAGACAGTAAAACATCTGATTAATATGAGGCTAAAAATTGGGGGAAAAGAAACAAATGTCGATGTTATTAGCAAAACCATACATTATTACTTTGAAATTAACGAATGATAAGAAACGTCAATTCAATTGTAAACTAGTCTTGATAAAACAACATAGAAGATTTCTTCACTCGAGAGCCAAAATCATGCATATAAAGTGTAAATAAAAATACAAATTCCACCGTAAATGCAATATATGACAGTAAACACGGAATTGGGTCTAAGCAAAAAACCAAGGCAAAAAGTGGATATTGATACAAGGTGTCTCTGATCAAAACCTTGACATTTATCTTCAAGGCCACATTAGCCAAATACTGTTTGTTTATCTTAAAGACGTGCTTTGTGAGACAACACTGAGTTATTATACCAAGGTCTGTTTCACAAATTCGTTTGAGATCACCTGAAAGTGCAGAATTATGTTAGGAAATATCTTCAATGAAACCATGAATTAATTAAGCAAGCACCATATCACTAGAACACAAAACATACCATAGAGAGAACCATTATTGTCTGGCAAAATAGCTAACAGAAGCTCTAATTCTTTGCCTTTTGTTTTGTTCATGGATGCATGGTATACATGTTTCAAGGCTTTCTCTACTTGCTCAGGCCTGGCATTGTATATTGGAATAAGAGGTTCTGGATAAAATTCCTGACAGAATGGAAGCAAAATATAACCAAAACCCCTTTGATCTCAAGACAGGTAGAAATGAAGTAGATCCTGAACATTATAATATGAAATAAAATTACCATGCCAGATACTTGACACATTTGAGCAAGTTCAAAGCCAAATCCGCGAGCAACGCTCTCTTGCACACTCCGTGAGAAGTTAATACATGCCCACCGACTTACAGTCATGCCATTGATCATTTTCTGCATTTACATGAAAATAAAGGAATCAGTACAATCAAATGAAGAAACCATGCAGGGTATGAAGTATACAGAAGTGAGACATTTTCTTGGCACAAGCAAGGTGGGCCCTAGAAGCTGAGAGAAAGGAGAAATTAAGGCGAACAACCCAACAACAAAAACAATGAACTTGTAGTCATAACAGTAAGATGGAAATTTCAGATATTTGCTAAAAGAACTGGAATATCCAATAGAAAAAAGGTGTGTACCTTGTTCATCATATTCCATTGACCAACTTGAGGCAAGCAATTCTTTTCTTTTCCAGATTCATGATATTTCAGCTGCAGGTAAGGTTAACAGGAAATGGTCAACTAAAATAGTAATAACCAGCATCTTCAATATCAAACATAAAAGTGTAAGAGAGGCTACTTTACCCAAGGGGCAGGAAGAATTCGAGCCTCAACTGAAGTTAGTTTCTCATTGATTTTGATTCCAAACTCTTTTGCATAAGGGTCTTGGTCATATGCATTATGTTTAAAAGTCTGTTCACAAAGCGGGAAAAAAAAATTCAGATAAAATCCAGTGTGCAGTAGCTTATACAATAATACAATAAGTAGTATTATAGATAAACACTATAGTAGTACACTATTGCAGGATTACTCATTTTTTGGCTCTTCTGTGTTCTTTACTAAATAAACAATCCATAAGCATAGTTGCAAGCTTGCTTGCTACCTTCATATTAATATCATGCCATGACTTATTCTTGCATCAATAATCCATCATATTTGTATCAAATTTACACCTACATCAAGCGCATGTCCAAATACCCTAAACATGAGTACAAAATAAAGGAAAAAGCTTATCATAATTCACTCCATTAAAAGGGGTCAGCCACTTCTAATAGATAATGTCTTTGTCCACAATTAGTGTACTCGAAGGAGTGATGTTTCAAATTATGAGTCACCCAAGTTTGAATCACTTTCGTACTCTCATGAATTGAAAAGAATGTAATATAGGCAAGTTGCTAAGAGGACAAATAAACAATTAGCTTTTCAGTACTATATATTAAAACATTTGGTACAGGAAATAAACTTGAGATACAAAAAATAGTAGACTTAACAAATACCTGGAGAATGTCATTTTCACGGTCGCTAGGCCTTTGGCAGGTTACTTTTAAAAGAGCTGTAATTTGCTTCTCATTTAACCTTTTCGTATATCGTTGCCCTTCAACGATTTTGCAGACCTGAAATTTCATTGCATGTAAATTGTGCCAAGATTTATGATAAACAAACACCACTATAACCAACTGTTAGGAAGGGGTATTTTTATTCTAGAACAATTCCTACCTCCAAGGGTAAATAACTTGCCTTCCTCTGATTTCCCACTTGAAGGCAAGGAAGATGTGCATGTTGGATGGTGAAACCGTACATGTCCTGAAAGTATTCAACAACTGACTTCATGTTTGAGTTCTCATCAACAGGAAACCTGATTGAAAATCCTATCAGTTATTTGAAGATAAGCCCGCTAGCCAGTGGAACATAATAAATAATTATAGACAATAACTCGGTAATAAACTAACAACTGTACTGCTTAACATCATTCTTTGACAAGGAACTTTGAGAAAGATGGAGAAAAAATTGTAAGGAGCTTAAAGCAAAGCAAGAGATATCAAAAATACTTACACTAGTTCTCTAGTAGGCTGTGACGTTAATCCTGAAACACGATATTTTCTTCGCACATTAGCTCTGTGAGTAATCTCAACTTTAACTCCTCTAAGAGCCTTCTTAATCTGGTAGAAGTTTCAAAACGACATTGCAAATAAAAAATTAACATTTCTTTTAAATGAAATGAACGAAATAGGATTTGAAGCTTCTACCTTTACATGGTCAGAATCAGACAGGGGCCTTGACAAAACATCTTTGCCAAGGAGCTGAGCAACAAACTCTATGACAGGGAGAGGCTCAATAAAAGCGGCTGAAGCAATATCTAAAGAAATTTGAAAATACGATGAAAGTTTAGAAACTGTTTTAGGAAAACTATAAATAGAAAAACAGGATATTTTATTTGTATAATTTGTATACCAATATTCAAGGAGAGGCCCATCTGGGTAGGTCTTATGCTTTGGTAAAAGCCACACCATGACTGCAAGCCTTCACCAAGTCGTTGGGGTGCTCTAATATCCGGTGAAAAGAAGGATCTTCCAACAGGGAAGTATCTTCACCAAATGAGGAAATGTGAGATAAATGCAAAAAATATATTGATCCATCCTTATTATCACCAAATAGTGCAATTATCAAAAGCTAGATACTGAACCTTTTTGTAGCAAGCTCTCTTAGTACAATGTCAAGGATTTGAATGGTTTCATGAGGAGCATCATCACGTTTACCAGCAAGAAACTGGCCCAAATGATGCAGGTTTGCCCTAGCAACAAACCTAATCACCACTTTGTATTCTTTTTCTCTTCTGAAATATGCACAATTTTTTAGTTACTTCCATTGTGATAAATAATTACATATTAAACCAATGTAAAAAGTTTCTCACAAACATTGACATTTTAACTTGGTCATTTTTTGTCTAAGTAAACAGACTAATTTTTATATCATACAGGAAAGAAAAGCTTAATGGCCCAGATAACACATAAAGGGGTATTGAAATGTACGGATGGAAGAAAAATATAAATGTAAGAGTTCCATACTTGGGGACATTAGATCCATCATCCTCATCTATAAGCTTAATTTTAAACTCTTTCCAAGTAAAGGGCAATTCACCAGCCGTGTATAGACTTTTCCTACCATCATAAGCAGGCAATCTCATTCCTAAATCAGATTCTTTATACAACCTCACAAGTTCTGCAATAATAACTCTGTTTACAGCTCTTGATACCACCTCAGGAGTGATAGTAACCTACAAAATTAAAGTCATACAGACAGAGCTGATCATGAAAAGGAAAACACAAACAATAAGAACAAAATTGAAGGCCAAATTTAAATCTCATAAATGCCAATTGATGAAAAGGACAGGGTGACAACAGAAACAAATTCAATTATCACCTGAGATGCAGCAGCAAAAAAATTATTTTTTAACTCAACATATATTTAAAAATGTCCGTTTACAAATAGATAAAAATAAAAAATAAAAAAATAAATGAAAGTATAAACTCACATCATACTGGTTCAAGTCCTTGTCAGGTAACACTGTAAAGAAATGGTTGGACTTTACAATACACTTTGTCCCAAGTTGCCCATACCCAGGTCTAGGGGTAAAACTCAAGGATTTACTTGAAGTGGGAAAACTCATTTCAATTTTACACATATTACCACCATTTTCAAAGCAGCCATTTAGAGTAGCAGGCACAATAGCCTTAACCAGGTTCTCCAAAACTGGCTTATCAGCCACAGTGCAGGGCCTAGAACTTGGCCGCATAAAAACATCACCTCGATCAGATTTTCGGCCACCTCTGCCCCTTCTTCTTACTCTATTCTTTGTTTGAGGTAAACAATGGTTTTGTGTCTTACCACTCTGGGTTTCATGAAATGGTGGACCTTTACCATTCTGATAAGTCTTGGGTTCTTTCTGAGCTGAGTTCGTAGAGTTCTGCATATGGGTTTTGATCAGAATGTGCGGCTCTAAGCTTTCTTTCATCTGTCTGATAGGCATGTCCGTTGTTGATTGAAACTAAAAGAATAAACTTTCACTAAATGGCACAAAATAGTCTTTTGCCGATATCTTGCAAATCGTTGTAACTATTTCCACACTAAGAATACAAATACAAACAGGAAATATACACAGTTAGCTAAGAACGAAGAAAGGTAAAGATAACAACTAAAAATTACAGAAGAGTAAAGCAAGAATGGATTGTAAACCAAAAGCAAGTGGAGAAAATGCATGACTAAAGTCTAAATATACAAGCTTCAATGAATACTAGAGCATTACCATTTGTTAGCAAGACTTAAAATCGACTACTTTTTCCATGACTAAGTTTAACACTTGAAAGAACCCAGAAATATATAGGAACAATAAAATCTGTAAACCAAACTAAAAGAGTTCGTGAAATTCACAGACTGGAAATTTTGCACAGATATTGAAGAAAGAGAAGAATAAATTCATATAAACAATTAATATTTTTCTTAGACATACTCCTTAGTTTCCCCTCAATATCTCAAGGACTCATCCATAAGAAACGAACACGAAACACAAATACAAAGCTCCCACCTAAACATCAGCTTTACAACTATAAAATTATCAATACCTTCAAATAAATAGAAGGCTATTGCCCAACAAACCGAACCCTTCTTCGGAGATTTAATTCCTTTAGCAATCCAATGACCATAACAGTAAAATTGGTTGTACTTTTTAAAACATATAGGTGTTTTTTTTTTGGGTCAAAAAACAAATAGTATTTGAAGGATATAAACAAAATAAAAACCCAAAAAAAATAACCGTCTTTAAACCTGTCCCTCCTAAAATTGAAACTTGGTTACAAAATAAGACAGAATGTGAACACGAGCCCAAGCAGATAAAAACAGAGCAGCGGTACAAAGTAAAAATGATATTCTAAGATTTTTGAATCTATGTGACTGTCAAAGGTAAATAATAAAACACCAAGAAAAGAACAAAAGTCAAGAACGTATATCCAAGACGAAGGAATAAAAATTGAAAAAGAGCAAGTAAGATTACTATCTGAGGAGGGTACCAACAAAATTAATGCTCCATACAAAATAAAAGGTGTATTAAATGTCAACAAATCCCAAAAAGTCCAAGTGAAGAGTGAATACCCTTCAACTAACCAACACTCTCAATTACCATATATGTGAAATAATAGCAAACAACGAAAGGAAACACAAACAGTCACTCAACAAAGGAAATGCCTCTTAAAATCAAAGAAACAATACAGAGAAGTAGCAAAGTTGTAGCTGCCAAAGAACGTGAACCTGATTAATTAAATGGGCAATCAAAAGCTTGAGTCTTTCAAATGGGGTACGGATTTGAGAAACAGAGAAAAGAGAGAGAGTGAGAAAGAGGAACAGAGGGAAGAGAGGAATTAGAGAAGATGATGAATAATAATGAATCTTTTATACACGCATGCAAAAACGCTTTTGGTGTTTTCCTTTATCACGTGTAAAAGGCTTATGAGCCATGCCCTCTTTGTTTTTAAAAATGGCTTCTTTCTCTCTCTTACTTTGTTTCACACTTTCACTGTCTTCCATCAATTCTGATAAAAAAACCCATCTCTCTCTCTCTCTCTCTCTCTCTCTCTCTCTCTCTCTCTCTCATCCGTTTCGTGTCTGAACTTAGTGGCAGCCTCGGGGATGTAGCATGTCTCACATTTATTGTAAAAAAAGAAAATCCCACGGAGAAAAAGTGTGGTAATAGTCCAAAAGAGCTCGTGAGTATTTTACAAAAGCAATCATATACAGAAGAAGAATAATTCGAACTTGCAGTTCCTATATCCTGCAGTTTTCTCCACTTGTGCTCTTCCTCCATCCTAATAAGTAACCATATTCCTCTCTCGAACTCTAGTCCCAAAGTAGTGTCTCAAATGCCAAACCTTTAAATTTTATGTACCCAGCACGCACATCCACTCGCTCGGCTAGGCCTTTAACTTGTATCGGCCCATTCTTAAGCGAGGAGGTTTTTTTAATAAGAAAATGGTGTACTAGTAGTCCTCATTTCATGAAAAATAACAGGTTTTATATTTTTTTGTTAAACACTTTGTGTCGGAATGATACACAAATTTAGTTAGATAAAATATAGGATTAATAAATAAATTATAAGATTAATACAATTATTTTTCAAGAAAACATAAATATATAATGCTTAATAAAAAGATCGAGTAATTAATAATGAGCATGTTTCCTATGTAATAAATAGGCCCTCCTTTTAATCTCCTCGTTATTAAAATAAGAATTACAATTCTTAAATTATTAAAAATTAATATTTTTAGTCATTTTTAAAATGATAATTTTTCATAATAATAAAAATAATTATTTAATTTAAGAATATTATAACTAAACTACTTATTCAAAAAAAAATCTTTTGATATAAGAGTGTACAAAACATCCCATCATAGATCTATTTAATAAATATGAATCAATCCCTTAACTTTTGAATGGTTTGAAACTGATTATTGGATTGAAATCGTATGAAAAAAATTCAATACGTTATGATTAGATTAGTTGGTGCATTGCATTATCTATTATCTATTATAATATCATCTGAATATATCAAAATTAAATAATATTTATATTTTATCACATGTCACTCATTTAATATTTTTATTAATTTTATCCCTTCACATTTCTAACTTAATTGTATATTAAAATTTTCTTTAATATTGAGTTTAAGATTGTAATATTATTAAGTTGTAATATTTACATGTTATTATGATATTTGTCACTTTTTATGTATATCAAATACTTTTATATATTGATAATTGATAAAAAAAACTAGAGTAAATAGTCAAAACATCATAAAAGGAAATAAAAGACATTCTTTGGATCTCATCGGATTAGATAGGATGAAAATTCTACAATCTAATCAAATAGTTGGAATTGATTTAATGAATTCAAATTCAACAATTTTGATCCGATAAATATCCATAATTGCATGCATCATCATTGATGTAGAAATATTTTGATTTGTGAAAGCATGTGGGTCATATGCATAAATTAATAAGTGCAACATCGATTATAGTCATATATTTAATCACTATATGATATGTAAGTGACTGTAAAGTTACTATTCTAATTAGTAGTGCTATACGTGCTAGTAAATAAGACAATTAATCTTAAACCACGAAGTCTGATCTAATATGAGACATTAAATCAATTCGAAGTTATGGTGGAGACAAATTCAAATTGAGAATTGTATAGTTTTATATATTTTTATATTTTATAAATAGACTTCAATTTGTATATGGTCCTACTTATTTACATTATTTCACTTTTAATTCTTCTAAAATATGTTGTTTTCATTATGAAAAAATGACAACATATATTTTTTTTATGAAAAAACATGTTTTTTTTATGGAATATATATTATTTTTTATGTTGCAAAACAACATGTGTTCTTTTTCTAAGGGTTAAAAATGAAACTCAATGTATGAAGGAGTTATGTTATTCATTTAAACCATTTAATATTATTGATAAGTGTTTGAAAAGCACATGCAACTAGTGATGTTTTGGATTTAATTGAAGAATTGAGTTAAAATATTGCATTTTTATTTTATTATGTTATAAAATGTGTTTTTGGAATCACAAAGTATGTTTTGGTATATTTCAAGTATTTTAGTCATTAAAAAATACAAATGACAAGAATCAGGAGAATATGCACCTTGGGGGCATAATTGTTATATATTAGAGGATTTGATTGCAATATATTATACATGGAAGGGTTGAATTGCAACAATGAAGAATTGAAAACACACCATGGCACAAAAATAGTGTACCGCAACACACTCCTCTCGAGTTAGCGAGCATTATAGAAAAAAAAGTGTATCGCGACATGGTTATAAGCACATTGCGACATAGTCCACTCGTGTTTAATTAGGGGTACAATGTTGATTATGTGTCACAATATGAAACAAAGCACGTCGTAACCTACTTGTCGTAAATGAACAATATTGTCAAGTTTTTCCAATATTTTTATACCACTTATTCCCCTCTAAACCTAATATTATAAATAGGTTAATTAGGGTTTAAGATCTAATTAATAATTCAAACTAGAGGCAAGAAATAAAAATAAGTTTCAAGAAACCGTTAAAAAGTTAAAGATCAGATTCAAGAACATAAATCCTAAGATTTCTTCTTCTTTCTTTTATTGTTTTCATAAATACTACTCTAACTTTATTGTTTTTCATGGATCACCCTAGATATGATTGCAATAATTAAAAAAATCTCCTATATTTTAGTTCTCTATTATTCTTGATTATATGTTAATTCTCTTGTTCAAGATTCATATGAATTTTCTTGATTATTTAAGTGTACAATTGAATAATTAGGTTTATTCACTATTAATCAATTTAGTTGATTGAAAAAATAATCGCTTGATCAAGTTAAATAATTAGTGATAAATTACTTATAATAAAAATTAATAATCAAGATAATTAAACTTAGCTGGTGTGTTTAACTTTTTTCTAACATGCTCCTTGAAATTGAATGTTTTTCATAAATTAAATTTAGAGAGTTTATTTTGGGTTATCTATTAGAAATAGTTTAAACTAAAAGTTTATTTAATTCAAACAAATAAGTAAAAAGAGGTTAAAACTTTCAAGCTTGTATATTTTATAGTTAAATAATAGGATATTAGTATATGCTTTTGTTGATTTGTAATACATGGAGGTGGTGGCGAATGATACTGAAATTATTATTTTATTTATATTTTTATCATAATATTTAGGTCTTGCTTTTACCTTATTAATCTTCAGTTGATAGATTCAAGTTTTCATTTACAAAACCAAAACCCCCGTTATCGTAAATAGGAATTAGTTTTCAAAATTATTTGTAAAAAAGACCTTTACTTTCTCCATACTAATTTATGACATCTTACGTAATTTAAATTATGTTTTAAATTGATTGTTCATCTAAATACTAAGTAGCTCTTAATCCAATACTTCTATGAGGGATTGCTACCCATAGATAGAAGCATGATAGATGCTGAAAGTAGTGGAGTATGGCTAATAAAACTCCTAAAAATGCAAGGAATTTGATTATCACTATGGTTGTAAATGCTCAATGGTTTAGCACCTGATCCATTCCACCACAAAAGGTTAATGAAGTCAGAATTCCTAATAATATTGAACAATAAATGAGCACCCTTACTTAAATTGTGCAACAATCAATGGTAGGATAGGTAAAACCTTGTATAACTTGCACCAACATTGGATGCCCAACTGATATATGCCTCATTCTTCAAGATTCTAATACAAAACAAGCAAATGCTTCAGAAAAGTAACAAGGGAAATAAAGGCCAAGATACAATCCATTCTCTAGCGCTTACAATAAATGTTGGAGGGATCATCCCGATTTTAGCTATTCAAGAGACAATCAAGTAACTACCTATGCTAATCTACTAGGTTTTCCTTATCCAAGGGCTTCATAACCTTATCAAGTGAGACCACAAATCCTCCCCCATCTCAAGGCAAATCTTATGAGGATTTAATAAGTTCAGTAGCATACAACACTATATAGTTCCAATAAGATGCTATCAAGTTTCATTAAGACACGGTCAAGTTTCAATAAGACATAGTCAGGTTATAACAAGACACAAATTCTGCTATGGAGCTTGTCAGAAAGGTTATCCACTTCAATATCTTTGAAGCAATAAGATACCCTAGTGATTATCATTCTTGCTTTTCTATTGATGTACTTGACTCTTTAGTGTAGCAAATTTTTGACTTTAAAAGTAAAGACCTATTAGAGGCTTCCATAAGAGCAGTATGATAACTGAGTACTTAAGTGATGAAAATGGAGATATTGACAGAGTAGAGGAATTGAAGGAGATTGTCTCTTCTCTTGGCTATTTCCTAGACATAAACCCAAGGTACAATCTTTCTATATTTCTATTCCTATTTCTAATGAGAAACTTTTTCCTTTCATTATGTAAGCATCCACATTGGTGCTTAAACCTCTTCTAGAACATCTCAAATAAGTTTACTAAGGAGATGAATATACATTTCCCAAGATTATAGCATCTAAGCATTTAACTATACAAGAAGAGAATTGAATACATCTTTTGAGAGAATACAAATTAGTGATTAGGTGGACAATTACCTTGCACCTCTATATGCATGTACCAAATATTACTTGAAGATGAGACCAACCCTATGAGAGAGCCACAAAGGAGATAGAATTTGTAAATGATGGAAGTGGTTAAGAAAGAAGTTATCAAACTATTGAAAATTGGTGTAATCTATCCAATTTCATATAGCAAGAGGGTTAGTTTGGTCCAAGTGGTTCCAAAGAAGCTAGGAGTTACATTGGTGAAGAATGAGGACAATGCATTAATTCCTACCTGACTTCAAACTAGCTAGAGAATTTGCATTGAATTTTGAAAGTTTAACTCTATAACTTGCAAAGATTATTTTCCTTTGCTTTTTGTTGATAAAAACTTGAGCGTTTAGGGGGAAATACTAACAATTATTTTCTTGATGATTTTTTAGGTTATAATTAGATTGTCATTGCTCTAGAAAACTAGGAAAAGACAAAATTCACTTGCCTTTTTAGAACCTTTACTTATCAATGCATTCCATTTGTCCTTTGTGCTCCCTCCACCTTCCAAAGGTGTATGATTATATCTTCCTCATTTCATAGAGAGTAATATAGAAATATTTATGGATTATTTTACTATATATAAGAATACATTTGATAATTTTCTTAGTAACCTTACATTGATTTTGAAGGGATACGTAGAAACTAACCTTGTACTTAATTGAAAAAAATGCAATTTCATGGTAGATCAAGGTAATATTTTAGGGCATGTGATATCATCTAAATGAATATAGGTTGATAAATCTAAGAAAGATCTTATTTGTTCCTTATCACCTCTCACTTGTGTGAGGGAGCTTCATTCTTTTCTTGCTCAAAAAATATATTCTATCAAATATTTATAAAGGATTTCTCAAAGATAGCAAGGCCTTTATGCCAATTATTCCAAAATAAAGTGGCATTTGTTTTCAATGAAAAATTCCTCAAAGCATTTAAAAGGTTGAAATAACTTTTAATCACAGTATTGATCATTAAGCCACCTGATTAGAGCTTGCCACTTGAGTTGATATGTGATGAAAATGACTATGTCGTTCGAGTTGTTTTGGCATAAAAGGTTGGCAAGCTGCTAAATGCCATATCTTATGCATCATAGACCCTAAACAATGCCCACCTCAATTGCTCCACAATAGAGGATGAACTTTTAATTGTTATTTTTGCTTTATAAAAATTTCAATTATATTTAATTAGAATCAAAATAATTGTTTAATCTATCATGTAGCTCTTAGGTACTTGCTTATAAAAAAGGATGCTAAACCAAGACTAATAAGGTAGATTCTTCTTTTAAAAGAATTTGACTATGAAATCAAAATAAAAAAAGAAGTGAACAAGTAGTAGCAAATCACCTTAGTAGATTAATTTAAGAAGAGGAATAACTTCCAATAAGAGAGGACTTTCCATATGAGCAAATACTTGAGACTACATCATTTACTCCTTGGTATGCATATATAGTGAACTACTTGGTCACTAAAAATATCCCATAAGACCTATCACAAGCTAGAAAATTTAAAATCATGAAGGTTTTAAAACAACATGTGTGGGATGACCCTTACCTTTGGAAACATTGTCCAAATCAATTCATAAGAAGGTGCATACCTAACATTGAGTTTAATTCTATTCTAACGTTTTGTCATTCTTATACACGTGGGGGACATTTTGAGGTAAAACAAATTACTCTCAAAGTCTTAGAGAGTGGATATTATTGGCCAACGCTATTCAAGGATGCCTTCATCTTTTGCAAAACTTATGATAATTATCAATGAATAGGTAATTTGGGCCCTAATCAAATGCCACAAATCCTAATTTTTGTTGTTGGAATCTTGATGTTTAGGGTATTGAATTCATGGGACCTTTTTCATCATCTTACAATTAGTAATATATTTGACTTACTTTGGATCATGTGTCTAAATGGGTGGAATTTAAAGCCACTAGAACTAACAACTCTAAAGTTATTGTGGATTTTATGAATTCTAACATTTTGGCTAGGTTTGAAACACCAAAAGCTATCATCAACGATGGTAGACAACATTTTTATAATAAGATTTTTGGGGCTTTACTTAAAAATTAAAACGAAAAATATAGAGTCACTACACCTTACCATCCACTGACAAGTAGACAAGGTGAATTGTCCAATAGAAAGGGTCAAGTGCATCTTTGAAAATATAATCATACATACACAACATAAAGGATTGAAGCTTGAAACTAAATGATGCATTATCAACATATAGAACTGTATATAAAATATCAATTGCGATGTATGTTCCTATTCTGGTTGGTGTATGATAAATCTTGTCAACTACCATTTATGTTAGAACATCGAGAATGTTGGGCAATGAAACAATGGAAAATGGATTTAGACAAAGTAGGAGGACATTAGAAATTACAAATGAATGAGCTAGAGGATATTAGAAATGATGCCTACAAAGTCTAAAAAGTTTATAAAGACAAAACAAAGGCATTTCATAATAGCACGATATCAAGAAAAGAATTCTCCATATGCAACAAAGTCCTCTTATTCCATTAATGCCTTAAATTGTTTCCAAGTAATTTACGTTCTCATTAGGTTAGTCCATTTTTTATCACTAATGTTTTCTCTCATGGTGTAGTTGAAATACGAAGTCCAAGTACCAACAAAAAATCCAAAGTGAATGAATATAGATCAAAGTCGTACTATGAACTTTTTACACCAATTAGTATAAAGGGGGTGACTCTACATGACCTAGCAGACTTGGACGATTGAGAAGCAACTAGATGTACCATCAAGTTTGGATATTAAACTAAACGCTAAATGAGAGGTAACATATTGAGATTTTTTTATTTCATTCTAGTTAGCTTTTGAGCATTTTTATTTGTTAGTGATTTTTTTATTTGAAAAATGTTTGTTTATCTTGAAACCCCTAATTTCATAACTATTTGGTGATGTGTGATATATATGAGGTATAATGTACCTCTATATGCAATATTTTATTCAAATGATGGACTGCAATGAGAGTATAAATTGCCATGATTAATCACACTACACTACTACAAGGAAGGTAACTTTTCCTTTCTTTTCTCATTTTCCTTGGATTTACATTTGAACATGACTAGTGATTGGAATGAAGTCGTAAAAAGGTAGTTGTACCAGAAGGTGTAGTTTTATCACCTCTTTTCAAGGATAGCTAATGCTTCTTGGGTATTTTGGTTTGACACTACTTCACACCCTAAAAGAAAAAAAAACAAAAAGGTGGATTCATATGAAAGTCTACTTTTGTTTTTCAATGATGAAGTAAAACCTTACCCATAAGCTTACTATCTTATGTTAGAACAAGTTAATGGGATCCTATTTTTCACATCCCCACATCACCACATGGGAGGGACATGTAGATGTAGAAAGGGATGGGGCTTCTCTTACTTTTGACAAAGTAAGCCTCCAGTGGTTGGTCCCTATAAAGAGCTATTAGCTCAATAATATAGCATACACTTGATAATTATGTTGTTGTGCCTAGGTTGTGAGGGCTCTTAGCCATATGGATAGTTTAATGTGCTCATCAATGCCTGGCCTTTGGATGTGGATCATCCAAGGAACACTAGCATAACATACTTCTCCTATTCGAATCGAGGTTTTAAAATTGAACTTTCCTTAAAGGGATAGATGAGGCGGTTTAGATGAGGTCCAATGTAGATCCAACTTTCTATTCACTTAAGGGAGTCAGGCGATTTTAGAGTGACCACCACGGTACCTCTCTTCTCAAGAATCCATACATCCCTTATCAATATATGGATAGTTATCTCTTGAGCATGGGTTTAGGTTCAACCTCAATGGGAAAATAAAACTCAACACCTAATAACATATCTACACCATTTTGGAAGTTCTAGAAAGGAAGATGTATTGTGGGTTGACATATAGTGTAAATTTTCAGATATATTGGGTCATATGGTATTTACCCATTCTCCTCCTTGATCAAGATATTCTCTCTTTTACCAAAAACAATTGATTGAACCATTAAAAATTTTGAGCGTGAAATAAAGTGAAATTAAATTTATTTTTATAGGGGTATACAAATTACTATTATTAATATGAATAATTTATGGTTGACTTGGTTAGATTAATAAAGTGAAGTATTCAGACTTCGTTTTGAACAAAAAGAAATTGACAATATGTTTACTACTTAATTCATATTTAATATTTCATTTTTAAATACAAATGATTTCAAGTTATTAATGACAATTAATTTCATTAATCGAGTAATATCTAATATGATGAATGCGTTAAATATTGAACATTTGGTGGGAGAAATGAAATAAATTGAAAAAAGAAGAAAAAAGGTGGATTCATATAAAAAAGATGTAATGGGGCATTTTTCCTATATATGAAAATCCAAATTGGCAAATCTTTACTTGGATTAGAGCATGGACCTAAAAAAATGAAAGAAGACCCTTCAAGAACAAGAAAATTACATCGTAATTAGGGTTAATCTTAATGAAATAATACATCAATGGGAAGTTAATTTGATAAGCTTATTAAATTTTTTTGAAGGTTTTTATTTTTATAGAAACAGAATGGGAAAAAACTCCTATTTCTTAAGAGGAATAGAGGTGACCAACATAGGAGCTCTTCTGAGTGTTCCAATCAGAGGAGTGATGTTGGGAAAAAATTTCAATGTGCTTGGAGAACCCATTGATAATTTATGTTCTTTATATACTCACACAACATGCTCATTCATAGATATGCAATTACCTTTATACAGTTAGATACAAAATTATTGATTTTTGAAACAAGAATTAAAGTAGTAGACCTTTTAGCCCCTTATCATTGTGGAGGAAAAATAGGACTATTTAGGGGAGCTAGAGTGGATAAAACAGTACTCAATATGGAATTTATCAACAACATTGCCAAATCTCATGAGAGCATGTCCGTATCTGGTGGAGTAGGTGAAGATACTCATGAAGAAAATAATCTTTACATGGAAATAAAAGAATCAAGAGTAATTAATGAACAAAATATTACAAAATAAAAAGTGGCTCTAGTCTATGGTCAGATGAATGAACCACGTGCGCTCATATGAGAGTTGGTTTAACTACTGTAATTATGATAAAATATTTATGAGATGTTAATAAACAATATTTACTTCTATTTATTGACAATATCTTTCATTTTGTCTAAGCAAGATCTGAAGTATTCGACTTATTGGGTAGAATGCCCTCTACTGTGGGTAGGTTGATAACCCACGTGCTACAATGGTTAGGATAAAGGATGTAAAAATGCATACTAGTATATATTGATTTGACAGTATATGTAAATACTAGATGTAAATGGAGAAAGAAAAGTGCAATTCATAGAAATTCAATCAAAATCATAATGAAACATCCCTTTGTTTTCATTTATAAAGGTGAAAACTAAAACGAAAAAAAAAGAATTGATCATTAAAATATTCAAATAGCACACTAAACATGATACAAAAATAATATATATAAAGTACAAGTATTGTAGACATTTCTTCATTCTCACCTTTAAGCATTTTTTGATTTCTTGTTTATAAAAATAAAATCCCATTCCATTATTTGCTCATTATTCATCAAATAATATGGATTGATATGAAAATGATGGAATTTCTATTCTACTTATTAAATCACGTGAAATTTTACTCACTCCATATAATATATAGAATGTATGAAATACGAAAGAATAAAAGGAATATTTATATTCAAATTAGAATTTTGATTTGCAACAAATACAAAATGCAAAGAAATTGATAAATTCCACTTAACTTATGGAGTTTCATATAGAATATCAAAATTAAATTTCTATTGTTATTATGATATTCCTATTCCAATTGGAATTCATAAATGAAATAGATTCAAGATTTCATATATTTAATAAGATAATTAGATAAAGACATAATAATTTTAAAAAGTATAGAATTGATTTTTGAGTATTGTACCTTTTCGTGAATTTCGTTCTTCAAAAAGTACTTCATATAGAAGGGAGATATTTTTATTTATTTAATGGAATTTGTAGAATATGATTGAAATGTGTCAAAAAGTTTTATTAAACATGTATAGATATAACTAGATATCTTAAATATACTATATTATAACTATATATAGACTATAGGCCTCCCTTCTTCTTTTTTTATAATGTAGATTTATTTAGGACAAGTACCTACCAAATAGACAAATATTCTTATCCGTCGATCTATTCAATGCTGGAATTAGACCTATTATTAATATGTGTGCTTTTGTTTCTAGAGTAGGATCCGCAAATCAAATTAAAGCCATGAAATAAATAGTTGGAAAATTAAAATTAGAATTGCCACAATTCATAGAATTAGAAGCCTTTGCAAGTTCACTTCTAATCTCAATAAAGCTACTCAAAATAAACTTTCAAAAGGTCAATGATTGCATCAGTTACTCAAACAATCACAATCTGCCCTTCTTGTAGTAGAAGAACAGATAATGAATATTTATACTAGAATGAATGGTTATCTTGATTCATTTGAAATTGGACAGGTAAGTAAATTTCTTATTGAGTTTGGTACTTACTTAAAAACAAATAAGCCTCAGTTCCAAGAAATCATATCTTTTACCAAGACATTTATAGGGGAAATAGAAGCACTTTTGAAAGAGACGGTTTAGAAAGAGATGAAATGTTTTCTACTTCAGGAATAAGAATAGAGGAATTCATTTCTTATCATTTTTATCTAGATTAAAAAATCAATTTAATTCAAAATAATAATGAAATTAGAAAAAAAGGCATCCTTGGGGTGATCTTGTAGTTCCTATAGGGTGGAGATGATGGGGTCAGTCCATGGATTTTCCTTCATTTTGTAGCATTTTTCTCAAAGTGTTGAAGGGATATAGTGCATCAAGCTATTTGCAAGGACCAACTCAATCCTCTTCCCTAGAGATCCCAGATGAGGGAACCCTAGAAATGCAATAGACTCCAACTAGCTTCCAAGTACACTAGATCTGACCAACTACCTATCCTACCTCCTCTACATTCTTGACAACTCATCTTTGTTTTAGTAGAGTCTTTTAGTGGCATGTTTTGGTCCTCTTCCCCATTACTTAAAAATGTGAGCCATTGGTTCAACTACAAGATACTATCATTATCACCTAGAAAATTAGATATCCAACCTATAATCACAATGACCCAATTGTAAGAGTAGAGCTCTACCAACTAAGTTATATCCCCCTAAGCCAAGTGAAGGCATCTATGAAAGAGTTAAATGATTCTTCTATTCTTTTCCTTGGTGTAGAAGGGACATCTTAGACTTGAACCAAAGACTTAACATGTGAAGTAAATCATCGCACCTACGGTCCAATCAATTGGGAGAGAATCAATAGGTTCCTTTTATGGAGTGATTCATCCTTCTTGAATGCAGCATATAACTCTCCATTATATTGCACTCTTTAAGAGTGCTTATTCCTTCCTTCTTCCTTAACATGTCAAGTCTTTATGGAATAACTCTGATAAGAAGAAAAAAGTTTGAGTTAAGAGATAGATAAATAGACACATCCCATTGTACTAATGGGGGGCATTCGTGGTGACTGAGGGGGTCGAGGACCAAGAAGTGAGATATTTATTACCCAAGCATTCTTCTTACGGCTAGATCCTATCCCTTGGTCCTTGCAGAAAGAAAAAAAGAATTTTCACATTCTTCTTTTTTAGGAGGGAGGATTAGGAAAATCCTATCGATTGCCACTTTCTCCAAACCCTAGGAAAAGAAGGAAAAAAGGCTAGAATTGTATGATCCCTCTATCACCCTAGAATGACAGGGGTGATCTCGTAGTTCTTGGTTTGCAAAGATACATTGTTAGGTGGATGGGTTGAGATTATTTTATCTCGATATGGTTATAAGATAATATAAAAATAGATCATGTGGCCCCAAATTAGATTATGAGCACAAGACTGGCATAACAATATCAATCTTGCGGATACTTTGGTTTTACTATTTGTAAAACTTTCATAAATGCATGAATCACTTTATAGAAAATGATAAGTATACTCCAAGGTCGACTTAAGGAAGGAATACATGTGATTTTTAATTTATTATTCAAAATCTTAAAAACGAAATTAAATCCTAAACAACTTGTTGATAACTGTATTTTATATAGTTATTTTCATCGATTTTATTAATTATAATTGCTATGTTCTTTACATTTTTGTTTAATTTTAGTTAAATAAATTAATATTTACTTTTTTATGTGTTAAGAAATACATTTTTAATAAAATTAAATAATTTGTATCGAAAATGTACTTAATTTCATATTTATGTCCACAAATATAATTTCAAATAATATAGTTCTTAATTACAATTTCTAAAAATCGAAAATATAATTTAAATTGAATTTGGGCTTAATTATAATTATTAAAAGTTTAAAAATTTAATTTAAAATTAGCAAAGGGCTTAACTGTAATTTAAGAAAGTTCAAAATGTAATTTGAAATATATTTGTGGGTCAAAATACAATTAAGGAAAGTTTTAAATTCTGCGCAGGTGAGAAGAAGCCACGCGCCCTAATGCAAGCGCGCAATGCGGACCGTCCGATCAGAAAATAAACGGCCAGATGCGCGCGTTACAAGCACACCCGACCAACGCGAGTGGGTGCAGAATTCCTCTTCACGTGGCTCGGTGCCCGAGTGGGGCCCACCTGCAGCGCAGGCCGGCGTGCAGGGTGGGACCCACGTGTCTGCTACGCGTCTGCCAAAGGTTGTAATCTCGTGCGGCTGAACCACGTGCAATCGTTCCTTCCAACCATTTAAAGTATGCCACGTGTCCAACGTTCCCCTTGCACGAATCAAGAGCGGACGCGTGGTACGTTTCGGGGAATGTAAAATTGCCGAATCTCGCACCCGTTCCAGCCATTTTCTCCCACCTTCGGTGTGCCATTTTCCCGTGCGTCGTTCTTACGTGCAGCCAGTTTGTTCACCCAATGATATGCTGCCACGTGGCCTTAGTAAATCTTGCAGCGAATCAGATGCGAACACGTGGCACACAGATTGAATTTAAAATATCAGAAACAGCGCCTTCTGTTTCATCTTGCACGCATGTATAAAAATACGAAATTCTTCTATTTTCGCGTGGACGCAGATTTAAGGGAAAATGTCGTGTAAAAAATGTATTATTTTAGATGTATTTTTTTTGCTATAAATAGGTGATATTATGATAGAGTTTGGAAGTTTTTTTTGGTTTAGAATTTTTGTGGTATTAGGCGTTGGACTGCAGAACACGCAGAAGCCAGTTTTTGGCTTTTGTTGTGTTCTATGTGTGCCAAATATTTCGTTTCTTGATGTTTTAATTTCATCTCTTCTTCATCTTATTTTTCTGTAGTTGTTGTTATTTTTATTTTAATTTTATGAAGTAATTTAATTTTTCTAGGGTTGCATTTGATCTAAATTTATGAAGCTTTTATTTTAATTATTTTGAAAGATTTATAAGACGTTCGATTTGTTCGTTCTATTTTGTGCTTAATGCTTTTTGATTATTTACGAATTTTATCAAAACGATTTGTGGCATAAAAATAAACTTGAGAAAGGCATTTTTGTGTATATTGCTCGTAAATAGAATGACATGTATGATGAAGGATAGGAATATACCCTAATTGTATGTGTGGCCATTTGAAAACTTAGAACTTAATGAATCTTATTAAATTTAATTCTCATAGAGATATAGTGAATTAATTTAACGAGGTGTGTCTATACGGAGCTCGGAAGAGATGTATGGATAAAAATAGAAGTTTTCGGTTGACAAATTAAATGTACTAAAAAATATAAATCAAAAGAAAATAACAAGATTTGAGTGGATTAGTTTGGTGAAAAATTGCAATCCTAGATTTCTTTTATTTTATTTTTAAACCTTTTTCTTAACTTGTTACCATCAACGATTATTTTGGATAAAATTAGAGAGATACAATTTTAGTAATCAACAAACTATAGTAACAAATCCTCGTGGGAACGATACTTTACTTACAAATCTTTATTACTCGTGTATACTTGCACGTTTTTATGTTCTCTTTTTGAGACAACACTTGTCACGATATTTTGGTTTGTTTATTCTAATCTAATAATATAATAAAAATAAACATAGATATGATTCAATAAACATAGATATGATTCAATAAACAATAATGCAAATTTTTATCATTCATAACAGTGAAGTATTTATGGATATAATAATTAAGTTAATTATACTTGTTCATATTATTTAAGTTATTAAATATATAAATTGATATTTGTTGATTTTCTCTTTTTGGTATGAAAGTGTCCTTAGGCGGGACCCATATTATTTAGGTTATTAAATAAATAAATTGATATTTGTTGATTTTCTCTTTTTGGTATGAAAATGTCCTTAGGCGGAGCCCAAATTCTTTTGTTTAATATTAATTAACTAATATCCTTAGGTGGTGCCTATTAATTAATTAAGTATTAAATTTTAGCTTTATTTTTAAGAAAATAACAAACCATCTAATTACAGCTTTAGGCAGGGTCAGTTAATTAAATTTTATTCAAGGTGTTCAAGTTAAACTTAAGAATTTAATTATCCGAATACTAACTTTCAACTTTTAAAACAATTACTAAAAATATGTTGTCAATACATTTTCGAATAATAGTTCTTATAAAAACTTTTGAAATAGCTTCACTATAATCACCGGGCGATTGTACCAATAAATAAAAAGCCACTACTCTAAATCATATTGGATAATTAAACCTTAAAATCTAATTTTCAGATTTAAATTTGTACTGAAAAATAATATATTTCTCTCTAACATTCTCAATATAAAGTCTTGAAGAAAAACAAAATCAATTTATTTTATAGAATTGTTTTAAAATTTAATAATTTGTAAGGATAACAATGTTATTATTATATCATATTTATAAATAGCCAGTCATGTTAAATTTAATCCCATACAAATTAAATATAACATAAAAATAAATGTTAAGAATTCATTTTAATCTCAAAAGAATACTTACAGAACTTTGATGCTAATTATGTTTCTCAAAAACCTTCAAATGGATTTGCATTTTTGCTTATTGAATCAAAAACTAAAAATCTATAAAAACATAGCTAGTTCTTCTCTTTGAGAAGAACTTTAAAACTAAAAACTAAAAAAATGACTTTCTAGAGAGAGAAAGAGTTGAGAAAATTGTGTGTTTTACAATGGGGGAGAGGATCCTTTTATACGTGAGAGAAAGGCCAAAAAAAGAGGGAAAATATTTCAAAATTTGAATTTGGATGCGTTTGGACAGGTTGGCACACATATGGGGTGTGAAAATTTCCACATACGGGAATTTAGGGTAGAAGGTGGGGGTTGGGCACACGCGTGATACGTCAGAGTAGTGTGTTGGCGCTAGCGTATAATGGCGTGTGCAAAAATCAAAACAATGTGTATTGGGTGTGTGCTGACCACGTGCAAGCGTGTCTCATTTTGTCTAATTTTTCCGTTTTTTTTTTATTTTTCTCATTTTGTTCTCAACGTATTTGTGATGTACTTCATTTAGTTTTTTTAGTTTTAAAGTTCTTCTAATTTTGAGAAGAACTAGTTATACTTTTGTAAATTTCTAGTTTTTGATTCAATAAAAGGAAATACAAATTTGTTTAGAGTTATCCCATAAAGAGAATTAACATTAAAGTTCTATAAAGATTCTTTTGAGATATAATTTTAAAATGGATGCTTTACATATATTTTTATGTTTTATTCTTATATGTTATATTTAATTTGTTTATGATTAAATTTAACATGGCTGGCTGTTTATAATTATGATATAATAATAACGTTATTATGCTTGTGAAATATTAAATAGGTAAAAGATTTCTATAAAATAAATTGATTTTGTTTTTATAGTAAGGATGTAGAGAGAAATACATTTTTTTTACAAACTTAAATTTGAAAATTAGATTTTAAGGTTTAATTATTTGATCTGATTTAGAGTAGTGCCTTTATATTTATTGGTACAATCACCAGATGGTTAGATTAGATCTTTATTTCAAAAGCTTTTATAAGAACTATTATTCGAAAATGTATTGACAATATATTTTTTGTAAGGTTTTTAAAAGTTCAAAGTTAGTACTCAGATAATTAAATTCTTAAGTTTAATTTGGACACCTTGAATAAAGTTTAAAAGGTTTAACCCAACCAAATGTGGCATTTAAATGGTTCATTTTCAATCTTTTAGAAAAAAAGAAATTAATATAATTAACCAAATTAGTTGTCTATCCCACCTATAGGTGTTAATTGATTTTTTTAAATTAATAAAAAATATCTAACCACACCAAATGTGGTATTTATATAAAAAATAAAGAATTAATAAATATCAATTTATATCTTTAGAAACCTAAACAACATGAGCAAGCTTAATTAGTTTAATTATTATATCTATAAATACTTCATTGTTATGAATTATTAAAATTTGCATAATTGTTCATTGAATCCATATCTATGTTTATTTTTTTATGCTATTAGATTAGGAAACAACAATAAAAAATCAAAATATCGTGAAAGGGTGCTTAGGATTTAATTTTGTTTTTAAGAGTTTGAATAATAAATTAAAAACCACGCATATTCCTTTCTTAGATTGACCTTAGGAGTATACTTTTTATTTTCTATAAAATGATTTTTACACTTGCGAGAGTTTTACAAATATAAAACCAAAGTATATGCAAAATCGGTATTCTAACTTGATACCGATTTTGTTCATCAATTAAGTAATAAATATATTTTCAATTTAACTTTTCGACCATGTACGTGTATCCTAGTATAGTGATTAATCTAGTAAATTTTGCCCAAATTTTCATAGGAAGTTGCCACACTTTCACATTCATATAGGTGAGTCTATAAAGAGTACTCATGTAGCTATGCACTCCACTCCATGTAGAATATAGAACTCATTAAGAGTTTAACAATTAACTAATCCTTCTCTGTCTCATCAGGACTTCATACTTTTAACAATACAGAATTAGACTTCATATTAACATGATTCATCTTATATCACTTCATGTCTCTTGTTATTACCCATTGTGCTTATTTCTTGGGATCTCTAATCTATAAGTTTGGTTACCATCACGAGTGATGATGGCCACACAAATTTACTGTGCAATGAATACGCAAGTATACATCTCATAATAAGTAATATAATGATAATAAAAAATCATTCCCACAGAGATTATTTTATTAGAAATAAATTTTTAAAACTTAAAAAATAAAAATAACTAAAAGTAAATAGAAATAATTAATTAACTCAGATTTGGTAACTAAGAAGATAAATGAGAAAATATTTAGGAATACTTAATCTCCCAATATAATTAACAATTAATTACATGATCAATTGAATCTAACCTAGCATGTATTCATCTATCAAGTAAACTACATATCATGTAGTAAGTAATTTAATCATACTCTCATGCCAATTAAATTGCATACTTCTCATTAAGTTCATCAATTATAGATCACACATATTAGAATCATACATCACTGCCTAGAAACTATGCATGTTATGTAATAAAGACAAATATTTAAATAATTCTCTCAAATCTATTTTATTACCTCTATATATAAATTGTTGGCCAAATAATTAGTAATATAAAAATAAGATTAAATAATATAATTATATTAAAATTATAATTATGATAAAATATTAGATTATCACATGGTGAAAATTAGGTTTATAAGATCCTTAGATTAATAAATTAACTAAGCATAATTGTGTTCATAAAACTCATATTTTTCATAAAGAAAGATATAAAATTTGATAAAGAAAAAAGTAAAATAAGAAATACAATAAATCTCTTGACTTTTAGTGTTAATCTTCTCTTAAATCTCCACCAAAATTGTGTTCTCTCTTGATTTTTTTTGTATTTTTATCCCTTTTTAGCTCTAACAAATGACCAAAATTATGCTAATGATGACCCTATTAGGGTTTGTGGGGTGATTAGGGGCTTAAATATAGCTCATGTGCGATTTGGATAGTCAGATCAACTTCTGATCGCCACACACAAAGTGTGTGTAACAAATACGCAAGTATACGTATCCCGTATCCCAAAAAGTAATATAATGATAAGAAAAGATCGTTCTCATAGATATTATTGTATTAAACTAATTTTTAAAACTTAAAAAATAAAAATCAATTTTTTAAGTGTTTTTATATTTTAAGGAAGCAAAATTAAAATAAATAAAAGTAAATAGAATTTATTAATTAAAATAGATTTTGTGACTAAAAAGATATATGAAAAAATATCTAATAATACTTAATCCCCCAATTTTCTAAACATGCGAATCGTTAAAATCACCACAAAATAATTATCAATTAATTACATGATCAATTAAATCTAACCTAACATGTATTCCTCTCTCAAGCAAACTACAAACCATATAGTAATTAGTTTAATGACACTCTTATGATAATTAAATTGCATACTACTCATTAAGTTCATCAATTATGAATCACATACATAAGAATCATACATTCTCCCTAGAAACTATGCATGTTATTTAATCAAGACAAACAATTAAATAATTATCTCAAATCTATTTAATTGTCTTTATAGATAAATTGTTGGCTAAACAGTTAAAAGCTTACAAATTAGATTAAATAATATAATTAAATTAAAATTATAATTGAGGTAAAATATTAAATCATCACATATTAAAAATTGGGTTCATAAGATCCCTAGATTAATAAATTAAATACATATAATTGTGTTCATAAAGCTCATATTTTTCATTAAAAAAGAATAAAATTGATAAAGAAAAGAGTAGAAAAAGAAATACAATCAATCTCTTGAATTGTAGTATTAATCTTCTCTTAAATCTCCACCAAAATTGTGTCATTTTTTGAATTTTTCTATATTTTTCTCTCTTTTTAGCTCTAAAAAAGACCAAAATTATGCTAATGGAGGCAAATTAGAGTTTATGGAGTGATTAGGGGCTTAAATAAAGTTTAGGTGCGATCTAGACCATTAGATCAGCTTCAGATCAAGGGCTACGAACAAAAAAAGCAAAACTGACAATTTCAGCCAATCACAGCACGACACGTGGGAGGGGAAATTTACTAGGCGAATCAAGAAGCGACGTGTGGCAGAGAGGCCAGTTAGAGTCAATGCCTATTGAGTCAGCAACACATGGCACGATGTGATTTGCAGAAATGGATGGCATGGTGCACTGGTGGAATGTGCGAAGTAATGGCATAGCGACATATGGCATGACACGTTAACCAATTTCCGAATTCGAATTGAACATTGTGCTGACATATGGCATGCATTTCCTCCCCTCACACACGACATAATGTGATTCACTCTCCATGCTTGTGTGACATCTACGTGGCTTTCCCAGTCAGCTCTTCTACCTTCGTGGCATGCTACGTGGTAACTCTTGATTGGTCGTGCATTAAAAATTCATAAAAATTCTAGAAAAATCCCAAAAACTTATAAAAATTATATTTTCACCCTATTTTGATTAAAAAAAATTATTTTAATATATTTTTTACCTAAAAATACTATTTATTGAATAAAAAAAGTTAATATTAAGTAAAAAAGTGTGCTAATGACTCTATTTTCATAGAGTCATCAGCTTCAAATCAAGGGTTGTGATAAAAACAAGTAAAAATGATAGCACTAGCCAATTACATAGAGACATGTGGTAGGTGGAATTCACTGGGTTATTCAGAGAGAGACGTGTGGTAGGGGAGACCAGTCAAAGTCAATGCTTATTGAGTCAGAGACACTATGCGTAATGTGATTCACAGAAATGGAAGGCATGGTGCATGGGTGGAACACGGGGAGCAATAACATGGTGACATATGGTAAGGTGGTTTGATCGATCTTAGAACTTGGATTGAACATCATGTTGACACATGGCACACAATTCATCCTCCCCACACGCGCCGTAATGTGATTAGCTATCCATGCTTACGTGGCTTCCGTGTGGCTTGCCCAGTTAGCTACTCTACTTGCATGGTAGGCCACATGGTAGCTCCTGATTGTTCTAGTGTTAAATATTCTAGAAAAATCCCAAAAATTATATTTTCACCTTTTATTACTAAAAAGTTTATATTTTAATAATTTTGACCCCAAAATATTATTTATTGAATAAAATAAGTAAATATTAAGTAAAAAAGTACGCCAATAACTTTACTATCATAGATTCATCAAGTGACTCTTCATTCTAAGGGCATCAGTCCCATTCCTTTCAATATTTTGGAAACCTTCTCTCTTGTTAATCCTTTTGTTAAAGGATCAGCCAAATTTTTATCAGAATATACATAATCCACTCTTATAGCTCTTGTAGAGAGAAATTCTCTAACAATATTATGCTTACGACATATATGTCATCTCTTTCCGTTGTAATAACAATTTTGAATCATTACAATAGCTGCAGTACTATCACAGTGGATCAAGACAGCTGGTATCAGTCTTTCCTATAAAGAGATCTTAACTAACAGACTTCTTAACCAGCCTGCTTCTTTTCTTAGCAGTAGCTAGTGCTATCATTTTAGACTCCATTGTAGATTGAGCCATTATTATCTATTTCTTAGACTTCCAAGAAACGAATCTACTAGCAATGCTAAATATATAGCCACTAGTTACTTTGGAGTCTTCTAATAGAGTGTTCCAATCAGCATCGTTGTATCCTTCTAGAACAGCATGAAACTTCTTATAATGTAATTCAATGTTCATGGTTCTCTTAAGGTATCTCATGACCCATTTCAATAACATTTCAATGCTCTATACTCGCTCTACTAGTAAACCTTTATAGTAGTCCCACATCATAAGCTATGTTTGGTCTTGGGCAATTAGTAGCATAACGTAAGCTGCCAATGATGCTTGCATGCTTAGTTTGTCTAGCACCTTATCCGATGTTCTTGAACAACTTTGCACTAGGATCATAAGAAGTACATGTAGGTTTGCAGTTAAAGTAATTATATTTCTTTAAGATCTTCTCAATGTAACGAGATTGATCTAAAAAGAGTCCATTTTTAGACCTAGTAATCTTTATACAAAAGATTACACTCACTTCTTCGAGATATTTTGTATCAAAATTAGCGCATAACAAAGTTTTCAAAATATTCACAACATGAATATTTGACCCAAAAATAAGCATGTCATCTACATATAAACATATAATAATGAAAATGTCATTTTCTAATTTATAATAAATGAATTTGTCACTTTCATTCATTTTGAGTCCATGTGAGATAACTAGATTATCAAATTTTCATGCCATTTCTTAGGTACTTGTTTTAGACCATAAAGGGATTTATCTAGTTCACAAACTTTATTTTCTTGTCTTGGGACAACAAATCCTTCAGGTTGATCCATATAAGTCTCTTTTTCTAAGTCACTATTTAAGAAAGTAGTTTTAACATTCATTTGGTGCACTACTAAATCATGGATAGCAGCAAGAGAGAAAAGTACAAGTATGGAAGTTATTCGTGCGATTGGTGAAAAGGTATAAAAGAAATCTATATTTTTCCTTTACCTATACCCTTTGACTACAAGACGAGCTTTGTACTTTTCAATAGTATCATTGGGTTTAAATTTCTTCTTTATTATCCATTTACATCCTATGGTTTTGAAACCAGGAGGTAAGTCAACTAAGTGCCAAGTTCTATTATACTCAAGATAGTCCATTTCATCATTTATGGCTTCTTCCCATAAGTTGGCATCTAAAGAAGATAAGTCCTCTTGAAGAATTTGGGGATCTTCCTCTAAGGTATAAGCATAAAAATCAGACCCAAAATCCTTAGAGGTTTGAGCTTGTTTACTTCTCCTAATTTCAATGTTTACTTCTTCATTTTGTTCACTAGTTCTAGTTATGGGTAAACTACTAGAAGACGAGCCCCCACTATTTTTCAATTTAAAGGGAAACTTATGTTCATAGAAGTCATCATCATTTGATTCTATAACTACATGATCATTTAAGTCATAAAATTTATAGGCTTTACTATTCACAACATATCCTATGAATGCACATTCATATGCTCTACTAGTAATTTTATTTCTTTTAGGATTAGGTATCCTAACATAGGCTAAACAACCCCAAGTTTTAAAATAAGTTAAGTTAGGTTTCTTATTTTTCAAAATTTCATATGGAAAAATTGTACTAGTAGATTTGGGCACTCTATTTAGCATATAGCAAACAGTTAATAAAATTTATCCCCACTAATGGGAAGCAACACCAGAGTTATTAAAATTGCAACAATCGATTCAATAAAAGTTCTATTTTTTCTTTCAACTTTTCCATTCATTTTAGGAGAATAAGGTGTGTTTCAAGAATGATTCCATGAGTTTTATAAAAAACATTGAAAATATTGGAATCATATTCAATGCCTCTATCACTTCGAAATCTTTTTATTTTTCTATTAAGTTGATTTTTAGTTTTAGTCATAAATATTTTAAACATGTCAAAAGCTTCACTTTTATTTTTCATTAGATATACATAAGTATAATCTAAACAATAATCAATAAAAGTTATGAAATAGCATTTTTCATTTATTGTTAAAATACCATCAAGTTCACATATGTCAGAGTGTATTAATTCTAAAGGTTCAGATTCTCTAACTACTAACTTATGTGAAGTTTTGGTTATTTTAGCTTGATTACAAAAATAAAATTTTTAAAAATCATTCAAAGATAGTTTAGGAATTAGTTCTAAGGTACTCATGTTCTTGATTATGCATTTATTAACATGACAAAGTCTAGCATGCCAAATATTAAAAGAACTCAACATATAAGCAAAAGAAAAAGCTTTATTAATTTCATCATTCAATTTAAACATGCCATCAGTGGTGTACCCTTTTCCAATAAAAATATTATTTTCAGTTATTATATACAAATTAGCCCCTATCGTTTGAGTAAACCCAATTTTGTTAAGAAGATAACCCAAAACTAATTTTTTTCTCATCTCTGGAGTATGTAAGACATCCTATATGATGACAATCTTTCCAGAGGTAAACTTTAGTTATACCTTACTAGTACTAGCAACTTTAGTAGAGTGGGAGTCGCCCAACAACAATTTCTTATCCTCAGACATAGAATAGGACTTGAACATGTCTCGATCATAGCAAACATGGTAAGAAGCACCAGTTTCCACCCACCACCCCTCAAATTCACCAACAAAATTAATTTCAAATATTATAGCAATACGCTCAATGTGTTATTTCTTGAGGGGGTTGAGGTCCATTCTGTGGAGGATAATTTTTGTTTCCATTTTGGTGGTTATTGTTCTAGTTATTATTGCGATTTTGAGTTTTCATGTTTCTTCCTTTATGTTTTATAATTGCATAGGATGATTTCTTATTAGTACTTTTATTTGAGACAATGAATACTTCATATTTTTGATCTTGTTTTCGGGCTTCTTCTTCTATTCTAAGACGTGTTATGAGGCTTTCTAAAGAAAATTTCTTAGTTTTATGTCTAAGTGCATTCTTAAAATCTTTCCATACAGGGGATAATTTCTCTATAATAACAAAAACTTTAAATTGTTCATCTAAATCCATACCTTCATAAGTTATTTCATGTGTTATCTTTTGCATTTTTTGTGATTGAGCTTCTATAGATTTGATATCAATCATTTGGTACTTTATGTATCTGCTCATAACATACTTCTTTATTCTAGCTTCCTCGGTGTCATACTTCTTTTGAAGTGCATCCCAAATTTCCTTAGAAGACTTATCAAAATTATATTATTTATACAAGTCATCAGCTAAACTATTAAGAATAAATTTTTTTGCATAGAAAATCATTTTCAATCCAGGTGTCTAAATCCTTTGTTGTAGCTTCATGATGAGTGCTCAAAAAGCACTAAAATTACCATGATTTTATGCTCATTAATTGATTAAAAATATATATATTAATATGTTTTATCATATATTTATATAAATTTATCTTTTTCGGAATCACGGGTATTTTTTATTGTTTTTCAGGTATTTTCGCTTAAAAACGTAACTTAAAGACTCAAATAGGAATACTGGAAGCAATACATCACAATTATATTACTAAATAAATGGGGAAAGGTCAACAAATATGGAAAATTTGGACAAAATGGGTCGAAAAGGTCAAAAATGTCAAAAAGGAGAAAATCGCGCCCAGAGCAGCCCATCCCGCGTGCGTTAGCGCCCAGCCGCACCGAGCTGCGCGCACGGGTACTGTTCATACGCGCACGGGTACTGTTCATCCACATGCGCCCAGCTGCCTCCGCGCGCGCCCACGTCCTTTTCGTCCCATTTTTCACGTGCAGCCGCCCACATGACGTCATGCTGACGTCATTAATGACCTCAGCATTTCCATTACGCGTTTTTACATTTTTTAACATTTTTTTATCATTTTTTTACTCATTTTTTCTCTCCATCCTCACCTATAAATACCCCCCTTCCCTTCAATTCAAAACACACCTCAAAACACACTTCTCTCTTCTTTCTTTCTCTCCATTTCTTAGTTTTTAGTTTTTTTTAGTTTTTCTTATGTTTTAGCTAGTTTCTCTTAGTTTTAGAGTTCTTCCCTCTTTGGGAAGAACTAGTTATGTTTTTTTTGTAATTTATTAGCTTTTTGATTCAATAAATGGGAGTGCAAATTCCGTTTGGAGGTTTTCCAAAGAACGGAATGGCATCAATCGTAAGGATTTTATTTTCTTTGCGATTATTTTTTATGCTTTATTCTTACATGTTATATTTAATTTGTCTGTGATTAAATTTAACTGCTAGCTATTTGTAAACATGATATAATAATAACGTTGTTATGCTTACAAAATATTAAATAGGTAAAAATCTCTCAAATGAATTGATTTTATTTTTATTCAAGATTTTATATTAAGAATGTTAGAGAGAGAACTATATTATTTTTCATTACAAACTTAAATTTGAAAGTTAGATTTTCAGGTTTAGTTATCCAGTCGGATTTAGAGTAGTGCTCTTTTATTTGTTGGTACAATCGCCCAGTAGTTAGAGTGAAGCTCTATTTCAAAAGTTTTTATAAGAATTATTATCTGAAAATGTATTGACAACATGTTTTCAGTAGTGGTTTTAAAACTTGAAAGTTAGTACTCGGATAACTAAATTCTTAGGTTTAATTTGGACACCTTGAATAAAGTTTAAACTGTCTAACCCCACCAAAGGTGGCATTTAAATGGTTCATTTCCAATCTCTTAGAAAAAGGAATTAATTTAATTAACCAAATTAGTTATCAACCCCACCCACAGGTGTTAATTGATTTGTTTAGTTAACAAAGAATATATAACCCCACCAAAGGTGGTATTCATACAAAAAAGGGAGAATCAATAAATATCAATTCATATCTTTAATAACCTAGATAGTATTAGCAAGCATAATTAACTTAGTTATTATATCCATAAATACTCCACTATTTATAAAAGATAAAATTTGCATGAATGTTTATTGAATCTATGTTTATTTTTATGTAAGTAGATTAAAAACACAAAACCCCAAAATATCGTGACAAGATGTTTAAGATTTAATTTCGTTTTTAAAAGTTTGAATAATAAATTAAAAACCACATACATTCCTTCCTTAGATCGACCTTGGGAGTATACTTATCATTTTCTACGAAATGATTCGTGCACTTGCGAGAGTTTTATAAATATTAAAACCAAAGTATTGGCAAGAATCGATGATGCCGGTTTTCGCTCATCAAGTTTTTGGCGCCGTTGCCGGGGATGACTTCGTTGTGGGGATGGCATCAAAGTTTTTGGCAACCCCGATTCTGCTCATCACTTCAGTAGAAGGATTAGGCAGTGTTGGTTTTTCAGTAGTAAGAATAAAAGAGACCTTTTTTATGGTTAAGAAAAATAACATTTTTTGTCTCCATCTTTTAAAGTGTAGTCCCTCAAAACGAAATGGTTTGTTGAGATCAGTAGTTAAAATTTTAGTAGACATGGTAGTTAGAAAACATCTTGAAATTGTTGAAATTGCTGGAACAAGTATGTGGAAAAAATGTAAGAACAATATTATCGATATATTGAAATGTACTACTTGGGTTTATTTGTGGACTAAGTCTCTTTCTTTAAGATATTTTGTGGATCTTCCCAAACTTGTCCAAGCAAACACAACCTCGTCGTCTCCAGGATAAAACAACGCGGAATCATTGTTTTCTGTCTTGGAGCTTCATTGCACTGATGAAGTTCAAAATGCCACACCTCCAAAGTTGATGCTGCTCAAAAATCCCTAAAAATAATTTAGTGTCTTCTTATTTTCTTTCAAAGAGAAATTTTCAAAATGATCTATCTAAATTGAAAGCTAACGCCCTATATTTATAGTTTGAGAAAAGGTGTGACAATTATGATAAATAATGATCATTTTTGTTGTGTACATCCATCTTGTATGCTCCATCCATATTCTTGGATCAAGTCATCCACACTCTAATAATTGAAATGCGAGGGAATAACACAATTGTCACATACCCTGTGAATTATCATGCAAAAAGAGCATGTAGTTTATCTAAATACTATCGTGTTATCCATATATAGTACACACTATAGGCTAAAAACACCCAATTATGCAACAGAAGCTAATGTAGTGTACATAACTTCCACTAAGTGTATGCATTTCAAGTAATAAGATGCAGGGCAACCCTACACTCACCACCTATGCAACACACAACATGGAAATAAACACATAGTTATGCACATAAACTTCTTCTCCTTTTTGAAATAGAAAATCAAAAGAACACATGTAAATGAGGAAAAGAAAGCATACTAATATGTAATAATCCCAATACTTATACAACGCAATAGAGAATATTTGAGCAAATAAAAAGTTGCAACACATTTAAAAACAAAGAACAAGGAAACAAACCAGCTTATTTTTATTAATCAATTAGTATTTTACAATTTTTTTGCAATTTAATAAATAAAATGAAAAAATAGTTAAATAATAAGAAAAAAAGTTCAACATTATCCATCGCCTTATCTAGTAACATTATCCTCATGGACACTACAACGGGAGGACTAGCCAAAATCTGTAGGGGCAATAGGTGGTACAGATGATGAAAGGGGAAAGTAGTTATAGACAACTTGGGTAATAACAAGGTCTATTTTATCTTTGCCAAAGTGTTTGAAAAGGATGAGAAAAAACTAAGAAGGGAGCTTACTAGAATGAGTACGATCTCTAGAATTAGTAGGTTGAGGTCTAATAGAGGTAGCATAAGTAGGTGAACCATGAACATGATGGGTTAAATTAGGATGATAAGAAGTCTCCAGAGCAAGTGCTTATAACCTTAGCATATCCAAGTAATTTTAGTTGAATAAGAACATCTCTTGTAGAAGATTATCATTACACCAAGAGACTCGTTACTGAAATGAAGAGAAGTAGATAGAGTAGAAGAAACTGGAATGGAATTTTAATGAATGGACTCAATAGTGTTTTGTGATCGCCACACAAATTGTGTGTGCAATGAATATGCAAGTATACGTATCATAACAAGTAATATAATGATAAGTAAAGATGACTCCCACAGAGAGTAGTTTTTTAGAAACTAATTTTTAGAACTAAAAATAATAAAAATTAAATTTTTTGGTGTTTTTTTATATTTTAAGAAAACAAAATTAAAATAACTAAAAGTAAATAGAAATAATTAATTAAATAAGATTTTGTGACTCAAAAGATATATGAGAAAATATATAAGAATACTTTATCCCCCAATGTTTTAAACATGGAAATCGCTAAAATCCCCCAAATATAATATCAATTAATTACATGATCAATTGAATCTAACCTAGCATGTAATCCTCTCTCAAGTAAACTACACACCATATAGTAATTAATTTAATCACACTCTTATGCCAATTAAATTGCATACTACTTATTAAGTTCATCAATTATGGATCACATACATAAGAATCATACACATCTGCCTAGAAACTATGCATGTTATTTAATCAAGACAAATAATTAAATAATTTTCTCAATTCTATTTAATTGTCTCTATAGATAAATTGTTGTCCAAACAATTAATAACATAAAAATCAGATTAAATAATATAATTAAATTAATATTATAATTGGGAAAAAATATTAGATCATCATATGGTGAAAATTGGGTTCATAAGATCCCTAGATTAATAAATTAATTAACCATAATTGTGTTCATAAAGCTCATATTTTTATAAAGAAAGACATAAAAATCGATAAAGAAAAGAGTAGAAAAAGAATTACAATCAATATCCTAAATTGTGGAATTAATTTCCTCTTGAATCTCCACCAAAATTTTGTCTTCTCTTAAATTTTCTGTATTTGCCTCTCTTTTTAGCTCTAAAAACTCACCAAAATTATGCTAATGGAGGCTAATTAGGGTTTATGGAGTGATTAGGGACTTAAATAATGCTCAAGTGCAATCTAGACCATCTGATTAGCTTCAGATCAAGGGCTATGATCAAAACAAGCAAAAATGACAATTTCAACCAATCATAGGGTGACACATGGCATCAAAAATTGATTGGGCAAATCAAGGGGCGACACGTAGTAGGGGATACCGGTCAGAGTCAATGCTCGTCGAGTTAGAAACATGTGGCACGATGTGATTCGTGGGAATGGATGCATGGCAACAGGTGGAACACGCGACAAAATGGTGTGGTGACACATGGCATGATGCGTTGATCAATTTTTGAACTTGGATTGAACATCGTACTGACATGTAGCACATGTTTTCCTCCTCATATGCGGTGCGATATGATTTGCTCTCCGTTCTTGGGTGGAGTTCACGTGGCTTGCCCAGTCAGCTCCTCTACTTGTGTGGCATGCCATATGGTAGCTTATGATTGGTTTTGCGTTAAAAATTCATAAAAAATCCAGAAAAATTCAATAAAATTCCAAAAAATTCCAAAAATTATATTTTCACCCCTTTTCACTAAAAGTTTATATTTTAATTTTTTTGGCCATAAATATACTATTTATTAAATAAAAAAATAAATATTAAGTAAAATAATGCGCTAATGACTCTATTTTCATAGAGTCATCATTTCGAGAAGAAGAAAATGAAGGGGTAGTTGAAGAACATTGTAAACCATGACTAGAAAGAATCAACGAGAGTGAAAGAGAAACTCTTCGCTTCCACAAAAGTGGGTACCCTTTGGGGCTCAAACCCAATTTTCAATCCTTCTCTATTTTAACATCTCCTAAGAACTATAAACTTGCAATGTGGGACAAAATTTTAAGAGAGTAAAATTTGACACTTATTCTCATCATTAATTTTTTTTATTTAAATTCATTTCCAACACCTTATGTATACAAGGGACATCAAATCCGTTAAAGAACCACCTAGGAAAATCCATTCAAAGGTGTAGTATCAATGTAATTACACTAGGAATCAATACTCGGGGTTTGGAAATGAGGCTCTTTAGCAACTTCCCTAATAAAGTAGACATCACTAAAATTGACTCATATGGTATGAAAATGAGAAATACCACTACCCTAAGGTCGAATGGTGGGTTGAGACTTAGCAAACTGATCAAAGCTGAAAAAAGGACCAGGTGGTACATAAATAAACTATTTAAGGTAGGAGAAGCAGTCATTCATTTATTGGCCGAAGAAAATCATCTAGTTGGAAACATCCTATCTGTGTTTCATGAACTCTTGTCTAAGATAAAAGATTTCTTGGGATAGATGACTGGAAGAGAAAATTGGAGGAAGAATCAATGATGGATTATGTTAGAAATACTTAATGATTGTATTCTATTCTATGTATTAAGAAATATACACGGTGCCTTTATATAGGAGTTACAAGTAAACTAGATATGCATAAAGTAAACTAGATATACATTAATACCCCTCTCAAACTCAAGGTGGATGTGAGACTAGCTTGAGGTTGTCAACCAAATTACGAGTGCATCCCTTAGGAAGTGCCTTAGTGAAGATATCTGCAAGTTGATCATTGGAGGAGATGGGGAAAAGCTTGAGAGAACCATGGACAAGATGAGAATGAATGAAGTGACAATCAATCTTGATATGTTTAGTCCATTCATGGAAAACATCATTGTGAGCAATATGAATGGCACTCTGATTGTCACAATAAATGAGAGTAGCAAAGGATGTTGACACACCCAAATCCTTAAGAAGTCATCGTAGCCAAAGGATCTTAGATATGGTAGATGAATATTTTTTACGGGAAACATACGCCCAACCCTAGGATCGATCCTAAGCTCTTGCCCTGTCCTCGAATCCTTTACAATACACCTAGAATAGTAAAAAATAAGGCGATATCCTAGTTCAACTAATTTTCCCATAGAGCCTAAATTATAGGATAGATCAGGTACATGGAATACCCTAGGACCGAGAGGTTAGAGGTCAAAACAAAACCTAGACTATTCTCATGCATGGTGGAACTATCAAGAACTCATAGAGTCCTTATAAAGTGACATCAAGAACTCATAGAGATGAAACACATCTCTAACTACAACATATTGCTGAGTATGCCCAAATTGGATCACAAAGGTCAATTTGGCCCCAAAGAAAGCAAAGCTTATCATAGTAGTCATTGATGGATTATCCTGGTTCTTATCGAAGTTGATGCAATTCAACTACTAAATGATATTTCATAAATTCATGAGTAGTGGAGTACCATTTAGTCAACATATCCCATGCTGATTTTGCATCATCAAAACTGCCCAATAGATTGGAGATGGGGGGAACAAAAGTATTCCAAATACATGTGAGGATCATGTGGTTATGACTATCCCATTCAATCATGCGACCTAGGTAGGCAGCATCTTCTTCACTTTCTCCTTTGACAGGAATGGTAATTTCACCAGTATAGTAATTGTAGAGCATGTGACCCTTTAGAAAATTACACATAACTTGAGACTAGGATAAGTAATTCTTTTTCCCGTCCAATATAGTATTCATGGGGCGAGGAAGAAAACATCATTTTTATCCATTTAGAAACGCAATATGCAAAAATGGACTGCAAAAATGAGGTCTATGTGAAAAACTAGGTAAAAAGAACCTGAACTACAAAAAGTCAACGGTTAATGGTAGTAATGCCATAGTTAACGGTTACGATCAACAATGATGTTAGTAGAAGGCTATGATGATGTCAGCCCTAGGTATGTGTCACTGATGATGTCACAAGACCAGAATGTTGCGTGTGAGGCGCGTGAATCTGAAGCACGATTTTTGTTGGCTGTGTGTGCAAGCATGTGCAGCTTCCGATGATTGTGATACTTCCATGGTTGTGTAGATCTAGTCGATCTGATGACAATGGTATCTGCCAAAAATTTGTTAGAGCAAGATGCACGACGGTGTTTGGTTTTCTATTGGGGCGCATGAGGAAGATGTGTGTGGAATCCGATGGGTACGGGACTTCCAAGGTTGTGTAGATTGGGGTGAGACGATCACTGTAGTACCTGTAGAAGTGTTATCGGAGCAAGATGTATGGTGCAGATGGTGATTGAAGTGGTCTATATGGTACAAGACTCCTCAACAATGGATACTGTAGGCCCAGAACCTAAGGACAACGGCTGAAAGATGTTAGAGGTTCAACGATGAGTGGCTGTAATGGCTGTTGTGATAGTGGAAGCTATAAGGATGGAGTAACACCAGAAGAGACAAGCCTGGTAAGAGAAAGGTAAGAGTAGTGGCTCTGATACCATGTTAGAAATACTTAATGATTGTATTCTATTCTGTGTATTAAGGAATATAGATAGTACCTTTATATAGGAGTTATAAGTATGCTTAAAATAAACTAGATATGCCTAAAATAAACTAGATATACATTAACATATATACATTAATCTGTTAATAGATATACATTAACAGATTAAAACCAACCTAAGAAGATGAACAAATAGAATCTGATGGTTGGGTTAAGTAAGACAACTAGACGCAAGTGATTAAGCACGGTTATGGAAGAGGAGAGTAAGGAGGACCAAACGAATAAAAGAAATGATCCTAAAGATCATGCCTACAAGATCAATAGTATCATCATTGATGATGGAAACAAGGAAGTGACCATGTAGATGACTCATTCAAGAATGTTAAGAAGGAGGATGACACTACTACAAACACTCACACTGTCACTAAGACGACGATAGGGTGAAGAAGAATATAAAGTAATGGAACCACCAGTATAAATATTTTTAGTTCCACACCAATTTTTTCCATACTATTGGCATTTCAGGATTATAGGTGAATAGAGTAGGAAGGGAAATGAGTGAGAAGAACTTTCTCATTCCCTAATGGAGCAATCTAAAAATAAGGGTACGCAATATCCGGAGAGATAATATTCGAATTATTTCTGCTTTCATTTATAGAAAGTGATATATAGGACGTCATCTAAGAGTGAAAGAGGGAGAGAGAAATCCCTAGTGAATGTTTGATGGATGGAGTTGTAGAATCCTGGACAAAGGAAAGGGTAGTAAAAATTAACAATATACTATCTTGAATGGACAAAAGCGTTGTAATATTAACTTATAAATATTAATTATGTTTGTTATATATATAAAAAATACTACACGAGGATAACATGTGAAAGTAAACAAATCTTTCATGGAAGAGAGGCGTAGGGAAGTAATCTATCTTGACAGCTCACTCATACAAAAGTGGCCTTATTATAATCTAATACTTTTGAACAGTAAAACATCAACTTACTAATAAAATATTCTGATATAATAATAAAACGTGTTTAGTGGAGATTAAATTATCATTTTATTTTAATAGTTTAAATTTAACAATGTGTTTTATTTATTGATTAATTATTTTTGTAAATTTTAAATTTATGGAATTTTAATGTATTTTTCTGTGTACTTTTATATATAATAAAATGTGTTTAATGGAGGTAAAATTATTATTTTATTTTTACACTTTAAAATTAAATTTGAACAATTTTTTTATTTATTACTCAATTTTTTCTGTAAATTTTAAATTTATGGAATTTTAATGTATTTTTCTGTATACTTTTTCGTATCTTGTTTTTTGTATGTATTATGTTTCGATTAAAACTATAGACTTTATAATATCAAAAATAGTGCTTCTAAAGTTTAGAAATTACAATATCATTAGTGTTGTAAATATATTAATGAACTCTCTCATATCCATTATCTTCTTAAACTAGTACTGGTGCACCTCTATTTGTTGCCTGAAGTTGGGGCAGTGGATGAAAAATTAATCTTTGTGGTCTTTGACGATGTTGCACGAGAGAAAGCTCATCCATATGATTCTAATGCCACTAATATTTTAATTTTCTAACCTATCTAGCTCTTGTTTTTGATATTATAAAATCTCCAATTTTGATCTAAACACGATTCTTATAGAAAACGAGTCTCCAAACAAATAGAAAAGCATTCCACAAAATATAAAATTTATAGAAACAGTGGACCAAAAAATATTATATTGTTCAAATTTGGTTTAAATCTGTTTAAATAAAATGATAATTTTACCTCATTATATTCACTTTATTATTGTTTAAAAACAATTAATAAAATAATATTATACTGTTTAAAAAATGACTTAAGTGTCATATTTTTACAAAGAGAGTCAACTAAGTATACCTTGTGAAAGTAAAATGATTAAAGTGTCCACTTGATACATTTAAAGTGATTTCCACGACACCACCCAAGACATTTGGTGTTAATTAAGAAACAAAAAGAATAGTTAGATGATATAAATATCATATATTTACCATTTTATTTTTTAGATTAATTTGGTGTATTAATTTTTTTTACACCCAAACAAGTAAAAATATATTAAATTAAAGATAAAAATGGGATTAATGCATGTGCTTTAATTAAGTGTTAAATGTATAATGTTATGTGTATTGAATATTAACATAATCAAAATGAACAGATATAATTAAAATACAAAAGAATTCTTAGATATTAAATAAAACAATATAGATTCAAAAAATAAAGATGAAAGTCAAAATATTATTTATTGAAAGTAAAAATATATGTAGAATACCCATTTTCGATTGTATTATCCCTTATTAACATTTGATTGATAAAGGAAAGGGAAGACTTAAGATTTAGAAAATAGTAACATGAGTAATTCGGTAGATTTTGATTCCTAATTATATGATCTATATAAGAATTCAATTTTATGATATATAAGAACCATCTGTATAGATATCATCATCTACACCCAGAAAACCATGCTTATTTTTCTTGTTTAAGCCAAGTTATGATATAGAATAGTATATTCCTTTATAGTGAAAAGAGTTGAAAAGATGTTGATAACAGATTCTCTAGAGATATGGGTAAGCTCCATTCTTGCTTCTCCTATAGCTAGATTCTCGAAAACCACAAGAATCCTTAGTTAGAATGGGATTACAACTCAACATCTTTTGAGATTTAGAGAAGAGTTGCTCTTTAGAGAGCATAGTACGATAAAAGTTGTAACCTGTGTTCCACCAATTCTAATGCAAAAAAAAAAATTCATGTTTTTCACCTAATTCACTTAATTATTATAAAAATTAAAATTATTTAGTCAAGTTACTTAATTATAATAATAAAAAAAATCATTATTTTTACAATTACTAACAAATTAATAGACATTTTTAAGTAAAAATAATAATTAATACCAAAAACACCATTTAAATTTGACATTATATCATTAATATCCATAATATTTCAAAAATATTAAAAAATAAAATTGGATAGGTCTTCTAATAAAATATGCATGACATTTTGGTACATATTTTTAAATGTTGATGCAAAGTACCAATCTTTTTTGAAAGGTAAGGTTATTATCCTAAAATATATTTCCCTTATATATACTTTAATTTTGTTGTTGTATATATTACACAATTCCTTAAACCTCGGCCTTAAATGAGGACATGTTAAAAGAGTTTTCCTAGCGAGTTGTCATAGGGAACTCTAGCATACTGCTTTACTGGCAAAGATAGTACTTGAATGGGGAGGATGCTCCATAAAGTTATTGTGTTTGCTCTTCTTTCTTCCCCGATTTATGGCCTCATTATTTGACTTTAATCTAAATTGTTGGTGATAACTCTTCAATACAATTTTGGACAGATATGGTTGTGTAATCCTATAGTAAAAAGAAGTAACACTCCCTCAATGGATTTGCCAATGCATTCATTAATGAGGATTATTTAGAAGTGGATTGATGGCATTTGCCATAGGCTTTTGAGAACTTCAATCATGATATTGTTGGAGATTTAATTTAATAGGTGTCGAGATAGGTATGGATACTAAAATTTAGACACATTCAATTAAGGGAGGATTCATGACTACCTAGACCTATGCATCATTTCGTGTGGTCAGGGAACCTAAGAGTAAGGGCGAGGCTATCTCGGACCTTTTATATCTTCCTAATTGTTTGTTTTACTCTAGCATGCTTTATAGAATTTTTTTCCACCAATTGCAAATCAAAGAAGAGGATACATTACTTTCTTTCTGAATGCTCCTTGTGTGACACATCGAAGGAAATTTCTCACATTCTTTTGAGTTTTCATTTTGTAGGTGCAATTTGGGACCTTTTATGCTCCTTTTTTTGGCAAGAAACCTTAGACATAATTTTGCATTCTTGATTTTAGATAGGTATGATGGAAATTAATTTTAGGTCATAGCTTGGTAATTTATAAATAGTAGTGATTGTTTCAGTCATTTGGGTGATATGTACAACTAGAAATGATTTCCAGTTTGAGGATATACAAATAATTCTAAGTTTTGTGTTTTCCATAACTTGGTAGCTTATTCATGAGGAGGCTATATTATAGCATATATCCATGCAAAATATAGTGGATGATCTTCTAGTTCTCTAACATCTACGAATACTAGGCATCTGATGATAGGCTCTACAAATTGTAAAGGTTATCTGGAGGGCACTAACTTTGGGATGGGTAAAGGTCAATACAGATAGTGCTGGTTTTAGCTTACCAAGCTAATCTAGTTGTGCATGTATTTTTTGTCCCTCAAGATCCTTTGTTATTTGATATTTCTATATCCCACTTGAGGTCTCATATGCTTTTGAGGAAAACTCACGATGGCCATTCATATAGTGATACATGCTACCACCTTTGGATAGTGGAGAATTTGGTTGGAGTCCAACTCTTTTTACATAGTCATTTATAGGACTCAGTCGTTATTGGTGCCATATAGATGGTATTATACTTAGGCTGAATGCCTAGAGAAAATTGCTCACATAAAATTCTATTTTTCCTATATTTATAGAGAAGGTAATGCTATAGTTGATAGTGTAACATCTAGGGCTCCAAGTACTTATACCGCAACTTGGTTGCGGGATACCACATCGTTTACTAGTTCTTTCTTTTATTTGGATGCTAACATCAAGTTTAATTATAGGTTTTATTGAGAATTGTTTCCTATATCTATTTTTTCTCTATTTAATAATACTCCTAGTTGAGAGGCTAGATGAGGAGAGTGCTACGAAAGTGTCAATCAAATTGAGTTGTCTTGATGCATCTATTGAAGTCTATCACATATAACCTTTCAGTTTAAGAAGATTGTCTAGTTCCCAAACTTTGAAAATAAAGTATTTTGTATATGCATTAAACTTTGTCCATTGTCTTTGACTATATGAAATGTAATTTAATAAAAATATATTTTTTAAAAACTAAAATCTACACTAGAAAATATTTAAGATTTATAAATTTTGAAATTTTAAATCTAATTAAATAATTGAAAAAACAAAATATCAAATATTTAATCGAGTTCAATAAATTTTAAAACTTAATTTTACATCTTAGTTAAAAAAAATTTAAAACTTTGATAACATAATTTGGTTATTTATGCGAGTCATTTTTATTAGTTAATGTATGGTTCCAATCGAGAGATTTCATATTTGATATTTTTGTAAAACTTTTTAAATTGATTTTGATGAATTATTTGGGAGTGAAGGGGTAACTTAGTTATTGCATCTTTATTTTATATTTTCTAAGTAAACATAAATATAGCATACACAAAGGGATATTTTATATAATTTTCATATGTAAATGGTTTTGAAGTAGATTTTTGTATTCGCCACATTCTTGTCACATCGATCTTGAATGTGACTTATAAAAACATAAGAAGGAGCAACATTGTGGGGTATCGTATCTATTTTCTTACTTAAGTTAGTTTCCGTATGAGTGAACTTAGATCAGAATGGAATGAACTTAGATCAGAAAGGATTTGAAGAGTTTAAGCATTTGCTTATGCATACATTTTTGAGTTAAAAAGTGCCTATTTATAGACTTAGGCGAATGACAGTCTTGTAAATAACTTCTTAATTAATTTTTAAATTATTTAATATATTCATGATCTTTCGTAAATATGTATGTGAGTTATAAATGTATATTTTATATTAAAGTCATGAATCTTACCATAAACACCCTTATTCTAAATTCAAATTGAGTTAGTTGTATCCTAACTGTATCCCTTTGACTTTTCAATGGTGAAATGGACCAATGAAATAGGAACATGCATACCATATGATTTTTCTATCCAAAACATGCCCACTATACCTCAAAGGCTATCTCTAGCAGGGTAGGTGATCCAGCTTATAACCTTGGAGCAACTGTGCAATGGCATCTAGTCTTGGGATGCCTTAACTTTTTTGTGAAATTGGTATCTCAATTTTCTTATTCCTATGTTCATCTTATGGCCATAAGCTTCTCAAAGCCTATTTTTGTGTCTCAATTAGAGTTTTGATTAGGAAGTTATGACAAGTCAATGTTTGAGAGAAAAAGTCAATGTAGATTACAAGTTTGACTTCCTAAATCTGATATATTCTTTGTCAGATTGTGCCCAATCTCCTTGCTATCTGAATCCTTTGACTGCTAGTTGAAAGAAGGTTGAGATTAAGTTTGATAATCTATAGACCTAATCATTCTTAGCATCATAATGAGTGCTTGAAGAGCAATAAATTTATGATTTATATGCACTTAAGATGAAATAACATTATGACAATACATACATATAGTCTCGGACATTTAGCCTCAATTTTTTTTAAAACGAGACCATAGACATACCCTATGACCTCGGTTATTTAAAAACCAAGACTATAGGCATACCCTATAGCCTCAGTTGTTTAAAAACGAAGGCCATAGACATACGTTATCTATTTTTTCTCTTTTTAATTACATCGATCAAACACCAAAATTTTGTATTATTTTTTTCTTTTTCCCTCATTTTTCCTTTTCTCTCTCTCTCTCTCTCTCTCTCTCTCTCTTTTGCTAGCCAGCTATATATTAATATATAATATACTATACCCTATATAGGTATGCAAATGTTTTTTCCCATTATTAATTTATTTTCTCTCCTCATTGTCCAAACCTTAGCCTCTTTGATCTTGATCCATTCTCATCCCAAAGAAACCCTAGGGTTGATGAGCATTCCTCTCTCCATCGATCTCCGCCAGAATTTTCTATGCTAGTTTGCATAGATGTTGAGCTTTAGGTGGTTCATGACATATACAAGGGTCGTGACAAAAAGGTTGTTCATGTCTATCATCGCGATGGTTGTCCTTTTCTTTTGGATGTACTAGAAGGACATCAGTGTCTTCAAATCCTTTTACTTTTCCATGTTGATTGAAAATCTCTATTTCATTGGGGTTTTCATGCTAGGGAGGGTTGTTCCTGCTTCCCAAGCATTCGGTAAGTAATATAGTTGTATGATAAATCTCTCTGTAGTTTTTACTTCTTTGGTTGAAATTTCTTTCTATAATCTATGTGCAACACCTAATACATTTTAGAATCCAGATAGGAGTAATGGTTCGACAATTTCTAGTTATGTTTTTGTATTAATTTCTTTCCCATTTTTTTTACTTTCAAACTTCTATATCAGGATTGTTTTTTGGTAATATTCTAATTGCCAATGTTTGGCCTAGTGCTTGGTGCTGGTGCTTATGCTTGGCCTGGTGCTATTGCTTGGCTTGTTACCTGGTGCTCGGCCTAGTGCTTGGTGTTGGTACTGGTGCTGGTGCTTGGCTTAGTGCTTGGCTTAGTGCTTGGTGCTGGTACTTGGTACTTGGTGCTGGTACTTGGTATTGGTACTAGTGTCTGGTGCTATCAAACTCTACAAATCTTCAAATTCTATTACAAGGAAAACAATACAAAGTTTTTGATACAAGCATATATAACGAAAAGTTGAAAGGATTTTCAATCACTTCAAAACATCATATGTGGGAACATATTTGACAAATGATGGTTGTACTTTCCAAGCATGTAATCAAACATACATATCAAACCCTAATAATGAGTCCAACACTTGGTACACCTCTAGGGTAAGAAGATATAGACTCCTCAAAGACTTGCACCAAAATTGCATGCAGAGAAAATGTAGATTATACTAACACATAATCTAATCATGCATGACTACAAAGAAGGAGTCCAAGACTTGATACATAATTAGGTTATAGAGATACGGGCTCCTTAAGAACTCAACCCAAATAGGTAAACAACAAAGACTTAAACTCATGACAAATAATCACAGTTGTAGTAAAATAATCATAGATAGATTGTATAAAGTAGAAGCAATATTCAAGAGTGAGAAAGCTAACAATAAATAAAAAGAGATATCTAATCAGAGTTTAAACTTTAGTATGTAGAAACATACACCATTTAAACTTTGATTATACTAACCACACATTGGAGCATACACAACACTAGATATAACAAGGTAAACCTACATAGAGATCATATCTATATGATAACATTCTTGGGTTGCTTAAGGAAACCACTTAGCAAGCAATAATCCATAAATCAATATAACAGTTACAAGTCTTAAAGAAATAAAACCAATAATACCTCTATAAGCTAGGACCTCCATCCTAACTACCTATTGTTGTTTCTACAATGACTTGGTTTGACTCACAAACCTAGCCCTCCTTTAAAGCTCACACCACCAAATATGGTATGTTCCATAACCATAGAACAATGACCAAAAGTGTAACAACTAAATGCTTGCAAAATTAGCGAGTTTTTTTGGGTTATTTCTAGTTCCCTAACAATGGTGCCAAAAACTTTATGCATAAAATGGTTATGTATGAATTTTGTTTGATTTATAAAATAGCTGGAAAGTGTATAAATCACTTATAGAAAATGATAAGTATACTTCCAAGATCATTCTCAAGAAGAATCATGTGATTTTTAAATACTTCAAAAAATTCTTAAAAACAAAATTAATAATCTAAACATTCAGTCTCGATTGTTTTGAATGAATATCTAAACTACTAATATAAAAATAAAGATAGATTCAATAAAAATTTAACCAATTAAATATTTGTCTTGTAGTGGAGAATTTATGGGATACATTGATGAGTGCTTAAAAAGCAATAAAATTACCATGATTTATTATACTTTAATTGGTTAAATAGATTTATATTTATATGATTTTATCATATTTTTATATAATTTTGTCTTTTAAGAATAATGGGTATTTTTATTGTTTTTCAAGTATTTTTATTCAAAAATAATATAAAGACTAAAAGAAAAATACTGGAGGCAATACATGGCAAATATGTTGAGAATAAAATGATAAAAAGTAAAAAAAATTGAAAATTTGGACATAATCGGTTAAAATGGAAAAACAATGTCAAAAATGATGGGTCCCATACTAAGCTAGAATACGTCCACGCATAGGTAGCACACGCCTACACACATGTGCATCTAGTGCACACCCAACACGCGTTGTTGCCTATCTCGCGGGCATCCATCTACCACAAATCTCACCTCTCACATTGTAAAAATCATCCCTCAAATAAAAAATATCTTCTCTTTCTCTCTCTAGTTTTTAGTTTTTTTTTAGTTTCAAAGTTATTCTATTTTTGAGAAGAACTAGTTATGATTTTGTAGATTTCTAATTTTTGATTAAAATAAATGGAAATGCAAATCCGTTTTGAGGTTTTCTAGAAACAAAAATTAGCATCAAAGTTCTATAAGGATTCTTTTGAGGTATAATTTTAAATAAATTCTTTATAGTTATTTTTATGTCTTATTCTTATATCTTATATTTAATTTGTTTGTGATTAAATTAAAAATGGCTAGTTGTTTGTAAATGTGATATAATGAAAAGTTTTTATGCTCGTAAAATGTTAAATTAGGTAAAATATTTCTTCAAAATAATTTGATTTTGTTTTTATTGAAGATTTTATATTAAGGATGTAAGAGAGAAATATATTATTTTTCATTACAAACTCAAATATGAAAATTATATTTTAAGGTTTAATTATCTAGTCTAACATAGGGTAGTGCTCTTTTATTTGTTAGTACAATTTCCCAATAATTAGAGATAATATATATTCCAAAAGTTTTTATAAGAACTATTTTTCATAAATGTATTGACAACATATATTCAGTAATGATTTTAAAACTTGATAGTTAGTACTCGGATAATTAAATTTTTAGGTTTAATTTAGACACTTTGAATAAAGTCTAATTAAGTGACTTCACCTAAAGCTTTGATCAGATGGTTTGTAAAGTTTTTAGAAATAAAGCTAAAATTTAATACTTAATTAATTAATAGACCCCACCGAAGGATATTAATTAATTGATATTAAATAAAAGAATTTAGGCTCCATTTAAGGATACTTTCATAACAAAAAGAAAATAAATCAACAAATATCAATTCATATCTTTAATAACCTAAATAGTATGAGAAAACATAATTAACTTAATTATTATATCCTTAAATACTCTACTATTATGAATGATAAAAATTTGCTTTAATTTTTATTGAATCCATATCTATATTTTATTTATGTTATTAGATTAGAAAACATAAATCAAAATATTGTGACATGATGTTTAGAATTTAATTTAATTTTTAAGATTTCGAATAATAAATCAAAACCCACGTATATTCATTAATTTGATTGACCTTGAGAGTATACTTGTCATTTTCTATACAACGATTCGTGCACTTACGAGAGTTTTACAAATATAAACCAAACATTCTCCAACATCGATATTGTTAACTCCATACCGTTCTTGTTATTCATGAGTTTTAGGCACCTTTTTCGGGGACTTGATTTTGTTCATCAAGTTTTTGACGTCGTTGCTAGGGAAGGAATAACGTTTTTAAATTATTTATCATAATTTTAAAAACTTTTTGTGTTTTAAAGAATTTTGATTTTTTATTTAGCTGTAAAAAAATAAAAAAATCTAAATATTTTGAATAAACCTTTGTGATTTTCTATTCATAAAAATAATGATAAATCTTAAATTTAAATTAAATTAAATTAATTATTAAATTTTAAAAACAATATAAATAAACACTAAATAAAAAAAACGTAAAATTGAAATTTAAAATAAAAAATAAAAAGTTAATGTACAGTAAATCAAAAATTTAAATATAAAAAAATTGAAAAATTAATAACAAAACGTTTGAACTTTTAATTTAAAAATTTATTTTTTTCAAAGAAAATATTGAAAAATAATTAATTAATTTTTAAGTTTTACTTTTAATTTTAATTTAAAAAACTAACTATGTAATAGGATGAAAAGTAAAGATTTAAGAGATTTGTTTTTAGGAGAATAGTTCTTGGAAACCTTTGCACTACTAGTCTCTCTACGAACATTGCTGTGGTTAGGAAGATTGTTTTTAAGAAGGTTTTGCTTCACCATTCTTTCCTGCGAGCACTCTTGGTTAATACTGATTATGTTATTTAATTTAGAGATGAACTTAACAATGATTAACTTATTTAGATTGTATTAATTTTAGTTTATTCCTTTTATTTATTATATATTATTTCTAAGTACTAACTTTTAAATATTGTATGATATAATATATATAAAAATGAGTTTGTATTATATATTAAATAGAGTGTATTATAATATGTATAATTTAATCATCTATATTTATTTCTATAAAAATACGTTTGTATTATATATTAAATATAGTGTATTATATTGTATATAATTTAATTATGTATATTTATTTGTATAAAAATATGTTTCTATTATATATTAGATAAAGTGTATTATAAATATTTATTTTATATAATTTAATCATGTATATTGTTTTTGTAAAAAAATGTGTTTGTATTATATGATAGATAGAGTGTATTATAAATATGTATAGTTTAAGTATGTATAATTATATATAACTAATGTTGTATAAAAGTTGTTTGTATTATATATATTGTAAAATCTATATAATTATTTTATTTTTATTCTTTTCTTTATATTACTAACTTTATTTTCATTTTCATTTTCATTTTACTTTGTTTTTTTTTCTTTTATTAGTTTCTTTTGTTTGTTTCTTTTACTTAGTTTTATTTTTATTATTTAGTATTTATTTTAGCACTTAGTGTTAAATTAGTAAAAAAAAAAAAGATGACGACAATTCTGAAGCTATCTCCAAAATTTCAAAGTTTTTAATTACAATTTGTTATAAAAGGAGGTAGTTGCTTTGTTAGATTTAGGTACAAAAGTGTTTTGATGCATTAGTTATTTGACTTGCACCTAGAATTAGGTTATCTAAAACCCACAATCATGCCCTAGTTTTAAGTAAATAAAATTTTGAAAATCCATAAGGCGTGCCTTAAAAAGTATAGGTAGACAAAGTTTTCCTACTTGTTGGTTTGACTGACTCAATGATGTGAGGACATTGAGTTTATTTAAAATGAAATCCCCCAAGTTACATCTTGCTAAAACGTTAAACTAAGCGCTGCATGATAGGCAACTCATCATTTTAGGTAATTTTCTTTTATTTCTTTTTTTTATTTTAGTGTAATTGCATGTGAATAATTTTAGAATTCATTACGCCATATCGAACCAACTTTAAATGCTCTCACTTTAAAGTTAAAGTTGGTTCACATATTGACCTGAATTTAAAGTTAAAGTCTTAAAGTCGGTTCACATATTGAACCGACTTTAAATTCTGTATTTTGTTTACACATTTTACTCATTTTCTACTATACTCAAAACTTGTATTCAATCACATAATAGTAGAAAAAACCAAAATATGTTTAACAATGTTTAAATAATACAAATAATTGAAAAATTAAATATTAATCAATTACTTGAGAATTAAATTTATTTCAAATAAAATAATGTCATCTCTTTTGTCATGGATTTTGTGATATTCCCACTTTATTTCAAGGAGAGGAAGCTTGGTTTGCTTAGAATCACCATTATAGTGACCATGAAACTAGGCAAGAGAGATGAGATGGAGTTTGGTAAAAAAATAACTGGTCCATATAACAATTTGATGCGTATTTTCGCAAGTGTACGAATCGTTCAAGTAATAAAGTGTACAAAAGTACGGATATCGAACCCACAAGGAATGGCGTTACTAAGTACCGAAATTGACTAATCCTAATTTTATTTGAAAACCGAATTTTTGAATTTGTTTAAGAAGTAAATTAACTTAAAACTAACGCAAATAACAAAATTTAATGTTGTTCACAAATGATTAAAAATGCTAAGGCATTTGATTTCGCTAAATCAATTCAATCCGATTTCAAGTTATGTTATATGAGAATCAAAGTTAAAAGTGATGGTTGAAAAACCCAAATTTACCTAATACTCTCTCTCGAGTTATATTAGAATTACTTATCTATGAAAACCGACTATATTTCTATGAAGATTTAATCACAAACAAGCACATTAAGATTTAAAGAATTTCTAGAATAACCACATACATCATGCATTAGTTCTCACACTCGCATTCAACATACGGTATTTATCACAAGAAGTGTTCATTACACATCTCCTCTCGGTCTCAATATAATGCAACAAATCATTTAAATCTTGATCAGAAATTTAAAAGCATTAAGCATGGAAATAAATACTCAACTTGAAAACAATGAATTCATATAACGATAACACAAGAAATCAGATTTTCATGATTCAACTACATCATAGCCTTAGCAAAAACAAATTAGTTCATAACGAGAATAAGAACAAACATATTCTCAATTGAATCCATGAACAAAGAATATGAATAAAATGCAGAAAATAAAAGCTAAGGAGAAGAGATGAAAAACTCTTGAAGAGGAAGACTTGGTAGCAACAATGGTGATGACCAACCTTTCTCTCCAAAATTTCCTTTTCTCCTGCAAAAATAACTCAATTCTGCTCTTTCTGCCATCCCCCTCTTTCTCCATCATAATTAATATATAGATCTAGGGTTTGGGGGGAAATTTTGGAACAAAACAACAAAAAAAATGTTTTTTCGGACGAAACTCACCGGCGGCGACATTATTCTCACCGCAGCGAGATTTTTGGCAATTTAAATTTTGTTTTTCTGATTTTGGCCGGCGGCCAAATTAATGTGGCTGGCAGCTAGATTATTTGGCCAGCGACGAACTCAATGTGGCTGGCGGCGAGATTATTTGGCCGACGGCGAGAATTATTTGGCCGACGGCGAGATGAGTTTACCAAAATTTGTGCTCTTGGGAAGAGTTTCGCCCGCGGTGAGACACTTTGGCCGGCGGCGAGAGTACTTTGGCCGGCGGTGAGATTCACTTGGCCAAAATCCGTGCTTCCTGCATGATTTTCAACATTTTCTCCGTAAGGTTTTCGCCGGCGGCGAGAATACTCTCGCCGGCGGCGAAATTCCAAATTTTGAAATTTTGTTCTCTTTTTATTTTCATTCAATCCCGATCATTGTACTTTGTCCCTAACTTCTCCAAAATCATGATTTTACTTGAAATTGCACTTTAAACACGAAATACCCGTGAAATGACATTTGTGGATTAAATAATCAAATAAACACAATTTTCACACAAATATCAACATTTAAATCATAACAAAAATGAAATAATTTAGCTCTTATCAACAACCCCCAACCAGCTTCTTGCTAGTCTCTAGCAAGAAAAGCGATCTATTTAATAAATTCAAAGGAGACATTAAGAGAAACTTCAAAGAAAATTTTATTCTATTTACAAAATTACATTAAGCGTATGCAATAAGCCTTTAAACCCCTAGGCGGCCCTAGTAGGACGAGTTGTAGTCTCGTGAGGGCTTCCAGTGATGATACCCACAAACATCTTACCTATAACTATCCTAACTTAAAACAATAAAATCACACAAAAATTAATTTGCACAAATGTCTCAAAAATTGTAAATAACACACAACACATAGAATAATTAAATGTCACCTAAGCTTTAAGAAATCTCAAATACCAATTTCACTTTTGTTATTGACTCTTAAACATCCATCAAACCACAAACCAATAGCCATAATGCCCAAATAATATTATGCAGAACATCCACAAACAAAAAGGTGAAATCTCAAACTCCATAGGCTCACTCTTCAAAACTCTCGCCATTAAGGAAGAAAAATACACCACTTCGGATCAATAGGATTTATTAGGCTTGTAATGTTAGGCTTAGGTATTTGGTTAAGAAAGAACGGGAAGTGTCAAAATACAAATAATAGCACTTATTAGATTAAACACAAATAATTAAGTAAAAGAGTAACACCATTTAACCCAAATTGTTTCTTCCGATCATAACCCATTTTTCCAAAGATAAACAATAATTCTTCCTCAATCTTTCACCTCAGTACATCCATTACTAACACTCTTTTATTTACTAGAGTGTGAAGGCCCTTTTTTTTCTTTTTTCTTTTCTTTTCTTTTCTTTTCTTTTCTTGTTTTTTCTTTTCTTCTATCTCTCTCTTTTTTTTATTATTCCATCCTTACTCCAATTGCTCTTGAAAAGTTTGTGTTCAAAATTAAGTGCTCTTAACAAATAAGGTAGGAATTATATATATATATATATATATATATATATATATTTTGCTCAGTAAAAGGTAGGTTATAGAAGGCAAAAAGAAAGAAAAATAAGGCTAACAATATATTTAAATAGGCTCAAAGAGGTAACTAGTGATATAAGGATAACAAGGTAGGCTTAAAATGGCACAATCGATCCAAAAATGGCCTACATCATTTCTTAAACAGTGCAATCCCAAATTATTTCGCCTCAAGAGGTTTTCAAATGAGTTCTAGAGTTCGTTGAGATCACAAAAGTGTCCATGAAAAATTCGCACATAAGACTTCTCTAAGAATTTAGACTAATGAACCAAATCATACCACATACCAAAAGAGTCGCCAACTAGGTAAAATCAACATTTGAAATTATCTTTAAACCGAAGCAAAATTTAATGTCTTCTAAAAGCTACTTGCTATCATAATCACATTATTATCATCAACGTGCAAATTAAAATAAGTAAAATGCAAATAAAATAAAAAAAATTAAATCAAAATGCAGAAAAATAAATGGAAAATAAAAATTAAACACAAATAAACATACAAACAAAACTAATAAAAATGAAGGGAAGAAAATATTAACCGTTTACCGCACCCCCAACCAAAACCATATTTACCGTTTACCGCACCCCCAACCAAAACCTTACATTGTCCTCAATGTAAGAAAGAAAAACTGTAAATGGCTTTTTTTCTTTTTTTTTACCTACAAGACAAATAAAATAAGCAAATTTAATTAAAAATAAAATTATCATAAAATGAAGTGCAGAATTTAAAATTTCTAAAATAAAATGAGATAAAAGATGAGAAAACAAATCTGATGGGTTGCCTCCCATTAAGCGCTTTAAGTTATAGTCATTAGCTAGACTTTATGTCATCTTTATGCTTGTTGAATTCTTCGTCAAAATATGGTCTCAACTGTTGTCCATTTACCTTGAAAGTTCCCTTTGTTTCATGACTGATCTCAATTGTTCCATAAGGAAACACCTTGGTTACTAGAAAAGGTCCTGACCAACGGGATTTTAGTTTTCTTGGAAAAAGTCTGAGATAGGATTTATAAAGCAGCACTTTCTGTCCCACCTCAAAGTTTTGCCTCAAAATATGCTTATCATGCCAAACCTTCATCTTGTCCTTGTATATTCGGTCATTCTCATAAGCATCATTCCTCATTTCATCCATCTCATTTGTTGCAGATTTCACAAGGCAAGCTTCTAGTGGTAGCAATGGAGTTCTCTCCTCAAAAGTTTCTAAGATTAACTTGTCAAGAGTGTTAATTTGAAAACAAGAATGTACCTCACTTGGAAATTTCATTGCTTCAAAAACATCAAAAGTCACTTGTTCATCTTGCACCCGTAGAATGAGCTTTCCTTGCTGAACATCAATCAATGTTCTTCCAGATGCAAGGAACGGTCTCCCCAATATCAACGGTACCTCTCTATCTTTCTCCATGTCAAGCACCACGAAATCTACAGGGAAAATAAATTTATCAATTTTAATTAAAACATCCTCAATTGCCCCTCGAGGATATTTCACCTATCGATCCGCTAATTGTAGAGAGATTGAAGTGGGTTTTACTTCTCCCAGGCCTAGTTTTCTGAAAATAGAAAGTGGCATCAAATTAATGCTTGCTCCTAAATCACATAGGACTTTATCAAAATTGCAACTTCCTATAGTACAAGGTATAGTAAAACTCCTTGGGTCTTTCAATTTCTGTGGCAGTTTTATTTGAAGAACTGCACTGCACTCCTCATTTAGCATGACAGTTTCATAATCTCCCAGCTTCCTCTTATTTGATAGAATTTCCTTCATGAATTTTGCATACTTGGGCATTTGTTCCAACATCTCTACAAAAGGAATGTTAATATGCAATTTCTTAAAAATATCCAAAAATTTATCAAATTGATTATCAATCTTTTTCTTATTCAATCTTTGAGGATATGGGATAGGAGGCTCATATTTTGCATTTGGGGAAGGTTGAACATCTTGGGATGTTGATGGCTTTTCTTTAGATTTTTCCATCATTTTCTCTGATTTCCCCTGCCATTCAAGTTCTTTACCGCTTCTCAATGTGATAGCCTTTACATGCTCTTTGGGATTTATTGTGTCACTAGGCAATGATCCTTGAGACCTTTCTGCAATCTGCTTTGAAAGCTGCCCCAGTTGGTTTTGGATGTCCCTATTGATTGCCTCTTGATTTCTGAAATTTGTTCTTGTCTCCTCAATGAACCTTCCCAAAATTCCTTCCAAATCTGTTTGTTTCTTCTCTTGGGGTTGGTAGGAAGATGATGGCTGTTTGAATCCCCCTTGGTTATTTACCCATGACAAATTTGGATGATTTTTCCAATCTGGATTGTAGGTGTTCGAATATGGGTTATGTTGAGGTTTTTGGAAATTTGAAACATAATTTGCTTGCTCAGCATTTGGTGAAGCAAATGGATTTCCAGCTTGGCACTCGATACTGGCATGAGTTCCACCACATAAATCACATTGTGCAGTTGGTTTGGATTCAAATTTGGATGACAAAGAATCCATCTTTCTTGAAAGTGCAGCAACTTGAGCTGACAAAGCATTCACTGAATCAATTTCATGTACTGCTTTTGGTCTTTTTGCAATTACTCGTTCTGAATGCCACTGATTGTTGTTTTCAGCCATAATCTCTAATAACTCATGAGCATCCTCCGGCGTTTTTCCCATTAAAGACCCTCCAGTCGCAGCATCAATCATTGTACAATAGTTTGAAACCAACCCATTATAAAATGTAGAGACTTGCAGCCAAATTGGTATACCATGATGTGGGCACTTCCTCAACATTTCTTTGAATCTTTCCCAAGCTTCATACAATGATTCGTGGTCATATTGTGTAAAAGATGTGATTTCATTCCTTAATTTTGCTGTCTTAGTAGGAGGAAAGAACTTGGACAAGAATTTCTGAACCAATTCATTCCATGTTGTAATTGATCCCGGTGGTAATGAGTTTAGCCACTTCTTGGCTTTATCCCGAAGTGAAAAAGGAAAAACCCTCAATCTTATAGCATCTTGAGACACACCATTTATCTTGTAAAGATCACTCACCTCCAGAAAGTAAGCAATATGTGCATTTGGATCATCCTTTGACATTCCCCCAAATTGATTTGAATGAACCATTTGGATAAAGGATGGCTTTATCTCAAAGTTATTGGCTTGAACAGTTGGCCTCCTTATACCCGAAGTAGTTCCAGCAACATTAGGCATAACATAATCCCTCAAAGCTCTATGATTTCCACCTCCCTCAACAAATGGTGGATCCATAGTTGATTTTTTATTAGGAGGTGAGGTTGAGCACCTTCTCTCTTGGTTTAGACGCCTAAATTTTCTATCAATCTCTGGATCAAATGAAAATTGGTTAAGGCTTCTTGTATGTCTCATACAACAATCCTACAACCAGAAAATTAACTAGCATAAAAACAACACAAAGTTACCTTTTTTTTATGATAAATAAAATAAAAGATCAAAATAAACAAAATTAAAAAGGAAACAATGATAAAGCAAATTAACTTCAAATTAAAACTAAGATTAGGTAGTATCGATATTAATAAAATCCAACCGTTCCCCAGCAACGGTGCCAAAAACTTGATGGCGTATTTTTGCAAGTGTACAAATCGTTCAAGTAATAAAGTGTACAAAAGTACGAATATCGAACCTACAAGGAATGGCGTTACTAAGTACCGAAATTGACTAATCCTAATTTTATTTGAAAATCGAATTTTTGAATTTGTTTAAGAAGTAAATTAACTTAAAACTAACGCAAATAACAAAATTTAATGTTGTTCACAAATGATTAAAAACGCTAAGGCATTTGATTTCGCTAAATCAATTCAATCCGATTTCAAGTTATGTTATATGAGAATCAAAGATAAAAGTGATGGTTGAAAAACCCAAATTTACCTAATACTCTCTCTCGAGTTATATTAGAATTACTTATTTATGAAAAACGACTATATTTCTATGAAGATTTAATCACAAACAAGCACATTACGATTTATGGAATTTCTAGAATAACCACATACATCATGCATTAGTTCTCACACTCGCATTCAACATACGGTATTTATCACAAGAAGCATTCATTACACATCTCCTCTCGGTCTCAATATAATGCAACAAATCATTTAAATCTTGATCATAAATTTAAAAGCATTAAGCATGGAAATAAATACTCAACTTGAAAACAATGAATTCATATAACGATAACACAAGAAATCAGATTTTCATGATTCAACTACATCATAGCCTTAGCAAAAACGAATTAGTTCATAACGAAAATAAGAACAAACATATTCTCAATTGAATCCATGAACAAAAAATCTGAATAAAATGTAGAAAATAAAAGCTTAGGAGAAGAGATGAAAAACTCTTGAAGAGGAAGACTTAGTAGCAACAATGGTGATGATCCTTCAAGCTTCTCCAACCTTTCTCTCCAAAATTTCCTTTTCTCCTGCAAAAATAACTCAATTTTTCTCCCTCTGCCGTCCCCCTCTTTCTCCATCATAATGTATATATAGATCTAGGGTTTGGGGGGAAATTTTGGAACAAAACAACAAAAAAAAATGTATTTTCGGACGAAACTCGCCGGCGGCGAGATTTCTGGCAATTTAAATTTTGTTTTTCTGATTTTGGCCGGCGGCCAAATTAATGTGGCCGGCGACTAGATTATTTGGCCGGCGGCGAGATTATTTGGCCGATGGCAAGAATTATTTGGCCGGCGGCGAGATGAGTTTACCAAAATTTGTGCTCTCGAGAAGATTTTCGCTGGCGGCGAGATGAATATGGCCGGCGACGAGTAACTTTGGCCGGCGGCGAGTAACTTTGGCCGGCGGTGAGTAACTTTGGCCGGCGGTGAGAGTACTTTGGCTAGAGGCGAGATTCACTTGTCCAAAATCCGTGCTTCCTGCATGATTTTCAACATTTTCTCCGTAAGGTTTTCGCCGGTGGCAAAATTCCAAATTTTGAAATTTTGTTCTCTTTTTGTTTTCATTCAATCCCGATCATTGTACTTTGTCCCTAACTTCTCCAAAATCATGATTTTACCTGAAATTGCACTTTAAACACGAAATACCCATGAAATGACATTTGTGGATTAAATAATCAAATAAACACAATTTTCACACAAATATCAACATTTAAATCATAACAAAAATGCAATAATTTAGCTCTTATCACAATTCATTCCCCTAAATATATGAGCATGTAAATATCCATCAAACAAGCAGTCCAAACTTCAGACACATGAATGTAAAAATTAAAGCATTATAAAAATTATCATGGTGTTGTCCTATGTTATTCAAGATCATCATATTCTTCTCTTGATTCTTCTTGTGATGTTATAATTTGAACCATGTGTTCTGTAAATTATTCTTGTAAATCATTAAAAATTTGCATATTATATACCGACTTGTTCCAACCAAAGAACGTTATTAAATTCAAAATAAGAATGTAATATCATGAATTCACAAAAAATAACTTATATATGTTAAAATATTACTCAAAGAGATTACCACATCGACACTAGGGTGATATAATAATAACCTTAACCCTTTGAAATCATATTAGCACTGTATTAATCTTTTGTATATAAATATGAAGCAATCTGGAAACAAGATGGTATTTTTAATGCTATAATAAACACTAAATATGAAGTCAAGTGTATCTTCGATTTGTTACTTAGGTTGGTTAGGCAAAAAATAGCTGTTCCACATAACAATTCATTCCTCTAAATATATGAGTACATAAACATCCATCAAACAATCAACCCAAACTTCAAAGACATAGGAATGGAGAAATTAAAGCATTATAAAAATTAACATGGTGTTTTCATATGATATTCAAGATCATCAGAATCTTCTCTTTATTCTTCTTGTGATTATATAATTTGAACCATGTGTTCTGCTTATTCCTCTCATAAATCGTTAAAAAATTGCGGATCATATCCCGACTTGTTACAACCAAAGAACTACATGTACTTAAATTCAAAATAAGAATGTAATATCATGAATTCACAAAAAAATAACTCATATATGTTAAAAAGGTATATTGGTGAAAGAGATTACCACATTTTTAATTGGAATGTTGATATTTGTGATGATTTTTCTCATAAACTTTATGACATAGTAACCGCACATGACTCCATCATTTTGTTGTGGAACCTACAAAAAACAAGTGTACATGATTTTTCATATTAGAACATCTTTATTATTCAATAGTAAAATTAATTAAATTATTAATATTTACTTGTACATACCATAACTTTATCTCATATAAGGTTATGAGATTTTCTAAGGGCAATGCTCATACTCTTGTTCCACAACGGCCATGTCCTATCAAAGTTTAAAATTGTTAGTTTTTTATTAAATATTACAAAGAACAATAGAAGAAAAATAGTTAGCTATAACTCTTACATTTCAAAAACTAATTTTGTATCCTAACTCAATTCTATGAAAGTTGAGTCATAGTACCAAACATGATTTCCATATAGATTAAGGATTACCAACATCCAATGATATTGGCCTTGTTCAAACTTTAGTGGCCAAAGGATTATCAAATTCTGATTTTTGTGAAGTGTTAATGCTCTACCACATAATTGTTTAGTTCTGATGCTAACATCCTTATCTTGATATTGATTTACAAATAAAGAATCATAGAACATTGCTAAATGTGATGAGTGATTAGCTTGAAGTAGATAATAGCATGGCCTATTTAAAAGAAATATATATAAATAATTAGATAATATAAATATAATTATATATGTTCTACATAAATGAAATTTATTTACTGATCGATATATATGTTTGGCCAATGTCTTCACCCGAAATTTCTATAGGAAATGGCACAGTCTATCCATCATTTATGCTAGATTCACTCGCAACAATAGTCATCAAAGTGTCAAGATTTCTACTAAAGTTTATAGCATAATCATAACTATATTTTTTCCATGGATTCTTCTTGAATAACTTAGTGCACAATGATTTCCCACTAGACATATATTTATCACGAGATACTTGCTTTGTATCTCTTAAATGTGATGCACTAACTAATTATAGTATAATTGAATAAAGAAGAAGTATTATATATGTTAGTCATAATAAAAGAATAATAATATAATAGTAGTAAAAAAAGTGTTATCTTAAGTAAAAAAAATAGTACCATGTCAAAATTTATCACAACTTGACTCGACAGCAAAGTCACATATTGTCCAACCACTTCTTAGACTATGATAGCATCAAAAGGCACAAGTAGTGGAAAATTATAGAGCAATGATTGATCAATTATTATTTGCCAATAATTTGGAAAATATTGATTATGAATCATTCGATCATTGCTTAATTATTGTACCATTCTTGTAGCAATAAAGTCCGTTAATGAAGGATGTTTCAACAAATATTTTATATTCTATAAAAATTTTAAGAGTTATATATAATAAATAAAATATATAATAAAAAATAAAAATAATATACTTTCTACATAAACTTTAAATCTTACCACAAATGATTCATCAAATAGAGGAGGATTCCCATGCGGGGTAGCTATTGGAAGGACATTCTCATCAAAACATTCATCATGATGTGATGGATGGTAAGAATGCACACATTGCATTGGAGAAAATGAACCACTACCTCATTGCATCTACATTCTTGGTATAAAGGGAGGACCAATAGGATGACTACATCTCATACAAGATATAGGTTGGTTGCCATAAGATTACATGGGTGGCATGCCTAGCATGGATGGTGGCATGACTGGCCAATAGGGCATGCCGTGATTGTAGTATTCTACCATGCTTACCATGTGTTGTGATTGATATTCTTTTAAAGTGGCAATCTCACTTAACATTGAGGCCTTAAAGGAGCTGAATTCTTCTTCAATTTTACAATACTTCTCCTTACTGACCATCTGAGGCTTTTGTTTTTAAAAAACTCCATATAACCATCATATTAGCTTCTTCTCTTAACACAACCAAGATGCTCGCGTCTAAATGCATGATATATAGTATCTCTCCCTGGTTGTTCAATTATTTCACCCTTAGCTATTTGTTCTTGAACAGCTCTTTACAAAAAAAGAAAACAAAACATATCATGCATTATTACATCAATTAACAAAAATCATAAGGACTTTGTATCAAGTTAAATTACTAACCAACTTATTTAGTTTTTCTTCTCCTTGTTTAGTCATTTATCTTGAATTCATCGTTTTAAGGTTTTTTGTTTCTATATACAATTTAGATCGGGTAACCGGTCTACCCAATTCATCTTCCTACATAAATTAAATAAATTTATTAACCATGACATCAACTTAAATTTAAGGAAAATAAATATAAAAATATTTATAAATTAACAACTTAATAATACAATTATTTTTCTAACTTTAGGATTTGAAGACCTCACAATACAGTTAGGAAGAATATTCTACATTTGTAAATTCTGATCTTCTTCCCTAATAATTTGAAATCCATCCGTATGTCTATAATCCACGAAGTCTTTCCAAACTTGGGGTTCAATCAAAATGTGTTCTTTAGGAATTTTGTATAGTTGTACATCATAAAGTGGTTCCAAATATGGAAACACATAATTTTTGGCCAATCTAGAAGTTTTGTATTCCTTCCATGCCATATTTGCAATCTTATAACACTTTCTCATCCAAGTGTCAGGGACTATATAACAATTCTGTAAAAACACACTACAAAAGATAAGATATAAGAAAATACAATATATGTAATTAGTTATAAAATAAAAGAGACTTAGAAAAATGGTTTTCCATATTTTGTACTTTTCAGCTTCGTCAACTTTAGTCCAATCATATATATTGATTGGTATACTTGACTTCACAAGTCTACAAATAGAGGATTTCAACTGTTGGCCATTCCCCCTAATGGATTACCAGTAGCATCAAATAGAATGGGTATTGTATCATTTGGGTTAAGCGGAACATTAGGTATATTCACCCAACCCTTTCTTTTCAAATGCCCTAATGGATCATTTGGATCTACAAGCTCTGATACCTTAAGATCCATGAAATATCTACAAACAATGATGAAATAGAAATTAATTGACAATTTTAAGTCCAAACATAAAACATGCAAGAGTTAATATAATGATATAGAACATACATTATTTTTAATTAGGTTGTTGATCGTATATATATTCATTCACAATCACTTTGAGTTTATGACGAAGAATCATCTTCATCAACTAGATCATCACATACATTAGGAAATTTGTTTAATAAATGACAAATATTGGATAATTTATCAAGCATGTCATCATCTTCTAAAGAATCACAATGGTAGAACTCTTTTTGTGGAGGCGTTAACACAACAGACCATCTTGTGTCAATTTGATCCCTCACGTAAAGTACTTGTTTTGCATGAAGTGCTAACGTGAAAGGATAATCAGTGTAACTTATCTTGGATAAATTTACAAGGATAAATCCAAAATTATCTATTTAATATCAAACATTGATAACATTTTTGATCCAATCACACAAGAATATTGTTTCATGGAAGACTTCATAATCGAGTTTCAAAATTTCTTGAATTATACGATAATATGTTCTATCAGAAAGTATAGGATTACCATCTTTTGAAAAGGAAAATTTCCTAAATTGTGCAACCATCTTCACACCACTATTATGATTTACCCAAACTTTGTCCCTTGCTTGAGTCATAAACCTCGATCCATTAATTGTGAAACTAGAATATGGTTGGACATCAAATTTTGGACCATGTGCAAGCCTTTCTAAACTTTCTGTTATTTTATAATTGGGTTTGTTGAATTCAACTATAATATATGCATACAAAAACATGAAATGTGTTTAAAACAAAGTTTTAAAATTTTGCATAAAAGTAATATGGAATTCTTGTGTATGACACTTACATGGTTGCAAAACAAATTAATAAGCTCTCGCTTATGTTCATCATACAACCATTTTTATCCTCCCTTTTTTTATAACGAGGATCGATCTTTAGTAAGTTTAAATACATTCTATAATGTTATTAAAGATGTATCAATTAGATATCATTAATATTTAAATAAAACATAATTTTATTTTAAATGAAAAGGTTGAACGTGTCATCACTTACTCTATGTGCGGTTGTACCTCGTTATTATTTACCAAAATGATTCGGTGTGCTTTTTCCCATCGAGTGTGATCAATAAATAATTTCTTACTTCCACTAAGTATAGGGTTACATACTTGGATCATGTGATGTTCTAATAACAACTTATGCATAGTATTCTCAATTTTAGTGCAAAACAAAACTCAATAGCCTCTTCAGCAATGTAACGTTCCACCATGCATCCTTCACGTCAATTTAAATTATTTACATATCTTTTAAGGACTTGCATTTATCTCTCAAAAGGATACATCCACCTTAAGTAATTATGACCTCATAATTGAACCTCTCGAACTAAATGAACACACAAATGAATCATTATATTGAAGAAAGAAGGAGGAAAACATTTTTCAATTAGACACAAATTCTCTACAAAATCTTTCTGTAAAGAGTTTAACTCATCAATTGATATATATTTCTTGCATATTGTATTAAAGAATGAATAAATACAAATTTTTTATATTCAAACATGTTTTGGAAGAATTGATCTAATAGCAATTGGTAATAACTGTAGCATTAAGATATGACAGTCATGTGATTTCAATCCAAAAAGTTTCTTATTGGTGATAGACACAATTTCTTAAGTTGGATGAGTAACCATTAGGAACTTTCACATCTACCAAAAATTTACAAAACACATCCTTATCTTTTTTTGACATTGTAAATGATACTTGTGGCAAGTATGTTTGATTCTTATCATTTTCCACCCTTGGTGCCAATTCAGGTTGTAGTTTCCTTAAATGCAATCTTTCTTTAATTCCATCCTTTGTTTTTCTATGTATATTAAGTAATGTACCAATCAAGCTCTCACATACATTTTTATCAACATGTATGACATCTAAGATGTGGCGAATGTGTATGTCTTTCCAATAAGGTAGTTCAGAAAATATTGATTTTTTATTCCAACAACAATGATCTACTGATTCAGTAACATTTTCATTTTTACCCCTTTTATTAGTTGACCTCCTTTATTTCCCTCTATTAGTGAGTATTATTTTTTTTCATCTTTCCATATTGTTTGAATTTTATACCATTCAATTGCCTTAATATCTCTAAACCTCGCAAAGGTTGGGGTAAAGGATCATCCGTGAACAAGATAAGTTGCAGAAGTGTCATCACATATAGGGCATCCCATACAAACTTTTGTTACATGTCCTGATAAGTTCCTATAGGTAGAAAAATCATTAATTGTCATAAAAGGACCCGCTCAAGTTAAAGTGTTCTTCTATATGTGCATCGTAAACATTTACACCATCATTCCATAACATCTTTAAATCATCTATCATAGGCTACAAATATACATCCATATCAACACTGGGTTGTTTATGTCCTAAGATCAATAATTTTAACATCATGAATTTTATTTTCATACACAACTAGGGAGGAAGGTTGTATGTTACCAAAATTATTGGCCAACAACTATATCTAATACTAAGGGAACAGTGTGGATTAATTCCATCAATAGCAATGGCAAGATGAAGATTGTGCAGATCAGATGAAAATTAAAGGGATAAATTATCTACTATTTTCCATTTTGGAGAATTACAAGGATGACGTTGCATCCCATCATCAGAGTGATTATCTAAACACCAAGTCAACATCTTTGATGTCTCTTTACTTTTGAACAACCTTTGAAAGTGAGGAATCAGAGAAAAGTACCAAAAAAAAACTTTGCAGGCATGCCTTTCTTATGTGTTGTCTCATTTATAGTATGCTTCCATCTCCATTCTTTACACATCAGACAATCATCTAATGTCTCATATTCTTTTCTATAAAGAATGCAATCATTTGGACAAGCATGAATCTTATGATATTCCATGCCAAATCGACTAAGAGATTTCTTGACTTCATACATTAAAGATGGCAATTCAATACCCTTAGGAAACATATATATTAGTACATTTAGTAATTATTTGAATCCCTTGTCAGAAAACCATTTTTTACCTTCACATTGTACAAATGAACCAATCTTGACATTTTAGTGTATTTCTTGCATACAACGGTTTTTCGGCATCTTCTAGAAGCTTTTTAAAGGTTTCAGGATCATCCTCATGCAGATCATCTTAAACACCATGCAACATATTTTCTATCTATACATTATGATAAGATGTATATAATCCACTCACATTCTTATTTATCTCTTCCCTATGAGTATTATCAATATTTCCTCCATGATAATACCAACATTTATAACTTAAAAGAATTCCACTACTGATAAGGTGATACTTAATGTTGTCTCTTTAAAAGAACATCAAAATGTGCAAGTATACAAGGTCACAAGTAATAAAATGATAAGTAAAATATCGTTCCCACAGAGATTTGTTACTACTATTCGTTAAGTACTAAAATTATTTCAATATGATTTTATCCAAATAACCGATAGTTTGATGCAGTTTGACTAACTAATTTTTATAACAGTTTATAAGAAAATTCTAGGATTGTAGTTTCACCAAATTAATCTACTTGAATCATATTATTTTCTCTTGATTTATGTTCTCTCATTTAAGTTGTTAACCAAGAACTCCTAATTTATCCATATATCTCTTTCGAGCTCCATATAGACACATCTCACTAAAATAATTCACTATATTCCAATGAGAATTAAATTCAACTAGATTCATTAAGTTCTAAGTTCTCAAATCGTTACACGTACAATAAAGGTATATTCCTATCCCTTATATATATGTTATTCTATTATGAGCAACACACAAAAATGTCTTTTTAAAGTTTATTAAGTGTCACAGATCAATTAATTAATCTTCCAATAATCAAAAGCATTAAACACACATAAAATAAACAACTTAAAAACATCCCATAAATCATTCAAAAATAATTAATTCAAGTTTCATAAATTCAGCTACATTGCAACCCTAGAACAAATAAATTAGGTCATAGCAGAAATTAAAATTACAATACGAAAATATTCAGTCATTTTAGAGAAATAAAATTAAAAGAAAAAGGATTAGAAGAAACTCTTTCACGATTCCTCAATGAAAAATAAAATTCCTTCCCTTTTCACGATCTGATCCGTCCAAATTCTAATCTGATGGTGGGTGATGAAGACATGCGTGTGAGAGTTATTGGCGTAGACATGTGGGTCCCACCCTGCACAGATAGGTGGGCCCCACTCTGTGCGCCAAGCAATGTGCCTTCTGGGAAACGTGTCCACTAGCATGTGTGGTGCATGCATCTCCCTCGCCTGATCAGCACCGTTGATTTCTGATCTGACGGTGCGTGTGACGTATTGACAATAGATGCATATGGTCTTCTTCCTTACACAGAAAAGCAAAAGTTTGTTAATTGCATTTTAGCCCTCTAATTTAATTCAAATTAAATTCTAAACTTTTGATATTTGCAATTAAGCCTTATTTTAATTCAAATTATATTTTCAACTTTTTATTAATTGCAATTAAGCCTTTTTTTCACTAAAAATTATTTAATTTTCTTTAAAAATATATTCCTTAAAAAATAATAGAAAGTATTAATTTAAGAACTTAAAATTAATTAAAAACATTAAGAACATAGCAATTATAATTAATAAATTGAAAAAATAACCGTATAACATTCATTTATCACATCCCCAAACTTATGATTTTGCTAGTCCTCTAGCAAAAGGAAAGAAATAAAACTAGGATACATACACTTAAAATAGTGATTTTCAAAACATTTCTATTTGGTCATACAAATAACATAACTCAAAGAAATACAAGAATTTTATCCAAGCATTGAAATCAATTTAAAAGTATGTTACATTTTTACAATGAATTTTCTTGTGTGTGTGAAGTATTTTCATATTTCATCTCATGAAATCCGGATGAGTTTATGCAAATATGGATGCAATTAATTTTTAATGAAATCACAAATCTAATAAGTTCATTTTTCATTTCTCTCTTCACTAATGTAGACAAACACAACCAAAAACCAATAGGACTTTATTAAGCTTGTAATGTATGGCTTAGGTAAAGGTAGGATAAAAGATAATATTTTGCTCAATATACCTTCTAACATCTCAATGAATACTTCCAAATTTGAGATTTAACTTCACATGCAACAATCGTTTTTTTTCTGTTTTTGTTTTTTTGCTTTTCAGTATCCTCTTTTTTTTCCGATATATCTTTAGAAATTTACTAACAATGGTCACATGTTAGTGAGATAAGTAAAATTGATATATCTATATATATATAAACTTAAAAGCTCAAAAGGGGTATACTATAGATAAATAATGTAAATTTGGATAGAAAGGCTCAAACGATCCAAAGATGGCCTAAATCATTTTATTAGTTAAATGTTGTCTAGGATTTCGCCTTGAGAGAAAATCAAACAAATTCTAAAAACTGTGACACCAAAGAACATTAATCGAATTACATATTCCCATAAACCTTCTCTAAATTAGCATAACAACTCATAGATCAAGACTAGTGCTCATAAATAGTCATTCTTCTAAAAATGAAACTTACTCCAAAAATTACATACAAACTTAGACAATATTCAAATTTTTTAAAGAGTTATGCATTACTTCAACCGAAGAAATAAAAACTAAATCACCATGAAAAGCACAATATATTCTCATGTTTCGATCAACCAAACAAACAAAGCTACACAAGCAACAATATCAAGCAATATTTCAAATAAGTTTAATCTCTCCACCCCCAAACTTAATATGCATATTGTCCTCAATGTGTGAAAATTAAAGAACAAAGGAGATTGGTGAAAAGAAACTTCCCTAATTGGTGAGTTGGCTTGTGAGATTGAAATCCCTTAATAGCCTACTTCCTCCAATTTGCACCCATCAAACAAATTATCAAAATAGAGAAATATTCAAACTAATATGTGCTCAATTAAGTAAAATAAATAAAAACTAAAACACATGGGTTGCCTCCCAAGAAGTGCTTGATTTAATGTCATCAGCTTGACTTCCTGTTTCTTTTCTTCAGGTCGGGTCAGATAACAAAATGGTGGATTTTTGACAATCAATGTCACCTCCCCAATAATGTTTGAGTCTTTTCCCATTCATTTGGAAAGTATTTTGTGATTCTTCACCTTTAATCTCAACAGCTCTATATGGGTACACTTTGGTAATAATGAAAGGCCCTAACCACTTAAATTTCAATTTTTCTGAGAGGAACTTCAAACGAGAGTTGAAGAGCAATACTTTGTGTCCTAGTTCAAAGTGTCGATGTAAGATCTTGTTGTCATGCCATCTCTTCATATTTTCCTTATAAATCTTAGCATTTTCATATGATTGTAGACGAATCTTATCCATCTCATTGAGTTGTAGAAGACGCTTTTTGCTTATGGCTCTCAAGTCAAAATTCAAATTCTTGATTGCCCAATACACATCACTACTATAAAATGGGGTATTTAAGTTGCTGTGTAAAGTCGGTTTTTGGAAAAAACTGACTTATAATGAATTTAAAGTTGGTTTGGTATAGAACCAACGCTATCTATGTTGGGCGTAGCGTGGGTTGACGTTGAGAACCGACGCTACACACGTGGGTAGCGTCGGTTCTAAACATCAACCGAAGCTACGTCACATGGGTAGTGTCGGTTCACATGGCGAACCGACACTACCCATGTGATGTAGTGTCGATTGATGTGTAGAACCGACGCTACACACGTGGATAGCGTTGGTTCGCCACGTCAACCGTTGCTACGTCCTATTTTTTAAATTAAATACAATTAAGATTAATTATTATTTTATTTGACTCTTTAAAATTTTAGTTTGATAAAAATAATATCATTTTTCCTTTTTTTAGACAATTAGTTTTAAAAATTATATAATTTTATTTATTTGTTTGGATATTTAAATTTATATATGTACCTACAATATATTTTTATTTAATTGTGTATATATTTTAATTAAATATTATTCAAAAGTAATTATTTTTTGTATTTCTATGTATATATATATACAATATTGCATGTCTAAATTAAATAATAATTGACAAAAAAAAATTTAATTGCGTAGATAGCGTCGGTTCTTCACGTGCAGAACCGACGCTACCCCACGTAAATAGCATCGGTTCTTCACGTGAACCGATGCTATCCACCTAATATAACTCACTTTGGGTCATTTTTTACTCAGAACCCATTTTCTTCCTCTCTCTCCTCCATTTTCTTCTTCTCTCTACTCCATTTTCTCTCAAAAGCTACACCGCGCGCCACCCTCTTTCTACATTTCCGGCCACCTCCAACCACCATTTGGAATGTCGTTTTGTAAGTTATATTTCTCTTCTCATTATCTTTCAAATGTATTATTTTTTTGTGCGAAATATTAATTTTTTTTATACCTATTTTCTATATAAATTTTTGATTTAAGTATGTTTTTTATTTTGTTTGTTATTATGTTTGACTTATTTTATGTGGAAATAATATCTAAAATATTGTGGGTTTGATAGATTATATATATTTACTGTGCGTGGATAAATTTATTTATATATTATAAATAATTATATTTTATTTAGTAGAATTTTGCAGCTTATTATTCAGTTTATTTTATATATATGTTGTATAAATTTTTGATTTATGTATGTTTTTTATTTCACTTGTTATTATATTTGACTTATTTTATGTGGAAATAATATCTGAAATGTTGTGGGTTTGATGAATTATATATATTTACTGTGTGTGGATAAATTTATTTATAATAAATAATTATAATTTATTAAGTAGAATTTTGCAGCTTATTATTCAGTTTGTTTTATATTTTGTATAAATTTTTGATTTAGGTATGTTTTTTATTTTGCTTGTTATTATGTTTGACTTATTTTATGTGAAAATAATATTTGAAATGTTGTGGGTTTACTGTGCGTGGATAAATTTATTTATCCATAAATAATTATGTTTTATTAAGTATTGAATAGAGAAAAAATAATATGTTTTTTTAAATTTGTAAGAAATTATATTGGTATAAAAGTTATATATGCTATCTAGACTCTTAAAAAAATTATAAATATAAATTTATAAACTCAATAATTTAAATAATATATATATATATATATATATATATATTAATAAAAATCAAATAATAACTAAAAAGTAAGTAGTATTATTATTTTTATTTATATATGCTACTTATGTGTTAAAATGTTAAATATGTTATTATAGTAGTCCTTATATACTTCTATATAATGTTATATATGTATAATTAATATTACTTTTTAATTATGATATAGTAACATGCTTAGAAATTAGAATCAACCAAAGTGATTGGTTTTTATATATTCATGCTAACATGTTGCTTATTTTTTAATTTGTATAGAAATAGTTTTGTAAAATGATTAAAATGATAACTGTTTTGTATTATATATGTTTTGATATATATTCTAATAATTAGGAAATTTATATATAATAATACTTGAAATATATTCATTGTATACATAATTAAGTAATACGTTTAATTAACGTTATTTGTAGAAAATAGACAAATCTTGGACGTCAAAGTGTAGAATTGAGCAAGACTATATTTCTGGAGTTGAAAGCTTCATGGAATTTTCTTGTTGAAATAGTAATATTGGAACTAGTATGATTCGATGCCCATGTGTTAAATGTAAAAATGAGTGATTTTGTGAATTTGATGAGGTTAAGTATCACCTTATCCGTAATGGTATTCTATTGAGCTATAAATGTTGGTATTATCATGGAGAAAATATTGATAATACTCATGGGGAAAAGATAAATAAGAATGTGAGTGGATTACATACATCTTATCATAATGTACAGACAGAAAATATGTTTCATGGTGTTGAAGATGAATTACGCGAGGACGATCCAGAAACCCTTAATAAAATTATAGAAGATGCCGAAAAACTATTGTATCCAAATTGCAAAAAATACACTAAAATATCGGGATTGGTTCATTGTACAATGTGAAGGCAAAACATGGTTTTTCTGACAAGGGATTCACAGAATTACTAAATCAACTAGTCGATATGTTTCCTGAGGGTATTGAATTTCCATCTTCAATGTATGAAGTGAAGAAATCTCTTAGTCGATTTGGCATGGAATATCATAAGATTCATGCTTGTCCTAATGATTGCATTCTTTATAGAAAAGAATATGAGACATTACATGATTGTCCTATGTGTAAAGAATTGAGCTGGAAGCATGGTACAAATGAGAGTACAACACATAAGAAAGGCGTTCCTGCAAATGTTCTTTGGTACTTTCCTCCAATTCCTCGCTTTAAAAGGTTGTTCAATAGTAAATATACATCAAAGATGTTGACTTGGCATTCAGATAATCGATCAGATGATGGGGTGCTACGTCATCCTTGTGATTCTCCAAATTGGAAAGTAATAAATAATTTATCTCCTCAATTTTCATCTGATCCGCACAATCTTTGTCTTGACATTGCTGCTGATGGAATTAATCCACATAGTTCCCTCAGTAGAAGATATAGCTGTTGGCCAGTAATTATGGTAACATACAACCTTCCTCCCTAGTTGTGTATGAAAAGAAAATTCATGATGTTAACATTATTGATCTTAGGACCGAAACAACCCGGTGTTGATATTGATGTATATTTGCAGCCTCTGATAGATGATTTAAAGACGTTATGGAATGATGGTGTAAATGTTTACGATGCACATAAAGAAGAACACTTTAACTTGAAGGGGGTCCTTTTATGGACAATTAATGATTTTCTTGCCTATGGAAACTTATCAGGACATAAAACAAAAGGTTACAAGGGATGTCCTATATGTAGTGATGGAACTTCTGCAACTTATCTTGTTCACGGACGAAAGATGCCTTATAGAAGATATAGAAGATTTTTGCCATCTGGACACAAGTTTAGATACCAAAAACAAACCATATGATGGTGAAGAAGATCATGATCATGCACCCTAACCTTTGCGAGGTGTTGAGATATTAAGGCAATTGAATGGTATAATATTCAAATGATATGCAAAGTTGAAAAAAAAACTCACTAAGGTAGGGAAACGAAAGAGGTCAACTAATGAAATGGGTGAAAATGAAAAAGATTTTGAATCGACTTACCATGGTTGTTGAAAAAAATATCAATATTTTGGGAATTACCTTATTGGAAAGACCTACACATTCATCACATCTTAGATGTCATGCACATTGAGAAGAATTTATGTGAGAGCTTGATTGGTACTTTACTTAATATACCTGGAAAAACAAAGGATGGAATTAAAGCAAGATTGGATTGAAAGAAACTAGGCATACAACCTGAATTGGAACCAAGGGTAGAAAATGATAAGAAGCGAACATACTTACCACTAGCATCATATACAATGTCAACAAAAGAGAAGGATGTTTTTTGTAAATGTTTGGAGGGTGTGAAAGTTCCTGATGGTTACTCATCCAACTTAAGAAATTTTGTGTCTATCACCGATAAGAGACTGTATGGATTGAAATCACATGACTGTCATATCTTAATGCAACAGTTATTACTAGTTGCTATTAGATCAATTCTTCCAAAACATGTTCGGTTATCAATAATTTGGCTTTGTTCATTCTTCAATACAATATGCAAGAAATCTATATCCATTGGCGAGTTAAATTCTTTACAGAAAGATGTTGTAGAGACTTTGTGTCTAATTGAAAAATATTTTCCTCCTTCTTTCTTCGATATAATGATTTACTTATGTGTTCATTTAGTTCGAGAGGTTCAATTTTGTGGTCCTACTTACTTAAGGTGGATGTATCCTTTTGAGAGATATATGCAAGTCCTTAAAGGATATGTAAATAATAGAAATCGACCTGAAGGATGCATGGTGGAATGCTACATTGCTGAAGAGGCCATTGAGTTTTGTTCTGAATACTTTAGTGGTTGCACTAAAATTGGGAATCCTACGCACAAGTTGTTCTTAGAACGTCACATGATCCAAGTAGGTAACCCTATGCTTGGTGGAAGTAAGAAATTATTTATTGATCACACTCGATGGGAAAAAGCACACCAAATCATTTTGGTAAATAATAATGAGACACAACCATACATAGAGTAAATGATGTTCATTGTTTCATGATTGCAAATATTAATGATGATATATAACTTAATATATATTTGATAACATTACAGGATGCATGTAAACTTATTGAAGATCGATCCTCATTATAAAAAAAAGAAGGTGAAAAATGGTTGTATGATGAACATAAGCGAGAGCTTATTAATTTGTTTCGCAACCATGAAAGTGTCACAAACAAAAATTCATGCATGTATCTTCCTAGATGTATTAAATGTTTTAAAACTTTGCTCTAAACATATTTTTTGTTTTTGTATACATAGATTCGAGATGAACTCAAGAAACCCAATCATAAAATATCAGAAAGTTTACAATGTCTTGTACATGGGCCAAAATTCGATGTCAAATCATTTTATAGTTTTAAAATAAATGGATCGAGGATTACGACTCAAGCTAGGGACAAAGTCCAAGTAAATCAAAATAGTGGGGTGAAAATGGTTGCACAAACTATGCAATTTTCCATTTCAAAAGATGATAATCCTGTACTTTATGATATAACATATTATGGTATAATACAAGAGATTTGGGAATTGGATTATGAGGTCTTCCATGAAACAGTTTTCTTGTGTGATTGGGTCGAAGATGTTATCAATGTTGGATATAAAATAGATGATTTTGGATTTATGCTTGTAAATTTATCCAGGATAAGTCACACTGATGATCCTTTCATGTTAGCACTTCATGCAAAACAAGTATTTTACGTGAGCGATCAAATTGATCCAAGATGGTATGTTGTGCTAACGCCTCCACAAAAAGAATTTTACCATTGTGATGCTGTAGAAGATGATGACTCTATGCTTGATACATTAACCAATATTAGTAATTCCTCAAATAAATTGCCTAATGTATGTGATGATCTAATTGATGATGACGATTCTTCGTCATGGGCTCGAAGTGATTGTGAAGGAATATATGTATACGATCAACAACCTAATTAAACATAAAGTATGTTCTATATTGTTGTAATAACTCTTATATATATGTATGTTCCTAAAATTGTCAATTAATTTATATTTCTTCATTGTTTGCAAATATTTCATGGATATATCCAAATGATCCATTGGGGTATTTGAAAAGAAGGGGTTGGGCGAATATACCTGATGCTCCACTTAACCCAACTGATAGAATACCTGTTTTATTTGATGAAACTGGTAATCCAATAGGGAAAAATGGTCAACAATTGAAATCCTCAATTGGTCGACTTGTAAAGTCCAATATACCAATCAATATAAATGATTGGTCTGAGGTTGACGATGCAGAAAAGTTCAAAATATGGATAACCATTTGTGTAAGTCTCTTATAGTTTATAATCAATATATATATATATATATATATATATATATATATATTAGGTGTATTATATCTAATCTTTTGTACTGTGTTTTTATATAATCATTACAAAGTCAATGACAGTTGGAAGGACAAGTGTTATAAGATTGCAAATAAGGCGTGGAAGGAATACAAGACTTCCAGATTGGCAAGAAATTATGTGTTTACATATTTGGAAACACTTGATGAGAATGTGATCTACAAAATCCCTGAAGGACACCCCTGGATTACACCTCAAGTTTGGAAAGACTTTGTGGATTATAGATGTTCAGATGAATTTCAAATTATTAGGGAAGATCATCAGAATGTACAAATGCATAATATTCTTCCTAACCGTACTAGGAGGTCTTCAAATCCTGAAGTTAGATATAGAATGGTATTATTAATTTGTCTTAATTTATAAATATTTTTATATTTATTTTCCTCAATTTAATTTCATGTCATTGTTAATAAAATTTTCATAATTTATGTAGGAAATTGAATTGGGTAGACTTGTTACCTGAACTGAATTGTACATAGAAACAAAGACTCCCAAAATGAAGAATTCAAGACCGATAACTCAGCGAGGAGAAGAACAATTAAATAAGTTGGTTAGTAATTTCGATTGATAAAAAGTCTTAATGATATTTAATAATTGATGTAATAATGAATGATATGTTTGTGTGCTTTATTATTTGTAGAGAGCTGTTCAAGAAAAAAATATCTAGGGGTGAAATAATCGAAGAGCCTGGGAGAGATGCTTTATATCATGCATTTGGATGCGAACATCCTGGTCGTGTTAGGGGAGGTAGCCAATATGATGGTTCTATGGAGTATTTTAACATTCCAAAACAAAATCCTCAGACGGTAAGTAAGGAGAAGTACACTAAAATTGAAGAAGAATTCAACTCCTTTAAGGCCTCAGTGATAAGTGAGATTGCCACTTTAAAAGAACATCAATCACAACAAATGTCAGCCATGGCATCATGCTACAACCAGGGCATGCCATATTGGCCAAGCATGTAACCATCCATGCCATGCATACCACCTTCCATGCCACGCATGCCACAATCCATGCCAGGCATGCCACCCACGTAATCTCATTGCTCTCAAACTACATCCAGTATGGGATATAGCCATCCTATTGGTCCTTACTATATGCCAGGAATGCATATGCAATCAAGTAGTGGTTCATTTTCTCCATTGCAATCTGCACATTCTTACCATAAATCAAACCACGATGAACGTTTTGGTGAGAATGTACATCTAATAGCTACCCCACATAAGAGTCCTCTTCTATTGATGAATCATATGTGGTAAGATTTTAATTTCTGGTGTATATAATGTATTATTTTTAAATTCTTATATTATATGTTTTGTTTTTTATATATAACACTTAAATTTTTTATAGAATATGAAATGTTTGTTGAAACATCCTTCGTCAATGGACTATGTTGCTATTGGAACGGTATAACAATTGAGCGATGATCGGATGATTCATAATCAATATTTTCCTAATCATTGGCGAATAGTAATTGATCAATCATTGTTTCATGATTGTCCACTACCTGTGCCTTCTGATGCTACCACAGTCCAAGAGGCGGTTGGACAATATGTGGCTTGGCTGTCAATTCAAGTTTTTCTAAATTTTGACGTGGTACTATTTTTTAATGTAAAAGATAACACTTGTTTACTACTATTATTTTATTATATCTTATATTGTTACTAAAGAATACATATATAATACTTTTTTTTAGTCTATTATACCAGAACTCTTAAATGCGGCACATTTAAGAGATACGAAGCAAGTATCTCGTGCTATATCTATGTCTAGTGGCCAATCATCGCTCACCAAGTCATTCAAGAAGAAGCCTTGGAAAAAGTATTGTCATAAATATGCTTTAAACTTCAGCAGAAATCTTGGCATTTTGATGACTATTATTGGGAAGGCATCTAGCATAAATGATGGATGGACTATGCCACTTCCTATAGAAATTTCTGGTGTAGACCTCGGCCAAACTTATATATCGATCGAGTGCTTATTGTAACTATTTGAATATCAAATGATCGATTTAAGTATAATTCAAGTGTGGACAAGGTGAGTCCTCAATATATTTATTTTTCTTTTATATATGTAGAACATATATAATTATATTTATATTATCTGATTATATATATATATCTTTTATATAGGGCGTGCTATTATCGACTTCAACATAATCACTCATCACATTTAGCAATGTTCTATGATTCTTCATATGTCAATCAATATCAAGGGAAAGATGTTAGTATCAGAGCTAAACAATTATGTGATAGAGAATTAACGCTTAACAGAAATCAAAAGTTGATAATCCCTTGGCCATTAAGGTTTGAAAAATGCCAAGATCATTGGATGTTGGTAATCATTGATCTGTTCAATAATCATGCTTGGTACTGTGACTCAGCTTCCATAGAACTGAGTAAAGGTACAAAAGCAGTTGTTGAAATGTAAGAGTTATAGTTACATATTAGTTTCTTCTATTATTTGTTGTAATATTTAATACAAACTAACCTTTTAAACCTTGATAGGGCATGGAAGTTGTGGAACAAGTTTAAAGGCATTGCCCTTAAAACTTTTCATAAGCTTATATGGACAAAAGTTATGGTATGTACAAGTCAATATTAATAATTTTATTAATTTTACAATTGAATAATAAAGATATTCGAATATGAAATCACATGTACACTTGTTTTTGTAGGTTCCACAACAAAATAATGGAGTCATGTGTGGTTATTATGTCATGAAGTTTATGAGCGAAATCATCACAAATATCAAAATTCCAATTGATGATGTGGTAATATATTTCACTCATATACATAAAAGTTTTTAACATATTTGAGTTTGTTTTTGTAAATAAATGAAATTATATTCTTATTTTGATTTTAAATACATGTAGTTCTTTGGTTGGAACAAGACGGGCTACGACCAGCAAATTTTTGATGATTTATGAGAGGAATGGGCAGAACACATGGTTCAAATTATATCATCACAAGAAGAATCAGGAGAAGATTCTGATGATCTTGAATAGAATTTGACAACATAACAGTAAATCTTTTAATGATTTAATTTCTCTATCTATTCCTGTGTCTGAAATCACTTGTTTGATGGATGATTATATGCTCATGTATTTAGGGGAATTGATTGTTTTATGGACCTAATTTTGGATCAAACTACATCTCATCTCTCTTTCCTACTTTCCTTACGAACTCATATTAGCACTTTATTAATCATTTGTTTATAAATATGAATTTATCTGGAATCTCTGCTAGTATTTTTAATGCTATAATGAGCTATAAATGGACAAATCAAGTGTACGTAACTTCAATTTGTTTCTTGGTTTGTATGAGTTTTGATGCCCATGAACGTGTTCCATATGTTTAAGGGCACCAACACTCACACAAGCCAAGAATCAGAGTTACACTTGATTTCATATTTAGAGTTCATTATAGCATTAAAAAACACTAATAGAGATTGCAGATAACTTCATATTTATAGACAAATGATTAATAAAATGCTAATATGAGTTCGTCGAATGTCGTTGTACATGATAATCTCTTTTTGATGGTAATTTTTATAATGATTTAATTTCTTCATTCGTATGTTTGAAGTTTAGACTGCTTGTTTGATGTATGTTTCACATGCTCATGTATGTAGGGGAATATGAATTATTTTCTTTTGTGTAGTTTTCTTGTCATAATGCTTGTGAAGGCCAATCAAGATTCTAAGCCAACCAAGCTTACTCGATTGCATCCAATTATACTTTGACGACATTATTTTATTTGTAATTTAAGTTAACTATATGTATTATATATACATTATTTATTTTTGTAATAAATTTAATTATCAAGTAATTAAATATATTTAAAATTTTAATTATTTGTATTATTATTTATATTTTAGTTTTTTAATGCTATATATATATAATGAATAATACAAAAAATGAGAATAAAAATAAAAAAAATCATAAAATGGGTAAAGTCGGCTCACGCGATGAACCGACTTTACATTTTAGGTCGCTAAATTTAAAGTTGGTTAAAAACTGACTTTAATGCCTATTTTTGTAGTAGTGCATGGTGCTCTAATTCAACTATGAGATGACAAGTTTTCCGAAAAATTAACCGATATGGGGACATCCCAATGGGTGTCTTGTATGCTGTCCGGTATGCCCAAAGTACATCCTCATCTTAGACCAATCCTTCCTAGAAGGATTTACTATCTTCTTTAGAATCTTCTTCACCTCTCTATTTGATATCTCAACTTGTCCACTTGTTTGAGGATGGTAAGCAGTTGCGATCTTGTGAGTGACCCCATATTTGGCAAGGAGGGCTTCAAAATATTTGTTGCAAAAATGAGTTCCCCCATCTCTGATGATTGCCCTTGGGGTGCCAAAACGAGTAAAAATGTTTTTCTTTAAGAAATTCAACACCACCTTGGAGTCATTGGTAGGCAAGGCAACTACTTCTACCCACTTAGAAACATAATGCACAACAACAAGAATGTAGAGGTTGTTGTAGGAAAAGATAAAAGGTCCCATGAACTCAATACCCCAAACATCAAATATTTCCACCTCAAGAATGTTGTTTAGAGGCATCTCATGTTTCTTGGAAATGTTACCAATTCTTTGGAACCTGTCACAATGTGAGATAAATAAATGTGCATCTTTAAACAAATTTGGCCAATAAAAACCGGATTGAAGAACCTTAGCCATTGTTCTTTCCCCTCCAAAATGGACCCCATAGGCTAAAGCATGACAATTCCTAAGTATGTCTTCAATTTATTCCTTTGGAACACACCTTCTAATAATTTGATCTACATACTACTTAAATAAGAAAGGCTCATCCCATAAATAGTACTTAACATCGTGTAAGAATTTCTTCTTCTATTGGTAAGATAAATCAGGTGGAAGCACATTACTTACGATATAATTAACATAGACTGCATACCATGACACACTTCTATGATTAAAGGAAAATAGTTGCTCATTTGGAAAAGTCTCGCCAATGATAGTCTTGTCCAAGAAACCATTATTACTCTCCAATCTAGATAGATGATCTGCCACTTGATTTTCAGTTCCCTTCTTATCCTTGATCTCCAATTCAAATTCTTGCAGAAGGAGTATCCTGCTAATCAATCTCGGTTTTGCATCTTTCTTAGCCATAAGATATTTTATGGAAGAATGATCAGTATAAACTATCACCTTAGTACCAATTAGATTAGGATCGGAACTTTTCAAAAGCATATACAACATCAAGTAGCTCTTTTTCTATGGTAGCATATTTTAGTCGAGCATCAGTCAAAGTTTTGCTGGCATAGTATATGGCATGGAAAACTCTCTCTTTTCGTTGTCCCAAAACAGCTCCAACTACAAATTAACTAGCATCACACATGAGCTCAAAAGGTAGATTCCAATATGGTGCAATAATGATGGGAGCAGTGATTAACTTTTCTTTCAATGCCCAAAAAGCTTCTAGACAATCTTCATCAAATGTGAATTTCGTATCTTTCTCTGAAAGGTTGCAAAGAGGCTTAGATATCTTGGAAAAATCCTTGATGAATCGCCTGTAGAATCCAGCATGACCAAGAAAACTTCTAATTCCTTTGACAGATGTTAGAGGCGGTAGCTTCTCAATAGTTTCAATCTTTTCCCTATCCACTTCAATTCCTTTTGAAGAAATTAGATGGCCGAGAACAACACCTTCTTGTACCATGAAATGACACTTTTCCCAATTTAACACCAAGTTTGTCTCTTCACATCTTTGTAGGACCAAAGAAAGGTTATGCAGGCACATATCAAATGAATCTCCAAACACTGAGAAGTCATCCATAAATATCTCAATAAAAGTTTCCACCATGTTTGAAAAGATAGCCATCATACACCTTTGAAAAGTAGGTGGGGCATTGCAAAGTCCAAATGGCATTCTCCGAAAAGAAAAAGTTCCATATGGACAAGTGAAAGTGGTCTTCTCTTGATCCTTGGGAGTGATAGCAATTTGATTATATCCAAAATATCCATCCAAGAAACAATAGAAAGAATGTCCTACCAATCTATCAAGCATATGATCATTAAATGGAAGAGGGAAATGATCCTTGGGAGTAGCCTTGTTGAGCTTTCGGTAATCCATGCAGACTTGCCAGCACTTTTCTTATGGGAATAAGTTCATTATTGCTATTAGCCTCCACTGTAATTCCTCCTTTCTTCAGCAAATAATGAATTGGGCTAACCCAAGAACTATCTGAAATGGGATAGATAATACCTGCATCTAACCACTTAATGATCTCGTCTTTCACTACATCCTTCTTGATTGGATTCAAACGATGTGGAGGCTCAATAGTAGGCTTGTAATCTTCCTTAAAAAAGATCTTGTGCATGCATAATGAATGGCTAATCCCTTTAATATTAACTATAGACCACCCTAACGCTATCTTGTAATTTCTCAACACTCTTAACAACTTCTTTTCTTGATCTTCATCTAGAGAGGATGAAATAATCACAGGTAGAGTAGACATTTCACCCAAATAAGCATACCGTAGATGGTTAGGCAATAGCTTAAGCTCTAATAATGGTTGTTTTTCCACAGATGGCTTCAGATCAGTAGTCAAATTTTCCGTGAAGCTGCTTTCAACTAACTTATTCACCATGTCAACTCTAAAGCAATCATCAGAATCCCCTGAAAATTTCATAGCTTTAAAAACATTGAAAGTTACCTCTTGGTCTTGGACTCTCATGGTGAGTTCCCTTTTTGAACGTCAATCAAAGTCCAACTTATTGCTAAAAATGGTCTCTCGAGAATAATAGGGATCTCTTTGCCTTCCTCCATATCGAGAATTATGAAATCTACAGGAAAGATAAACTTTTCTACCTTTACAAGGATATCCTCTATAATGCCTCTTGGGTGTTTCAAAGACCTATCTATAAGTTGAACAATTATAGTGGTCAGTTCTGCTTCTCCTAATCCAAGTCTCTGATAGATGGAAAGTGACATCAAATTAATGCTGGCACACAGATCGTATAGAGCTCTACCAAAGAATTTCTCACCAATAGTACAAGGAATGGTAAAAATTCTTGGATCTTTAAGCTTAGGCGGTAGCTTCTTTTGAAGGATGGTGCTACACTCCTCTATAAGAGCAACTGTCTCAAAATAACCTAACCTTCTCTTTTTAGACAAGAGATAGGAATTTGCTCCAAGGCATCAACAAAAGGAATGTTAATATGAAGCTTTTTAAATACTTCAAGAAACTTGGAAAAATGCTTATCAAGCTTTTGCTTATGGAAGCACTGAGGAAACAGAATTGGTGGATTGTAAGGCTTGAGACTATCTAAAACTGGTTTTATCACGGGCTTTTTTGTTGCTTAATTCTCTTCGACTCTCTCTTTAGCGCTCTCTTGTTGTTCTGGGCCAATAACTTCAACAATAGGAGTTGTTAGAGAAATGGGCTTTTGTATTTCTTCCAACTCCTTTCCACTTCTGAGTGTAACTACCTTACAATGATCTTTTCCTTCCCTCTTTGGATTTGGTTCAGTATCACTAGGTAAAGCTCCTTGAGGGCAATTTTTGACAACAGTAGCAAGTTGGCCCAATTGAACTTCGAGATTTCTTATAGATGCTGCTTAATTATGAAGAATAGTCTCATTCTTGGCCATGTATTGAGCAAACATATAGGCTTCATCAAAGATGATTAGCCTTTATTATTACTCTAAGAAAAATTAGGGTGATTCTTCCACCCTAGATTGTAAGTGTTAGCATAAGGGTTGTTTTGATACCTATTGTAGTTGGAAACAAAACTGATAGATTCAGAGTTGTGAAGACATCTCTCACTAGCATGGTTTCCATTGTACATTTCACATGCAACAAAAGGACTATGAATAGAATGGACACCCAAAGTATCCATCTTCTTCAACAAAGTGGATACTTGAGCAGTTAAAGCAGACATAGCATTAATCTCGTAAATTCCAACTGCTTTCTTAGGCATCAACCTCTCTGATGGCCACTCATAGCTATTTGAAGCCATATCCTCTAATAAGTTGTAGGTTTCATCAATTGTTTTTCCCATCAAACTATTATAAAATGTTTGAACTTGAAGCCACTTTGGTAAAAAATGGTGAGGGCATCTTCGAAGTAGCTCCTTATACCTCTCCTAAGCTTCATATAACGATTCTGAGTCAAACTGCCCAAAGGTGGTGATTTCATTCCTCATCCTTGCAGTCTTTGCTGGCGGAAAATATTTTGCTAAGATTTTTGAGCCAAATCATCCCAAGTAGTGATAGAACCACATGGCAGTGAACTCAACCAATTCTTGGCCTTATCCCTAAGTGAAAAAGGAAAAAGTCTCAACCGGATAGCATCATCATTGACTCCATTATGCCTAAAGGTGTCACAAATCTCTAAAAAATTTGCTATATGGGATTTTGGGTCATCGTGGGGTAAACCTCCAAACTAAATTGACATTTGAATCATATGAATGATTGCAGGCTTAATTTCAAAATTGGTGGCTTGAATTACTAGTCTTCTAATGCTCAAATGAATCCTACCAACCATAAGCACTACATAGTTTCTTAAAGATCTTGGTTCTTCCACTTCAAGAATCTCTTCATCCATAATTTGATGTTTTGAAGTTTCTTGCTTATTATTATGTTTTTTTAATTTTAAAATAGGTCTCTTGATTTCTTGATCCAACAGAACTATGTCCAGATTTCTTATGCTTCGCATACAAAGTCCCAATTTATTTGAAAATCAGAAAAATTAATCTAATAAAGTAAAAATAAAAATAAACACATAAATAAAATATTTGAACTAAAATTAGGTTGATTGGTATTAATATCAATAAAAATAGTAAAACAAATCCCCGGCAACAGCACCAAAAACTTGTTGTCTCTTTAAGAGAACATGAAAACATGCAAGTATACACGGTCACAAGTAATAAAATGATAAGTAAAACATTGTTCCCACGGAGATTTGTTACTACTGTTCGTTAAGTACTAAAATTATTTGAATGTGATTTTATCCAAACAGCCAATAGTTTGATGCAGTTTGACTAACTAATTTTTATAACAGTTTATCAGAAAATTCTAGGATTACAGTTTCACCAAATAAATCCACTTGAATCATATTATTTCCTCTTGATTTATGTTCTTGCAATTAAGTTGTTAACCAAGAACTCCTAATTTATCCATATATCTCTTCTGAGCTCCATATAAACACATCTCACTAAAATAGTTCACTATATTCCTATAAGAATTAAATTCAACCAGATTCATTAAGTTCTAAGTTCTCAAATCATTACACGTACAATAAATGTATATTCCTATCCCTTATATATATGTTATTTAATCCACAAATGTTATTTCAAAGGTATTGTGTGTTTAAAGTGCAATTTCAGGTAAAATCATAATTTTGGAGAAGTTTGGGACAAATTTCAATGAACGGGGTTAAGTGCAAATAAAAAGAAAACAAAATTTCAAAATTTGGAATTTCGCCGCCGGCGAGAATATTCTCGCCGCCGGTGAAAACCTTACGGAGAAATGTTTTAAATCACGCAGGGAGCATGGATTTTGGCAAAGCAATCTCACCGCCGGCCACAATAATCTTGCCGCCGATGAGATTTAGCGGAACCAAAATCGTAAGTTTTCTAGAAATCTTGCCACGGCGAGAATAATGTCGCCGCCGGCGAGTTTCGTCCAAAAACACATTTTTTATGTTATTTTGTTCCAAAATTTCCCCCCAAACACTAGATCTATATTAAAATTATGATGGAAAAAGAGGGAGACGGCAGAGAGAGCATAATTGAGTTATTTTTGGAGGAGAAAAGGCAATTTTGGAGAGAAAGGTTGGAGAAGCTTGAAGGATCATCACCATTGTTGCTACCAAGTCTTCATCTTCAAGAGTTTTTCATCTCTTCTCCTTAGCTTTTATTTTCTGCATTTTATTCAGATTGTTTGTTCATGGATTCAATTGAGAATATGTTTGTTCTTATTTTCGTTATGAACTAATTCGTTTTTGCTAAGGCTATGATGTAGTTGAATCAAGAAAATCTAATTTCTTGTGTTATCGTTATATGAATTCATTGTTTTCAAGTTGAGTATTTATTTCCATGCTTAATGCTTTTAAATTTTTGATCAAGATTTAAATGATTTATTGCATTATATTGAGACAGAGAGGAGATGTGTAATGAACGTTTCTTGTGATAAATATCGTATGTTGAATGCGAGTGTGAGAACTAATGCATGATGTATATGGTTATTCTAGAAATTCCATAAATCGTAATGTGCTTGTTTGTGATTAAATCTTCATAGAAATATAGTCGGTTTTCATAGATAAGTAATTCTAATATAACTCGAGAGAGAGTATTAGGTAAATTTGGGTTTTTCAACCATCACTTTTAACTTTGATTCTCATATAACATGACTTGAAATCGGATTGAATTGATTTAGCGAAATCAAATGCCTTAGCGTTTTTAATCATTTGTGAAAAAACATTAAATTTTGTTATTTGCATTTAGTTTTAAGTTAATTTACTTTTTAAACAAATTCAAAAATTTGGTTTTCAAATAAAATTAGGATTAGTCAATTTCGGTACTTAGTAATGCCATTCCTTGTGGGTTCGATATCCATACTTTTGTACACTTTATTACTTGAACGATTCGTACACTTGCGAAAATACGCATCAAGTTTTTGGCGCCGTTGCCGGGGAATGGTTTGATTTTATTAATATCGATACTACCTAATCTTAGTTTTAATTTGAAGTTAATTTTCTTTATCATTTTTTCATTTTTAATTTTGTTTATTTTGATCTTTTATTTTATTTATCATAAAAAAGATGGTAACTTTGTGTTGTTTTTGTGCTAGTTAATTTTCTAGTTCTAGGATTGTTGTATGAGACGTACAAGAAGCCTTAACCAATTTCCATTTGATCGAGAGATTGATAAAACATTTAGGTGTCTAAACCGAGAGAGAAGGCGTTCAACCTCACCTCCTAATAGACAATCAACTATGGATCCACCATTTGTAGAGGGAGGTGGAAATCATAGAGCTTTGAGGGATTATGCTGTGCCTAATGTTGCTAGAACTACTTCGGGTATAAGGAGGCCAACTGTTCAAGCAAATAACTTTGAGATAAAACCATCCTTTATCCAAATGGTTCAATCAAATCAGTTTGGGGGAATGTCAAAGGATGATCCAAATGCACATATAGCTTACTTTCTAGAGGTGAGTGATCTTTACAAGATAAATGGTGTGTCTGAAGATGCTATAAGATTGAGGGTTTTTCCTTTTTCACTTCGGGATAAAGCCAAGGAGTGGCTAAACTCATTACCACCGGGATCAATTACATCATGGAATGAATTGGTTCAGAAATTCTTGTCCAAGTTCTTTCCTCCTGCTAAGACAAAAAATTGAGGAATGAAATCACATCTTTTACACAATATGAGCAAGAATCATTGTATAAAGCTTGGGAAAGATTCCAAGAAATGTTAAGAAAGTGCCCACATCATGGTATACCAATTTTGCTACAAGTCTCTACATTTTATAATGGGTTGGTTTCAAACTATCATGCAATGATTGATGCTACAGCTGGAGGGTCTTTAATGGGAAAAACACCGGAGGATGCTCATGAGTTGTTAGAGATTATGGTAGAAAACAACAATCAGTGGCATTCAGAGTGGGTAATTGCAAAAAGACCAGCAGTAGTGCATGAAATTGATTCAGTGAATGCTTTGTTGGCTCAAGTTGCTGTTCTTTCAAGAAAGATGGATTCTTTGTCATCCAAATTCGAATCCAAACCAACTACACAATGTGATTTATGTGGTGGAAATCATGCTAGTATCGAGTGCCAAGCTGGAAATCCATTTGCTTCACCAAATGCTGAGCAAGAAAATTATGTTTCAAATTTCCAAAAACCTCAACATAACCCATATTCGAACACCTACAATCCAGGTTGGAGAAATCATCCAAATTTGTCATGGGGAAATAACCAAGGGGGATTCAAACCGTCATCATCTTCCTACCAACCCCAAGAGAAGAAACAAACAGATTTGGAAGGAATTTTGGGAAAGTTCATTGAGGAGTCAAGAAAAAATTTCAGAAATCAAGAGGCAATCAATAGGGACATCCAAAACCAACTGGGGCAGCTTTCAAAGCAGATTGCAGAAAGGTCTAAAGGATCGTTGCCCAGTGACACAATAAATCCCAAAGAGCATGTAAAGGCTATCACATTGAGAAGCGGTAAAGAACTTGAAATGCAGGGGAAATCGGAGAAAAAGATGGAAGAATCTAAAGATATGCCATCAACATCCCAAGATGTTCAACCTTCCCCAAATGAAAAATATGAGCCTCCTATCCTATATCCTCAAAGATTGAATAAGAAAAAGCTTGATAATCAATTTGATAAATTTTTGGATATTTTTAAGAAATTGCATATTAACATTCCTTTTGTAGAGATGTTGGAACAAATGCCAAAGTATGCAAAATTCATTAAAGAAATTCTATCAAAGAAGAGGAGGCTGGGAGATTATGAAACTGTCATGCTAAATGAGGAATGCAGTGCAGTCCTTCAAAGAAAACTGCCACAAAAATTGAAAGACCCAGAGAGTTTTACTATACCTTGTACTATAGGAAGTTGCAATTTTGATAAAGTCTTATGTGATTTAGGAGTAAGCATTAATTTAATGCCAATTTCTATTTTCAAGAAACTAGGCCTGGGAGAAGTGAAGCCCACTTCAATCTCTCTACAATTAGCGGATCGATCGGTGAAATATCCTCGAGGGGTAATTGAGGATGTTTTAATTAAAGTTGACAAATTTATTTTCCCTGTAGATTTCGTGGTGCTTGACATGGAGGAAGATAGAGAGGTACCCTTGATATTGAGGAGACCGTTCCTTGCAACTGGAAGAACATTGATTGTTGTTCAGCAATGAAAGCTCATTCTACGGGTGCAAGATGAACAAGTGACTTTTGATGTTTTTGAAGCAATGAAATTTCCAAGTGAGGTACATTCTTGTTTTCAAATTAACACTCTTGATAGGATAATCTTGGAAACTTTTGAAGAGAGGACTCCATTGCTACCACTAGAAGCTTGCCTTATAAAATCTGCAACAATTGAGGAGGAAGATGAGGGAGTGAGACAATGTTCCGAATTACTGGCAACACTTGATGAATATTTGTTTAGTGATGAAACATTCAAGGAGTTGGGAACAAATGAAACTCCAACCTCAGTGGTAAAGAAGGAAGCCAATAAGATTGAGCTACAGCCACTACCATCCCATCTAAGGTATGCCTATCTTGGAGACTCAGAATCCTTTCCTATTATTATTAACAATTCTTTGAATGGTGAAGAGGAAAACAAGCTATTAGGAGTTCTTCGGACTCACAAAATGGCAATTGGATGGACAATGGCCGACATCAAAGGGATTAGCAACTCTGTTTGCATGCATAAAATCTTGATGAATGAGGATTACAAGCCCACAATTCAGCCACAAAGGTGCTTAAACCCAACAATGCAAAGTGGTCAAGGATGAGGTGATTAAGCTTTTGGATGCCGGGGTAATTTATCCAATTTCAGATAGTGCTTGGGTAAGCCCAATTCATTATGTACCAAAGAAAGGAGGAATCACAGTTATAGAAAATGAAAACAATGAGCTTATTCCAACAAGGATAGTGACTGGGTGGAGAGTATCTATTGATTATCAAAAGTTGAACGATGCCACCCGAAAAGATCATTTTCCTTTTCCATTTATTGATCAGATGTTGGAAAGATTGGCTGGACATGCCTATTATTGTTTCCTTGATGGATATTCGGGGTACAACCAAATTGCAATTGGACCAGAGGATCAAGATAAGACAACATTTACATGCCCTATGGTACTTTTGCATACAGAAGGATGCCTTTCGGTTTATGTAATGCACCTGCAACTTTCCAAAGATGCATGATAGCAATTTTCTCTATTATGTTTGAAAAGTTTATTGAGATTTTTATGGATGATTTTTCTGTTTTTGGCCATTCTTTTGATAATTGCTTGCATAATCTCTCTTTAGTCTTGCAGCATTGTAAAGACACAAATTTAGTGCTAAATTGGGAGAAATGTCACTTCATGGTTCAAGAAGGAATTGTTCTTGGCCATCGGATTTCATCAAAGAGGATGGAAATGGACCGTGCAAAGGTGGAGGTGATCAAAAAATTACCACCTCCAACAACTGTAAAGGGAATTAGAAGTTTCTTGGAACATGCTGGATTTTATAGAAGATTTATTAAGGATTTTTCCAAAATAACAAAACCTCTTTGCAGTTTGTTAGTTAAAAATACACAGTTTGATTTTTCTCCTGACTGTTTGAAGGCTTTTAACCTTTTGAAGGAAAAGCTCACTTTGGCCCCTATAATTTGTGCACCAGATTCGAGTCTCCCATTTGAGGTAATGTGTGATGCTAGTGACTATGATATAGGTACTTTTTTGGGCCAAAGGAAGAATAAGTTGCTGCATGTGATTTATTATGCAAGCAGGACATTGAGAGATGCACAACTTAATTATGCAACAACTGAGAAAGAGCTTTTGGCATTAGTGTTTTCATTTGATAAGTTTAGATCTTATTTAATTGGGTCTAAAATCATTGTTTATATTGATTATTCTGCTCTTAAGTATTTTCTAGCCAAGAAAGATGCCAAACCATGATTACTAAGATGGATTATTCTCTTGCAAGAATTTGACTTAGAAATCTGGGACAAAAAGGGGACCTAAAATTTGGTTGCTGACAATTTGTCCAGGTTGGAAGAAGATTACCTTGAGGTTGAAGACCAAATTAATGAAACATTTCCTGATGAGCAATTGCTTGCAATCCGAACGGCTCCATGGTTTGCTGATTATGCAAATTATTTGGTCAAGAAAATTTTACCTCCAAACATGTCTTATCAACAAAAAAGAAATTATTTTCTGATTTGAAACATTATTTTTGGGATGAACCTTACTTGTATAAACATTGTGCAGATCAAATTATTAGAAGATGTGTGCTGGAGGAAGAAATGGAAAGCATTCTTCATCATTGCCATTCGAAGGAAGTTGGGGGACATTTTGGTGGAACAAAAACTGCAGCAAAAATTTTGCAATCCAGATTCTATTGGCCTTCATTGTTTAAAGATGCTTTCAAGTTTGTTCAATGTGTGATGATTGCCAAAGGAGTGGAAATATTTCACGGAGACATGAAATGCCCTTAAATAATATTTTGATAATTGATTTATTTGATGTTTGGGGTATTGATTTTATGGGGCCATTCCTTGTGGGTTATATATCCATACTTTTGTACACTTTATTACTTGAACGATTCGTACACTTGAAAAAATACGCATCAAGCTCCATATAGACACATCTCACTAAAATAATTCACTATATTCCTATGAGAATTAAATTCAACCAGATTCATTAAGTTCTAAGTTCTCTAATCATTACACGTATAATAAATGTATATTCCTATCCCTTATATATATGTTATTCTATCATGAGAAACACACAAAAATGTATTTTTTAAGTTTATTTAAGTGTCACAGATCAATTAATTAATCTTCCAATAATCAAAAGCATTAAGTACACAAAATAAACAACTTAAGAATGTCCCATAAATCATTCAAAAATAATTAATTCAAGTTTCATAAATTTAGCTACACTGCAACCCTAGAACAAATAAATTAGTTCATAGCAGAAATTAAAATTACAATACGAAAATATTCAATCATTTTAGAGAAATAAAATTAAAAGAAAAAGGATTAGAAGAAACTCTTTCACGATTCCTCAATGAAAAATAAAATTCCTTCCCTTTTCTTCTTCTTCATTGTCTCCTTTCTCTCTATTTTTTCCTACCAAAATAGCAACAAGTCAAGAAAATAGCTACCACGTGTTCTCTATTTTTCTTTAAACACACAGAGGAAAAACTAAGAAAAAGAACATAACTCCAAACTAAGAATAAAAAACTAAAACTGAAAACTCAAAAACTTAGATTCCCTCGCGTGTCAAAAATATATCAACACCGAAACTTATTTCAGAACACGTGTGTAGTGGGGGACGAAAATCATCCATGCGTGTAAAAAGTGTCAAAAATAACGTGTGAACTGGTTAGAAAGCGCGCCCGATTCTCTGCATTTTCATTTTACAATATGTGTGCCACATGTCGGCATCTGATTGGCTAGAAGAATAATGTAACACGTGGTAGATTTTTATTCGCTATGATGAGAGGGTGCACGAACATAATGTGAACTACATCGTATGAGAACATTATGCATTGAACGATGCGCGACAACTAGAATCCACTCTCGTGAAGCATAGGGATCACGCACTATCTAAGCAGTCCAAATTCTGATCTGATGGTGGGTGATGAAGACACGCGTGTGAGAGTTATTGGCACAGATAGGTGGGTCCCACCTGGTATGCCGATCTGCGTGTATTGGTGGCCCCACTCTGTGCACTGAACAACGTGCCTTCTGGGAAACGTGTCCACTCGCATGTATGGCACGTACTTCTCACTCGTCTGATCAGCATCGTTGATTTATGATCTAACGGTGCGTTTGGCGCATTGACAATAGATGCACGTGGTCTTCTTCCCTATGCAAAAAAGAAAAAATTTGTTAATTGCTTTTTAGCCTTCTAATTTAATTCAAATTAAATTCTAAACTTTTGATATTTGCAATTAAGCCCTATTTTAATTCAAATTATATTTTCAACTTTTTATTAATTGCAATTAAGCCTTTTTTTCACTAAAAATTCTTTAATTTTCTTTAAAAATATATTCCTTAAAAAATAACAAAAAGTATTAATTTAAGAACTTAAAATTAATTAAAAACATTAAGAACATAGCATTTATAATTAATAAATTGGACAAAATAAGTGTATAACATACAGTTATCACTTAACCTTGTCAACATCATGAAATCACTCTTTTTTACATTTAACACATGGGCATCAAATCATACTAATTTCATTATTACTATTTCTACAAGCAAATTACAAGAAACATTCAACTCCAGAAATGTAGTCCTATTCAATTCTATACTTTGACATCCAATATTTTTCCATTTTTTATTAATGACATTAAGCATATTAAATATGTATCCAACCAATATATTTTTGATATTATTATATATGACTTCCCTAATTATTAGAATATCTATCAAAACATCATATAAAAATAATTACATAAAAACCAAACATAACAAATATATACACATAAATATAATTATATGAGATTGATTGTAATTACTAATAATAATATGTCACATCATTTGAGTTGATTTCAAATTTAAGATATATAAAACAAAATTTATATAACAATTTTGTGATGATTAATATTTGATTTAAATAACAACACTACTTCAAACCTAAATTTTTAATGAGTATCATATCGTTGAATCATGTCTTTCCCATTTCATATTAACAAAAATAAATAAATTAAAAACCAACCTTAAATCACAATCATAAATATATAAATTTATTTCATTACAAATTTATACAAAACATACCTAATAAAAATAATAACATATATATAATACAAAACCTACATAATACAAAATTTTATACACATAAATAATAACATATAATATACAAATAATGAAATATGAATAATAAGTGCATAAGATTAATAGAAATACTTATAAGAGTAAATGAAGTGACAAAATGAAGGAAATGAAGAAAAAATTGTGTTTTGTAAGTGAGAAAATAGGTATAAAACATTTGAGTATTTTGCTCAAAAAATAGGGATTCAAGAAGATAAATTGGAGAGGAAGAAAACCTACTAAATGGTGCTGGAATTGGGGTCTTTGGTGGCCAGAAAATGAGAAAGAGTAGAAGAGGAGGGTTTGTCGGTTTTGGGTTTTTAAGAATATTTATAGCGTTGGAAAATATCAATGTGTGTAGCATCGGTTGACATGTTAAACCGATGCTACACGTAGGATGTAGTATCAGTTCTATGTGTCAACCGACACTACACACGTGGATAACATCGATTGACATGTAGGAATGACACTACGTCTTACATGTACCATCGGTTGACATGATGAACTGATGCTACAATCTATATGTTTTAAGTCGGTTATTCAGCTAACCGACTTTAAATTCATTATAAGTTGGTTTGCCCCAAAAATCGACTTTAAATCTCAACCTAAATACCACCTTTTGTGGTAGTGATTGTTAAAACTAAAAATATTTTTTGAGATATTAGAAGCTCCCAGAAATCTGTTTATGTTAACTTCAATAATAAACATGATAGATGCACTTGCATTTCTCTGTCACTACTTGCATATTCTCAAAAAATATGAAAATTTTCATGTCTTTTCTCTTTATCTTTAATTTGCAATTATTACATTGAGGATAATGTAAGTTCTAGATTGGGGGTGGTGAAAAGTTACTATGTTTAATTTCAAAAGTTTTAACAATTTTACAAATTTTTATGTTCACATTTTCATTTTTATTCTGTTTGATTTTGTTATCTTATATGATTTATTAATTTTTAGAATTTTAGAATTAGTTTTAAAAATTTTCTCACAAAAATTTATCATTTCTTTAAATCAAATTTAAGTAAATAGTTAAGTTTTTTTCACTATTAGATTAATTTGTGAAAACATATCCTAGAGTATATGCCTTTCTTCATTCATGCACGATTTCTATTAAAAAGAGATATATCTAGGGATACATAAACAAATACAAACAAAAAAAGTCAAATATTAACCACTCACCATACCATATAAAAAATGTACAATATGTACATAGGTCCACTATCTAAACAAATGAATTCTTTTATAAGAAAAAAAGAATATAAGAGAAGGAAAAAAATAGAAAGAAAGAGAGAACAATGAATAGTATAATCTATATACTATGACCCAAAAAGCCTAAATAGTTGTGAGAAATGCTTTAATGCAAAAGAAAATATAGGAATTAATTCCTTAAGAAGTCTTTGAATTTTCCTACATTTTCTAAAAGGCATATTACTTGATATTTTTATTTGATGAATTTGATTGATGCATGAAAGTAATGTATAATATTTTATAAATCCTTACATTTGATTCCTTTCATGAGATCATTGTTAAAATAAGACTTTGAGCCTTTCTTCTTTATACATATGCGAACATATTAGTTCATTTCTATACATAAACTTTTTGGCATATAAATTAGTATGAGTGTTTGAAGCCATATGATGTGTTTTGAGAGTATGGAGTTATGAGGAATAAAGTCGAAGCGAATTTGGATTCTTGACACTAAGTTTGGGTGAAATTAAATTGATACATTTTTTATATGAAATATGAAAATGATTTTCAACTAATTATTATAACAAATCATGAATGGTTAGGAATTTGAAATAATCTATGCTTAAGATTTTAATTAGGAAATTTAAAAGAGATTATAATCATGAGATATTTTTGTATTTCATTTCTTTATTTTATTTTAATATTTTTACTTTATTTTAAATTTTATTTAATTTCTTATTTTATTTGTTTTATTTTGTTAACATTTTTTGTTAATGTTTATGGGTATCATTACATAAAGCCCTCGTGAGACTTAAAGTTTCCCCTATGACAACCTAGTAGTTTAACAGCTTGGTACATGTGCTAAATGTAATAGTGTCAATTCACGAAAGTGATTTAGGATAGTTTAATTTTTAGTTTTGATCGCTTCTCTTGCTAAGGGACTAGTAAGAAGCTGGTTAGGGGTTGTGATGAGTGCTTAAAAAGTATTAAAATTACCATGATTTAATGTACTTTAATTGATTAAATAGATTTATATTTGTATGATTCTATCATATTTTTATATAATTTTGCCTTTTTGGATTCATAAGTATTTTTATTGTTTTTTTAGTTATTTTTTTCATAAATATCTTAAAGACTCAAACAAAAATATTGGAGGTATTAATACATCGCAAATATGTTGAGAAAAATAAAAAAATGGAATAATTGGACAAAATGAGTGAAAATGGTCAAAATGCTAATCCTCGCATGCACCCCGGGCACAACTAGCACATGCCCAGCATATGCTTGCGTGTGCGCACAATAAGCACATGCTCGCATCGAGTCCAGCGTGCGGTAGCACATGCCTACGCTTATCCCACGAGAGCCCGTTTGTAGTAAATCTTGCCCTCAACACGCTTGCCAGCTTGTCCAAACGTATCCAAAATCAATTTTTGAGATAGTTTTCCACTTTTTTTTAACCTTTTCCTCATCTATAAAAGAACTCTCCCCCTATTGTAAAAAATCATCCCTTAAATCAAAAATCTCTTCTCTCTCTCTAGTTAGTCTTTTGAGAAGAACTAGTTATGCTTTTATAGATTTCTAGTTTTTGATTCAATAAAAAAAATGCAAATTCGTTTTAAGGTTTTCTAGAAACAGAATTAGGATCAAAGTTCTATAAGGATTCTTTTAAGGTATAATCTTAAATGATTTTTTACAGTTATTTTTATGTCTTATTTTTATATGTTATATTTAATTTGTTTGTGATTTAATTTTACATGGTTAGCTATTTGTAAATATGATATAATGAAAAGTTGTTATTCTTGCCAAATATTAAATAGGTAAAATATTTCTAAAAAATAATTTGATTTTGTTTTTATTCAAGATTTAATACTAAGAATGTTAGAGAGAAATATATTATTTTTCATTATAAACTTAAATCTGAAAATTATATTTTAAGTTTTAATTATCCAGTCTAATTTAGAGTAGTGCTTTTTTATTTGTTGGTATAATCGCCCGGTAGTTAGAGTAAAACTCTATTTCAAAAGTTTTTATAAGAACTATTATTCGAAAATGTATTGACAACATATTTTCAGTATTGATTTAAAAACTTGAAAGTTAGTACTCAGATAATTAAATTCTTAGGTTTAATTTGGACACCTTGAATAAAGTCTAATTAAGTGACCCTGCCTAAAGATGTGACTAGATGGTTTAAAATTTTATTAGAAATAAAGCTAAAATTTAATACTTAATTAATTAATAGGCTCTGCCTAAGAATATTTTCATACCAAAAAGAAAAAATCAATAAATATCAATTTATATATTTAATAGCATAAATATTATGAGCAAGCATATTTAACTTAATTATTATATCCTTAAATATTCTACTGTTATGAATGATAAAAAATTGTATTATTGTTTATTGAATCTATATCTATGTTTATTTTTTCATCTTATCAGATTAGAAAACACAAATAAAAATATTGTGACAAAATGTTTAGGATTTAATTTAATTTTTAAGAGTTTGAATAATAAATTAAAAACTATATATATTAATTCCTTAGATCGACCTTAGGAGTATACTTGTCATTTTCTATAAAATGATTCTTGCACTTCATAGAGTTTTACAAATATAAAACAAAAATATATGCAAGATTGGTATTGCTAACTTGATATCGATCTTGTTATTCATCAAGTTTTTGGCGTCGTTGCTGGGGACTTGATTTTGTTCATCATACATTAGCTAGTTAATTAAGCTTGTTTAACATAAACTAGGTTATTGAAAATATAAATTAAGATTATTGATTTTTTCTTACAGGTATGAAAATATTCTAAGGCAAAGATCTATTTTTTTTGTTAATTAAACATTTTATTTTCTTTTATTTTTTACCGTTCTTAGTCTTAGGAGAAAGACACATTATTCAGAATAAAAATAAAAAATAATTATTGAAATAAATCTACGCTTATTGAAGGTGAAGTTTCATTTGTAAGTAAATCATGAATGCCCTCTTATCGTGTATCCCAGATTAATGCAACCTCAGATGCTTCACTAATTGATTAGAGAGCATTCAACAAGGGGTTATAACCTATGGGTAGGTCAAACTTAATCCATTAGTACCAATAGGAGGCATATAGGAAGATGCATTACTCCTAGGAATCAACAACATGAAAAATTTGTTATAAATGATACCTTTTCCTTATCAGGACTGGGGCTAAGAAGAATGGTTGGGACAACAAGAATCCATCTTGTTCATCTCATGCATATTTTGGACTGGGGCTAACAAGAATGGTTGGATACCCGTATAATTCCCAAAATTTAGAGGCGTTAAAGACAAATAAATTGTTGGAGTCACATTTTTTTATCTTGTACCAAAATATGTGATGTTAAGGAGAGATCTTTTACAAAAAGGCTGGCTAGTTATTTATTGTAAAAACACCAGCCCCACTCAATTTATAATGAGAATATTTCAATCTTTTTTTATTTCATGTAATATATTATTCTCATTATGCACATAAGGGAGGAGCCAAATGAGAAGAAAATGTCATGTACAGTTCTTAAACAAGATTCTTTGAATCGAAAGATGATCATAATGAATGTCAACTCAATCTGAAGGAAGTTATGCATAAACTTTACAGAATTATTATGAAGCATTGCAACTAGAAATTGATCCCTATGATCGAAGTTATATACTCTATAACATAGGACTTTTCCACACGATGAATGGAGAACATATGAAAGCTTTGGAATATTATTTTCTTGCACTAGAGTGGAACCCATTATTACCACAAGCTTTTAATAATATGGTTGCGATCTATCATTACACATGACTATCTCCAGTATAGAAATAAAAAGGAAGAGCAAGTTAATAAATACTAGGAAGAAATCAAAAAAACATAGCCTTTCTACATATGTATATATCGTCCAAAACAACGATTTTTATCAGTTGTAGTAAATAAATAAACTTCATTTTCATTTTATAGAAGCCAAAATATGAATATGAAGAAATAGTTATGCCTAGATACTTTATTCTATGGATAAAGGGTCCACTTGAAGAGGAAGCACCATAAAGATAAATTCATGAGGTTGTGGGCAGATATAAGAAGAAATGCTTACTTATATCACATCATGAGATAACAGTTAACTTTTGTAATAAATTTGATTCCCTAAGGTATTGAGCAACGGTGTAGCATCATATCCTAAAGATATTAAGTCTTTTTTTCCTTCTTATGAAGAAAATCCTTTTTAAAAGATTCTATATAAATTTATATATGAAACCAAGATAGTTTCCTTTCATAAAATTCTAATGATAGTAGAAATTCCTATACTTTAGGAAGTAGGAAAAAAGATAAAACTAATTGAATTATTAAGCAAGTTTTTAGTTTGAAACTCATAATATCTTTTCTTTTGGTTAATTCGAGAAAAAAGGAGGGGATGGTGCCAAAAGAATGTGACTGTTGAGCCGTATAAGGTTGGACACTCTCAAGTGTGGTTCTAAGTAAAGAAATGTACCCCTATTTCGATCGAGGAGAATAGGCCATTCGACAAGGAGATATTGAAATTGCAGAGGCTTGGTTCGATCAAGCTGCTGAGTATTGGAAACAAACTATAACATTTACTCTTGATAATTTTATTGAAGAGAAAAATTGGTTGAAGATAAAAAAAAAGTTTATTCATCTCTCATATATTCACTAATAACTTAACTATTAGCATGTCTCTTTGTATATTTTTTCCAAAAAGAGGAGGACTCAATGATTATTTGTTCACCAAAATTAGAAGTTAAAATTTTGGTAGATAGGGATTCTGTAAAAAATAAATTTCATAGGAGAAAACTCCTTTCATGGGAGAAAACATTTAACTCCATTAACAACCATTTATTAATATTTTTTTAGATTACACCCGTTATCTCAAGTTTTGGATCAAACTAATCCATTGACACAAATAGTTCATGGGAGAAAATTGAGTTATTTTGGCCTAGGAGGGTTGATCGGGCGAACAACTAGTTTTCGGATATGAGATATCCATCCTAGTCACTATGGATGCATTTTCCCTATTGACACATCCGAAGGAATCAATGTTAGACTTATTGCATCCTTAGCAATTCATGTAGGCATTTGTCAGTGGGGGTCTCTAGAAATCTCATTTTATGAAACATCTAAGAACTCAAAAAAAGTACGAATACTTTATTTATTATCAAGTAGAGATGAATACTATATAGTACCGGCATGAAATTCTTTGGCACTGAATCAAGGTATTTAGGAAGAATTTGTTGTTCTAACTCGATACCATTAAGAATTATTAACTATTGAATAGGAATAGGTCCATTTTCGAAGTATTTTTCCTTTCCAATATTTTTCTATTGGATCTTTTGTCATCCCTTTTATCAAGCATAATGATGCAAATCGAGCTTTAATGAGTTCTATTATGCAATGTCAAGCAATTTCTCTTTCTCATTTCGAAAGTGCATTGTTGGAATTGGATTGGAACACCAAGTGGCTTTAGATTCCGTTGTTCCCATTATAGTAGAATATGAGGGAGAGATTATTTATACTGATACTTACAAGATCACTTTATTAGCCAATGGTTATAGTCTAAGCACTCTTTAGTTATATATCAGCATTCCAACAAAAATACTTGTATGCATCAAAAATCCCAAGTTATGCGAGGTAAATGTTTTAAAAAAGGACAAATTTAGAGGATGGTGCTACTATAGTTGGCGACGAACTTACTTTCGAAAAAAAAAATATTTGTAGCTTATATTCCATGGAAAGGTTACATTTTTAAGGATACAATACTCATTAATGAGCATATAGTAAATAAGGATATTTATACTTCTTTTCATATGTGAAAACATAAAGTTTAGACTTATGTATCAAATCACGATCTCTAAATAATCACTAATGAAATACCACATCTAAAAGTCCATTTAACATGAAATATAGACAAAAATAGAATTATAATGTTGGGATCTTGGGTGGAGATGGGAAATATTTTAGTAGGTAAATTAATGCCTCAAGTTCCGAAAGAATCATTGTATGCTTCAAAAGATAGATTATTACGAGGCATACTTGGTATTCAGGTATCCATGTCAAAGGAAACTTGTCTAAAACTACCTATAGGTGGTAGAGGTCAAGTTATTGATGGGAGATGGATCTATAAAAAGGTGGGTTCTATTTATAATCCAAAAATGATTCGTGTATATATTTCATAAAAACTATAAATAAAAGTGGGTGATAATGTAGTTGGAAGACATGGAAATAAGGGTATCATTTCCAAAATTTTACCTAGACAGGATATGCCTTATTTTCAAGATGGAAGACGTGTTGATATGTGATGACTCTATGGAAGTAGAGTCGTTAGTGCACTTTTTTTACTTAATATTTACTTTTTTTATTCAATAGATAGTATTTTTGGGGTCAAACTATTAAAATATAAACATTTTAGTGTAAAGGGGTGAAAATATAATTTTTGAATTTTTTCTAGATTTTTTATGAATTTTTAATGTATGACCAATTAGGAGCTACCACGTGTCATGCCACTCAAGCAAGGAAGTTGACTAGGCAAGCCATGCAGATGCCACATATGTAATGACAATGAATCACGTTACCCTCCATGTGTCAACACGACATTTCAATCCTAGTTTGAAATGCGATCAAACATTGCTACCATGTGTCGCTACCCTATTGCTTGTTGTGTTAAACCTGTGTGCCATACCATCCATTTTTTCAAATCACATTACGCCGCATGGAACTTACTCTGTGAGCATTGACTCTACCTAGTCTCCCCTACCATTTGTCATTCTCTGATTTGCCCAGTGAATTTTTGATGCCATATGTCATGTTGTAATTGGTTGGCACTCTTATTTTTGCTTATTTTGATCGCAGCCCTTGATCTGAAGTTGATCTAATGATCCAGATCACATTCGAGCTAAAAAGAGAGAAAAATATAGAAAAATTGAAGAGGGGATACAATTTTGGTGTAGATTCAAGAGTAGATTAATACTATAATTCAAGAGATTGATTGTATTTATTCTTCTACTATTTTCTTTATCAATTTTTATGTACACCTTTATGAAAAATATGAGCTTTATGAACACAATTATGTGTAGTTAATTTATTAATCGAGGGATCTTATGAACCTAATTTTCACCATGTAATGATCTAATATTGTATCCCAATTATAATTATAATTTAATTATATTATTTAATTTGATTTTTATGCTATTAATTGTTTAGCCAACAATTTATCTATAGAGGCAACTAAATAGATTTGAGAGAATTATTTAATTGTTTGTCTTGATTAAATAACATGCATAGTTTCTAGGAAGAGATGTATAATTCTTATGTATGTGATCTATAATTGACGAACTTAATGAGTAGTATGTAATTTAATTGGCATGAGAGTGATTAAATTAATTACTATAATGTGTAATTTACTTGAGAGAGGAATACATGATAGGTTAGATTCAATTTATCATTTAATTTAATTGAAATTATATTGGGGAGATTTTAGTGATTCACATGTTTAAAAAATTGGGAGATTAAGTATTCATAAATGTTTTCTCATACCTATTTTTAGTTACCAAATTTGATTTAATTAATTATTTATATTTACTTTTAGTTATTTTAATTTTGCTTCCTTAAAATATTGAAAAACAATTGATTTTTATTTTTTTAGTTTTAAAAATTAGTTTCTAGTAAAATAATTTCCGTGAGAATGATATTTTCTTATCATTATATTACTTGTTGCGATACGTATACTTGTGTATTCCTCATCCTGTTTTTGGCGCCATTATTGGGGATTATAAATATAAATAATTAATAATTTTTTATTTTACTTATTTTTTTTATTTTGCTTTACTTTAATTTTAATTTTAATTTTCTTATTTTATTTTACTAACTTATTTATTTATTTATTTTAGTTAATCTCGTTTATTTATTCATTTTCACTTTAATTAATTTATTTATTTAATTTTAATTTATTATTTATTTTTAATTTAGACATATCTTTTAGTGCTATTAGAAGCATAGAGTAGAAAATGGCTAGCAATAATTATCAGTGGGCAATAATTACCAGTGGTCAATGAACGGAATGATAGCCACAAGAAGAATAGGTGGAATACATGAGATAAATGATATCATGGCACTTACAACTCAAGTGTCATCTTTGTTAAATCTTTTGAAAGTTCAAAACTCGCTAGCAAGTATAAACCAAGTCCAAAACTCAAGGGTGTCGTGTGTGTTTTGTGATAGAGCCCATTTGTTTGATAATTGTCCAAATAATCCTGAATCGGTCTTTTATATGGATAATGTGAACCAAAACAATGATCCATACTCAACCACATATAACCCAGGATGGAGACAACATCCAAATTTCTCTTGGACTAACAACAATCAATGTGGTAATCAATTCAACTATCAATCATTTCCACCACCTAGTTTCGAACAACCACAACAATTACAAGCCCAATAAAAGAATCCACCTACTTAGGATAATACAAATGCCTTAATGGTGATGATGAAAGACTTCATCCAATCATTTAATACAAAAATTTCATCTCAAGAGGCATCAATTCAAAATTTGGAGAACCAAATGGGGTAACTTGCTCAAGCTATAAGTCAAAGACCTCAAGGTAACCTTCTAAGTGACAATTGTAAACCCAAGAAGAGAAGGTAAGGACTAATGCATTGCCACAGCCTTAAGGAGTGGTAAAAATTTAGAACAAGAACATAAGACATAAAAGGATAAGGAGAAACAAGAAATTAACAAGGATGTGGAGGAACTAGTGGATAAAGAGAGCACTAAAAGGGAAATAATTTAGACAAATAAGAATAATTAGTACAAACCCACTATTCCTTTCCTTTAAAGACTGCAAATGCAAAAGTCATATACATAGTTTTCAAAACATTTTGAAGTCTTCATGAAGCTGCACATAAACATAACATTTATAGAAGCACTTGAAAAAAATTGTCTTATGCCAAATTCATGAAGGATATACTATCAAAGAAAAAGAGGCTTGGAGATCATGAAACAATAACCATAACTAAAGTTTGTAGCGCTATCCTTGATAGAAAAATACCACAAAATTGAAAGATCTAGGTAGTTTTGACATCCCTTGCACTATTGGGAAGATATGTTTTTGCAAGGCACTATGTGATTTGTATTCTAGCATTAACCTCATGCCATTATCTATCTTCAAGAGATTGGGGGTTGGTAAATCCAAACCCACTTTAGTAACATTACAAATGGCAGATAGATCAATTAAGAGAACTCGGGGTATGGTAGAAGATTTGCTTGTAAAAGTAGACAAATTCATATTTCTAGTGGACTTCATTGTGCTAGACATGGAAGAGGATCGTGACATTCCTATCATACTTGGTCATGCATTCTTAGCAACTGGTAGAGCACTCATTGATGTATAAAAAGATGAACTTACAATGAGAGTACAAGATGAACAAGTAATGTTTAAAGTTTTTAAAGCGTATGAACCCCCTGACATTGATAGTGCAAATGAATGCTTAAGGATAAATTTTACTGAATATGGGGACAACTAAAAATAATATGTTGAGTTGCCTACACTTAATACTACATGTGATACTATGAATAAGGACATAAACTTACCAGAAAATAACTCAACCGGTTTTAACTTAGAATGTATGCATCAAAGGTTCACATTGTAGACTGTGTGAACTTTTTGGAGGATGTATAAGGCCACGTGGTAGCTCCACCGATTATGGAAAATTTTGAGATAGGATCAAATCTCCAAACATCAATTGAAGAGCCACCGTGTTTGGACACCAAAATTATACCCTCCTATCCCTAGTCAAGTCTGACAGTGAAAGAGTCCAATGAAGAGGTGAAAAAGCTATTAGAAATATATAAATTGGATGAGTTACGGTTGAGTGCTTATAAGAATGCCAAAAAGTTCAAAAAGAAAAAAAATATGGCATGATAATAGAATTGAGCACTATGTTTTTGAGCCAGAACATAAATTATTATTGAACAAGTGAAGACTCAGGCTATTTCTAGGCAAATTCAAAAGCAAATGGATACAAAGGGATATGCCTTAGCACTTAATATGAATGTCTAGTCAAGGACGTTAAATGTGACCCTGGTTGGGAGGCAACCCAACATTATTTTTCTTATATTTTCATTTTTTTTGTTTTGTAGGTGAGCAGATGTGGAGAGTAAAGGCCCAACGAGAAGGAGCATTTCATCGACAGATGTGGTGTGCGATGATATAGAGAGTTTTCTTTTCTTTTACCTTTTCATATTTATATGTGCACATTGGAGACAATGTGTAATTTAAATTTGGGGGAGGGAACTTCATTCTCTACTTTAGTAATTACCAAGCATTTTAATTTTTAGGGAATTTGTTTTTAATTTTTAAGTTGTTTGTAATCATGATTTGGGTAGAAATTCATAAATAAATGGAAACTAAATGCATGCATGCTTGATATGAAACTTATGAATTCAATGATAAAAACTGGTTTTCCTGATTAAGATAATGAATGTAACATATTTTTTAAGATATTTACATTAATCATGTTATATGCTTGCTAGTTTTGATTGAATTGATTTAAATTCTTATGCACATGTTCATGATTGATTTTGGTGTGCTTATTGAGAGAAAATTTGTAGTGAGTTGTGCGAGTCGATGAGATCTACCAAGTTTTAGAATCTATTTGATCATCCCTTGAGGCGATCCTAAATAGTATTTAGCAAGAGAAATGATTTAGATCTTATTTGGATTGATTGAGCCTTTCAAGCTCACCATTGTTAATATTTTTAGTCACCCATTTGAGCCATACAAAAAACCTTTCATATCTTTAAGCCATATTATATGCCTAACTAGTAAGCATTACCTTTACCTTTACACCATTAGCTTGTATGAAAAAAATGCAATCATGTATTGTGCTTTAGAGTAAGGTGAAATGTAATGCACCCTATAAAAAAAAGAAAAGGAAAAACTCACAACAAAATTATCCTTCTAAAGAAAATAAATAAAATTGACAATTAGTTTGGGGATGTTGTGAAGCTTTAAAAAAAGATGTGGAAAAAAGAATATGAAAAGAGGGTGCACTGAAATATCAAGTAAAAGGTCAATTGTAGTTAAAAAGTGCATGATGAAAAAAAAGAAGAAGCTAAGATGTGGAAAGAGCCTAAATGTCTTTATTTATTGACCCTATACCTAAGCCTTACATTACAACCATGTAAAGTCCTTATTGATCTTTAGCTAAGTGCATATTTATATTAGTAGAGAGGGATGTGAAAAATAAACTTATAAGACTTATTGTAAGATTGAATTGATTAGCATGCTCATATAGGTTGATTTCATGAGTGCATTAGATGATATCATATGCAGCTCACACACATGATTCAATTTGTCTAAAACCTTGCATATCCTTGTATTGATGGAACGTTGATTGATGAATATGTGAACGTCCTTATCATAGGATTGTACGAATTTTAATGGAGATAGTTTTGAGAAATATGAATGTACTAATAGAATTATATTTATGAATATACTAAGCAAAGAGTTAATTTTGGGGGTTCTATGACTCTATGAAAGTATAGATCTTAGTGCACTTTTTTTACTTAATATTTACTTTTTTTATTCAATAAATAGTATTTTTAGGGTAAAATAATATTAAAATATAAAATATTTAGTGAAAAGGGGTGAAAATATAATTTATGAAAATTTTAGGGATTTTTTTGAAATTTTTCTGGATTTGTTTATGAATTTTTAATGCAGGACCAATCAAGAGCTATCACTTGTCATGTCACTCAAGTAGGGCAGCTGACTAGGAAATCCATGCAGATGCCACGCAAGCAGTGATAGCGAATCACATTACGCCATGTGTGAGGAGGATGAAATGCAAGCCAAGTGTCAACACTGTGTTTAATCCGAGTTCAGAATGCAGTCAAACATTGCTGCCATGTGTTGCCACCCGATTACTCATCGTGTTCCACCCGTGCACCACACCATCTATTTCCACAAATCACATTAGGATACGTGGCTATGACACAACAAGCATTGACTTTGACTGGTCTCCCCTATTATTTGTCACTCTTTGAATCACTCAATGAATTTCTGATGTCACATGTTAGAATGTGTTCATTCTGCATCTTCAAATTAGCCCTCTTGTAGTGTGTAACCCAAGGAATAAGAAATTATAGGGTTGAAATATAAATCTAATTTGAAAAGGTATAAGAAAAAAATCCACATAAATCAAATAATATGTATTTTAGAAATTAAACAAAAGTATTCACAAATAAAAGTCCTAATGCCACATCCAGTCCCTAAATTGTTAAAGCTTCCATAAAATCCAACTAAGCAACAAAGTCCCTCATATTTGTCCTTCTACCTCCTGTTATCTTAGGATTCCTTCTACATCTTGCTCGCAGTAGTACCTTGACATACACCAGGTCCAATAGAAGCAAGCCCAACAACCAATTCAGTAGCAATAGCAAAAGTAGTAGATATCAGTGGATTCATGATAAGTTTCTCACACCAAAACAAAAAAATAAAGATATAGTTAATGATAGAATAAACCAATTAATTATAACTTACTTCTTCCAAAACTAAGATTTATCCACTTAAAGTAACTAAGAACCACAAATTGAAATAATAATATTCTTGAATCATCCAAACTACTTCGATAACTCTTTTTTAGTTATTCTACCACAATTTTTTTTATGAATCCATACTACTTTTTTTCTTCTAGTTCCTTTTTATTCTGAAACAATCTTTGAATTATTTATTCATTTTCATTATTTAAATTGATTCAATATGGAATTCAAAATTACAGACGAAATGGAAGGACTTCCATTGGAATCCTTATATTAATTCACATATAGTAGAGAAAATTAGATATATCTTTGATTCATAAATACCCAATAAATATAGAATATCACATATACATATCTTTCCCCCATAACGTAAACCAACTATTTGTATCTCAGATACAACAGGATTCTATAGTCATTCTAACAAAAATCCCCAAGAAGTGTTATATAGAAATTAGATTCCATACACCAAGTTCGCCACCTAGTTCCTCATTACCATTTTCTTATAATGTTTTTTGTTCAATTGGTGGATTGAACGAAGTTAAATGAAATGAAAACAATTCCTACACCATATTTTTATTAACCACACATCATAAACAGATATGATAACATAAAAATTATTACTCAAATTATGACTCCTATTTAAGAAATTAAGAAAACTACAAATATACTATTTCATATAGTAAACTACTATTTAATCTTGGACTTGAATAAATAAAACGATAGTATTAAATGGTCTAAATGGAACAAACAAAAATTGTAGGAAATAGGTCTTTTCGATCTCTTTCAACCTTTTTTTCCTATTCTTTAATCTCATAATTTATTTTTTTTCTATACATCGTATATATCCTTATTTGCAAATTTATTCTCCCTAAGCCTAAAGGGATTACTTTGAGATGCACATATATTGGTCAGGCTAAGGTAAAAAAAAACGACTGTCAAAAGCTAATCAAAGATGACCATCCAAAGATTCGCCTATATAGGTAGTGACTAAGGTTGCAAAAATAAGAGCTTGAATGCCACTATTAAATAATCCAAGGAACATGAAAGATATAGGAACCACTAAAGGTAATAAAGAAACTAGAACAATAACTACTAATTCATCAACCAATATATTTTTGAATAGTTGAAAACTAAGAGATATGGGTTTTGTGAAATCTTGTAAGATGTTAATGGACAAAAGGATTGGAGTTGGTTGAATGTATTTACTGAAATAGCCTAATCCCTTTTAGGTAAGGCGAGTATAAAAATATGCTATTGATGTAAGTAAGGCTGAAGCAATGGTAGAATTTATATCATTTGTTGGTGTGGATAACTCCTCATAAGTAACTATATATTTTCCCAAGCTAAAAGAGCCCTTGACCAATTCGAAACAAAAATAAATAAAAACAAATTTTTTATAAATGGAACCTATAGATCATATTTTTCTCCAATCTGAGTTTTGCTCATATCTTGAATGAATTCAAGGACACATTCAAAGAAATGCTGACCGATAGAAGGAATGATTTGTGAATTACAAACAACTATAATGGCTAAACTTAATAAGATAGAAATTACAACCCAAAAAGTAACAAATACTTGTCCATGGACTTGGAAACTTCCAATTTTCCAATAGAAATGATGGAATACTTCCATGTCGGATATATCATATAACCCTCTCAGTGTGCTGATGGAACATAATAAAACATTCATATTACCCTCAAAAAGAAATAAAACATAAAAAGGAATTATTTTGATTCATTCATCTCTTTTTCGACTTGTATACCCAAATTGTATATTTCCAATACCAACTAATCTAATCCCATAATATCCTCAATTTTCTTATCACCCTTATATGATTCTAAAATAGTAAACGAATCAATAAATCTATTCTATAGAGTTCCCCCAATAATTTATTTATCTTCTTATTATTAATAAAGAATTTCATATATAGCTAGAATGAACCTTGAAAATTTTAAATACTAATTTGTTAAGAATTAATTGGATTGAAGCTATAGCATCATCATTTAATAGAATCAAAATATCCACTAGATCCGATCATAGTTTGTATCGATTCAACAAATCATTGGAATTCCTAAAGTGATACATTCATAAAGAGTTGTATATTCTTCTTCCTTATAAAATATTATTACAATATAGGGTAACCCCATCATATATTTAAACCTACCTAGATATGTTTGCAAATGAGATAATTGTCTCTTCAACACGGCTACATCCCTTTTAGAAAGACAGTTGAGTCTCCCCATTTTTTTCCATTCTAAAGTCTGGAAACTTTTAAAGTCTCATTTTTGTAGTATATCAATTGGTTAACATACCACCAAACCATTTTTTATTAACATAATGACCGAGCCTTTATTGCAGCCCGTGCTACTGAATCAATTGCTTTATTTTTGGTATTAATAATTAAGAAATGTTGTCCCATACTTGCTGCATCAAAAAATAAATCACAAGATTCTAACAAAAACCAAGCAGTTCTAGTAAGATTTATAATATGAATTCCTTTACACTTTGTAGAGAAATAAGGTGTCATTCTAGGATTTCATTTCCTAGTCCCATGACCAAAATGAACTACTGCCTCTACCATCTCTTCCAAATGGATGTTCCAATATCTTCTTGTCATTTATTCCTACATTTCTTCTTTATTTTTTCTTTGAAAAAAAAGACGAGTTATCTTGATAATAGAATTAAATAATTTTTCCCACAGTACCTTGAGGTACCATGAACCAAAACCGTTCATTTCTTCCCATTAGTTACTATCTTTATAACTATTACCATATAAAATTATCGTAACAAATACAAAAAAATGAAAAGGATAAATTTGCTATTAGGAATTATGAAATCCTATAAATGATTGTTCTGATGTATTATGTAAATTTTGTGAAATGTAAAAATCAAATATTCTATGTGGTGGAACAAAATATCTCTTATTTCCCACTCAAAGCAATTATTCTTTTGGATTTCAAAAGGAATGTTATTATGTTTCCTTGAACGGTGCACTAATCCTTTAAATCTGGTAACAATAGGTACCATCCTTCCTAGAACAACATTCTATTTCAAACCTTTCAACCAATCAATACAGCCACGTAGAGTAGCTTTTGCTAAAACCCAAGTAGTATCTTGAAAACTCACTTTCCGATATGAAACTTTGAGTATTTAACTATGCTTTCGTTACTCCTAATAATACGGCTCAATATTAAATTGCTTCCTCCAATGCATGCCCTATCTCACAACAACCCAATGCGTTCTCCAAGAAAAAACACATTGGACATTCTATATTCGGAAACCAAGACTTTTGATGTTATTTGACATACAATAATTTATATATGTCTATTATGGATTGGTACCCCTTAGGATCCAATAACCTGTTGGATCTTATTAACCAAAGAGATACGACTTTGGTTAATAAGATCTAGGGCGTATTGCTCAAATCATTGGCCTGGTATTGGATGTATCTTTTCTACGGGGAAAGATGCCTAATATTTACAACGCTATGATAGTTAAGGGTCGAGATACTCTTGGTCAAGAAATAAATTTGACTTGTGAAGTACAACAATTATTAGGAAATAATCGAGTTCGAGCTGTAGTTATGAGTGATATAGATGGTCTAATGAGAGGAATGGAAGTGATTGACATAGGAGCTTCTCCAAGTGTTCCAATCGGTGAAAACACGTTGGGATGAATTTTCAATGTGCTTGGAAAACCCATTGATAATTTAGGTCGTGTAGATGCTCACACAACATCCCTCATTCATAAATTTGTACCTACCTTTATATAGTTAGATACAAAATTATCGATTTTTGAAATAGGAATTAAAGTAGTAGACCTCTCAGTTCCTTATCACCGTGGAGGAAAAATAGGACTATTTTGGGGAGCTGGAGTGGGTAAAATAGTACTTGTTATGGAATTGATCAATAACATTGCCAAAGCTCATGAAGGCATATCCATATTTGGAAGAGTAGGTGAACGTACTCGTGAAGGAAATGATCTTTACATGGAAATGAAAGAATCGTGAGTAATTAATAAAAAAAGATTGCATAATCAAAAGTGGCTCGATTCTACGATCAGATGAATGAACCACCGGGTGCTAGTATGAGATTTGGTTTAACTGCCCTAACTATACGAAAATGGGTTCTTTATAATAAATAATTACTTCTACAAAAGAGGGGTCCATAAATTCTATTCAAGCAGTTTATGGAGAGTAAGACGGTCTTCTAGAACATGCTTTTTATTTGGTATGGAACATCGATGAAGCTATCACGAAGGCTACACTACTACAAAATGTGGCATTTAAGTCGATATGTAAACCAACTTATAATCAATTTAAAGTGGGTTCAGTGAAAAACTGATGCTACACATGTGGATATATAGAGACAGTTGACACGTAGAACCGACGCTACGTAATAATTTTTTATTTTAATAGTTTTTAAAATTTAAATTACACAGTACAAATTTTTTTTTGTCAATTATAATTTTATTTGAACTGTTTATAATTGAATTTGGATATATGGTATAATATTTTCTTCTTGTTTTAGTCAATTGGTTTTTCAAATTATATAATTTATAGAATTTTGTGTATTTTTTTGGATACTTAATTTTATGTACATGTTTTTCATACGTAGTTATTGAATTTGGATAGCATGAAAAACACAATACAGAAAAGTTTTCAAAAAAATATAAAAGGTCTACAGTTAAAATCTTAAAAAATAATTGACCAAAAAAATAAAAAAAAATTGTATTGTTTAATTTCAATTTTAAAAACTGTTAAAATAAAAAAATTAATGAATAATTTTACGTAGCGTCGGCTCTACATGTCAACCGACGCTATCCACATGTGTAGCGTCGATTCAACACGTCAACCGATGCTATCCATATGTATTTTTTCATTTCTCTTCTCTCTTCTCCATCAAAAACATCATTTTTAATTTGTAGCAACAAAAAAAACTCAAAACCGAGCTTCACCTCATGCACTCTTTCGCATTTTCTAACCACCATCGACCACCATTTTCAACTCCGTTTAGTGGGTTTTCTTCCTCTCCAAATTATCTTCCAAATCCCCTATTTTTTTGTGCAAAATACTCAAATTTTTTATATCCATTTTCTCACTTACAAAACACCTTGTTTTTCTTCATTCTCATCATTTTCTCACTTCATTTACTCTTGTAAGTATTTCTATTAATCCTACGCACTTATTATTCACTTTGCGTTATTTTTTTATAAATTTTTTATTTATGTATGTTTTGTATTATGCATGTTATTATTTGATTGGCTAATTTTCTATGGAAATAATATCCGGATGTTGTAGGTTTGAGGGACTAGAATATTTATTGTACGTGTTTTGGTTTATGTATGTTTTGGTATATATTCCAATAATTGGGGAATTCATATATAATAATACCTGAAATTTATTGATTGGATACATATTTAATAAGCTTAATGTCATTAATAGAAAATGGAAAAATCTTGGATGTTAAAGTGTAGAATTGAGTAGGACTACATTTTTGGAGTTAAAAGTTTCATGAAATTTGCTTGTAGAAATAGTAATAATGAAATTAGTATGATTCGATGTTCATGTGTTAAATGTAAAAATGAGCGATTTCATGAAGTTGATGAGGTGAAGTATCACCTTATTCGTAGTGGTATTCTTTTGAGCTATACATATTGGTATTATCATGGAGAAAATATTGATAATACTCATGGGGAGGAGATAAATAAGAATGTGAGTAGATTACATACATCTTATCATAATGTACAGACAAAAAATATGTTTCATGGTATTGAAGATGAACTACATGAGGATGATCCCAAAACCTTTAAAAAACTTCTAGAAGATGCCAAAAAACCGTTGTATCCAAAATGCAAGAAATACACTAAAATTTTAGGATTGGTTCATTTGTACAATGTGAAGCCAAAACATGGCTTTTCTGACAAGGGATTCACCTAATTACTAAATCTACTAATAGATATGTTTCCTGAGGGTATTGAATTTCCATCTTCAATGTATGAAGTGAAGAAATCTCTTAGCCGATTTGGCATGGAATATCATAAGATTCATGCTTGTCCAAATGATTGCATTCTTTATAGAAAAGAATAAGAGACATTAGATGATTGTTCAATGTGTAAAGAATCGATTTGGAAGCATGCTACAAATGAGACAACACCTAAGAAAGGTGTACCCGCAAAGGTTCTTTGGTACTTTCCTCCGATTCCTCACTTTCAAAGGTTTTTCAAAAGTAAAGAGACATCAAAGATGTTGACTTGGCATTTAGATAATCGATCTGATGATGGGGTGCTATGTCATCCTTATGATTCTCCAAATTGGAAAGTAGTAGATAATTTACCCCCTCAATTTGCATCTGATCCATGCAATCTTCGTCTTGCCATTGATGTTGATGGAATTAATCCACATAGTTCCCTTAGTATTAGATATAGATGTTGTCTTTTAATTATGGTAACATACAACCTTCCTCCCTGGTTATGTATGAAAAGAAAATTCATAATGTTAACATTATTGATCTCCAAACCGAAACAACCCGGTGATGATATTGATGTATATTTGCAGCCTCTAATAGATTATTTAAAGATGTTGTGGAATGATGGTATAAATGTTTACGATGCACATAAAGAAGAACACTTTAACTTAAGGGGGTCCTTTTATGGACAATTAATGATTTTCTTACCTATGAGAACTTATCAGGACATGCAACAAAAGGTTACAAGGGATGCCCTATATATAGTGATGGCATATCTGCAATTTATATTTTTCATGGATGAAAGATTTCTTATAGAAGACATAGAAGATTTTTTCCATCTGGACACAAGTTTAGATACCAAAAGAAACTGTTTGATGGTGAAGAAGATCATGATCATGCACCCTAACCTTTGCGAGTTGTTGAGATATTAAGGCAATTGAATGGTATAACATTCAAACGGTATGCAAAGATGAAAGTAAAAAACAATACTCACTAAGGTAGGGAAATGAAAGAGGTCAATTAATAAAATGGGTGAAAATGAAAATGTTATTGAATCAGTAGACCATGGTTGTTGGAATAAAAAATCAATATTTTGGGAATTACCTTATTAGAAAGACCTACACATTCGTCACATCTTAGATATCATGCACATTGAGAAAAATGTATGTGAGAGCTTGATTGGTACATTACTTAATATACCTGGAAAAATAAAGGATGGAATTAAAGCAAGGCTAGATTTAAAGAAACTAGGCATACAACCTGAATTGGCACCAAGGGTGGAAAATGATAAGAATCGAACATACTTACCACCACCATCATATACAATGTCAAAAAAGGAGAAGGATGTGTTTTGTAAATGTTTGGCGGGTGTGAAAGTTCCTGATGGTTACTCATCCAACTTAAGAAATTTTGTGTCTATCACCGATAAGAAACTTTATGGATTGAAATCACATGACTATCATACCTTAATGCAACAGTTATTACTAGTTGCTATTAGATCAATTCTTCCAAAACATGTTCAATTATCAATAATTCATCTTTTTTCATTCTTCAATACAATATGCAAGAAATGTATATCAATTGGTGAGTTAAAATCTTTACAGAAAGATGTTGTAGAAACTATCTAATTGAAAAATATTTTCCTTCTTCTGTCTTTGATATAATGATTCACTTGTGTGTTCATTTAGTTCAAGAGGTTCAATTGTATAGTCCTACTTACTTAAGGTGGATACATCTTTTCGAGAGATATATGCAAGTCTTTAAAGGATATGTAAATAATAGAAATCAACCTGAATGATGCATGGTGGAACGTTACATTGTTGAAGAGGTTTAGTAGTTGCACTGAAATTGGGAATCCTACGCACAAGTTGTTATTAGAATGTAATATGATCCAAGTAGGTAACCCTATGCTTGGTAGAAGTAAGAAATTGTTTATTGATCGCACTCGATGGGAAAAAGCACACCGAATCATTTTGGTAAATAATAATTAGGAACAACCATACATAGAGTAAGTGATGTTTAACCTTTCAATTTATGCAAAAAATATTTTTTATTTAACTATTAATGTCGATATCTACTTGATATATCTTTATTAACATTACAGGATGCATTTAAACTTACTGAAGATCGATCCTTGTTATAAAAAAAGAGAGGAGAAAAATGGTTGTATGATGAACATAAGCGAGAGCTTATTAATTGGTTTCGCAACCATGTAAGTGTCACATACAAGAATTCATTAGTAATTCTATGCAATGTTTTAAAACTTTTCTTTAAACACATTTCATGTTTTTGTATACATACATTCGATTTGAACTCAACAAATCCAATCCTAAAATAAAAGAAAGTTTAGAATGGCTTACACATGGTCAAAAATTCAATGTCAAATCATTTTCTAGTTTCACAATTAATGGATCGAGGATTATAACTCAAGAAAGGGACAAAGTCTAAGTAATCAGAATAGTGGTGTGAAGATGGTTGCACAAACTATGCAATTTTCCAGTTCAAAATATGGTAATCTTGTACTTTATGATAGAACATATTATGGTATAATTCAATAGATTTTGGAACTGGATTATGAGGTCTTCCATGAAATAGTTTTCTTGTGTGATTGGATTGAAGATGTTATCAATGTTGGATATAAAATAGATGATTTTGGATTTACCCTTGTAAATTTATCCAAGATAAATCACACTAATGATCCTTTCATGTTAGCAATTCATGCAAAAGAAGTATTTTATGTGAGCGATCAAATTGACACAAGATGGTATGTTGTGTTAACGTCTCCACGAAAAGAGTTTTACCATTGTGATACTTTAGAAGATGATAACCCTATGCTTGATACATTATCCAATATTAGGCATTTCTCAAACAAATTGCCTAATGTATGTGATGATCTAGTTGATGATGATGATTCTTCATCATGACTCGAAGTGATTGTGAAGGAATATATCTATACGATCAACAACTTAATTAAACATAATGTATGTTCTATATTTTTCTAATAACTCTTTGATGTTTATATATATGTATGTTCCTAAAATTGTGAATTAATTTATATTTCTTCATTGTTTGCAGATATTTCATGGATCCTAGGGTAATAGAGATTGTAGATCCAAATGATCCATTGGGGCATTTAAAAAGAAGGGGTTGGGTGAATATACCTGATGCTCCACTTAACTTAGATGATAGAGTACCCGTTCTATTTGATGCTATTGTTTATCCAATAGGAGAAAATGGCCAACAATTGAAATCCTCTATTGGTAGACTTGTGAAGTCAAGTATACCAATCAATTTAAATGATTGGATTTAGGTTGACAAAGCTGAAAAGTTCAAAATATGGAATACCATTTGTGTAAGTCTCTTATATTTTATAACTAATTACATATATTATATCTTTTTTGTATTATATCTAATCTTTTGTAGTGTGTTTTTACAGAATCATTATAAAGTCGATGACACTTGGAAGAGCAAGTGTTATAAGATTGAAAGTAAGGCATGGAAGGAATACAAAACTTCCATATTGGTAAGAAATTATGTGTTTCCATATTTGGAACCACTTGATAAAGTAGAGCTCTACAAAATCTCTGAAGGACACCCTTGGATTACACCTCAAGTTTGGAAAGAATTCTCAAACAAATTTCCTAATGTATGTGATGATCTAGTTGATGACGATGATTCTTCATCATGACTCAAAGTGATTGTGAAGGAATATATCTATACGATCAACAACTTAATTAAACATAATGTATGTTCTATATTTTTCTAATAACTCTTTGATGTTTATATATATGTATGTTCCTAAAATTGTGAATTAATTTATATTTCTTCATTGTTTGCAGATATTTCATGGATCCTAGGGTAATAGAGCTTGTAGATCCAAATGATCAATTGGGGCATTTAAAAAGAAGGGGTTGGGTGAATATACCTGATGCTCCACTTAACTTAGATGATAGAGTACCCATTCTATTTGATGCTATTGTTTATCCAATAGGAGAAAATGGCCAACAATTGAAATCCTCTATTGGTAGACTTGTGAAGTCAAGTATACCAATCAATTTAAATGATTGGATTTAGGTTGACGAAGATGAAAAGTTCAAAATATGGAATATCATTTGTGTAAGTCTCTTATATTTTATAACTAATTACATATATTATATCTTTTTTGTATTATATCTAATCTTTTGTAGTGTATTTTTACAAAATCATTATAAAGTCGATGACACTTGGAAGAGAAAGTGTTATAAGATTGAAAGTAAGGCATGGAAGGAATACAAAACTTCCATATTGGTAAGAAATTATGTGTTTCCATATTTGGAACCACTTGATAAAGTAGAGCTCTACAAATCTCTGAAGGACACCCTTGGATTACACCTCAAGTTTGGAAAGAATTTATGGATTATAGACATATGGATGAATTTCAAATTATTAGGGAAGAACATCAAAATATACAAATGCATAATATTCTTCCTAACCATACTGGGAGGCTTCAAATCCTAAAGTTAGATGTAGAATGGTATTATTAAATTTTGTTAATTTATAAATATTTTATATTTATTTTCCTCAAATTTAAGTTGATGTCATGGTTAATAAATTTATTTAATATATGTAAGAAGGTGAATTAGGTGGACCTGTTATCCAATGTGAATTGTACATAGAAACAAAGACTCCCAAAACGAAGAAGTCAAGACCAATGTATGATATGTTTCTTTGCATTATTATTTGTAGAGATTTGTTAAAGAACAAATATCCAGGGGTGAAATAATCGACCAACCATGGAGAGATGATATATATCATGCATTCGGACACGAGCATCCTGGTCGTGTTTGGAGAGATAGCCAATATGATGGTTATATGGAGTATTTTAACATTCCAAAACAAAAGCCTCAGATGGTTAGTAAGGAGAAGTATAGTAAAATTGGAGAAGAACTCAACTCCTTTAAGGCCTCAATGTTAAGTGAGATTGCCACTTTAAAAGAATATCAATCACAACACATGTTAGATATGTCATCACACTACAATCAAAGCATGCCACCATCATGCCAAGCATGCCACCCATGCAATTTTATGGCGCTCAACCTATATCCAGTATGGGATATAGTCATCCTATTGGTCCTCCATTTATGCCGGGAATGTAGATGTAATCAGGTATTGGTTCATTTTCTCCAATGCAATCTATGCATTCTTACCATCAATCACATCACAATGAATGTTTTGATGAGAATGTACTTCCAATAGCTACCCCACATGGGAGTCCTCCTCTATTTGATGAATCATATGTGGTAAGATATTTGCCAAATCAATTGAGTGATGATTGGATGATTCATAATCAATATTTTCCAAATCATTGGCAAATAGTAATTGATCAATCATTGCTCCATGATTGTCCAATACATGTGCCTTATAATGCTACCATAGTCCAAGAGGTAGTTGGATAGTATGTGGCTTGGCCATCGATTCAAGTTGTGATAAATTTTGATGTGGTACTATTTTTTTACTTAAAAGATAACACTTTTTTACTACTATTATTTTATCATTCTTTTATCGTTACTAACATACATAATACTTCTTCTTTAGTCTATTATACCATAACTAGTAAATGCGCCACATTTAAGAGATACAAAGCAAGTATCTCCTTGTAAATCTATGTCTAGTGGCCAATCATTGCACACTAAGTCATTCAAGAAGAAGCTTTGGAAAAAGTATAGTTATGATTATGCTTTAAACTTCAGCAGAAATCTTGGTGCTTTGATAACTATTGTTGTGAGGGCATCTAGTATAAATGATGGATGGATTGTGCCACTTCCTATCAAAATTTATGGTCTAGAAATTGGCCAAACATATACATTGATTGAGTGCATATTACAACTATTTGAATATCAAATGATTGATTTAAGTATAATTCAAGTGTGGACAAGGTGAGTTCTCAATAAGTAAATTTCTTTCATTTATGTAAAACATATATAATTATATTTATACTATCTAATTATTTATATATATTTCTTTTATGTAAGACATGTTATTATTGACTTCAACATAATCACTCATCACATTTAGCAATGTTCTATGATTCTTCATATGTCAAGCAATATGGAAGGATGTTAGCATCAGAGTTAAACAATTATGTGATAAGGCATTAACACTTAACAAAAATCAAAAGTTGATAATCCCTTTGCCACTAAGGTTTGGAAAAGGCCAAGATCATTGGATGTTGGTAATCCTTGATCTATTCAATAATCATGTTTAGTACTATGACTCAACTTCCATAGAACCGAGTAACGATAAAAAAAACAATTGTTGAAATGTAAGAGTTATAGCTAGCTATTTTTCTTCTATTGTTCTTTGTAATATTTAATAAAAACTTTTAAACTTTGATAGGGCATGGAAGTTGTGGAACAAGTTTAGGGGCATTGCCCTTAAAAAATCTCCTAAGCTTATATGGCACAAAGTTATGGTATGTACAAGTGAATATTAATAATTTTATTAATTTTACTATTGAATAATAAAGATGTTCAAATATGGAAAATCATGTACACTTGTTTTTTATAGGTTCCATAACAAAATGATGGATTCATGTGTGGTTATTATGTCATGAAGTTTATGAGCAAAATCATCACAAATATCAAAATTCCAATTGAAGATGTGGTAATATCTTTTACCAATATACATTTTTAACATATATGAGTTATTTTTGTGAATTCATGAAATTACATTCTTATTTTGAATTTAAATACATGTAGTTCTTTGGTTGGAACAAGACAGGCTATGACCCGAAATTTTTTGATGATTTATGAGACGAATGGGTAGAACACATGGTTCAAATTATATAATCACAAGAAGAATCAGGAGAAGATTATGATGATCTTGAATAGCATATGACAACATAATGGTAATTTTTATAATGCTTTACTTTCTCTATTCATGTCTAAAGTCCCTTGTTTGATGGATGTTTATGTGCTCATGTATTTATGGGAATGCATTGTTTTATGGACCTATTTTTTGCCCAAACTTACTCTCATCTCTCTTGCCTACTTTCCTTATGACAACATCATGGTAGTCATTGGCCAGAGAAGTATAGGAAAACCACCAAGAAACATCATTCCAATGTAATAACATGAATTCACAAAAAACAACTTTTATATGTTAAAAGATTATTAGAAGAGATTAACATATCAAAACCCGAGTGATATAATAATAACCTTATCCCTTCAAAATCATATTATCATTTTATTAATCTTTTGTCTATAAATATGAAGCTATCTAGAGTCCAGCTGGTATTTTTAATGTTATAATGAGCTCTAAATATGAAGTCAAGTGTAACTCTGATTTTTTACTTGGGTTGGTTGAGTTTTGGTGCCCATAAACGTATTACATAGTTGTTCCATACGTTTATGGGCACCAAAACCCAACCAAGCCAAGTAAAAAATGAAAGTTACACTTGACTTCATATTTATAGCTCATTATAGCATTAAAAATACCAGCTTGATTCCAGATAGTTTCATATTTATAGACAAAAGATTAATAAAGTGCTAATATGATTTCGAAAGGATAAGGTTATTATTATATCACTCTGGTGTCGATGTGGTAATCTCTTTTACTAATCTTTTAACATATATAAGTTATTTTTTGTGAATTCATGATATTACATTCTTATTTTGAATTTAATTTAATTACTTATATTTCTTTGGTTGGAACAAGTGGGGCTATGATATGCATATTTTTGATGATTTACAAGAAGAATGGACATAACACTTTGTTCAAATTATAACATCAGGAGAAGAATATAGATATAGAATTAATTTCAATTGATTTATACTTTAAGCATTGGATCCATCATCTCATTTATCAATTAAGAGGAGTCATTGAAAGAACAAGTTCAAAATCATGATCAATTCCTTTTTCAAATTTTGCGATAGTTGCACGAACCCTTCTAGCAAACCATAAATGGCCTACGAATAAGACAAATACTAGAAAAAAAATGAGATTTAGCTAACCAACATCTAGGAGAGACATAATTTATTGCATTGATCTCGGTAGCTATGCCACCAATGGAATTTAAAGAACCTATTGTGGCATGAGTCATATATTCTGTAGAACGTCGTTCTTACCAAGGTTGTATGTCTTTGTTTAGCCTACTCAACTCTAAACCATTAGGACCCCCTAGAGGTTCTAACCATGGAGCGCGTAGATCCCAAAAATGCATAGTGTCTCCCCCAAAAATAACTTTTCCAGTTGGGGAATGAATTAAATATTTACTTAAATTGGTAGGTCCTTGAGCAAATACCATGTTTGTAATCCATCCTTCTCCTCCTAAGGGCTATAATCATAGTGCTCCTCCTATTCAACTACTTCAACCAATTTTCAAGCACCCCATAGCATTTCAGAACGTTCGAGGTTTCTATCATTTATGTATTGATTTATTCTAAATACAATGGCCCTTCTTTCAAATGGGTTTGGAACAAAAAATTATTTATTTATCTGCAACTCGACCTATTTAAATACGTTAATTCCGTTTGATTATTTTTTCCTATTCTTAATAACAACCTGAACCATAAATTGTCTTATGTCTCATAAATAAGATAAATGAATTTTTTAAAAGAACAATTCAAGAAATAAGTGATCCCTTTTCTTTTCTCGCTAATGATAGACCCCAAACATATTCTTGTCAATCCATCAACTAATTGTATTCTTATTCTCAAATCCCCTGAGGGAAATTTCCTTAAAAAAATGAATTTCCTATTCTATTATTTAATATCATATAGAATTTTATATATAATTGGAGACTTTAAATGAAAGTATCTTTCTCTCATTTTGTTTCCATCGCATTGTTGGAAGAAAAATCAATATCCGATGTATATATAGGGATATAAATAATTAATATGTAAAACCATATCTATATAAGATATATAGAATAAGATATAAATTGATCTTGTCTTGTTTGATGGAATTCAATAAAGATATTTCAAATGTGTCTTAAAGAAAAGGGAATATATTTTTATTTATATAACATATCTAGAAATAAAAAAAATTAATCGGAAATATAAACAGATTCCCACGCAGTTCAAAGAAATAGAAAAATAAAAACCAAATCCATTGTTCCAATTTTCTCTCTATAGAATTTTAATATTAGAATAGTGGATATAGTTATGATTCAATGGGTTAGGTCTACTTACTTTTTATTATGTTGATTTTTATTTGATTGGTATACTGTTTGAATACTATAAAATAGGAATTGGGAATATTGTGAGATTCAAGAAGAAAATTTATCATTATTGATTTTGATGATATTATTTATAATAATGGACAAATTTTCAACTTTATAAATAATTTCATTATAATTTGAATTAAAAAATGCAAATTCTCAAATTCTTTTGAATTAGATGGTTTTTGAACTTTATTAATACAAATATCAGCAATATCTCTTGTCTTTCTTCAAATATGAATCCTACCATTGTGGTTTTATGAAAAAACCAAAGCCCCTGATCTGATTTGAACCGATGACTTATGCCTTACTATAGCACTACTCTACCAATGAGTTAAAATGGCTTGTTTGTTTCATTTTCTAAATGAATCACTATGTGTGTAAGATGTCTTTTTTACATATATTTTATATATAGAATAATAAAATTCTAAGTATATACACTAAACTCATAGTCATTAGTGTCTTTATTAAGAACGAGAAATTGGATTTATCGAGTGAGTATATAGGATATACCCATAGCATAAGTATAGCTAAAATAAAATGATTTTTGAATATGGGATTTGATCAATATCAATGCAATAAATATTTTTTAAACCTACGACAATTGCTATTATAACATAACAAAATTGATTTGAATCATATATGTACCTATCAATTCAATATAGATACAAAATATTTCATCAAATCATTAAGAAAGAGATTCCCCTTGTCCCTTGAACACAATTCTTGGATTAAAAAGATTCAATAAAAGAACTTATTGATCCCTAATACCCATTCCCATATATCAAAATGAACATTTTATTTATTTATTTATTTATTGAATATTAATTCATTTTGACATTCTTAATAATTAGAATTTTTGAAATTCTCCAATTTAATATTTTCATTTTAAATTAAAAATAATAATTTAAGGAATTCTAGAATGGTGATTAGAATAAGAGCTTCATGAATATCAATGATATATTTGAATTATATAGCATCGTGAAAGGCAAAAAATCGTTTGTATTGAGTTATACCTTTTCATTATATTAACAATTTCAAAAAAATATCCATACTATGAACATAGTATGATGGCTGTCAGGAAAGTATGCCCCCAACGTCTAGCATTGCAAGACATCTCTCTTTCAAGGAGGCAGTGGCGATTCGACTTCCCTTGGGGATAAGGTGCTACAAAAGTAAGTTAATCAAGGATTATCAATAAGAATGAAATTGATTCTTCCTAGGTTGATGCTCGAGCAGTTAATAGGAACAAATTGTAAATTCATTGGTACTATGTCTATGCTGGTTCAAATCCTGATCTTACCAATGATATAGATTCATATCAAGATCTGTAAGTGTAAAGGTCTAAGGAAAAGAGTAAAATAAAGAAAAAAAGACTTTTTCATTATTCATTAAAAGATTGATTATTCGATTGATTTTGAAAGAACGAAAATATTATTAGTAATTCATGCAACTTTTGCTTAAATGCATATCTATATGGATACATCGTTCACTTCTCTATTAGAACATGATAATTAAAATTTGAAATCAAAAGTCTTTGAATAAAATCAGAAGAATATAGAATATTTCAATTTTATTTATGAGGTATTGTTGTTCAATTGGTCAGAGCACTGCCCTATCAAGGCGGAAGCTCCAGGTTCAAGCCTCATCAATCCCGAAAGATCCAATAAAAAAATACATCAATTCATCTCTCCATTTTTTGTGAAGGGTGGTACAAATAGCAGAATTTCATTTTCAACGGAAATCCCCTTTCTTTTTTTTTAATTTGGAATTTGGATTATTTCTTTGTCGTTGTTTAGAATCAATGGTAAACGAAAAGGTGTTGAGTTGATACTTCAGATGATTATACAAAGAAGGTGGTAGGTTGTATAAAATAATAAGAAATAAAATTACAAATGAAAACCATTTTTGATTGGATCCAGAATTCACTATTGAATTAGGTCTTCCTATGTTATACTATTTAACTCTTGACGATGAATCGATTTGATAGCTTAGATATTGTTATTCATGATATTGATCTAGTACCATTATATCGAGATGTAATTAATCCCAATGAATTTATAGACAAAATCTTTATCATCTTTTTGGGATTCAATCCTAAGTTATTACGAAAAAAAGAATTATGAAATGATGCTATTATGGAAGTAAATATTCTCGCATTTATTGCTACTACACTATTCATTCTAGTCCCTGTTTCTTTTTACTTATAATATACGTAAAAACAATAAGTCATAGTCAACGTGATTAATTTGGATTAAACTTGACCCTTTACTTCTTATCAATGATTGAAAGAAAAAAAGGAAATGGGTTCCAATTTCGTGTCTTAAATGAAATGAGTGAACCAAAATTAGCAGTATTTTTTTAGAGCAATATTCTATAAGAGATGATTATATGGTAGAAAGAAAAAGATTTTTATTTCAACTATATTAGACCATACTATCTCGTATGGTTATTGTATTTATAAGGTTTACTATGTGAAGATATAGGTTAATTGTTATAGACCAATCTACATTATTATTGTTATATATATAGATATATATTAGATATATAATGTACATAATATCCCAATTTTCTTTCTTTATTTCATCCATTTCTATTTAATTTTGTTTAATTTGTCTTGATTCCAATCAATCAAAAATAATTGAAAAATAACTCTTACGATTCTAATTCTTAAATTGATTCTTTTTTTAATATGAATCCCAATATCCATTGCAAGAATGAATCAATGAAAAACATAAAAAAAGCTATGTTAAAAGAAAATCAAATAATCTTTTTATTAGCATCTTTCTCTTTCAACAATCAAAATTAAAAAGAAATAAATAGTAAAATAAAATAAGATTTCCGTTTTTCCTCCTTGTCCATATATAACTTTTGGAAGAGTATGTTCATTGAAATATGAAATTTCATAATTTCAAATTTATGACGAATGTAGTTGGAAGAAGTTTCCTACCTTTCGTATTCCTTTTACTTTCGAAACACAACCATTCAAATAATTGAAATATTTGTTTTATTGAAAGAGTTTATATATTATTCATAAATAAATTACTCCACTCGAATACAATAAAATTTTGAAATGAAGATTTTTTCAATTTCCATTTTCAAATTGAAAAATAGTGAAATTAAAAAAAGGCTTTGCAAAACGGTCTATAAAAAATTTGATACAGTTTGATTCCTAAACTCAATTAGTAGGACTTCTAGAGCCCATTTTTTCCCTATACTACAGAGTGAAAACAAAAATGTAAAGATTACCATTAAAGCAACCCAAGCAAGACATACTATATCCATGTGAATTATGTCCTCTATCTCTATCAATATGAAGAAATTATTCAATTCTTGTTCAATAATAATAGTATAATAACTAGAATAGAGTCAAAAAATAATTCTTACTCATCATTGTTGATGAAAGAATCCAATTCAAATAGGTTCTTATAAAATTTCTAGTAGAATCGGAAAAGATTAAACATATGCAAAATTCCTTGTATTTTCTATTGAAAAATCACATTTTATTTTTCACTGACAAAAAGAAGGAAAAATGAGTACAAATTGCAACCATTAACTATTTACCGTGACTTCATGAATAATTCTTAAATTTGAATCTAAAATTGCATTTCCCTAATGATATAAGAAAATCAAAATTAATACATAACTAATCGATCTTGATTTTTTTAATAAAAAAAGCCTTCTCAATTTCAATTATATTTATGGGTATATGTAAACCCCATAACATAAACATAAAATGTTACACATATATTACATAATTATATATCTTATCTATATATGATGCCTATAAGTAAAGCTAATATCCATGTTTCAATTTTTAAAATTTGTCATTCCATTCAATGAATAAAGCTATAATATAAAAAAGAAGAAGTGAGGTCTATAGTTTATATCCTATAGTCAGTATATAGTTATAATATAGTATATATAAGATATCTATTTATATTTGTGCATGTTTAATACAAATTTTTGACACATTTCAATCATATTCTATGAATTGAATTAAATGAATAAGTGAAATTATCTCCCTTCTCTACAAATTAATTTTTGAAGAATGGAATCCATGAAAAGGTTAAATACTCAAAAAATAAATTCTATATTTTTCGGATTATTACATCTTTATCTAATTATCTTATTGAGCATATAAAATTCTGAATCCATTTCCATTTATGGCATCCAATTGCAATAGGAATATCATAAGAATGGTAGAAGTTGAATTTTGATATTCTATACGAAACTCCATAAGTTAAGCGGAATTTATCAATTTATTTGCATTTGTATCTATTGCAAATCAAATTCCAATTTAAATATAAATATTCCCTTTATTCCTCTGTATTTCATACATTACATATATTATATGGAATGGGTAAAATTTCATGTGATTCAATAAATAGAATAGAAATTCCATCATTGCCATATCAATCCATATTATTTGATGAAAAATGAGCAAGTAATGGAATGGGATTTTATTTCGATAATTAGGAAATCAAAAAATTCTTAGAGGTGAGAATGAAGAAATGTCTACAATAGCTAGATTGAATCAAATACAATTTAAAGGTTTTTGTAGGTTCATTGATAGGGCTTAATAGAAGAATTTTATAAGTTTCCAAAAATTGAAGATACAGATCAAGAAATTGAGTTTCAATTTTTTTTTGGAAACATATCAGTTGGTAGAACCATTGATATAAGAAAGAGATTATGTATATGAATCACTCACATATTCTTCTGAATTATATGTATCCATTTTTATTGGAAACATTCCTCTAATGAATTCCTTGGGAACTTCTATAGAAAATTGAATATACAGAATTGTAATCAATCAAATATTACAAAGTCGCAGTATCTATTACACCTCAGAATTGGACCATAACATAATTTCTGTCTTTACAGGCACTATAATATCAGATTAGAGAGGAAGATTAGAATTAGAGATTGATAAAAAAGCAAGGATATGGACTCGCATGAGTAGGAAACAGAAAATATCTATTCTAGTTCTATCATTGGCTATTGGTTCAAATCTAAGAGAAATTATAGAGAATTATTTTTACCTAAAATTTTCTTGTCTTTCCTAAATGATAAGGAGAAGAAAAATAAGTCAAAAGAAAATGCCATTTTTTAGTTTTACCAAATATTTTCTTATGTAGACGGTGATTTGATATTTTCTGAATCCTTATGTAAGGAATTATAAAAGAAATTCTTTCAAAAAAGGTGTGAATTAAGAAGGATTGGTCGACAAAATATCTATCGTATAATGAATCTTGATATACCTCAAAAGAATAAATTTTTGTTACTACGAGATATTGTGGCAGTAACGGATCATTTTATTGGAATGAAATTTGGAATGGGTACACTTGATGATATGAATCATTTGATAAATAAATGTATTTATTCTATAGTAGATCTATTACAAGATCAATTCTGATTGGCCTTGGTTTGTTTAGAAAAAATGGTTAGAAGAACTATAAGTGGAGCAATTAGGCATAAATTGATACTGACTCCTCAGAATTTGGTAACTATAACTCCATTAACAACCACTTATGAATATTTTTTTGGATTACACATGTTATCTCTAGTTATGGATCAAATTAATCCATTGACACAAAAATTTCATTGGAGAATTTGAGTTATCTAGGCCCGGGAGGGTTGACTAGGTGAACTGCTATTCTTTGGAGGAATCAATGTTGGACTTATTGGATCCTTAGAAATTCATGCAAGGATTGGTCATTGGGGATTTCTAGAAAGCCCATTTTATGAAACCTCTGAGAACTAAAAAAATATGGATACTTTATTTATTGCCAAATAGAGATGAATACTATGTGGTAGTGGCAGGAAATTTGTTGGCACTTAATCAAGGTATTCAGGAAGAATAGATTGTTCTGGCACAATACCATCAAGAATTCCTGAATATTTAATGGGAATGGGTCCATCTTCAAAGTATTTTTCCTTTGCAATATTTTTCTATTGAAGCTTCCTGCATCCCTTTTATTGAGCATAATGATTTGAATCGAGCTTTAATGAGTTCTAATATCCAATGTCAAGTAGTTCCTCTTTCTCATTTCAAAAAGTTCATTGTTGGAACTGGATTGGAACACAAAATGGCTCTTCATTCCAAGGTTCCCGCTATAGCAGAACATGAAGGATATATTATTCATACCAATACTTACTAGATCATTTTATTACGCAATAGTTATACTCTAAGCAATCCATTAGTTATATTTCAGTGTTCCAACAAAAATACTTGTAAGCATCAAAAAACCGGTTACACGAGGTAAATGTATTAAAAAAGGACAAATTTTAGTGGATGGTAGTGTAACAATTGGCGGCAAACTTGCTTTGGGAAAAAAGGTATTAGTAGCTTATATTCCATGGGAAGGTTACAATTTTGAGGGTGCGATACTCATTAATGAGCATCTGGTATATGACAATATTTATACTTCTTTTCATATACAAAAATATGAAATTTATACACATTTAACAAAACACGCTCTCCAAAGAATCACTAATGAAATACCATATCTAGAAGCCCATTTACTCTAATATTTAGAAAAAAAATGGAATTGTGATGATGGGATCATAGGTAGAGAAAGACAATATTTTAGTAGGTAAATTAACGCATCAGGTGTTGAAAGAATCATCATTTTCTCTAGAGGATAGATTATTATGATCCATACTTGGTATTCAGGTATCCACTTCAAAGGAAACTTGTCAAAAACTAACTATAGGTGGTAGAGGTTGAGTTATTGATGTGAGATGGATCCATAAAAAAAGGGTTCTATTTATATTCTAGAAATGATTCGTGTATATTTTTCACAAAAATGAGAAAGAAAAGTGTGAATTAAAGTACCCTGAAGACATTGAAACAAGGGTATCATTTCCAGAATTTTATTAAGACAAGACATGGAATGTATAAATGATTTTTGAATGCTCACTGGGGTTAGTGGGGGGTCTACAAGATAGACATTATTGAATAGCACCCTTTGATGAGAGATATGAATAAGAGGCTTTGAGAAAACTAGTCTTTTCTAAATTATATGAAGCTAGTAGGAAACAACGAATCCATGTGCATTTGAACCCAAATATCCCTAAAAAAGAAGTATATTTGATGGAAGAACGGGGGTCTTTTTGAACAACCTGTTATAATAGGAAAGCCTTATATCTTGAAATTAATTCATCAAGTTTGTGATAAAATACATGGATGTTCGAGTGGGTATTATGCACTTGTTAGATAACAACCCCTTCAACGAAGGGCCAAGCAATGGGGTAACAAGTGGGAGAAATGGAAGTTTGGGCTCTAGTGGGATTTGGTGTTGCCCATATTTTGCAAGAGATTTTTACTTATAAATCTAATCATAGTAAAGCTCACCAAGAGGTACTTAATACTAGGTACTTAGTACTACGATCATTAGAGGAACAATACCTAAACTAGAGGATGCTTCAGAATCTTTTTGATTTCTCACTTAAGAATTACGTTCTTTGGTTATGGAATTGAATTATTTCCTTTTGTATGAGAAGAAATTCTAGATTCATAGGAAGGATGGTTAATCGAAATGAATTTGAATTTTTCTTCTATGATCGATCGGTATAATTATCAAAAACTTCGAATTGGATCAGTTTCTCCTCAATAAATAACTGCTTGGGCAAAAAAAATCCTACCTAATAGAAAGATAATTGCAGAGGTGACAAAACCCTACACCTTTCATTATAAAACCAAAAAAAGATGGATTATTTTTTGAAAGAATTTTCGGACCTATAAAGAGTGGGATTTTTTCTTGTGGAAATTATCTAGTAATCGAAGATGAAAAAGAAGAACAAAATTTTTTGAAGACGTCAAATTTGTTGATTCTCGGATATGAAGATATCAAATGGGATACATCAAACTAGCACACCCAATAACCCATGTAAGGTATTTGAAATGTCTTCTTTGTTATATCTCGAATCTTTTAGATAAACCTCATAAAGAATTAGAGGGCCTTGTATAGTATGATGTGTGATTTGATCAAAATTGTAATTTTACAGATTTAGAACGAAAAACTATCATCCCATTCAATCAAATTGGGATGCCCCATATTTGACATGTCTCATGGTAGGATTAACATGAAACTTAGAATTATAGGTGCGGTCAATAAGTAAAAAAATGGAATTAGTCTATGGTCAATTCAATAACAGAATTCCCTTGTGAAAAAAAAGACTTGACTTATTTTTTGCATTTGTTGAATTAACCATTCCTCTTCTTTTTGAACGTTTAGAAAGAAATTATGTCCAAATATATATGCCATGGTTGCATCTCATATAGGATTTAAGGATATCGTGACATAACCATCGAAATGACGTAGAGACCTAAAAGATTGAATGGAATGATACATAGAAAAATAAATCCCTTTTGAGCTCTAAGGCACTTCCTTTTAAGGAGATTCATTTGTTGATGGAAAGTAGACTACTCAAGAATTTCACAATTCATTTATTTTATTTCGTAATTGATATAAAGAATGGAATTAAGAAAATTGAATAATAAAAATAAGAATGAATCAATAAAATGTTGCTTGATATTCTTTGGGAACTTGAGTAAGGGGTAGTTGGGGGTTTTATATAATTTGAAAGTGTAACTCCCTTACTTTACCTTTTTAGGGTCTAACAAATTTAGTCAGATGAGAGGAAACTTTCACGTCCGATTTTGAAAGGGGGAAATCTTATAGGATTCTATCCAAATTTTTTTGGCTAGGCCCATAGATAAAAAACCAACTTTCTTACAATTACGTGGTTTATTAGAATATTAAATCCAATCTTGGAAATATAGCATTCCACTTTTTTTTACTACCCAAGCTTTCGATACATTTCAAAATTGAGAAATTTCTACTAGAATTGGTACTATCCAAGAATAATTAACCGATCTGAATTTTTGAATTATTATAGACTCTTTGTTGGTAGAATGGAAATAATTAGGGGAAGAGGGGCCAAGGGCAATGAATGGGAAAATCAAAATTTTCGATACATGGAATTAGCTAAGCATTTTGTTCAAACAAATATAGAACTTTCATGAATGGTTTTATGTCTATTATTAGTGCTTCCTCCCAAGGTAAGAACGATTATTCAATTAGATGGGGGGAAACTAATGAGCTTAGATATTATTAAACTCTATAGAAGAATTATTTATTGGAATAATACTCTTATCGATTTATTAACAACAAGTAGATCTATGTCAGGGGAATTAGTAATGTGTTAAGAGAAATTGGTACAAGAAGCCATGGATACACTCCTTGATACTGAAATCCACCGACAACCAATGTGGGAAGGTCATAATAAGGTTTATGTGTTGTTTTTAGCTGTAGTTGAAGGAAAAGAGTGAAGATTTCATGAAACACTACTTAGCAAATAGATTGATTATTTAGGGCATTCGGTCATTATTGTGGGTCCATCCCTTTCATTACATCAATGTGGATTGCCTTGTGAAATAGAAATGGAGCTTTTCTAGAAATTTGTAATTAATTGTTTAATTAGGCAACATTTTTCATTGAACGTAGGGGTTGTTGAAAGTAAAATTCGCAAAAAAGAACTAGTTGTATGAGAAATACTTCAGGAAGTTATGCAAGGGCATCTAAAATTGCTGAATAGAGCTCCCACTCTATATAGATTAGGTATACATGCCTTCCTACCCATTTTAGTAGACGAACATGATATTGTTTTACACCCATTAGTTTGTAAGGGATTCAGTGCACACTTTGAGGGAGATTGACTGGCTCTTCATGTACCTTTATCTTTGGAGGCTCAAGTAGAGGCTCATATACTTATGTTTTCTCATATGAATCTCTTGTCTCTGGCTATCGGGTATCCCATTTCTATACCAACTCAAGATATGCTTATGGGACTCTATGTATTAACAAGTGGTAATCGTCGAGGCATTTGTGCAAATAGGTATAAACCATGTAATTATAAAAATGAAAAAATTGACAATAATAACTATAAGTATACAAAAGAACCTTTTTTGTGATTCTTATGATGAAATTGGAGCTTATCAGTAGAAAAAAATCCATGTAGATAGTCCTTTGTGCCTCCAGTGGTGAGTAGATCAACGCATTATTACTTCAAGAGAAGCCCCCATCGAAGTTCACTATGAATCTTTGGGTACCTATCATGAGATTTATAGACATGAAGTATAAAAAACATTTATTGTATATATGTTCAAACCACTGTTGGTCATATTTGACTTAACGGGAAATTAAAGAAGCTATACAAGGTTTTTACTAGGCCTGTTCGTACGGTACCTAATCATATGGTATCCAAGCTAAGTAATTCCTTAACACTAGTGGGAATTTGTACTCTTTAGTTCATCTAGGACCTTGGCTCCTAAATTTATACTCGAATCAAGATCAATAAAAGGAATTTTTTCAATCATTGAATAAAACCCACTATTGAACCCTACTCAGTGAAATATGGTGGTACTTATGCCAGAACGAGCCAATATGGCCTTTCATATTAAAGTGATATATATAATTTCCATTAAATGACTGATTATTAGATTAGTAGATCACTTCAGAATGGTATATACATCACACATCCTAGATCAAGTAAAGACTTTGGTGTTCCGTCAACCCATTGTTACATCCATTTCATTAGGAATTTAGGATCTTTTAAAAATCCCTTCTAAGGGATGGCCAATCCAAGATACTGAACAACAAATTTTTATTTTTGAAAAATATCACCATTATAGGAATGTGCACGGTGTAGAAAAGTTACAATAATCTATTGAGATATGGTATGCTACAAGTGAATAATTACAAGAAGAAATGAATCCTAATTTTAGGATGATCGACCCTTTTAATCAAGTCTATATGATGTCCTTTACGGGAGCTAGATGAAATGAATCTCAAGGACCCCAATTAGTAGGTATGAGAGGATTAATTTAGGATTCACAAGAACAAATGATTGATTTACCTATTCAAAGAAATTTACATGAAGGATTATCTTTAACAGAATATATCATTTCTTGTTATGGGGCTCGCAAAAGAGTTATGGATACTACTATACAAACATCAGATGATGGATATCTTACATGGAGACTTCTTAAAGTAGTTCAACATATTGTTATACGTAGAATAGATTGTGGCAACTCCCACAGGATTTCTATTAGTCATCAAAATGGTATGATGCCAGAAATAATTTTTATCCAAACATTGATTGGCCATGTATTAGCAGACAATAGATATATAGGCCCACGATGTATTTCCATTCGATATCAAGATATTGGGATTGGACTTGTCAATTAATTCATAACCTTTCAAACACAACCAATATCTATCTGAACACATTTTACTTGTAAGAGTGTGTCTTGGATCTATCAATTATGTTATGACCAGAGCCCTACTCATGGTGACTTGGTCAAATTAGGAGAAACTGTAGGTATTATTGCGGGTCAATCTATTCAGGAGCTGGTACTCAACTCATATTAAGAAATTTTCATATTGGTGGAGTATTCTTAGGGGGTACGACATAACATATACGAGCCAATTCTAATGGAAAAATACAATTCAATGATGGTTTGGTTCATCCTACACGTACACGCCATAGACATCCTGCCTTTCTATGAGATATAGACTTATATGTCACTATTGAGAGTAAATATATCCTACCTAACATAAATATTCCACCCAAAAGTTTTATTTTAGTTCAAAATGATCAATATGTAGAATCAGAGCAAGTAATTGTCGAGATTTGTGCAGGAACATCTACTTTTAGTTTTAAAGAAAAAGTGTGAAAACATATTTATTCTTACACCAAGGGCGAAATGCACTGGAGTGTCTATATATACCATGCATCCAAAATTACATACAATAATGTACATCTCTTACTAAAAATAAGTCATTTGTGGATATTATCAGGATATTTGTGTAGATCCAGTGTGGTCCCTTTTTCACTCCACAAAGATCAAGATCAAACAAACGTTCATTTTATTTCTGCGAAATGAAAAGGTATTTCTAGCCTTAATCTTAATATAGTAAAGAATACTTGAGGAAAAGAAAAATTCTTTCATTTGGGTTTTTCTGATAAAAAAGAAAATAGTAGTCTCGATTATTTAGAATTTAATCGAATTGTATATACAGTTCATTCTAATATCCTATTTCATTTTATTCCCCATAATAATTTTGATTTCTTTTTATTGATAAAGAGGCAAAGAAATAAATTCATCATTCCAATCCAATGGATTCAAGAACGAGAGATAGAAATGGAAATAACGCCTTGTTCCAATATTTTGATTGAAATACCAATAAATGGTATTTTTTGTAGAAATAGTATTCTTGCTTATTTTGATGATCCTCAATATAGAAGAAAGAGTTCAGGAATTTCTAAATATGGGACTATTGGATTGCATTCAATCCTTAAAAAAGAGGATTTGATTGAGAATCAAGGGTTCAAAGAATTTATGCCAAAAGACCAAATGAAAATAGATCGATTTTTTTTATTCCCAAGGAAATGCATATTTTACCTGAATATGCTTCCATAATGGTATAGAAAAATAGTATCATTGTAGTAGATACATAAAACACTTTTAATACAAGAAGCTGAGTGGGCGCGTTGGTATGAGTGGAAAGAAAAAAGAAGATTGAACTTAAAATCTTTTCTAGAGATATCCATTTTCCTATAGAGATATATAAGATATGCCGACACAATGGTATCTTGATACTGTTACAAATGGTAAAACAAACATTTAAGGAATTGTAAAAATTGAAAAATTGGATTTATGTCCAATGGATCACACCTACCAAGAAAAAATATATTTTTTTGGTTCAACCTGTAATCATATATGAAAAAGCGGATGGTATAAATTTAGAAACACTTTTTCCTGAGGATCCATTGAGGGAAAAGGACAATCTAAAACTTAGATTTTTAAATTATATCATTTATGCAAATGGTGAACCAAAAGCTGAATACTCAAAATTTCATATCTGAAGAGAATTTTCAAGAAACTACTAGGGTTTTACCAAAAGTTTCACTACGTGGCCATATTGATAAGTTGAAAGGTTTTAAAGAGAAAGTTGTTCTAGGAGGGATGGTACCTGTTGGTACCAAATTCAAAGGATTAGTGCACCATTCAAGCCAACATAATAACATTCCTTTTGAAACCCAAAAGAATAATTTCGTTGAGTGGGAAATGAGAGATATTTTTTTCCACCAAAAAGAATTATTTCATTTTTATATTTCACAAAATTTACACAATACATCAGAACAATCATTTCTAGGATTTCATAATTCCTAAGAGAAAATTCATCCTTTTTTGTGTTTGTTGTGGTCATTTTATTTGGTAATAGGTTGTAATAGTTGTAATGATAATAACGAATGGAAAGAAATGAATAGCTTGGTTCATGTTTCAGCGGCCAATCTCCGGTAGAAGGTTCCATGGGAATAATTATTTATTTCTAGTATCAAAGTACCTCATCTCTTTTTTTTTCAAAGAAGAAAAGAGAGAATAAATGTGGGGATAAAGGAAAAGAAGTTATTGGAACATCCATTTGGAAGAGATGATGGAGGTGGGAGTTCATTTTGGTCATGGGACTAGGAAATGGAATCCTAGAATGGCACCTTATATCTCTGCAAAGTGTAAAGGCATTCATATTATAAATCTTACTAGAACTACTTGGTTTTTTTCAAAAGCTTATGATTTAATTTTTGAAGCAGCAAGTAGGGGGAAAACAATTCTTAATTATTTGTACCAAAAATAAAGCAGTTGATTCAGTAACACAGTTTGTAATAAAGGCTTGGTGTCATTATGTTAATAAAAAATTTCTTGGTAGTATGTTATTGAATTGGCATACTATAGAAACAAGACTTCAAAAGTTATGGGACTTGAGAATGAAACAAAAGATGGGGAGACTCAACTGTCTTCAAAAGAGGGATATGGCTATGTTGAAGAGACAATTATCTCATTCATAAACATATCTTGTCAAGATTAAATATATAATGGGGATACCTGATATTGTAATAATTGTTTTATCACAAAGAAGAATATAAAGCTCTTCGAGAATGTATCTGTTTGGGAACTAAATGATTTTTTTAATCAATAAAAATTGTGACCCATATCTAGCGGATGTTTTGATTCTAATGAATGATGATGCTATAGCTTCAATTCGATTAATTCTTAACAAATTAGTATTTGCAATTTACGAAGGGCATTCTAGTTATATACAAAAATGTTGATTAACAATAAGAAGATAAATAAGTTATTAGGGGAACTTCAAAGAATAAATTTATTGAATCATTTACTATTTTGGAATAACATAAAGGGGATAAAAAAACTAAGGATATTTTGAGATTAGATTAGTTGGTATTCGAAATATACAATTCGGGTATACAAGTCGAAAAAGAGATTGTTGAATCAAAATAATTCCTTTTTTTAAAGTTATATTTCTTTCAGAGGGTAATATGAATGTTTTATTATGTTCCATCAACACACTAAGAGGGTTATATGATATATTCGATGTGGAAGTAGGCCAGCATTTCTATTGGGAAATTAGAAGTTTCCAAGTCCATGGACAAGCACTTATTACTTCTTTGGTTCTAATTGCTATCTTATTAAGCTTAGCCATTACAGTTGTTTGTAATCTAGAAACCATTCCTTATGTTGGCTAGAATTTCTTTGAATATGACCTTGAATTCATTCGAGATGTGAGTAAGATTCAAATTGGAGAATATGGTTCATGGGTTCCATTTATAGGAACTCTATTTTTATTTATTTTTGTTTTGAATCGATAAGGGGCTCTTTTACCTTGGAAAATCATACATTTACCTCAAAGGGAGTTAGCCACACCAACAAATGATATAAATACTAACGTTTCTTTAGCCTTACTCACATTAATAGCATATTTTTATGCGGGCCTTACCAAAATTGGATTGGGTTATTTTAGTAAATACATTCAACCAACTCCAATCCTTTTTCCTATTAACTTCTTTGAAGATTTCATAAAACCCATATCACTTAGTTTTCCACTTTTTGGAAATATATTGGCTGATGAATTAGTAGTTGTTGTTCTTGTTTATTTAGTACCTTTAGTGGTTCCTATACCTGTCATGTTCCTTGGATTATATAGAAGTGGCATTAAAGCTCTTATTTTTGCAACCTTAGTTACGGCTTATATAGGAAAATCCATGATAGGCCATCATTGATTAGTTTTTGACTTAGTCTTTTTTTAGCTTAGTCAGACTAATGTATGCACGTCTTAAAGTAATCCACTTAGGCTTAAGGAGAATAGATATACAAATAAGGATAGATACGGTCTATAGTAGAAAATAAATTACGAGATTAAAGAATGGTAAACAAAAGGTGGAAAGAGATCGAAAATATCTTTTTCCTACAATTTTTGTTTGCTCCATTTAAACCATTTAATACTCTTGTTTTATTTATTCAAGTCCAAGATTAAATATTAGTTTACTATATTAAATAGTATATTAGTAGGTTTCTTAATTTCTTAAATAGGAGTCATAATTTGAGTAATAATTTTTATGGTATCTTAGTTGTTTATGATGTGTGATTAAAAACAATATGGTATAGAGAATGGTTGTCATTTGAATTGACTTGGTTCAATCCACTGATGGAATAAAAAAATTATAAAAAAATGGGGTTAGGGAAAGAGGAGGCCAACTTGGTGTATGGAATCTAATTTCTATAAGACACTTCTTTGGGGATTTTTTCTAAAATGACTCTAGAATCCTGTTGTATTTGAGATACAAATAGTTTGTTTACATTATGGGGGAAAGACATGTATATGTGATATTCGATATTTACTGGGTATATATGAATCAAAGATATATCTAATTTTCCAATAGGGGGTGCAAATATCCCTATATCCAGGACCATCACACTTAACCTAGGTTCGAGGCCACGCCACACAAGTGACTTCTAAATGACCCTTGGATATTACCCACACATGGGCCCATGGATTTTACTCACTATGGTCACATCATTAAACTTAGGAACAGTAGCTAACCATTCCTACCAAAAGCTTAAGCTATCAGTAAAGGGCACAAATATCCCTTTATCTAGGACCATCACACTTAACCCAGGTTTGAGGCCACGCCACAGAAGAGAATTCTAAATGACCCTTGGATATTACCCACCAAGGTTACCCACACATGGGCCCATAGATGTTACTCACCATGGTCACATCATTCCCCCATTCGCAAAGGAAGTTCATCCTCGAACTTGTGCTTTTCGAGACTATAAACACGGGACCAGGCTCTGATACCAATGCAAGTCCATCTATTTCATCGATAATTTTGAATTCCATATTGAATCAATTTAAATAATGAAAATGAATTAAGAATTGAAATATTTTTTTTGAAAAAAAATGAACTAGAAGAACAAAAGTCGTAGGGATTCATAAATTTTTCTTAGTATAGTAACTAAAAATGAGTTATCAAAGTAGTTTAGATGATTCAAGAATATTATTATTTTAATTCATGGTTCTTAGTTACTTTGACTAGATAAATCTTAGTAATGGAAGAAGTAAGTTATAATTCATTGGTTGATTCTATCATTAACTATTTCTTTATTTTATTTTATTTTTGTTTTGGCATGAGGAACTTATCATGAATCCATTGATTTCTATGGCTTTAATTATTACTACTGGATTGGTCGTTAGGCTTGCATCTATATGACCTGGTGTTGTTCAAGGTATTGTTGTGGGCCAAGCTGTAGAAGCAATCACGAGACAACCAGAGTTAGAGGGAAAAATACGATGCACTTTGTTGCTTAGTCTAGCTTTTATGGAATCTTTAAAAATTTATGGACTGGTTGTGGCATTAGCACTTTTATCGGCGAATCCTTTTGTTTAACTTTTAAAATACATATTATTTGCATTCCTTGGATTTTCTACTTTTAATTATTTCAAATTAGATTCAGGTTTCAACCCTACAATTTCTTATTCCTTGGGTTACACCCTATAGGAAGGCTGATTTAAAGATAGGAAATTAACACATTCTAACAAGTATTATTCTTATTGGAAATTTCCAATTCAAAAATCCATTTATATCTATAATTACATATATATATATATATATATATATATATATATATCTTTTTATTTTGACTCTATTTAGTATATGTAGAAAAAGAATAGAAATCAAATATTAAATAGATTTAATAGATATCTAAATAAATATAGATAATTAGTATATCTATAAGTAAATATGAGATCATATGAAAAATGTAACCCCTTCCTTGGATTATTGGCCATTCGTAGGGAGTTTCAGGTTTAATACCGATATTTTAGAACCAAATCCAATAAATCTAAGTGTAGTACTGGGTGTATTGATTTTTTTTTTGGAAAGGGAGTGTATGCAAGTTGTTTGTTTCAAGAATATGTTGGTCCAAACAAGTGCATTTTTTTTGTTATAACCAGTAAAGAAAAGGTGCATGATTCCTTGAATTACTTTTGAATAAATTAAGAAATCATATTGAGGAATCATAGCATTTTGCGATTCATTGGTAAATTCACTTTGATTCTCTTTTAGCCAATAATGTGGGGTGGGACCATTAATAGGGTTAAAGCTAAATCTTTTAAAGTTCGTATGCAACATGGTATTCTTTCTACTACAATGCTAATATAGAGTCAATATAGAAATGGTTTCAAAATGAAGAATTAAGATCTTTTTCTTTCAATATAAAACACTTATGTCGATCAAAAAATGATTTGAAGTCTTCCATTATTTGATTGTAAAAAATTAGAAAAGAAAAATGGCTCTTTCATCCACTCCATTTTTTTTATCCTTTTATCTAATTTTGAATCGATAACCTATGTATAAAGTAAGAAGAATTCTTTGGATTTGAAGAAAAAAATGAAACAACCTTGCTAACAACAATTTGTTTAGTCAAAAGAGCCATCTGAATATTATATTCCTGAATGAATGATACATTTCGATATTTTTGAATATGAATAGAGGATAGGTTCATTACATTAAAAATCTATATATATATGGGAATTCCCATAAGTCATTGAGTGGGTGAGCCTCTTTACTATGTGTTCTTGGGTGATAATTACACCTTTCCAGTGATTTTTGCCATATTTCTTACACCCAAAGAAGAGAAAAAGTTACTACGTATGTTAAGGGAGCATAGAATAGCCTTGGGATGGACTATCTCTAACATAAAAGGTATAAGTCCATCAATTTTCATGCACAAGATTCTAATGGAGGAACTTTACAAGCCATCAATTAAGCTCCAAAGAAGATTAAATCCATCAATTTGGTGTATGTATAGATTATCGCAAGTTGAATAAAGCAACAAGGAAGGATAATTTTCCACTTCCATTCATTGATCAAATGTTAGATCGATTGGCTAGACATCCTTATTATTGCTTCTTATATAGATGGTTATTCGGAGTATAACCAGGTTTCCATAGCCCTTGAAGATCAAGAGAAAACTACATTAACATGCCTCTATGAAACATTTGCTTTTAGAAGGATTTCCTTTGGATTGTGTAATGTTTTAGTAACATTTCAATGTTGCATGATGGCAATTTTTTCCAATATGGTGGAAGGTATAATGGAAATTTTCATGGATGACTTTTTCAAATTTTGGTACATATTTTTATCATTGTTTTTCATAATTTAGTTCTTTCTTTGCAGATATGTGAAGATAAAAACCTTGTTCTAAACTGGTAGAAGTGCAATTTCATGGTTCAAGAAGGGATTGTGCTTGGCCATAGAGAGTCATCTAAAGGAATTGAGGTTGATTGAGCTAAAATTGCAACCATAGAAAAACTACCAGCTCCAAAGAATGTGAAGAGAATCAGAAGTTTTTTGGGACATGGGGATTTTATAAAAGATTTATAAAGGATTTCTCTAAACTCTCTAAACCTTTATGTAATCTTCTTGAAAAAAATTTGCATCTAACCTTGATGATGTTTGTTTATAGGCTTTTAATGCACTCAAGGAGAAATTGATTTCAGCACTAGTAATGACTGTACCTGATTAGAGTGAACCTTTTGAAGTCATGTGTGATGCAAGTGACTTTGCAATTGGAGCAGTGTTAGGAAAAAAGAAAGAAAACCTATTTAAAGCCATATACTATGCAATTTAGACATTCAATGAAGCCCAATTGAGTTATACAACAACTGAGAAGGAGATGCTTCCTGTGGTGTTTGCTTCTGAGTAATATTGGTCTTACCTCATTGGTAAAAAGGTGATAGTGTTCACTGATCATGCAACACTTTGTTATTTGTTTGGAAAGAAGGATGCTAAGCCTAGACTGAGGATTCTTCTTCAATAATTTGATTTGGATGTTCGAGATAAGAAGGAAGTGAAAATTTAGCTACTGACCATCTATCTCAGTTGGAGCAAGAGGAAGTAAAACCATATTTTTAGATTCAAGAAGCATTCCCTGATGAGCATTTGTTTGCATGTGAGATCAAGCTTCCTTGGTATGCTGATATTGTAAACTACTTAGTTGTAGGGTATTTCCACTAGATCTTACTTACCACCAACATAAGAAGTTTTTGCATGATGTGAAATATTATTTTTAGGATGAACCTTTTCTTTTCAAAAGATGCCCTAATCAAATAATATGAGGATGTATGCCTGAAGAGAAGATGCAAGCCATTCTCCATCATTTCCATTCCATATCATATAGAGGACATTTTGGAGTCACACGAACAACAACTACGGTACTTCAAAGTGATTTCTTTTGGCCCTCTATTGTTTGTGATTGTTATACTTTGGTGAAGACTTATGATTGGTGCAACGTATGGTAAATATTTCAAGGCATCAGGAGCTAACATTGAAAAATATCTTAGAGGTTGAGTTATTTTATGTTTGTGGAATTGATTTTATTGGTCCTTTTCCTCCCTCTTTTGTCTTTGTTTATATCTTGTTCGCAGTTGATTATATGTCAAAGTGGGTAGAGGCAATTGCTACAACAAAAAATGATGCAAGGGTAGTGCTTAAGTTTCTGCATAACAACATATTCACAAGATTTAGCACTCCACGAACAATTATTAGTGATGAAGGGACCCATTTTTGCAACAAGTTATTCGACACTCTTCTCTAAATATGGTGTAAAGCACAAGATAGAACTTCCCTATCATCCTTAAACTAATGTCCAAGCTGAAATTTCAAATTGAGAAATCAAGAATATCCTTGAGAAGATGGTCAATACCAATAGAAAGGATTAGGCATAGAAGCTTGATGATGTTTTGGGGGTATACCATACAACTTTTAAAAAACCTATTAGGATGTCTCCTTATCGTTTAGTTTTTGGAAAAGCATGTAATCTTCCTATTGAGATAGAGCATAAAGCTTATTGGGCTATAAAGAAGTTTAATTTTGATTTAACGGCAGCAAGGGGCAGCAAGGGAAAAGAAACTTATTCAATTGAATGAAATGGATGAGTTTCAGAATGATGTGTACGAAAATGAAAAGATTTACAAAGAATAGACAAAGAAGTGGCATGACAAACAAATTCTTAGGGGTGATTTTGCTCTAGGACAATAGGTTTTGCTCTTTAATTCAAGACTAAAACTCTTCTCGAGTAAATTAAGATCAAGAAGGATTGGTCCTTATACAATTGACAAAGTTTCCACTTTTGGAGCAATAGACTTGAAGGACAAGGTAGGGAATATATTCAGAGTTAATGGTTAGAGATTGAAGCGCTATTATGAAGAAGAAGTGGAGAAGAATTATGCATTTATTCCTCTTCAAAATCATGATTGATGAAGATTGAAAAGTCTGGCTGTAGACTATAAAACTAGCGCTAATGGGAGGTACCCCATAAAAATTTATTTTGTTATTTTATTTTATTTTATTATTATATGTTTGAATAATTTGGATTTTGATGTTGATTTATTTTGTAGGAATAAAAAGCTGAAAATTACTAACTAATGCAAATCCACCATAAAACTAGGGAAGTTCCTTTCATTTCTTCAATTTGTCTCACTTTTAAATTACAATGAGGACATTGTTTAGTTTCAGTTTGGGGGTGTCAACTCCTATAGTCTTGATTTTTTGGATTCTCTTATCAAACATGTATTTGAGTATGATTGAATTCTCTATGACTCTAAAATTTGTGATTAAGGATGGTTTTGAGAAATATTTTTCAAAATATGCTATATGTTAGTTAGAGTTTTGTGGGTACTTTGATTTAAATCTTTGTCCTAGAAAATAATTGAGCACATAGTAAAGTTTTCTCTACTCCATTTTTCCTATGAAGAGAAGAAGTTGAATTAACTGGGTTAGGAAAGTTCAATCTTGCTTTACTCTAAAATCCATCGATGGATCCTTGAGGTGAAATCCTAGTTGATACAAAATATTAGAGAAATGATGTAGCAAACTTTTTTTTTCACAACCAAAAAGCTTTCCCAACCATCCTAATTATCACGCCATCATTGCATGGTGAATTCCCATAGTTAACCCCTTGAGCATTATTTTACATAATCCTTATTTGTTCTTTTAACTACATAAACCATTTTTATTCTAATCTTGAAAAACCATAAACTTACCTTAAATTTTGAGAAAATACTTTGGTAAAAATTAGAATTTAAAAATAAAGTTCAAATTAAATAATCCACATTATGTTTTCTCTATTTGATCAAAGTAGGAAAAAGAAGAGAAAGTAAAAAGGCAAGAATCGAAAAAAGGTTAAAGTGGTTGAAATTAGTAAATATTATGAGTGTCAAGGAAATCATACCAAAAAAAGAAGAATAAAAGAGTATGTATTTCATGGCTATAACCAAGATAGTTATTAAAGCCCATAAGAGGAGGTTAACAATGATAAGCTTAGGAGAGATTGTGAAGTTTAAAGTTTCTAAACCCTTGCCTACTCCTTCTATTTCTAATACTAATAAGTGTGCTTTTAATTATTGAATCACCTAATTATGATACTAAATTGCAAGAGAAAATAGATAACAAAATTGGCTATTCACTTGTTAAAAGGAGAGTAGAGGAAACCCAAAGAATGCAATAAGCGTTGCCACAATAAAAACAAGATTTGTGAGTTATTTTATCTTGGAAATATCTCAAATACCTTTTCATCTATAAATGCAATATCTCTTCCAGTAGAGACACTGCAATAATGAGCCAAAACTTCCCCCGCCTACGACCTCCGCAGTGAGAGACCAATAGTTTTCCTACTAGGTTGTTATATTTTTATGAATTAGTTTTACATTTATTTGTCATATAATTTTTTGGGAATTTTTTAAATGTTCTAAGAATTTTTGGAGTGGTGGCAACATTCAACCAGAATCATTTAGAAAAGCCCAATTAGATGTACAAAGAAAACACATGGATATTTGTAGAAAGGTGAATCGTACCAATTCACCAATGGGTGCATGGATGTATGATGTACAAAAAATTGGTAGTCAAATTTTGTAAAATTTATAATAGCTCACAAGTATAAGACTCACTTATGAAAATCAATAAGTATACTCGCAAAGTAGATATAAGAAGGAACTACGTGATTTTAAATAATTCAAAAAATCTCTTAAAAACAAACACGAAAATCAATCTAAACATTATATCACAATATTTAGTTTTAAAAATTCTAATATAATGACAAAAGTAATAAAATGATAAAAGATAGATTTGTTCACACAAATTACATGTAGATATGCAATTAATAAATCAATAGAGAATTAATGGGATATTTATCTAGTTGAATATGTTTGGTAGAATTAATTAGATTAATGAAATATAAATTCACCTTATTGATTCTCTCTTATATGTATAAATAGTATCTTCAATTGGGTCACTATTTGTTATTAATTACATCATTTAATACCTTCATTTTCACTGTCAATTAAATTATATTTAATTATATTTATTGTTTAATAGATTAACAAATCATTTAACTTGACACATTTGGTTAGGCCAACAATTTAAATTTGTATTCAATCTATCTAAATTAGACCTAGATTGATGTATCTAAAATCTAATTTTCATATTTTAAATCTATTATGAAAAATATGTCAACAATATATTTTTCGATAATAAACTTTGTAAAAATTTTAAAATATAAAATAATATGTTTTTAATAGTTATGAAAAATATTATCCTAAATAATTTACACAAACATATCAATATAACTAAAATCTCATTATCACAATCAGTTAAACATGTCAAAAATAATGAATGATAAGAAAATTATTTATAAGAGTTTTAAGAAATACAACATTATTTGGTGAAAGGAAATAAGAATATAGATTCGATTTATAACCAAAAGAAAGAAAGACGAATGTGTCCCACTCCATATAAAAGGTATCAAACTTCACAATATTCAGTAACAATTTTGTATAGCCTAATCTAGAATAACCCTTTTTACTACCGCTTATTTTGGATAACTTAATCTAAATTTTGTATAAACTAAAAATAGAACTAAAGAAAATAAAATTGTTTTGCTTTCAAAAACTGAGAGAAGAGCTTGAAAAATAAACTATTGCTATATTTAAGGTATATTTTTGTAGGAAATTTTACCCATAAATTCTAAAGAAAGCCCCAAATACATATATCATTAGTTTTTAGACTTTGGGAATATTTTTTAGATAAGGAGTAGATCCTAGAAAGAGAAAATTCATTGTTGTGTAATTTCTTCAAGCTTTAGGAGTACGAAGATTAATCAATTCAAGAGTTTGGGTTTTTGTGTCATTAAGGATATTTTTATTTCTAGTTTTGTTTGTTATGGATTATAAAGATGATGTTTTAATAACTCTATTTATGTTGTTAGTTTAATTACATTTGGCTAAGTTTTTTATGGGATTTTAGCTATGATACCATGATTATTTTAGATTTCTAGGTTAATTATTTTTTAATAAAAATTGAGATTATTTCTTGATATCTTTACTTATGAATTATGGATGAATTAAATCTTTATTTATGATTATAGATAATATACGTGGACTAGGTTATTAGAAAAATCATCTAGGACTAATTGTGCCTATTGGATAAGAAACTAAATTAATTACATGATCATTATATTTGTTAAGATGTTTTTATAATTTCTTTATATTTTTTCCAATTAATTAATTAATTGTCTAGATCAATGAAATTTCTTGGTAAATTATGGGTGAAAATTGCCATAACCATTGGAATTTACTAGCTTTTGTGGTAAAATCAATAATATCAACTTATGAATAATTGCTAAATTAACCTAAATAATCTATAGTATGATTGGTTAGCTAGCTAAAACTTCTGGTGCGCTTCTCATCTTTATAATTAAAATACTCCACTCACTTTTCATTAACTTAGTTGTTTTATTTTATTTTCAATTTTTCAATAATATGTTTAGAGTGTCTAGGTTTATTTTATTTTCTATATTTATTAATTTTAAGAAAATAAGTAAATAATTTAAAACTATTGCAATTCCTATGAGATCTCCCTTGGGATAAACATTTTGCTATTCTATCAGTGATTCATACACTTGCGATTGTTTATAATATTCCCATCAAGTTTTTAGCACTATTGATTTATCTTAGGAAATGAGATGTTCTTGGAACATACTTTATTGAGGTCTCCAAAGTCTACACACACCTGCCATTGACTTTTGGCCATTTTCATAATTACCACATTAGTGAGCCAAACAAATTCATATAGTTATGATAAATGGCTAATACAAAAAAATAGGAAATAAATCCCTTTGGAGTCATTTTATTTTCATTTCATCTCTTAAAGATAAATACTTGATATTTTTATTTGATGATTTTAAATGAGGTATGAAAATAGTATTTGATTTCTTTATAAATCCTAACATTTGATTCATTTCATAAGATCGATGTTATGCACTACTTTGAGCCTTTTCTTATTTAAAAATATGAAAACCAATTAGTTCATTTCTTTACATGGAATCTATTCACATATAACTTTGGATGATTCCTTGAACCCATAGGATTAGTATAATATTGAGAGTATGACATGTGAGGTTTAGAGTTTAAGTGAATTTGGATTCAAAACTCTAAAATTGGGTAAAGCAATATTGATGTATTTTTTATGTGGAATATTAATGTGAATTACAAATAAGTTTTACAATAACTATAAATATTTAGGATATTAATATAACTTATGCTTTGGATTTTAGTTATGAACTTAAAAGTGACAAGAAGCATGAGAAGTTTTGTATCTTTATTTTTATTTTATTTTATTTTTCATTTTAAGTTTTTACATAGTAGATTTTAGTTTTTATTATTGTTATTTGTTTATTTTTTTGTTTTTTGTTACTTCTTTTACTTATTTTCATTTAGTTTGATGTTTGTTAGTATCATCACTGAAAGCCCTCACAAGACTTCAACTCATCCACTACAGCCTAGAGGTTTAAAGACTTATTGCATACTCTAAATACAATAGTATTAGTATACATAAGTTATTTAGGATAATTTAATTATTTCTTTTAGTTTCACAGTTTTCTTGCTAATAGACTAGCAACAATTTGGTTATGGGTTGTGAAAAAAGCCTGAAAAACACTAAATATTATGCGATTTTTGTGTATTTTAATGTCAAAATAGATTTGTATTTGCATAATTTTATTATTATTATAACAATTCTATGTTTTTGGAATCATGAGTATGTTTTGTTGTTTTTCAGTTATTTTTGACTTTAAAGTGATTCAATTGATAAAAACTTGAAGAATTGTATTTGAAAGAACTTAATTGGAACCAAGAAAATTAAAAATGTAAACATATGTAAAGCTCACATATGTATCATTTTTAAGGGGGTGAAATAAAAAAGAAGATGGAAACACACACTTAACGTGTGCCATAATGGTGGAAAATTTATGTAGCAATGCGAGTATATTGGGTAAGAATTTCAACATGTACAAAATAAACGCTTTCCACGATGATGAAAAAATTCTTGTTGGGTGCCCATTAATTTCTTAATCACAATCCATTTTATTCTCCTTTTGCTTTGTTTTCCACTCTGTAAATAGCCATCACTCCACTTTACAAAAATCATCCCTCAACTTCTAGCTCTCTCTTTCTATTAGTTTCTTAGTTTTGTAATTTTTCTTAATTTCTTTCTCAATTTGAGAGTAGAACAAAGTTTAGTTTATGTAGTAGTTTTTCAATTCAATTAGCAGTTTAGGTAGTTATAGATCAGTACTAAAATTATGTATTTTGAGGACTATGCTTAAGGTATAGATTTTTAATGTATTATTTATTTCTATAGTTAATTTTATGTACTATTTTAATGTTATATGATCATTTGTTAAATTAAGTATATCTGGTTGAAAATAATATGGGATATTAGTAATGTTGTTATACATGGTAAGTATAACTTAGGTAAAATATTTTTATGAAATAAATTGATTTTAATTTTTTCATTCAAGAGTTCTACAAATTTTATTCATGAAAATATAGTGACGACATAATTTTCGTAGTAAACTTAAAATATGAAGTTAGATTTAGGATTTGATTATTTGGATCTAATTTAGAGTCATACTCTATTTCAAAGATTCTTATAAGAATTATTTTTTGAAAATGTATTAACGACATATTTTTTAGAGTACATTTTTAAACATGAAAGTTGGTTCTTAGATACATCAATCTTAAATCCAACTTTGACACCTTGAATGAAAGTATAAATTATTTTCTCTACTTTAAGCAGTAATTTAGATGGTTTTTCTATTTCCTCAAAAATAGATCATAATTTAATATTAACAAATTGGTAGGCCCCATCTAAGGACATTAATAGGTTTGTATTCACACAAAAAATGAGCCACACCTAAGGAAATTTTCATACAAAAAAAATAATATTAAATTATATCGTTAATAACCTAATTAATATAAGCAAGTAAAATTAACTAACTAATATATCTAATAATTTTTTTATTAAATGGTTAAATGTTTATCTGCATGATACTTGTTAAATAAAATCTATCTTTTAATTTTATGTTATTAGATAAAATTTTAAACCAAAGCAATTGCAGCAATATGTTTAGGTTTATTTTTCATATTTTAGAACTTTGTTGAATTATTTAAAAACCATATAATTCATCTTTAGACCAACCTTGGAAGTATACTTATAATTTTCTACAAAGTGATTTGTGAGCTATTTATCAAATACAAAATTAGTGCACCGTAAAACCTATAAATATATCTACCTATAGTATTTACTAAATCGAAAATACAACATAAAAGATAAAATCGTAGCTAACTAAAATTCCTACGTTGCTAAAATATTGAAACTACAAAAACTATTTGAAAAATTAGATGTTCTTTGAATTTGGGTGTCTAAATTAGAGAAGGTAAAGCTGCTTTTATAGCTGAAGAAACACTGAGGAAATGGAGAAAAATATGTATCATGAGGAAACAATCACCGCACATAATGGCCCACTTTTATTCACATTGTGGACCACATCTATTGTGGTACAAGTTAAATCAAATTTGAAAAGGTTGAGAAAAACCAGTATCACCAATCCTACAAATACTTTTGTTTTATAGAAAATGAAAAGTATACTCCCAAGGTCGATCTAAGGAAGGAATATATGTGGTTTTTAATATATTATTCAAACTTTTAAAAATTAAATTAAATCCTAAACATCTTGTCACGATAGTTTGGTTATTGTGTTTCCTAATCTATAACAAAAAAAACAAAGATATGGATTCAATAAACAATAATGCAATTTTTTATCATTTATAACACTATAGTATTTATGGATATAATAATTAAGTTTATTATGTTTTCTCATATTATTTAGGTTATTAAATATATAAATTGATATTTATTGATTCTCTTTTTTTATATGAATACCTGATGGCTCTATAAAAATACTCACTAGCACACTTTTTTACTTAATATTTACTTGTTTTTTTAATAAATAGTATTTTTATGGAAAAAAAAATTAAAATATAAACTCTTAGTGAAAAGGGGGTGAAAATATAATTTTTGAAATTTTTTGGAATTTTTATGGAATTTTTATGAATTTTTAACGCATGACCAATCATGAGCTACCACGTGGCATGCCACGCAAGCAAAGAAGCTGACTGGGCAAGCCATGTGTATACCACACAAGTACGGAGAGTGAATCACATTACACCGTGTGTGAAGAGGACGAAAAATGCACCACGTGTCAGCACGACGTTCATGCCACCGTGTCATACCACGTGTCGCTACGCCATTTCTCGACACGTTCCACCTGTGTGTCACGCCATCCGTTTTCATTAATCACGTTGCACCATGTGTCGTACACTCACTAAGCGTTGAATTTGACCGATCTCCTCTGCCATGCGTCCCTCCCTAATTCGCCCAATGAATTTCTGATGCCATGTGTCGTATTGTGATTGGCTAGAATTGTGAATTTTGCTTGTTTTGATCATAGCCCTTGATCTGAAGCTGATCTGATGGTTCAAATCGTACCTGAGCATTATTTAAGCCCCTAATCAATCCATAAATCCTAATTGGCCTCCATTAGCATAATTTTAGTCAACTTTTGGAGCTAAAAAGAGAGGAAAATTCAAGATAGGACACAATTTTGGTGGAGATTCAAGAGATTGATTGTATTTCTTCTTCTACTCTTTTCTTTTTCAATTTTTATGTATTTCTATATGAAAAATATGAGTTTTATGAACACAATTATGTGTAATTAATTTATTAATCTAAGAATCTTAAGAACCCAATTTTCACCATGTGATGATCTAAAATTTTACCCTAATTATAATATTTAATATGATTTATATGATATTAATTATTTGGCCAACAATTTATCTATAGAGACAATTAAATATATTTTAGAGAATTATTTAATTGTTTTTCTTTATTAAATAATATGCATAGTTTTTGGGCAGAGATGTATGATTCTTATGTATGTGATCCATAATTGATGAACTTAATGAGTAGTATGAAATTTAATTAGCATGAGAGTGTGATTAAATTAATTACTATATGGTGTGTAGTTTACTTGAGAGAAAAATAGATGCTAGGTTAGATTCAATTGATCACGTAATTAATTAATAATTACATTGGGAAGATTTAACAATTCGCATGTTTAAAAAATTGGGAAATTAAGTATTCTTATATATTTTCTCATATATTTTTTAGTTACCAAATGTAATTTAATTAATTGTTGCTATTTACTTTTAATTATTTTAATTTTGCTTCCTTAAGATATAAAAATACAAAAAAAATTGATTTTTATTTTTTTAAGTTTTAAAAATTAGTTTCTAAAAAAATAATCTCTATAGGAACGATATTTTCTTATCATTATATTACTTGTTATGATACTTATATTTGTGTATTCATTCTACACACTTCGTGTGTGACCGATCAAGATTTTGGCGCTGTTGCTAATGATTATAAATATTAGAAATTAATAAATTATTTTTATTATTTTTATTATTTTTTTCACTTAAATTTCTTTATTTATTTTTCTTTAATTTAATTTTAATTTTAATTTACTTATTTTCTTTCATTGACTTATTTATTTATTTTAGTTAATTTCTTTTGCTTATTTTGTTTATTTTTTTTTAATTTTAATTTATTTATTTAGTTGTTTATTTTTTTTATTTAGAATTATTCTTTAGTATTGTAGAAACATAGTGAGTTTATTGCAGGAGCAAAGTTTGTGAGGGAAAAATCTTATCTTTAGATCTTGAAATTGAGCGTACTTTTAGATCAATTAGAAAACAACAAGTCACCCAAGAGGAAAAAATGGTTAATCCATTAGAAATAAACAACAATGAGCTAAACTTGAACAATCAAATGCTTTTGATGGTTGATAGAGATAGAGCTATGAATGAATATGCAATACCTACGTTGGAAGGGTTGAATCCAAGTATTACAAGGCTAAATATTCAAGTTAATCAGTTTGAACTAAATCCAGTGATGTTTTCAAATGCTACAAACAGTTGGACAATTCAACGGATTACCAACAGAGGATCCTCATCTTCATCTCAGATTGTTTATTGAAGCTATAGATTTATTTAAGTTCAATGGTGTGACAGAGGAAGCATTTAGGCTTAGATTATTGCCATACTCTTTGCGAGACCGTGCTCGAGCTTGGCTAAACACTTTTCCACCAGATTCCATTACAACTTGGAATTTTTTGGTAGAGAAATTCTTGATGAAATACTTCCCACCAACAAAGAATGCCAAGCTTAGGAATGACATTACTTCCTACCAATAACATGAAGGAGAATCTCTATATGAAGCATGGGAAAGCTTAGGAAGTGTCCTTATCATGGTTGATGCATATGCTAATGGAGCACTACTAGCCAAATCTTACAATCAAGCTTACGATTTACTTGAGAAAATAGCTAGTAGTAATTATCAATGGCCAATGGACAGAATGATAACCACAATAAGAGTAACCAGAATGCATAAGATAAATGATATCATAACACTTACAACTCAAATTTCATCTTTGGTTAATATTTTGAAGGTTTAAAACGCGCCAGCGAGTATAAACCAGGTCCAATATTCATGAGTGTCATGTGTGTTTTGTGGAGGAGCTTATTTGTTTGATAATTTTCCAAATAATCCTGAATCCATATGCTATGTGGGTAATATGAATCGAAACAATAATCTATACTCAAACACATATAACCTAGGATGGAAACAACATCCAAATTTCTCTTGGAGTAATAACAATGGTCAAGGTGGTAATCAATTCAACCATCAATCATTTCCACCACCTGGTTTTCAACAACCACAGCAATTACATGCCCAAGAAAAGAAGCCACCTACTGTAGACAATACAAATGCCTTAATGGGGATGATGAAAGACTTCATCCAATCATTTAATACAAAAGTGTCAACTCAAGAGGCTTCAATTCGAAATTTGGAAAACCAAATGGGGCAACTTGCTCAGGCTATAAGTTAAAGACCTCAAGGTAACCTTCCAAGTGACACAACTGTAAACCCACGAAGAAAAGGTAAGGACCAGTGCAACGTCATAGCCTTGAGGAGTGGTAAAACTTTAGAACAAGAACATAAGATAGAAAAGAATAAAGAGAAACAGGAAACTAAAAAGGATGAAGAGAAATTAGTGAATAAATAGAGTAATGGAAAAGAAATAATTCAGCCAAAAAAGAGAAACCTCTACAAACCCACTATTCCTTTTCTTCAAAGGCTATAAAAGAAAAATGCAGATATACCGTTTTCAAATATAGAAAAATACAGAAAAATTCAAAATGAGATACAATTTTGGTAAAGATTCAAAAGGAAAATAGCACTACAATTCAAGAGATTGTATTTCTTCTTCTAATATTTTCTTTATCAATTTTTATGTTTTTCTTTATGAAAAATATAAGCTTTATGAACACAATTATGTGTAGTTAATTTATTAATTTGGGGATCTTATGAACCCAATTTTCACCATGTGATGATTTAATATTTTACCCCAATTATAATTATAATTTAATTGTATTTTTTAATCTAATTTTTATGTTATTAATTGTTTGGTCAACAATTTATCTATATAGGCAATTAAATAGATTTGAGAATATTATTTAGTTGTTTGTCTTGATTAAATAACATGCATAGTTTCTAGGTAGAAATGTATGATTCTTATGTATATGATCCATAATTGCTGAACTTAATGAGTAGTATGCAATTTAATTGACATGAGAGTCTGATTAAATTAATTACTATATGGTGTGTAGTTTACTTGAGAGATAAATACATGCTTGTTTAGATTCAATTGATCATTTAATTAATTAATAATTATATTGGGGGAATTTTAGCCATTTGCATGTTTAGAAAATTTGGGGATTAAGTATTTCTAGATATTTTCTCATATATCTTCTTATATACCAAATCTAATTTAATTAATTATTGCTATTTACTTTTAGTTATTTTTAATTTAGCTTCCTTAAAATAAAATAAAAACACAAAAAAATTGATTTTTATTTTTTCTAGTTTTAAAAATTAGTTTATAATAAAATAATCTCCATGAGAAAGATCTTTTCTTATCGTTATATTACTTGTTGTGATACGTATACTTGTGTATTCATTGCACACACTTCTTGTATGGCGATCAAGCATCATCAGGAATACGTTGGGAACTCATTTTAGTGACTTGGTAGATCGAACGAGTCTTTGAAGAAAAAATGGATGAAGAAAGTGACGAACATGATGAAGAACTCGAAGAACATGATGAATTTTCTTGAGCTTTTCGATAATTCAAATCAGTTAGAATACCAAAAATATTGCACTCACAATATATTATACGATATCAAAAATTTTTTTTATATTTTCACGAAAATATAAAAGAAGTCAAAATTTCTCACTTTTTTCATAAGTTGCATTGTAATTTATTAAATTAATAAAAAAATAAAAATGTTAATATGGATATATCATGAAATATTGATTTTAATTTTTGAAAAGAATCTAGATACACATAACTTATTATTTACACTATATAAAGTTAATATTTAAATAAATGTAATGAATTTTATTTTTCCCCTAACTATTCACATTTATTGGAATAATAAATATTTAATTATGACTCATTAAATTGTGATACAATTGTAGATAGTTATATGTATTTTTTTATTTTTAACCTAAGTAATTTTTTATTTTTAATATAATTTTTTATTTGTATTGTATTGTTCACGTTTTTCACAAATTTCAATATAATTTAATTATATAATTTAACGTAATTTAAAAAAAATCCTTCATACAAAAACAATATTTAAATATGTAATAATCATAATACCTTAGAACTATATGTATATTATATTTTTTATTTAACTCACAAATATAATATTTAGATGAAAAATAAATTGAATTTATCTATTATTATTTATTTTAATATTTTTTATAAATTTCATACAAAATAGTTAGACTAGTGTCCTTCGTACATACATAAACAATAAACTACAAGGACTTATTTGTTAGATATTATTGTTATAAAGCTCCTTAATTTAAGGAGCAAATTAAGGAGCAAAACATGGAACAAAACAAGGAGTAAAACATGGAGCAAAACATGGAACAAAACAAGGAGTAAAACATGGAGCTTAATTCTAGGAGCAATTCAAGGAACCATTAATTTAAGGAGTAATTCAAGGAGTGAATTTTCCTATAAATAGATGTGTAATTGTAATGAATTAACCATCCAAAGTGTTCAATCCAATTGAGAGAAAAGCTTAGAGAGAAAAGCTTTTGTGAGAGAAAATTGAGAGTAATTTTCTTGGTTGTAATTGGGTTGTGAGTTGTGAGTGTTGTAAACACCTTGTGTAATTTCTCCCCTTTTAGTAAAAAGATCTGCGGTAGTCGGAGCGTAAGCAAGATTGGCGAACTCTAGTTATCAAATTTTGTGTGTTATTTTTCTATCCTTGCTTTATCATAAATCGGCTTATCGGGAATTTGCGTTATTTCCCGACAAGCTGGTATCGAGCTATTGGTAGGGATTTCTGTCAATTTTACGCAGAAATAGTCAAAAGCGATCAGGAGGAAGTCGGATTTTAGTGGGAGCGATAGCGCTTGAGATGAAGGAAGGGTGAAACTCGAGAAATTTGATGGCAGTTCGGGTTTTGGAAAATGCAGATAGAGGATTATCCTGTATCAAAGAAATCTATATCAACCTCTCTTAGGGAAGAAGCCGGAGGCTATGAAGGAAGAAGATTGGAATCTTACAGACGAAGCCCCCTCGGAGTTATTCGATTGACGTTATCCCGTAATGTTTGCTTTCAACATGTAGCAAAGGAAAAGACCACGGCGGGTCTTGTGGCGGCATTTCTCCAATATGTATGAGAAGCCATGGCCTCGAAACAAAGTGCACTTGATGAGGCGCTTGTTCAATTTGCGGATGACGGAAGGCGCATCGGTAGCTCGAACATCTCAATGACTCGACACGGTTACAACCCGAGGTTGAGTTCGGTGGAAATGAATGGTCGATGAAGAAGTACGAGCGTTGATACTTTTGTCTTCTGCACCGAGAAAGGCTTGGAATGCTTGTCACATTTTGTGAGTAGCTGTCGGGAAACAATAAGTTGGGGTTGACGATGTTCGTGATTTGGTTCTCGGTGAAGAGATCAGGACGTAGAGAGCAATTGAATCGTCACCTCTTCGGTTTGCATACGAGTCGAAGAGGAAGAAATTCAACCAAAGGAAATGGACGTGGTAGAGCCCGACTACCGAGATAGATCGAAGGACGGAGGTCGAATCTAGGAATCCTAATAATTCCCATAGCTCGAAAACTATCGAGTGTTGGAATTGTGGAAAAACTAGGAGCACTAAAATCGGTGCAAGAATGCACCGAAGGACAAACAAGTGAAGCGAGGCGAAATGTTACTTCCCACTTATCGGGAGGAGATGATGCATTGATATGCTCTTTGGAGAGCAAGGAAGAATCTTGGGTGCTAGACTTCGGAGCATCGTTCATGCTACTTCACCAGAAAGAATTCTTCGAGAAATATGTCCCCAGGAAACCTTGGAAGGTATATCTTGGTGATGATCAACCATGTGCTATTATTGGCAAAGGTGTAGTGAAGATTAAGTTAAACGGGTCTGTTTGGGAGGCTGAAGGATGTCGAGGCATATTCAGGCCTCGGAAGGAACTTAATCTCGGTGGGCGATTGGCTAGTGAAGAGGTACACCTTTACGATCTTCCATGGTGATGATTGGAAGACTTGAAGGGTGCGATGACGGTTGCTCGAGGCAAGAAAAGTGGCACTCTTTACATGGCCAGAGAAGCACGTTGTTCGATCCTTGTAGCGAGCAATGAAACACCAAGACCTGTGGCACAGAGATTAGGCCACGTGAGTGAGAAGGGGATAAAGATTATGCACTCAAAGGGAAAACTTCCCGGTCTACGGTCTGTAGAGATGGACATGTGCGGGTGTATACTTGGAAAGCAAAGAGTCGGCTTTCGGACAAGTGGTAGAATCCCAAGAGAAAAAGCTAGAGCTTATTCACTCGGATGTTTGGGGACCAGCAATGCTCATCCATTGGTGGGAAACAATGCCTTCGTGACTTTCATCGATGATCATTCTCGGAAGGTATGGGTTTACTTTCTAAAGCGTAAGTCGGAAGTATTTGAGGCTTTCGAGGAAGATGGAAAGGTATGGTGGAAAATGAGACGGGTTTAAAGATCAAAAAAGCTCGGGCGATAATGGTGGTGAATATGAAGACACCGAGATTCAAAAATTTCTGCTATGAGCACGGGATCGAGAATGGAAAGACATGCTGTGCACACGCTCAACACTGATGGTGTGGGCGGGCGTATGAACCGAGAACGTTGACGAGAAGAGCCGGAAAAACATCCGTATACGGTCGAGTGTCTAGGAAGCAATTTTGGGGCGAAGCGATCGACACGGCGGCTTACTTGATCGGCCAGAGGCCCATCTGTTCCATTGGAGCATAGAATACCGGAGGAGGTATGGAGCGGAAAAGAGGGTGAAACTATCACACCTAAAAGTTTTTCGGTTGTGTAGCATTTGTGCATATCGGTGATCAAGGCGGAGAATAAGCATCCCCGAATCCAAGAAATGCCGTTCATTGGCTATGGTGAGGATGAGTTTGGCTACCGCATTTTGGGATGACGAAAAGAAGAAAGTTATCCGTAGGAGATGTGATTTTCAACGAAAGGGTGATGTATAAGGACATGCATAAAATGACGCCCGATGCCTCGGAGCGAATGAGTCGATGTTGCAGATGCGAGATGATGTCCAGGATACTTCCTGAGAACCAATTGTAATAAAACCGGAAGGAACTTGTTGGACAAAAGCGGTACACGGCATTGGGCACACGCAACCTCACTCCAGGCTCGTATGTGAAGGTCTTCTCGACCTCGTGTGCCTAACGGGAGATACATGAACTATATGTTGTGGGCGATGGAGGGGAGCACGAATGCTATGATGAAGCTTGTCGGACTCGAGATTCCAAACAAGTGGGGAGCTTGTATGAAAGAAGAAATGAAATCTCTCGTCTCGACGGACATGGGAACTAGGTGAGTTACCTATGGGAAAGAAGGCAACTTCCTGACAAATGGGTGTACGGGGTGAAAGAGGAGCGTGATGGTTCCAAGAGATACAAAGCGCCTAGTTGTCAAAGGGTTTCAACGAAGGAAGGAGTTGACTACGACATTTTTGCTCCCGTTGTGAAGCTTAATACTATCGAGATCGGTATTGAGCATTGTAGCCATCGAAGATCTTCATCTTGAGCAGTTGGATGTGAGCGCATTCCTTCGTGGAGATTTAGATGAAGAGATATACGTGTACCGACGGAAGGTTTCTCGAGAAAAGAGGGAAGAAGAACATGGTGTGCGGACTTAAGAAGAGTTTGTATGGCACAGAAACAAGCCGAGACAATGGTACGAGAAAGTTTGATAGGCTTATGCATAAGGAAGGTTTCGAAGTGCAATGCTGACCATTGTTGCTACTTAGAGATATAGGTCAGTTATATCATTTTACTACTTTATGTTGATGATATGTTAGTAGCGGAGGTTCGAGATATGGATGATATCGAGAAGATTGAAGCATCGATTGTCGAAGAGTTTGACATGAAAGACTTAGGTCAGAAAAGGATTCTTGGAATGCAAATCACGAGAAATAAGAAGAAAGGATCCTTGCGAGTTATCTCGGGCGAGTACGTACATCAATCGTGTTTTGCATAGATTCAACATGAGCAATGCCAAGCCGGTTAAACCCACCGGCTAGTCATTTTCGCCTATCCAAGGATCGGTCCCACTCGAGACGAGAGGAAGAGAAGGGAATTCATGGCTAAGGTTCCTTATGCCTCGGCCATTGGAAGTTTGATGTACGCAATAGTGCATACAAGACAGGACATTGGCCGTACGGGGAGTTGTTAGCGGTTATGTCAAATCCGAGGAAAACTCATTGTTGGGAAGCGATCGAGTGGATTTTGAGGTATCTGCGAGGCACCACGGAAAAGTGTTTGTACTTTAGTAAAGGAGAGTTAAAAGTAGGATACGTAGATGCGGACTTTGGAGGTGAAGTTGATCAGAAGAAGCACCATTCAGTTATATATTCTTTGTTGGAGCTACGGTTTGTTAGTTGGATGTCACAAATACGAGAAAATTGTCACTCTCATCCTTTACGGAGGTTTGAGTATGTAGCGATGGCCAGAAGCTAGTAAAGAGATGATATGGCTTGAGGTTTGTTAGCGAGTTGGGATTCAAACAAAGAGAAGAATGTTCTGCGTAGTGATAGTCGAAGTGCGATACAACTTGGCGAAGAATTGACATTTCATTCTAGAACCAAACATGTGGACTTCGTTATCAACCCGTGATCTACATTAGAAGATGATGTGTTATCTTGGAGAAGATTCGAGGAGCAAAAATCAAATGGGATATGTTAACAAAGGTGGTGATTATTGACATGGCGAAGTTGTGCTCGACTTGGGTTGGTCTAGAATAACAAAGACTAGAAAAGCTATTTGCATTGATCGAGGTGTGAGAAACTGATTGAAATCGGTCTTAGTGGGAGATTGTTAGATATTATTGTTATAAAGCTCCTTAATTTAAGGAGCAAATTAAGAGCAAAAACATGGAACAAAACGAGGAGTAAAACATGGAGCAAAACATGGAACAAAACAAGGAGTAAAACATGGAGCTTAATTAGGAGCAATTGAGGAACCATTAATTTAAGGAGTAATTCAAGGAGTGAATTTTCCTATAAATAGATGTGTAATTGTAATGAATTAACCATCCAAAGTGTTCAATCAATTGAGAGAAAAGCTTAGAGAAAAGCTTTTGTGAGAGAAAATTGAGAGTAATTTTCTTGGTTGTAATTGGGTTGTGAGTTGTGAGTGTTATGTAAAGCGCTTGTGTAATTTCTCGCTTTTAGTAAAAGATCTGAGGCGGTAAGGGCGAGAGATTAGTAGAACTCGTTATCGAAATTTTGTGTGTTATTTTTATCGCTTCATCGTAAATCTGAACTGTCGGGAATTTGCGTTATTTCCCAACATTATTCAACAGAAAAAGGGACAGCGTAGCATCAATCAAAATCCACAACATGTTAAGACTGTAAATACAATGAATGTGTGCGTACTATGGCAAACAGTTCACTCCAATGCAAAGCAGATAGTATTTCCAATCACTCAAAGTCTCAGACTCTTTCAACATATTCGGTTCATCATGATTTATATATGTAATAAAACAACAAATTACAATGTAATTAGTGTTATTCATCAATAATAAAAAATGGGTAGATGCGTAATAGAAATTCCCAATATTATGAAGTTGATATTTGTAGTAAATGAGATTCTAAAATATATTTTCTAGTCTTCCATTTGAAAAAAAAAATAGATCAATTAAGTAAAAATAATATTATTTTAATTATTTTATTATTAAAATATTATTTTTTGCTATTAAATAATTAAAATAATATAAAATATGAACCATTAACATAAAAAAATAAAATATAATATAAATTTATTTTAAAAAATTAACAATAATAAATATTCAAACAGAAAATTATTTAAATATATATTTTTATTATTTTAAAAAAGAAAATATGAAAATAAATATTTATAATAACTAAATACTAAAACAAATAAATTTTCAAAAAATTTATATTAACTTTCATTTTCCTAATGTTAAAAGATCGAGTTTTAATTTCATTTTTAATCAATAAAAAAAATAATAATTTAATAGCAAAATTATTAAAATAATACAACCACCCATTTTTTCAAAATTGAGAGGATAGAAGATACTTTTTTAAATCTTAAGGACCTTAACTAAGACTTAATAGGAGGAACTTAGGTGACATTTTTCTTTTAAAAAATAACAAAATATAAATAAAGGTAACATCTTGCATGAGACGACAAATCAAGTATTTATGAAGGTCATTGGCTTTAGTGATGAATAGCCAAAACATGACAGCTTACTTCCGCTACTCTATAGATTGTTAATTCAACTACCTGAAAAGTTGGTACATTTTGCACACTTAAGCCTTCTGTAAAAACAATATGATAAACCTCAAAATTACAGTTAAGTATTCCAAATGAAAATTTGTTAAACTTCCCTGCACATGTATTTCATAAACCGATTCCTAATTAGAATGGGATCCTATAAGCTGGAAATTTGAAAATAACAGTCACAATGTAAAACCGTAAAACTTCTTCTATTGCTGGCCTCAAAAACTGAAGGAAGAATCGAAAGCAATAATTCTCAGAGTATCCAGCATCTGCAACCTTTAGATTCTTGAAGTCCCTCAAACCATCGATCGCATAATGGATTAATAGGGCCGTGAGTCCTGCAAACACGACACAGCAAATAACACCATCAAATTGAGATGGATTGACTCCGATTTTAGGCCCTGAAATAGCACATATATATTATACATAATTGTGTTGATCCCAATATATAACAGGTACGTATATACATATCTAATTTATGTACATTATGTACAATATGTACATATAATATATGTATAAGTTATTTATAACTAACATAATATTTTGAAACTAATTCGATTATGTATCACATGTACTATTTATAACTAACATAATATTTTGAAACTAATTCGATTATGTATCACATGTTCGTGCTATTTAAGGTCCAGACTCGTTAAATCATGGTGAAACTTAGCAAACTATGTCACAATAAAGATTAGAAGGGAGTTCTTACACCGACAGTAGAGGATCAGGTTTTGTTTCTACATTACTCAGCATCCTGAAATGCAAGAACAAAATTAACTTAAAACTAATTAGTATAATATATAGAGAGATTTCCATACAAATAATCAAATGCTATATATTTCATGCTCACCCCTTGCATACAGCTGATGCTTTTTCCAATTTTTCAAGATCTTCAATCTCTTCCTGTACATAAAATGTTCGAAAAATCATCTATTAGCTCAACCAAAAGTAGTTGGCGCATTCAACAGACTAATGTCCTAATAAGAACACTGAAATTTTGATATGGCACATCATATAAGCTGAAGTAATTGTTAGAAACTGTCCATGAAGACAAATTACTCTTTCCATTTCAACTATATGGTGAAAAACTAGCTGTAAACAATATACTGAAGCCAAAAAAAAAGTAGTATTATTTTAATGTTTGATAATCTCAAAGATACGAGATATGGTTTTTGTACATCCAATGGAGCATCTCTGATGCAGCAAAATCAGAACAAAAATAGGAAATATACTTGTATTGATTGCAGAGAATAACTCAATGGTTTGAACTCATGAATTCACAGAGAAAACTCTAAAAAAAAAAAATCACAAATGAAAGCTAGCTGCCTCTAGGTGATGCCCAGCCATGGGTTTTATAAGTGCTACAAACACACGCACGCACACACAACCTCTGGGCCAAACGGCCACCCATGTGCACAAGTCACTATCAGGGCTAATGGCCACCCATGTGCGCACGGCACACACACAAAAACGCAGCTTGTGCTTGGCGCCAAAAACCGTTTATTCGGTTACAAGAAAAAAAGAAATAGAAATCAGTTAGGCATTTTCAGTGAGACATCTGCATCATAGTCCTCCTCTTCAATAGAATTTGATCTCGAATTCAACTCGATTACTTTAACTACATTTGGGGGTAGTACTTGCAAAGATCTGCCACGTTGAATGTGCTTGAAATGGACTAATCTTCAAGGAAATCAATGACATAGGCATTGTCATTGATTTTCTTAACTTGAAAAGGGATGCAGTTCCTGAGGTGGATTTTGGGGCATGTGCCTAGTGATAGTGGATGCTTGTTGAGGTGTATCATAACTAGTTCCCTAACCTGGAATTAAGCGAGCCTGCGATGTTGATCGTGCATTCGTCTTTTTAATCTATTCCTTAATTTCTTGGTGGAACCGTGCATAATCAATAGCCCACACGCTTGCAGCTTTGCTTTTTGGACTAGGTATTGCATGTAAATCAACATTAAAGTTACGCACTTTAGTGTAGACAATAGAGAATGATGAATGGTTGGTGGTTCTGTTTGTGATGCTATTTAGGACAAACTCAACTTGTGGGAGATATGCATCCCATTCTCAAGGTCTCTCATGAGTTAAATACCTTAACATGCTGCCTATGATTCGGTTGAGAATTTCAATTTGGCCATCAATATGTGGGTGATAAGCGCAGTTCAATGAAGTATCAAACCTCTTCCATATTTCCTTCCAAAAGTGGCTCATAAATTTCACATCACAATTAGAGGTGATGGTCTTGGGAATACCATATAGCTTGACAATGTCACGAAAAAAGATGGTCGCTATATTGCTAGCATCATGGATCTTTTTGCAGGGAATCAAGTGGATATCTTAGAGAACCTGTCCACTACCACAAGGATTAAATCTACTCTTCTTTTGTTGACTGGTAGCCCGAGAATAAAATTCATGCTAAGGTCCTCCCAAATTGTGGCAAGAACTAATAAAGGGGAGTAGAAATCAGTGTTTTGGCTACCCCCTTTGACTCTTTGATAGATAGAACATTTTGGCACAAATCTAGTTACATCCTTTTACAAGTGCGACTAGTAGTATCTTTCTTCAACCAATTGTATGGTCTTATCTGTGCCAGCGTGGCCACTGAGTCTCCCAGCATGAAGTTCATGCATCAGGTAGTCCCTCAGGCTATTTTTAGGGATGCAAAGCCTGTCTTTGAAAATATAGTTGTTTTGTAAGTGAAATCCATTTCCAAGGTCATAGTTGGTGCATTGAGACCAAACAATGGCAAAATCTTCATTTGGGCATACAGCTCAAAAAGGGTGTCAAAATTGGTAATTCTAGCTTAGAGGGTAGTGAGCAGGGTGTGTCTCCTGCTGAGTGCATCTACTACCTTGTTCATTTTCCCTTCTCTATGTTTGAACACATAAGTGAACCTTTGTAGGTAGATGATCCATCTTGTATGTGCTCTAGAGATGTCTTTCTGGGAGTTAATCCACCTGAGTGTCGAGTGATCATTATGAAGGATGAATTCTTTCGAAATGAGATAATATTCTCAGTGTTTGAAAGCTCAGATTACAACATAAAACTCTTGGTTGTAAGTAGACCATTTTTGCCTTGCTTCACTCATTTTTTCACTAAAGAATTCAATATGTTTGCTAGCCTGTGATAATAAAATTCCAATACTCACCATGGATACATCTGTTTCAACTTTGAATACCTTATCAAAATCAAGCAGAAATAGAATTGGGACTATGTATAGCTTCTCTTTGATAAGTGCAAAATTATTCTCTTATTCTTTATCTCAAGCGAATTGCCTTTTCTTGAGACAGTTCGTTATGGGTGCTACAATAGAATTATAATCCTTCACAAACCTCCTGTAGAATGTTGTTAGGCTATGAAAACTCTTAATTTCATGTAATGACTAGAGGTAGGCCAAGACTAAATAGCATCAATTTTTTTTATGTCCATTGAGATGCCCTCGGGGCTGATAATGTACCCCTAGAAAAGGAGTATGGTAGTCATAAACTCACACTTCTTGAGATTGAGAAAGAGTTTGTGTTCCCTTAATGTATCCAGGATAGCCTGCAAATGTTCCAAGTGCACTTCAAGCCTTTTGCTATAGACTAGTATGTCATTGAAATATACCACCACATAAGTGCCATTGAAAGGCTTCAAAACATGGTGCATTTATCTCATGAAAGTGCTAGGAGCGTTACACAATCCAAATGGCATAACAAGCCATTTGTACAACCCTAGTCTTAAAAGTTGTCTTCCATTCATCCCCCTTCCTAATTTGAATTTGATGGTACCCATTATGAAGATCAAGCTTAGAAAATACATTGGATCCTTGTATTTTGTCAAGCATGTCTTCCATCTTGGGAATAGAGAATCTATACTTGACAGTTATCTTGTTAATAGCCCTGCTATCAACACATCCTCATTGTTCCATCCTTCTTGGGTACATGCAGTGCATGCATAGCACAGGGGCTCTAGCTCTCTTGGATCAATTGCTTATCCAAGAGATCTTCCACTATATCCTATAAGAGTTTATGGTCTTTAGGGTTCATTCTATAGTGGTGTAGGTTAGACAAGTTGCTATTGGGTCTGATGTCTATTTGGCGTTGTATATCTCTTAATGGGGTAGATCAGTAGGTGAGAAATCACTATAGGAAACTAATAGTTCTTTAACAGCATCGGGGATAATATGAGAGACAATATCTTCTTCTTTAGCTACCAAGGCTATTACTACCTTAGCTTTCCTGAGTTCATTGTCAAAGTGTTGAGGTTGCAGCTAGGAAGCATTTTTTGTTTGATACCCTTCCAAGTGAAGATAATGATGTTTGGCCTACCTTTATGGATGTCATCCACATCATATTGTTATGGCCTCCCAAAAGGATTGACAAGCATCCATTTCAACCACATCCCAATGCACCTCATCCTCGTAGAATTTCTCAAAAGAAAATGGAACCTTACACACCTCTTAGACCATTACCTCATTTCCTTTCTTAATCCACCCTATTTTGTAAGGATGAGGGTGGAGGCTAATTACCAACCCTAAGGAATTTACCATAGCAATAGAGATGATGTTTTCAGTGCTACCACTATCCACAATGACATCACAAATCTTTTGTTGGACAGTGCATCTGGTTTTAAAAATAACGTGCCTTTGGGATGGTGCTAATTGTTTTGGGAAGTGTAGCATTTTCTGCACTATGTAACTGAGAGCCCTGTCACCTTCATCTCCTTCAATGGGTTGTGCTGCATCCAAATCTTCTGGGGCACAGTGAATCGATCTCATCATCAGAATGCTCAAATTCATTGATCAAATTAGCTACACACCTCTATGGGCATTCGTTGGATCTATGCCCTACTGATAACACCTAAAACACTTGATAAGTGGTGATTTGGGATAGGGGTTAGGCTTTGGTGATGGATTATTTGGGTTGTTGGCTAGTTATTTAGGAATGAAAGTTTTTAGAACTGGTACGGTTTTTGTTTTAGACCTGATAGATGAGTCACTCAAACGAAACCCAAATGGCGTGGATTTTCTGGGTCTAGCTAGCTGGTTTTACACCTTTGATGCCATACTGTTGGCTTGGTTGATAGTTTAGAAGGTTTGGCTCAGTTCTAGTCTCTCTCCCTGCACATACTTGACAACCCTCTCAGGTTCTCGTTCCCACATGTTAGCTAGCAAAGCAAGCCTCATAAATTCCTCAGTGTACTCATTGACACTCTTTCTTCCTTGCTGGCACTGGTGATATTTTTGGTAGAGGAGCTGCTCATAATCAGCTCATAGAAATTGTAGCACCATCGGTTCTTCATTCTTTCCCAAGAATTGATGGGTGCTTTTCCCCTCGACCTCATTTCATTCTTCAAGTGCTCTCACCAAGCAGAGGCGCCGCCTTTGAGCTTATAAGCCACCAGCTTGACCTTCTTCTCCTCTAATATCCAGTGTAATCAAAGAAGTTCTTGACAGCAGCCATCCAATCTAGGAACTCGTCCATATGAGAATGGCCAACGAAGGTAAGGAGATTGATGTTGAGTCTATAATCTTGCTTCTCATGGGGTTAATCTTGCTTCTCATGGGGTTAAGTGGTAGATTGACTATCTCATTCAGGAGTCTGCTGCTTGCCCACTATGATGTCCCTCAATCGAATCCACATATTTTAGGATTCAGCCTCTGTAATGTTGCAAAATCATTGTCAAAATCTGGATGAAATGACTGCATATGATGAAGACTTAGTGGTGGGCGTGATGAGTGCTCAAGTGGTGTGGACGTAGTATCTCGAATGACTTCCTTCCTACAAGGTCTAAGGATATTTTGGATTCCACTCAATTGAGCTTAGATTTGATTGGTGGTATGTTGGAATGATTGTTGAAACTCTCGCGACACCTCTTCAATCTGTTGCTCGAATCTGCTTTCAAGACCAATTGCAATTTACAGACTCTCTACGTCCTCAATTTCATCACCGAAGGCTTTGTTGCTAGTGCCTGATGTTTCCATCTAAATTGCAGCACAAACCTCGTTTTGATACCAATTCATCCTAATGCAACAAGATCGGAACAAAAATAGGAAATATACTTGTATTGATTGCAGAGAACAACTCAATGGTTTGAACTCATAAATTCACTAAGAAAACTCTCTAAAAAAAGGAAATCACAAATGAAAGCTAGCTGCCTCTAGTTGACACCTAGCCATGGATTTTATAGGTGATGTCCACACATGTGCGCCAAGTGCTACAAACACGCACATGCACAACCTATGGGCCAAATGGCCACCCATGTGCATAAGTCACTATCAAGGCCTAACGACCACCCATATGCGCATGGCACACACAAAAATGCAACTTGTGCTTGGTGCCAAAAATCGTTTATTCGGTTATAAGAAAACAAAACATAAATCAATTAGGCATTTTCAATGAGGCATCTGCATCAATCTCATATTGGTTATAGAAGTAGACACTATGCCGTTTGAGTCATGGAAGAAGGTATTGAACACTTTGTGCTAATTAGGAATGAGAATGGAAAATGATCTAAGAAGGTTGGATAAACTCAAAGAGTGTCAGCTGACAAGCTAGTCATATCCTATGTTAATTGAACTCTTCATTTTCCATGAAGTATCCATGTCCCTTGACATGCACATGGTTGTGGGTACTTGGACATTCCAATTTGAAATAAATTTACCTACATTTAAAAAAATAGGAGTGCTTAATACACAGATATGTTTCAAAACATTTACAGCCATAACACATCAGATGGGTTTGTTCTTTGTATTCATGTGGAACCACTAATCATTTATGCTCAAGCATATAGCCTACCTATATACCCAAAGAAAAGAATAGATGTGGAGCAAGAATAATCTCAAAATGAAAACAAATTTGGTAGTAACTAAGATATTAGGAAGAGCAATAGCACAAAGTAACAAAAACTTTACGTTATTGGATTCACTAACTTAGCAAAGACAACTTTTCTCCAAAAATTAGAAAACAGTCTTGAAAATTTTGGTTAGAGATGATCACTAACAAGTCAACACAAGTTATGGTGGTTGAGCTAATTGATTGAAATGCCATGGGGTGTGATGGGACAATGATTTTGCTGCAAAACCCTCCAAAACAAAATCAATAAAACTAATCAGTAATCTAATCACTACAAACAAGCAAGAGACATAAAAGGTTATGACATTTGATGGCACATAACATTCATAAACGTGTGAAAGCTACAAAACTGCAACATGGGGGCATATTGCACTTCCCCTCAACAATAAGCTTCAATTCCCTCACCACCTAACTTTTCGGTCATTGGACAAGCTTTGACTTTAAAGCTACAAAAAAATGGATAAATCGTGCAAGAATGCCCACATACAAGCTAAAAGTGACAGAAAAGATGAAATAGCCCAATATTTAACTGTAATGACAACACTGCTTTGCATCCTCCTTGAATAACAAAGAATTAATATTTGTTGCATTACATGCAATGTGCAAAACAATCACATGGTAATGACCACCCCGTTCGACAAAGTATTTCCCTATTCATTTATCTGATGCAGAACATATTAGGTTCTATAGCCAGTAGTTACCCAAGGACAAGGCCGTGTGGGTAGAAACCACTATCGGATTAGTAAGAAGTATATAAGCAGAGAAAAAAATAAAAATAAAAATAAATAGAGCAAGATTGTCCAAGTTGTGAAATAAAATACAGTTGAAAGGGCAAAATTCAAAGTAAAGTTCAATTGTTAGCTTCCATTTTCACAGAAATAGATTTAAAATTCAAGTATATACTATAGAACAAATAATAGTAATGGACCCATGAACTGCAATATTAAGAAGCAATTGTTAGCTGATTGCCCAAAGGAATAGCCAAAGATAAATTAGCCAAAAACAAATATTTAAGACATCTTCAGCCTTTAAAAAAAAGCTTACTCAATTTCCAAAGACTACAATTTGTGATTCCCAAAAAAAATAAAAAATAAAAAATAAAAAAGGAAGAAGAAAAGTAATAATCAAAATCAAGTTGTTGACAAATAAGACAAATCAATATTCTAAGAAATAACGAGGGCAATCAAGAAATGGAATCACTAACTTCTAAATATCTGGCTTCTTGCTCGAGCCTTTTCAGCTCAGCGTGTATTCTATGCTTCCCTCTTGTATCAGTAGATGACACAGATTGAAGCCGTTGGCATATCGGGCTTGTGGATTCAGAACCACCAGATTGCATCTCAACAAAACAAGCCACCAAACAAAATCCAAGCAAAATTACAACTTGGTCAACAAAGAAACAAGCTGATCATAAAACATACACCATTAGAATGAAAAATAAGGACCCAGAAATCTTCATGGATCACACAAGATCTTCCTCAATATAAACAAAAATACCCTTTTGCAAAAGAGATGAATCGATGATAGAAATACAGAGATAGATTGAATAGAATAGATGGGGCTGGTTTATGGGTTTGGCCGTTTCACAAAAACGAAGTTTTAAAAAGAAACGAAAGAGTAAAAAGCCAAACTTTCTTTCATTCTTGTTGGTGGTGGTGGGTGTTGTTGGATGAAAGCTGGTTTTCTTTATGTGTTATCTTTTGTCTTTCTTATCAGACCAAGTCCTTTTTGGTTTTTCCTCACTCGATTGTTCTTTGTGAAACCGAGACCAAGTTGGAATAAGCGTGGAGCCGTGGACCTATATTAAAAAAAATTATGAAAAGACAAAAATTTGAAATAAACAATGAATTGAAAGAAGGAAGGAAGATGAAGAAGATAAAATAAAATGAAAGAGAAGCAAAAAAGCTTGTATTTTTCTTGTATTAAATAATTTCATAATTGTGTTTTATAAAATTCATAAAATTAGATTTACATAGTTGCAATAAATGGCAAAAATAAAGTTGTTAGATTTTTTTTTCAAAAGTAACAACTATAAAACTTCAAACATACAAATAGAATTCTAATAATATTTAAAAAAAATTCAATTAAAAATTATTTAATATTAAAAAAATTAAAATTATTATATTTTAATTTAAAAAATCCTTAAAATAAAATAATATGTTAGATATTTTTATAATAGTAAAAATATATAAATTGAATATAAATAATATAATTTTTATTATTATTTTCTCCAAATTTTTCTATTCTTTAACTAATAAAAACCATTTAACGATTTTATGAATAATTATTTATAATAGTATTTTTTCTACATAAAAGAGCAGAAAGTGATTCATCTTTAGTGGAAAACTAAAAAATGTAGGCTGATAAAGAATAAATTATAAAGTTGCTGGTCAAACTTTGAGAATTTAACTATGCATATGTTTGTTTAATTCTATTGGAATCTACCTCATAGATAACATATAGAATTCACTGAATTGCATTAGTGATTCCTTCATAATTTCTTTAATGTTTAATACAAGTAGTTATTTCTAATAACCTAGTAATAAATAATAATACATATGGAGAGAAAAAAAAATTAATCAACATAAAGAGCTTTCTAACAACTTATTCAAGTATCCTTTCTAACAATTTGGTTCCACAGTTTTTAAGAACCATTGTAAATTCTTCACCCTCTTGTCCTTCACAGTGTACAGGTGTCAAAGTGGTTAGATCAGCCCAGCCTAAAACGCCTAGGCCGCTAATAGCTGGTCGAGCACACTTGTTAGACGTAAACGGGTTATATGAAAAATAATTATTGATTCACATAAATTATTATTTTATAAGTTTAAATTTAAATAAAATATTTAATAATTATAATTATTTTTTTATATTATTTAATTTTATATTAAATTATTATTGAATATGATTTTATGAAAATATTTTTAGAAGGATATATCTTATTAGTTGTTAAATATTTAGGATTTAAATCACGTAAGGTAAATAAAAATAATAAAAATAAAATATACTTTTTAGAATATTATTTGAAAATCTTTATTCCCTTGAAATTAAAAATTTAAAAGGTTATCGTTCTCTTGAATAGCCATTAATCTATTAATTTTTTTATTTTAATAAAAAATATGAAATAACTGTGAACCATCTATATACAAGCAAGTTAATATATAAAAAACATTTTTGTGATATGCCTCTTTTCTTCACTAGTGCATTTTAACAAGCCATGAAGCTAACTGTTGGGTCATGCCAATGTGTCAAATAAAGTTTTCCTTTAATCCAATTATTTTGTTAATTTTGTAAACGTGTTTGTATTATTTAGTTTATGAAATAAAAATAAAAGCGGGAAGTTAATCTAACTCGGACAGGCCTAATTAGCCCAATCCCAAAATTTCAAGTTAAAAGTCAAATTAATTCAAAGAGGTTAAATTAATCCAACCCGAAATTTCAAGTTTGAATTGGAATCATGTTAAGTATTATTTAGCTATTTATATTTTTAAGTACCAATTTTTTTTAAAATAAAAACAAGTTTAAAGATCAATCCTAAAATATTCTTACATATTTGAGCTTGATTTTTTAAAATTTTGAATTTACTTAAGTTAATATTGAAAACTAAATGATGTAAAAAATTACAAAATGATGATATATCATATTCAAATCACTACTCCAAAAAGAGGTATTTAAGTCGTTGTGTAAAGTCGATTTTTAGAAAAAAATCGACTTATAGTGAATTTAAAGTCGGTTCGGTGTAGAACCGACGCTATCCACATTAGACGTAGTGTTGGTTGACGTGGAGAACTGACGCTACCCACGTGGATAGCATTGGTTCTCTACATCAACCGACGCTACACACATGGCTAGCGTCGGTTTGCGATGTCAACCGACGCTGCATCCAACGTGGATAGCGTTGGTTCGCCACGTAAACCTACACTACGTCCTATTTTTTAAATTAAAAAATGGATGAATATACAATTAAAATTAATTATTATTTTATTTGACTCTTTAGAATTTAAGTTGGATAAAAATAGTATAATTTTTCCTTTTTTTTAGACAGTTAGTTTTAAAAATTATCTAATTTTTATTTATTTATTTGGATATTTACATTTATATATGTACCTACAATATATCTTTATTTAATTTTGTGTATATGTTTTAATTAAATATTATTCTAAAGTTATTATTTTTCTTTTTCTATAGTATGTACATGCATAGTCTAAATAAAATAATAATTGACAAAAAAAATTTTTAAATTACGTGGATAGCGTCGGTTCGCCACGTCAACCAACGCTATCCACCTAATATATCCGTTTGGCTCATTTTTTTACGCAGAACCCCAATTTCTTCATTTATCTTCTCCATTTTCTCCCAAAATCGAGCTACACCCACCTTCTTTCTCAATTTTCGGCCACCTCTGACCACCATTTGCAACGTCGTTTTGTGAGTTATATTCCTCTTCTCATTATCTTTCAAATCTACTATTTTTTTGAGCAAAATACTCAAATTTTTTATACCAATTTTTCACTTATTCTCAATTACAAAACACCATTTTCTTCTTCTTTCCTCCATTTAGTCACTTCATAACATTCTTGTAAGTATTTCTATTAATTTTGCAGCTTATTATTCAATTTTTTTTATTTTTTGTATAAATTTTTGATTTAGGTATGTTTTTTATTTTGCTTGTTATTATGTTTGACTTATTTTATGTGGAAATAATATCTGAAATGTGGGTTTGATGGATTATATATATTTATTGTGCGTGGATAAATTTATTTATATATAAATAATTATATTTTATTAAATAGAATTTTGCAGCTTATTATTCAGTTTGTTTTTTTTTTTTTGTAAAAGTTTTGGTACCTATGAACTTGTTCCATATGTTTAAGAGCACCAAAACTCACACAAGCCAAGTAAGAAATCAGAGTTATACTTGATTTCATATTTAGAGTTCATCATAGCATTAAAAAAAACTAGCAGAGATTCCAGATAACTTCATATTTATAAACAAATGATTAATAAAGTGCTAATATGAGTTCGTCGAAGGGTTATATCACTCGGATGTCGCTGTGGTAATCTCTTTTTGATGGTAATATTTATAATGATTTAATTTCTTCATTTGTATGTCTATGAAGTTTAGACTTCTTGTTTGATGGATATTTACGTGTTCATGTATGTAGGAGAATATGAATTGTTATATGGATCAGCTGTTTTTTGTCTAGTTTTCTTGTCATAATGCTTGTGATTAGGCCAACCAAGATTACTCGCATCCAATTACATTTTGACGACATTATTTTATTTGTAATTTAAGTTAACTATATGTATTGTATATGCATTATTTGTTTTTGTAATAAATTTAATTATCAAGTAATTAAATATATTTAAATTTTTAATTATTTATATTTTAGTTTTTTATGCTATATATATTGAATAATACGAAAAATGAGAATAAAAATAAATAAAAAATTCATAAAATGTACATATAAATTTACATTTTAAGTCGCTCAATTTAAAGTCTGTTCAGCGAACCGACTTTAAATTTGTTTAAAGTCGGTTTTTAACAGACTTTAATGCCTATTTTTGTAGTAGTGAATATACAAATATTTTATAAAATTTAAACTTATCTAACATTTCGAATCATGTTTGAGCCGATCTTGTAATATAAATCTTTGACCCTAAGCACAACCCTAAAATTATTCAAGTAGGATCAAACCAGATTTACTAGAACATAATCAGGCATCGAGTTGAGTCAGATAAAGTTAGGTAATTTGAATTTTGGTTTGTCCAGGCTAAATTTACATTTCTTTGAGTTAGAAAGTAAGCACAAGATTCATTAGGCAACACAAGTTGTGTTAATACTGAACGGTGTAAATAAATATATCTATTTTATCCAATAAATAATTATATTTTTAAAATTCGTTCAATCTCGTGGGCCTTTCCAACAAGGTCTAGTATGAGTTGTAGGCCACAAGTTATGCCATGCCACTAATTTATGTTTACAAATTGTGTTGTGTTGTACCTAATATTTAGTGGGTCTTGTTGTGTAGGGAAAACAAGCTAATTGGTTATGTGCTTAACCTTTTGACACCCTTATTATCATGTGAGTCACAATTATGCTCATGAAATAGGTGTTTTCATCATGCATCTAAACTCTGAGAATAAAAGTGCATGTCACTTGATTTTTACAAATCGAACATGCTAGCTACATTACTTTAAATTGATGTACTTTAATCATCTTGTTATTACACTTAAATGCTTTAGTCATTTTTTGGACAATTAAGTCACTTTACTTTCCATTTTTTTATACTATTTATCATTTTTGGTACATTTTTATCATCAAATATCTACCGACCCTACTAGTTGGTTTCAAATAAGTTAAACCTAAGTTTTTCTCCTTAAAGATTAAACAAAAACCAAAAATTGACTTAATTGTCTAATAATACAATAATAAGATGACGAAAGAGAATTAGCTTAAAAAATATGAATAATATATTCAATTTATGAAAGTAAAGTGATCGAACTATTATGGTGCTTGTTTGGATAAACAAAATGCTTGACCTAGGTACCCACGACTTGGGGGTACTGCCTATCACGAGGTACCTTGCCCTAGGTACAAGAAACCAACATAAGCTATTGGCATCCTCCATACAAGTTGTGATGTTTGGATAAGCAGAATGACCTGGGAGTATGACCTAGCATGAGGTACCCCACCTTGGGTTCAAGAAACCAACATAAGAAGTGATTGATTTGGATAAATAAAATGATTTGGGAGTAAAACCTATCATGAGGCACCCTACCTTAGGAAAAAGAAACCAAAATAAGAAATGATTGACAACCTCAACAAAGTGTTACCTTGATGTAGCCGAGTTGGTACATGGACAGAGGGACATGATCTTATCCATAATGAGACCTCAGCATGAGATAGTGTGTCCTAGATATGGATATACATGACCTTACCTTGAGACAATGAACCTGCTCCCTCGTCAGAAGTAGTTGTACCGTTCAAGTAATGACATGTGTAACTCAAGATGTCTATATATATAGTCCTACATACCTACTGAATAGGATGTGATTACCTTTCTATACTTCTATCTAGAAGTCCTATTGCACTAATACTTCTCTAAACAATTGGCACCTGTTGTAGGGTCTTAAATTTTTCTAGTCTATTATAAGAATTTGAGACTTTTCACTTTATAACTAGGAGAATCACTCCATGCCATAGGAAACTTTACTCCATTCTTAAAATGACCGGTCACCATTCCATCTAACTCCTGAATTTGACTAAACACAAATGACTACGCATCTCATTTTATTTATCACTTCACATCTCATCTTGAATTAGGATATGACTTTGCATTACCACTTGTTCTGTAACAAAGTAGAGATCTTGAGACTATAAGGACGATATCTCATCCAACAGACTTAATAATCCAAAGCTCTAAGGATGCAATCTTTGAAAGGGATACTAAGATAAAGAGACTCCATTAACAAGTGGCTAAACTACATCAAGCTTTCATCAGGTCAAAAATCAACAATAAGGAATTGAAGTCCCATTTACTTCAAGAATGTTTTTCCAAAGAAGTCAAGAGCTTATTCCAAACTGAGATCCATTCCTCCCCCACACCTAGACCATCTCTTCATGAAATACCATATCAAAGATCTCATGAACCAAAGACATACCATAACTAGTATCAGCCTAGACACATGCTCGAATAGTGAGAACCGATAAATAAACCACATTGATTAGTTTACGACTCACGTTACCATCATTAGACCACATCACAATGTCACCAATCAGAGCCAATTATACTATAAGCAGTTCTACTAGAGAAAGTACAAACATATTATAACCAATAGTCCAGTGCTTAAAAAGATAGAATGAAGAAAATGGAGGAGAAACTTGAGAATTCCACTACCTAGTAAATGACCAGGGTAAGGAATCAATGACTTTAAGAGACTCACCCCCAACTCGAAAGAAGCGAAAGAATGATAGTTTATCAAAAACACGTAAGACAAGTAGCATGACATAAGAAATATAGTAAATTAATCATATTAGTTGACAAATTACTATAAACTAAGAAAGAGAAAACACAAATAAATATTTTCCAATTACAATAAGGTTTGTATATGTTGGTACACACATGGATAGAACAATGATTGTATTGACTAAACATATGAGCATGCACACATAAATAAATAACGAAGTAAATTCACATGGATCACTAACTATGTGGTAAAATCTTTGGGTTACTTATGGAAACCACTCGATAGCAAAAAAATTACTAACAACATTTATATAGTTTAAAACTTTATAGAAATATACCTCTAATACCTCTACTAGTCAGGAAAATTACCTTCATTACTCCTATGCTACCTTCACTAGTTGCTTCTGCAACTACTATGATCCAAGGTGAATTTGGCACTCCTCTTAGACCCTACCTTGGTGATACAATCAATCATCAATGGTCAATATATATGAATCATACATGTAGGCTTATCCCAAGTGGAGAACCTAAAAATCAATCTAAGTCTCAGGTATTTATTCACTTTTAATTAATCCAACCTAGATAAAATAGTTTTTGCTAAAAGCACTCATGAACAAATAATATCAAAACCACACTCATGTTATTAGCAATCTAGAATGAGAGAAAAATTTCTTTCGAAAATAACAAGTTTCAAATTTGACAGATTTTCCCCTCATTTTTCTAATTACTCAAACAATTAAAAGAGTTTGGGTACCTCGCTGGCCTCTTGTCGCCCTTCTTTCTATCTAGGGATATAAGTGGTGGTGAGGGTAATAACCATTACTCAACAAGGGTAATAACCATTACACACTAACCAGTCAAGGCTGGCAAGGGGGTGCAAGACCCCTTTGAGCACACAAAATATTTTTTTTTTAGTTTCTAAATTTGACAAGTAATTTTCTACAATTCTAGCAAAATAACTTAAACAAAATAAAAAAAACAACCTAGCATGCATACTAATGAACCAATCCCTGTGGTGGGCATAAAATTTTCAAACATACAAAGTGTAACCAAGCATGTGTAACACTAACCATTAGTAATTGATCTTACATAGAGGTCAAAAAAACACTAAGTAAATAAAATAGACTCGTTGTTTTACTCATGTGAATGTCAACAAAGACATAAAAGGTTTAACGTACTTACAATCACCCCCTTTGGCTTTCCATGGCAAAACATTACAAAACTAAATAAACTTTTATCTCCAAATGAGAAAATCGTGCAAGATGGCCTAAAGAAGTTTGTTCCAATGAACAAATAACAATGCATAACTCAGACACCCCTAAATAAATCTGTACCAAGTGCATCCATCTTATTATGCTCAAACTATCTTCATGCATCAACACATCCATGCTATATATTTGAACTCCAGCTACAATAGAGCCTTAACATCTCAATCCACACATGTATCCTACACCCATGAAATAACACATACCCATGAATGCATCATGCATACCTACGTTTAATCTAACCAGAAAAATTATCATGTTATCCCTACATAGCTACACAACGATAGGCTAGGCATAGTCAAACATGCAACAGATAATTAGTTGTTCACCCAACACCCATTGACTTCATGCAATACTCCCTCTATATGTATGCAAGTTTGACAATAAAAATGTAGTGTACCCTACACTCACAACCCATGTAGCACACAGCAAAGCAACAAACTTCTCTCCCTTGTTGACACAAAATGTTAATGGGACACTCTTATATGAAGTAGAGAAGCCATACAATCATACAATAATCCTAGCACTCATAAAATTAATGGGGAAGATTAAATCAAATACCATAACCACACATAACAAAGTAAAAAAGGAAATAAACAAGAACCATGAAGAAAAAAAATAGACATACATGATTCTTCAAGCATATACACATATCCATGTAAAACACACCACTTTCAATCTAAAAGAGAAATGTAAACACCAATATCCTTCCTTAGGGATTCAATCCTAAGAGAATCTAAAGGTTAAGTGAACAAATAAAAAAGTTGAAGGTCAGTGCTGATATGTTGCGACAACTACATGTTTGACTTCACTAAGTCTCTAATGAAGTGATGTACAATATCGATGTATTTGGTTCATAAATGTTGGACAAGGTGTTTTGAAATACAAATGGCACTAGTATTCTCACAAAGAAAAACTAGATCTTTTACCTTTATGCCATAGTTTTGTTAGTGAGAGATTAGGTGAAATCGATTTCCTAGAAGTTTTTTTCCCATTAATTTGATTTTGGAACAATATCTTTATTTTCTTTTACGCATCTTCTTTAATTTTATTTTATTTTAAATTTCAAATACAACAACTTTAGTGATGTCTCTAGATAGATAAAATTGAAATTATCATGATTTTGGTATTTGTCAAAAACAAGTTACCAATCCCTCGGGACGATAATTTTCTTATAACTTTATTATAAAACTACAATACTATGCATTTACAATTTTGCACCGATTAATTTTTTGGCACCATTGCGAGGGATTGATTTTTTCTTATTTTTGCCAATATTGATACATAGTAATCTTAGTTTTAATTTAGAATTATATTATATTTTTATTTTTTATTTTTTATTATTTTATTTTTTAATTTTAATTTTTTCTCTATGTGTGTTTTTGACGTTAGATGCGCTATGCTAGAACTGGAAACATTATTCCTTTTGATCCAGAGATTGAAAGAACCTTTAGATCACAAAGAAAGAAGAAAGTACTAGCCATGGCTGAAGGAAAACAAAATGTACTGCCACAAAATTTGATGGATTATGTAAGGCCAATTGTGAATGATAACTACTCAGATGTAAGACGCCAAACCATTAATGCCAATAATTTTGAGCTCAAACCAACATTGATCAACATGGTGCAACAAGCTCAATTTAATGGATCGCCACTTGATGACCCCAATATTCATTTATCGATGTTCTTGGAGATTTGTGACATTGTAAAGATGAATGGTGTTACTAAAGACACCATTAGACTAAGATTGTTTCCTTTTTCATTAAGGGACAAGGCTAAAGGTTGGATACAGTCTTTACAACAGGGAAGCTTCACTAGCTGGTAGGACATGGCAAAAAGGTTTCTTGCTAAATTCTTTCCACCTACAAAAACAGCCCAACTTAGGAGTGAGATTGGTCAATTTAGACAAAATGATTCTGAGACACTCTATAAAGCATGGAAAAGGTATAAAGATATGATTTGGTGTTGCCCTCAAAATGAATTGCCAGATTGGTTACAAATTCAAATGTTCTATAATGGGTTAAATGGGAAAACTAGAACTATAGTTGATGTTGCTTCTGGTGAAACTTTGATGTCAAAAACACCTGAAGGTGCTACTTCTCTTTTGGAAGAAATGGCCTCAAACAACTATCAATGGCCAATAGAAAGATCTATGGCTAAGAAAGTTGCCAAGATTCATGAATTGGAGCCATTTGTTGCCCTTTCAACTCAAGTAGCTTCTCTATCTCATCAGATTTCTACTTTGACAACTCAAAGAATACCACAAAGTGCAGAATATGTTACAACTTCAAGTATGACAGTTTCAATGAATGAATCGAGTCAAGAGCAGGTTCAATACATCAAAAATCGGAACTACAATTATTATGGTGATCCTATGCCAAATTACTACCATCAAGGGCTTCAAAATCGTGAAAATTTGTCTTATGGAAACATAAAGAATGTGTTGTAACCTTCTCTAGGGTTTAATAGTCAACCAAGTGAAAAGAAGATGTCACTTAAGGATGCCATGGTTTCCTTTGTTGAGGAGACCAAAGAAAGGTTTAAAAAGAATGATTCACAGATGGATAACATTGAGACTCATTTTAACAATATGGGAGCCACTATGAAAAATCTTGAAGTGCGAATTGGGAAACTAGCCACAACCATTAATGTTCAACAAAGAGGAAATTTTCCTAGCAATACAGAAGTGAATCCAAAGGAACAATTCAATTCCATTACACTCAGGAGTGGAAGAGAAATTGAAAAATCACAATCAAAGGAAACCGAGTCCACCCCTATAGCTCCAAACAATGGCCAAAGCGATCATAAAGTAGTAGAAGAAGAAGAGATTGTTGATAATATACTAAGAAAGACCGACATGCCTCCATCAATTTCATTTCCTAACAATCCTCCTATTCTCTCAACTCTGCTTCCTTATCCTCAATGTTTTCAAAAACAAAAATTAGATAAGCAATTTTCTAAGTTTTTGGATATTTTAAAGAAAATTCATATAAATATTCCTTTTGTAGATACCTTGGAACAAATGCCAAATTATTCCAAATTTATATAAGACATTATTTCTAAGAAGAGAAAGTTGGAAGAGTTCAAAACAGTGAAGCTTGCTAAAGAATGTAGTGCCATTCTTCAAAAGAAAATACCTCAAAAATTAAAAGATCCAGGAAGTTTGACTTTGCCTTGCACTATTGGAAATTCATTTTTTTGATAAATTTTTATGTGATCTTGGTGCTAGCATTAATCTTATGCCATTGTTTGTTTATATGAAATTGGGACTTGGAAAGATGAAACAAACAACAATTTCTTTGAAACTAGCAGACCGATCTATCAAGTATCCACGTGGAATCATAGAAGATGTATTGATAAAGGTGGATAAATTTATTTTTCCTACTGATTTTGTGGTGTTAGATATAGACGAAGACCAAGATGTCCCACTTATTCTTGGCCAACCATTCTCGGCTATGGGAAGGGCTTTAATAGGTGTTCAAAAAGGTGAGTTAACATTGAGAGTGAACAAAGAAGATGTTACATTCAACATCTACGAAGCCATGAGATTTCCAAAAGATCCAAGCAGTTCCTTTCGAGTAGTTATCATTGAACAATGTGAAGTAGAAAAATTTCAAGAAGATATACCAAACGAGCACCTAGAACAATCATTGTAGTAGGGTACATCATTTAGCATAGAAGTGGAGAGGTTGGAGCCAATGGTTGCAAAGACGGATTCTGTAATCTCTATAAAAAAAATGAAACAAACTACAACTCCAGAGTTAAAGCAAATGCCTGATCATCTTCGCTATACGTCCTTGGGTGATGATTACACCTTTCTAGTGATTATTGTGGCATTACTTACACCCAGAAAAGAGGAAAAATGACTTCTTTAGTTGAATGAGATGGATGAGTTCTAGAACGATACTTATGAAAATGCAAAGATCTATAAAGAATGCACAAAGAAGTGGCATGACAAAAAGATTCTTAGGCCTAAGTTTGCTCTAGGACAATAGGTTTTGCTTTTCAATTCATGACTAAAACTCTTCCCGAGTAAGTTAAGATCAAGATGGACAGGTCCTTATACAATTGACAAAGTTTCCCCTTTTGGAGCAATAGACTTGAAGGATAAGACAAGGAATATATTTAGAGTTAACGGTCATAGATTAAAGCATTATTATGGAAAAAAAGTGGAGAGGAATCGTGCATTTATTCCTTTTTGAAATCTTAATTGATGAAGATTGAAAAGTCTGGCTATAGACTATAAAACAAGTGCTTATGGGAGGCATCCCATAAAACTTTCTTTTGTTATTCTATTATATTCTATTTATTTATTTGAATAATTTGGATTTTGATGTTGATTTATTTTACAGGAATAAAAAGCTGAAAATTACAAACTAATGCGGATCCACCATAAAATGAGGGAAGTTCCTTTCATTTCTTCAATCTGTCTCACTTTTAAATTTACGATGAGGACATTGTTTAGTTTAAGTTTGGGGGTGTCAACTTCTATAGTATTGAGTTATTGAATTCTCTTATCAAGTATGTATTTGAGTATGATTGAATTCGCTATGACTCTAAAATTTGTAATTGAGGATGGTTTTGAGAAATATTTTTCAAAATCTGCTATTTTGTTAGTCAAAGTTTTATGGGTACTTTGATTTAAATCTTTGTCCTTGAAAATAATTGAGCACATAGTAAATTTTTCTCTACTCCATTTTACCTATGATGAGAAAGAGTTGAATTAATTGGGTTAAGAAAGTTCAATCTTGCTTTGCTCTAGAATCCATTGATAGATCCTTGAGACGAAATCCTAATTGATACCAAATATTAGAGAAATGATCTAGGTAATTTTTTTTACAACCAAAAAGCTTTCCTAGCTGTCCTAGTTATCACACCTTCATTGCATGGTGTATTCTCATAGTCAACCCCCTTGAGCCTTATTTTAGTAAGCCTTACTTGTTATTTTAACTACATAAACCATTCTCACTCTAAGCCTGAAAAACCATGACCTTACCTTAAATTTTGAGAAAATACTTTGGTGGAAATTTGCATTTAAAGAGAAATTTAGTTCAAACTAAATAATCCACATTATGTTTACACTATTTGATAAAAAAAAGGAAAGAAGGAAAGTGGAAAGCAATAATCGAAAAAGGATAAAAATGGTTGAAATTAGTAAAGAATATGAGTGTCAAGGCAACCACACGAAAAAAAGTATAAAAAAAAGCACTCCACTTATTGAGTATCAAGGTGAAAAAAAAAGAAAGAAAAAAAAGAGTACTCTACTTATTGAGTATGACAACAATATTGTCATTAGTATGAGTATATTGTTGAGAAAGAGCTACAGTGTCAATTCTGTGGATATTCTTTTTATTGTTTCTTTATACCAAGTATTTTCTCAATTTTCTTTGATTTTCTATATCCATTTATTTCTTAGCCCTCACATATGGCCTCTCATTACAACCCTAATTAAAGACCTTTTGATCTCTGATTTTGGTATTTGATTACATTATTAGAGAGAATTTTTGAAAATTGGACTTATGGAGTTAAGTTTTGAAAAAATTCTACTGATTTCAATTCTTCTACTTTTATCCGAATTTGCTGGTGGTTTGGAGTTAAATTGACTATTTTACACACACTCAAGGACCTAGCTTTCGGTTGAAGTAAATGATTAACTCTTACTTGACAAATTGATGAATTTTGATTGATTTTCTTGCCATCTTTGATGTAAAAAAGAGTAAGTTATTAGTGATAAAATCTAAATTCAGATCATGGCTTGATGAGTGTTGGTAGTTATCTATGGGGTCTTGTTAACACTATCTACCATTGTCTTTTCTTTTGTTTTCCTTTTGTTTGAGGACAAACAAAGTTTTAAGTTTAGGAATGTTTGATGATTTGAATGATTTAACATAATTTATTACTTCTCAACTTTAACTTTAGTCTAATTTTATTTATTTTTTATTGAATTTAAACTTCATTATTATTATTTAAATTTTATTACATATTTGAAGATAATGAAGATCCAAAAATTTTAGAAACACATCTAAGGACTCGTAAATTTAAATGAAGATTTATTTAAATTAAGATATATATATATGCTTGGATAGGGTATATATGAAAAACAAAAGAAACACAAAGAGATATGTTTCTTATATATATATATATATATATATATACCAAAGAAATAAAGAGGGAGACGGCAAGAGAGGGACGAAAAAAAAGAACAGTGGTGAGAGGGCCATAAAAAGAAAGTAGAAACGCAGAAAGAGATAGAAGGGTGAAAGAGAACAACAGAACGGAAAGCGGCGCAAAAAGCAGAGAAAAATAGAAGAAAAACTGGACAGAAACGTGAAAGCAAATTCTTTTTGCGAGTCAATTTTCTTTCAATTCTTCTCAGAAAATTATGGTGAATTTGTTTATGTTTAATTCAATTTTTAGCATGAACTAATTTTTCTTTATTCTAGGAAAAAGATGTAATTTAATTCCAAACTATGCTTGATTTTCTATGTTAATTTGAATTATTTCTCTTCATGTTTGTTTGATTTATTATGAGTTTAATGCTTCTAATTAACTGACCATTAATTAGATGATTTTAGTCTTATGATTTACTATCGAAAGGGGGAATTATAGGATAGATTTGAAATATTTTGATATAGGTAAATATAGAAATCGAAAGACTTATGTGAACCTATGTAGTTTTAAAAAATCATTGGTCTTAATGCTTTTGTGCTTTATTAAATTGCATACTCTTATGTAAATTAATGAGCAAGAATATTTCCAATTGACCATCGAAAGAGGCTTTTGGATATTTTTGGAGATTGTTAACAAACAAAGAGAATTAAATTCAATTAGCTAGATAAGTAAAGCATAGCGAGGGATTAGGTGAAATCGATTTCCTAGAAGTTTTTTCCCATTAATTTGATTTCCGAACAATATCTTTATTTTCTTTTGTGCATCTTTAATTTTATTTTATTTTAAATTTCAAATACAACAACTTTAGTGACTTTTCTAAATAAAATTGAGATTATCATAATTTTGGTATTTATCAAGAATTAATGGTATTCTAGTAGAGATAAGATTAGTGTGCACCACATGTCAATAAGATTGTATAAGTTATGATAGTTAAAAGGATAGGATAAGCTATGGTAGGAATAAGTTGCAAAATATATCCACTTCCTTTTCAAGTTAATTCACCTATCAAATAAAAATCATAAAAAAATCCTTAAAAATCTCAAAAAATCTAGAAAATCAATCTTTTCTAAACAAATACATATGAATAATTTTTGCTCATTATAATATATATATATATATATATAAATGTAAAGAAATTTATATCTAAAAATGTATATAAAACAACACTTATCAGAATCTCTCATGCCTACTCTTTGCTAGTCCTCGAGTAACGTCAACATACATAATTGAGAGAATAAGTTTGATGATATTTTATCTCAAGGGCTTAACAATATTATGGTTTCAAATTATAATAAATTTTAGATATTACCTTCAATCATCCCTTTGTTATAGCTAATATACAATAATCATGCTCAAATTATATGTGTAATATAATATCAATAAGTAACATTCAAATCATTTAACTTATACAAGTTGAACCAGTATTTCTCTCTATAAAATATCACTATTCTTTTTAGAGTTAAATTAGGTACCATAGACATTCCTTAAAATTATGTCTACACTCACCAAAATTATTCCCCAAAATCAAAAACTCTTTCATTTGATTATAATTTGGCTATGCTTATTGGTTCAACCAAATAAAAGGAAAAAAGAAGAAATAAAAGTTTATGAGTCCGTAGAGTAAGAGAAAGAGGTCTATAGATAATAATATTATAACACCAACTATGTCAATAAAATAAGGTCAAATTTCATTGTTTTGGACACAAATATCATTATTAGCTTTTTTTTCCACTTTTTCTCTAACATGTAATCTTTTTATAATTATCTTTAGCTTGTCCCATTATTATATCTATATATTTGTTTTTTTAATATGCCATGTACATATTCAGGCATGGGTTGTTTTCTGTATGATGGGTATTTAATCAATTGTAGCACAATTGATACTCTTAAATCTTATTATAGTATTTTCATAGAATCTATTATCTTTTTATGCAACTCCACCTTTCTTGAACTATAAGGTATGACCAATGTGTTTGGTTCAAAGGGTAAGGAGTGGGTACAAATGATGAGTGCTCAAAAAGCAATAAAATTACCATGATTTTATGCACGTTAATTGATTAAAAATATATATTTATATAAATCCATCTTTCTGGAATAACGAGTATTTTTATTGTTTTTTAGGTATTTTTGCTTAAAAAAGTAACTTAAAGACTCAAAGAAAAATACTGGAGGCAATACATCACAAATATATTCATAAATTAAATGCGGAAAAGTCCAAAAAGATGGAAAAATTGGACAAAATGGGTCAAAAATGTCAAAAAGATGAAATCATTACCCCAAACATCAAAGATTTCAACAATAAGAATTGGAGTTTGTGGAATTTGATTCCTAGGGCCTAAGTTACCTGCTCGTTGACAACAGTCACATGTTTTACAAAAGGTGAAGGCGTCTTGGAACAATATTGGCTAATAAAATCCATTTTCGAAGACTTTATGAGCAGTTTGATTTTTACTCCAAAATATCCTCCACATGTATAAGAATGAAAAAAAGTTAGAGTATAAGTAAACTCATTATCAGGTATGTACCTTCTTAACAATTGGTTTTGGCAATGCTTCCAAAGGTAGGGATCATCCTGCACATATTTTTTAGTAACCTTCTTGAGTTTGAATTTTCTAGCTAGTGATAGGTATTGTGATTACTTTTTAGTGACCAAGTAAACAATGTGGTAAACAATGTGATCTCAAGTAGTTGCTCATTTGGAAAGTCCTTTCTTATTCAAAGTGATTCCTCTTCTTGAATTAATATACCAAGGTGATCTACTACTACATTTTCACTTCATTTTTGTCTTTGATTTTTTTGTCTTAAAAATTAGTTTCTAATAAAATAATCTATATGGGAACAATCTTTTCTTATCATTATATTACTTGTTATGATACGTATACTTGTGTATTCATATTTTCGGCGGACTTCATTATGCTAGGCATGGAAGAGGACTATGAAATTCTTATCATACTTGATCATCCATTCTTAGCAACCAGAAGGGCACTCATTGATGTACAAAAATTTGAACTTACAATGAGAGTGCAAGATGAACAAGTAATATTTAAAGTTTTTAAAGAATTTGAACCCCCTGATATTGATAATGCTAATGAATATTTAAGGATAAATGTTACTAATTATGGGAATAGCTTAAAAGAATCTATTGAGTCGCCTAAACTTAAGACTTTAACACATGCTGTTATAAACAAGAACATAAAATCACTAGAAAAAAAACTCAACCTATTATAACTTTGAAAATATGGCATCAAAGGTTGATATTATGGATTGTGTGAACTTTTTGAAGGACACATCTCTCATGTATGTATCAAAGATGATTATGGAAAATTTTGAGAAAGGATCTAAACTCAAACTATTAATTGAAGAGCCACCAAGTTTAGACCCCACACTTCTACCCTTTTATCCCTAATCCAGTATGAAAGTGAAAGAGTCCAATGGGGAGGTGAAAAAGATGTTGGAAATATATAAATTGGATGAGTTACAATGGAGTGCTTATAAGAATGCCAAAAAGTTCAAAAAAAATGGCATTAAGCACTGTGTTTTTGAACCAGAGCATAAGGTATCATTGGACAAATCAAGACACAAACTCTTTCCAAGGAAACTCAAAAGTAAATGGATATAAAAAAGGATGTGCCTTAGGACTTGATAGGACTGTTTGGTTAAGGATGTTAAACATGACGCTGGTTGGGAGGCCACCCAAAGTTATTTTACCTATTGTCATTGTTTTTGTTTTATAGGTGAATAAATGTGGAGAGTAATAACACAACAAGAATGAGCATTTCAGTGACAAATGTGGTGTGCCATGACTAAGGGAGTTTTCTTTCCTTTTACTTTTTCATATTTATATGTGCACATTGGGGATAATGTCTAACTTAAGTTTGGGGGAAGGAACTTCATTCTATTCATTATTATTTAGTATGTATTTTAATTTTTTAGGAAACTTTTACTTTTTAGGATGTTTTTAATCATGATTTGGGTAGAAATTGATAAATATATGGAAACTAAATGCATACATACTTGATATGAAACATATGAACTCAATGACAAAAATTGGTTGTAATGACAAGGATAAAGAATGTAACATATTTGTTAAGATATTTACATTAATCATGTGATATTCTTGTTAGTTTTGATTTGATTGTTTCAAGTTTTTATACACATGTTCAATATTGATTTTGGTGTTCTTATTGAGAGAAAATTTAAAGTGAGTTGTGCGAGTTGATGAGATCTACTAAGTTTTAGAATCTATTGGATCATCCCTTGAGGTGAAATCCTAAATAGTATTTAGCAAGAGAAATGATTTAGCCCTTATTTGGATCGATTGAGCCTTTCAAGCTAACCATTGTTAATATCTTTAGTCACCCATTTGAGCCTAACACAAACCATTCATATCTATAAGCCACATTTAATGCCTAACTAATAAGCATTACCTTTATCCTTGCACCTTTATCTTGTATGAAAAGAAAAAAAATGCAATCATGTGTTATGCTATAGAGTAAGGTGGAATGTAATACACCCTATAAAAAAAGAAAAAAAAAGAAGAATAAAATTTCACAACACAATTATCTCTCTAAAGAAAAAGAAAATGGAATTGAAAATATTGTGAAGTTACCTAAAAAAAGGGAGAGAAAAGAGATGTGGAATAAAAAAAAATATGAAAAGAATGTCAAAAGAGGGTGCACTAAAATATCAAGTAAAAGCTCAATTGTAGTTAAAAAGTACATGATGAAAAACAATATAAGCTGTGGAAAGAGCCTAAAATTTCATCCTTTAGCGACTCACCACCTAAGCCTTACATTACAACCATGTAAAGTCCTTATTGATCTTGAGCTAAGTGCATAGTTATATTAGTAGAGAGGGATGTGAAAAATAGACTTATGAGACTTGTTCTAAGATTGAATGGATTAGCATGCTCATATAGGTTGATATCATAAGTGCATTGGATGATATCATGTCCATCACACACACACGAATCAATTTTTCAAAAACCTTTCATATCCTTGATTTGATGGAATGTTGATTAATGAAATGTTGATTCATGAATACATGAACCTCTTTATCATAGAATCGTACGACTTTTGAAGGGATAGTTTTCATGAAATATGTATGTACAAATAGAAATATATTTATGAATTTACTACCCAAGTTATTTTATTTAGTTATACTTGGCTTTAATTGAGGACAAGCAAAGAGTTAAGTTTGGGGGTGTGATGACTCTGTGAAAATAAAGTCATTAGCGTACTTTTTTTTAATATTTACTTATTTTATTTAATAAATAGTATTTTTATGAAAAAATAAAATATAAACCTTTTAGTGAAAAGGGGTGAAAATATAATTTTTGGAATATTTTTGAAGTTGTTTTGAATTTTTAGCGATTGATCAATCATGAGTTGCCACATGGCATACCACGCAGGTAGAGGAGCTGACTAGGCAAGCCATACAGATGCCACATAAGCATAGAGAGTGAATCACATCGTGCCACATTTAAGGGGACGAAACGCGTGCCTCGTGTGAGCATGACATTGAGTCCAAGTTCCAAAATTGGTCAACATGCTAAGCCACGTGTCACTGCACCATTGCTCTGCACGTTCGACCTGTGTGCCATGCCATCCATTTCTTGGAATCTCCTTGCACGACGTTTCATTGCCTCAGCGATTGTTGACTATGATCGGTCTCCCCTGACAAGCGTCGCTCCCTGATTCGCCCATAGAATTTTTGATGCCATATGTCATGCTGCGATTGGATGGAACTGTAAATTTTTCCTATTTTGATCGTAACCCTTGATCTAAAGCTGATCTGATGGTCCAGATCGCACTTGAACTTTATTTAAGCCCCTAATCACTCCATAAGCCCTAATTGGCCTCTATTAGCATAAATTCTGTCATTTTTTGGAGCTAAAAAGAAAGAAAAATACAAAACAATTCAAGAGACAAAACAATTTTGATGGAGATTCAAGAGGAGATTAATATTAAAATTAAAGAGATTGATTGTATTTCTTTTGCTACTCTTTTGTTTATCAATTTTATGTCTTTCTGTATGAAAAATATGAACTTTATGAACATAATTATGTGTAGTTAATTTATTAATCTAGGGATCTTATGAACCCAATTTTCACCATGTGATGATCTAATAGTTTACCCCAATTATAATTATATTATTTAATCTTATTTGTATGTTATTAATTGTTTAGCCAACAAATTATCTATAGAGACAATTAAATAGATTTGAGAGAATTATTTAATTGTTTGTCTTGATTAAAAAATATTCATAGTTTCCAAGCAGATATGTATGATTCTTATGCTTAATAAAGAGTACGCAATTTATTTGGCATGTGAGTGTGATTAAATTAATTGCTATATGGTGTGTAGTTTACTTGAGAGAGGAATACATGCAATGTAAGATTCAATTGATCATGTAATTAATTGATAATTATATTGGGAGAATTAAGTATTTCAAGATATTTTCTCATATATCTTTGTAGTCACAAAATATGATTTAATTAATTATTACTATTTACTTTTATTTATTTTAATTTTGCCTCCTGAAAATATAAAAACAATAAAAAAAATTGATTTGTATTATTTTTAGTTTTAAGTATTACTTTCTAATAAAATAACCTCTGTGTGAACGATCTTTATTTATCATTATATTACTTGTTACGATACATATACTTGCGTATTTATTGCACATACAATTTTTATGGCGATCAAATTTTTGGCGCCGTTGTTGGGATTATAAATATTAGAAACTAATAATTTTTTTATTATTTTAGTTATTCTTTTTATTTATTTATCTTTACTTTAATTTTAATCTTAATTTACTTATTTTCTTTTAGTTACTTATTTATTTATTTATTTTAGTTAATTTCTATTATTTATTTTCTTTACTTATTTATTTATGTTTTTTTTATTTTTTCTTTTTGCAAAAACTTAATCGCCATAGAAATTTTGTGTGAATATACAAGTATATGTATCGTACCAAGTAATATAATGATAAGTAAAGATCGTTCCTACATAGATTATTTTATTAGAAACTAATTTTTAAAACTAAAAATAATAAAAATCAATTTTTTTGGGGTTTTTATATTTTAAGGTAGCAAAATTAAAATAACTAAAAGTAAATAACAATAATTAATTAAATCAAATTTTGTGACTAAAAAGATATATGAGAAAATATCTAGGAATACTTAATCTCCCACTATTCTAAACATGTGAATCGCTAAAATTCCCCTAATATAGTTTTCAATTAATTACAAGATTAATTCAATCTAACCTAACATGTATTCCTCTATCAAGTAAACTACACACCATATAGTAATTAATTTAATTACACACTCATGCCAATTAAATTGCATACTACTCATTAAGTTCATCAATTATGGATCACATACATAAGAATCATACGTATCTACCTAGAAACTATGCATGTTATTTAATAAAGACATAAAATTAAATAATTCTCTCAAATCTATTTAATTGCATCTATAGATAAATTGTTAGTCAAACAAATAATAGCATACAAATCAGATTAAATAATATAATTAAAATTGAGGTAAAAGTTTAGATCATCACATGGTAAAAGTTGGTATTATAAGATTCCTAGATCAATAAATTAACTACACATAATTGTGTTCATAAAGCTCATATTTTTCATAAAGAAAGAGATAAAATTGATAAAAAAGAAATACAACTAATCTATTGAATTGTAATATTAATCTCCTCTTGAATCTCCACCAAAATTGTGTCGTCTCTTGAATTGTTTTGTATTTTTATCTATTTTTTGTTCCAAAAAATGACAAAAGTTATTCTAACGGAGGCCAATTAGGCTTTATGGATCGATTAGAGGCTTAAACAAAGATCAGGTGCGATCTGGACCATCAAATCAGCTTCAGATCAAGGCCTACAATCAAAATAAGCAAAATTGAGAGTTCTAGCCAATCGCAATGTGACAAATGGCATTAGAAATTGTCTAGGTGAATCAGGGAGTGATGCGTGGTAGGGGAGACCGGTGAGAGTCAACACTCGCTGAGTTAGTGACATATGGTGCAACAAGATTCATGGAAATGGATGGCATGGTGCACGGGTGGAACGTGGAGAGAAATGGTGTAGTGACACATAGCATAGCACGTTGACCAATTTTTGAACTTAGATTGAATGTCGTGCTAACACATTGCATGCGTTTCATCCCTTCACACATGGCGCAACGTGATTCACTCTCAGTACTTGTGTGGCATCTACGTGGCTTACCTAGTTAGCTCATCTGCCTACATGGCATGCCACATGCAACTTTTGATTAGTCTTGCGTTAAAAATTCATAAAAATTCCAGAAAAACCCAAACAAATTCCAAAAATTATATTTTCAACCGTTTTCACTAAAACTTTAATATTTTAATTTTTTCTGCCATAATAATAATATTTATTAAATAAAACAAGTAAATATTAAGTAAAAAAGTGCACTAATGACTCTATTTTCATAGAGTCATCACACCCCCAAACTTATCTCTTTGTTTGTTCTCAAGTAAAGCCAAGTATAACTAAATAAAATAACTTGGGTAGTAAATTCATAAGAGTACTTCTATTAGTACATACATATTTCACGAAAACTATCCTTCTCAAAAGTCATACGTTTCTATGATAAAGAGGTTAACGTATTCATCAATCAATGTTCCATCAAATCAATGATATTCAAAGTTTTTAAAAAATTGATTCATGTGTGTGTGATGCACATGATATCATCCAATGCATTCATGAAATTAACCTATATAAGCATGTTAATCAATTCAATCTTAGAATAAGTCTCATAAGCCTATTTTTCAAATCCCTCTCCACTAAATATGCACTTACCTCAAGATCAATAAGGACTTTACATGGTTGAAATGTAAGGCTTAGGTTGTGGGTCGATAAATTAAGACATTTTAGGCTCTTTCCGCACCTTAGATTTTTTTCATCATACACTTTTTAACGACAATTGAGCTTTTCCTTGATATTTTAGTGCACCCTCTTTTTACATTCCTTTCATATTTTTTTATGGTAACTTCACAACCCCCTAAACTTATTTTCAATTCTATTTTATTTTTCTTTAGAGGGATAATTGTGTTGTGAAATTTTATTCTTCTTTCGTTTTCTTTTATTTATAGGGTGCATTACATTTCACCTTACTTTGTAGCATAACACATGATTGCATTTTTTTTCTTTTCATACAAGGTAAAGGTGCAAGGATAAAGGTAGTGCTTATTAGTTAGGCATTAAATGTGACTTAAAGATATGAATGGTTCTTTGTTAAGCTCAAATGGGTGACTAAAGATATTAACAAAGGTTAGCTTGAAAGGCTCAATCGATCCAAATAAAGCCTAAATCATTTATCTTGCTAAATAATATTTAGGATTTTGCCTTAAGGGATGATCAAATAGATTCTTAAACTTGATAGATCTCACCGACTCACACAACTCACTACAAATTTTCTCTCAATAAGAACACCAAAATCAATCATGAACATGTATATAAAAACTTGAATCAATCAAATCAAAACTAGAAGGCATATCACATGATTAATGTAAATATCTTAACAAATATGTTACATTTTTTATCCTAGTCATGACAACCAATTTTTATCATTGAGTTCATATGTTTCATATGAAGTATGTATGCATTTAGTTTACATATATTTATCAATTTCTACCCAAATCATGATTAAAAAATCCTAAAAATTTAAAATTTCCTAAAAATTTAAAATGCATACTAAATTCTAATATAGAGAATGAAGTTCCTTCCCCCAAACTTAAGTTACACATTGTTCTCAATGTGCACATATAAATATGAAAACGTAAACGGAAAGAAAACTCCCTTAGTCATGGCTCACCACATTTGTCACTGAAATGGTCATTCTTGTTACGCATTTCTCTCCACATTTATTCACCTAAAAAACAAAAACAATGACAATATAAGTAAAATAACATTGGATTGCCTCCCAACCAGCGTTGCGTTTAACGTTGTTAACTAAACGGTCCTATCAAGTCCTAAGGCACATCCTTTTGTATCCATTTACTTTTGAGTTTTCCTGGAAATAGCTTGAGTCTTGATTTGTCCAATGATACCTTATGCTCTAGTTCACAAACAAGATGCTCAATTCTTTTCTCATTCCATACTTTTGTTTTCTTTTTGAACCTTTTGGCATTCTTATAATCACTCCATTGTAACTCATCCAATTTAGGTATTTCCAACATCTTTTTCACCTCTCCATTGGACTATTTCACCTTCATATTTGATTGTGGATAGGAGGGTAGAAGCGCGGGGTCTAAATTTGGTGGCCCTTCAATTGATGGTTTGAGTTTAGATCCTATCTCAAAATTTTCCATTATCGTCCTCAAAAAATTTGACACAGTCCACAACATCAACCTTCAATGCCATACTTTCAGTTTTTGTGGTAGTTTTCTAGTAAGGATGGCACTACACCCTTCAGTCAAGTTTATTGTTACATGATCTCCAAGCCTCATTTTCTTTGATAGTATATCCTTCATGAATTTTTCATAAGATGACATTTATTCAAGTGCCTCTACAAATGATATGTTTATGTGTAGCTTCTTGAAGATTTCTCAAAATTTTGAAAACTGTGTATCTAACTTTTGATTTTGTAGTCTTTGAGGGAAATGAATAATGGGTTTGTAGAGGTTTCTTTTTGTTTTGGCTGAATTATTTTCTTTCCATTACTCTCTTTATCCACTAATTCCTCCTCTTCCTTTTTATTTTCTAGTTCCTCCTTCAAGGCTATGGCATTTCATTTTTCCTTACCTTCTCTACTTGGGTTTATAATTGTTCCACTTGAAAGGTTACCTTGAGGCCTTTGACTTATAGCCTAAGCAAGTTGCCCTATTTGGTTCTCCAAATTTTGAATTGAAGCTTCTTGAGTTGACACTTTTGTATTCACTAATTGGATAAATTCTTTCATCATCCCCATTAAAGCATTTTTATTGTCCTCTGTAGGTGGCTTCTTCTTTTGGACTTGTGATTGTTGAAAACCAGTTGGTGGAAATGATTGATGGTTGAATTGATTACCACCTTGAATGTTGTTATTACTCCAAGAGAAATTTAGATGTTGTCTCCATTCTGGGTTATATGTGTTCAAGTATGGATTATTATTTCGATTCACATTACCCACATAGTAAATGGATTGAGGATTATTTGGACAATTATCAAACAAATGAGCTCCTCCACAAAACACACATGACACTCTTAAATTTTGGACTTGGTTTATACTCGCTGGCGAGTTTTGTACCTTCAAAAGATTAACCAAAGATGAAACTTGAGTTGTGATATCATTTACCTCATGCATTCTGGCTACTTTTTTTGTGGTTGTCATTCTATCCATTGGTCATTAATAATTATTGATAGCCATTTTCTTAAGTAAATCATAAGCTTGATTGAAAGATTTGGCTAACAAAGATCCATTAGCATATGCATCAAGAATAGTTCTTATGTGAACATTGAGACCATTATAAAAAGTCTCCATTTTAATCCAAGAAGGAATACCATGAAGATGACACTTCCTTTGAAATTCTTTGAATCTTTCCCATGCTTCATATAGAGATTCTCCTTCGTGTTGTTGGTAGAAAGTAATGTCATTCCTAAGCTTGGCATTCTTTGTTGGTAGAAAGTATTTCATCAAGAATTTCTCCACCAAACCATTCCAAGTTGTAATGGAATTAGGTGGTAAAATTTTTAGCCAAGCTCAAGCATGGTCTCGTAAAGAGTAAAGGAATATCTAAACGTAAATGCCTTCTCTGTCACACCATTGAACTTAAATGAATCTACAACTTCAATAAAAAATCTGAGATGAAGATGAGGATTCTCTGTTGGCAATCCGCTGAATTGTCCAACTGTTTGTAGCATTTGAAACATCATAGGCTTTAGTTCAAACTGATAAGAAAGAATATTTTGCCTTATAATACTTCGATTCAACCCTTCCAATGTAGGTATTTCATATTCATTCATAGCTCTATTTTTATCATCCATCAAAAGCATTTGACTGTTCAAGTTTAACTCATTGTTGTTTATTTATAATGGATTAGCCATTTTTTCCTCTTGGGTGACTTGTTGTTTTCTAATTGATCTCAAAGTACTCTCAATTTTAAGATAAAAAGAAAGATTTCCCCCCAAGAACTATGCTCATGCAATAGACTCAACTATATTTCTACAGTACTAAAGGAGATGTCTAAATAAAAACAAAAATAAAAAAAAATTAACAACTACATAAATAAATTAAAGTAAAAATAATTAAAACAAATAAATAAATAAGTCAATACAAGAAATTAAGTAAATTAAAATTAAAGTAAAGAAAAATAAATTTAAAAAAAACTAAAATAAAAAAAATAATAAAATTATTAATTTCTAATATTTATAATCTCCAGCAACGGTGCCAAAAATTTAATCGCCGCACAAATTGTGTGTGTAATGAATACACAAGTTTAAGTATCGTAACAAGTAATATAATGATAAGTAAAGATCATTCTCACATAGATTATTTTATTAGAAACTAATTTTTAAAACTAAAAATAATAAAAATCAACTTTTTTTGTTTTTTTATATTTTAAGGAAGCAAAAATTAAAATAACTAAAAGTAAATAGTAATAATTAATTAAATCATATTTTGTGACTAAAAAGATATATGAGATAGTATCTTGGAATACTTAATCCCCAATTTTCTAAACATACGAATCGCTAAAATATCCTCAATATAATTATCAATTAAGTACGTGATCAATTGAATCTAACCTAGCATGTATTCCTCTCTCAAGTAAAATACACACCATATAGTAATTAATTTAATCATACTCTCATACCAATTGAATTGCATACTACTCATTAACTTCGTCAATTATGGATCACATACATAAGAATCATACATCTATGCCTAGAAACAATTAAATAATTCTCTCAAATATATTTAATTGCCTCATTAGATAAATTGTTGGCCAAACAATTAATAGCATACAAATCAGATTAAATAATATAATTAAATTAAAATTATAATTGAGGTAAAGTATTTAATGATCACATGGTGAAAGTTAGGTTCATAAGATCCATAGATTAATAAATTAATTACACACAATTGTTTTCATAAAGCTTATATTTTTCATAAAGAAAGACATAAAATTGATAAAGAAAATAGTAGAAAAAGAAATACAATCAATCTCTTCAATTGTAGTATTAATCTGCTCTTGAATCTCCACCAAAATTGTGTCGTCTCTTGAACTTTTCTATATATTTTCTCTCTTTTTAGCTCTAAAAATGAAAAAATATTATGCTAATGGAGGCCAATTAATGTTTATGGAGTGATTAGGGGCTTAAATAAAGCTCAGGTGTGATCAGGACTGTCAGATCAACTTCAGATCAAGGGCTACGAACACAATAAGCAAAACTAACAGTTCCAGCCAATCATAGTGCAACAAGTGGCATCAGAAATTCTTTAGGGGAATCAAGGAGTGATGCATGGAAAGGGAGACCAGTTAGACTCAACACTCACTGAGTCAGCAATAAGTGGTGCAACATGATTCACGAAAATGGATGGCATGGCATGTTGACCAATTTTGGAACTCAAATTGAACATCATGCTGAGACGTAGTATGCGTTTCGTCCCCTCACACACAATGCGATTTGATTCACCCTCCTTGCTTAAGTGGAATTTGTCTAGCTTGCCTAGTCAGCTCCTCTACCTATATGGCATGCCACATGATAGCTCTTGATTGGTCCTGCATGAAAAATTTGTAAAAAATCCATAAAAATCCCAAAACATTCCAAAAATTATATTTTCACCCATTTTCCATAAAAATACTATTTATTAAATAAAACAAGTAAATATTAAGTAAAAAGGTGGGCTAATGACTCTATTTTCATAAAGTCTTCAGATTTCAAGGTTAAATTCATTGAAAAGAAGAATCCATTTTATTAGCCTTGCCTTGGCATATTTCTTTATGAGCAAGTACCTAAAAGTTGGATGATGAGAGAAAATAATTACTTTAGTTCTAATTAAATATGATCGAAATTTTTCAAAGCAAAAATCATAGCTAAAAGCTCTTTCTCTACTATGGAGTAATTGAGAAGGGTATCGTTTAGGGTTTGTGATACATAATATATGGCATTTGGTAGCTTGCGAACCTTTCGTCTCAAAATAGCTCTAACTTTATAGTCACTTGTGTCACACATCAGCTCCAATGGTAAATTCAAGTCATGTGGTTTAATGATAGGTGTTTTCGTTAAAAGTTATTTCAATCTGTTAAATGCTTTGAGGAGCTTTTCACACAAAGCCTTTCTATTTTTGAGAAATCATGTATAAATTTTCAATAGAATCTTACATGACCAAGAAAAGAACAAAACTCCCTCACATTAGTGAAAGTTGGTAAGAAATGAATAAGATCTATCTTAGATTTATCAACCTCTATTACTTTAGATGATATGCCTTGAAAATATACCTTGATCTACCATAAAATGACATGCTTCCTAATTATGTACAAGGATAGTTTCTACACATTTGTCTAGAATTAATGTAAAGGTTACTAAGACAGTTATCAAATGAATCTCTATATATAGTAAAATCATCAGTAGATACTTATATAATGCTCTCTTAAAATCAAAAAAATATATTTAACATACACCTATGGAAGGTTGTGGGACCATTACAAAGGCCAAATGACATGCATCTATAAGTGAAGGTTCCAAAAGGGAAGAAAATGTTGTCTTCTCTTGGTATTTTGGTGTAATGACCATCTGATTATAACTTGAAAAATCATTAAGAAAACCATAGTAAGTATGGCCTATTAAATTCTCAAGTATTTGATCAATAAAAGGTAAAGGAAAATGATCTTTGTAAGTTATAGAGTTGAGCTTTCAAAAATCAATGAAAATTCCCCACCTGACTTGAAATCATATAGGAATTAAATCATTATCCTTATTCATCACCAAAGTAATCTCTGACTTCTTTGGAATCACTTGGACTGGGCTAACCAACTTGCTACCTAAAATTGGAAAAATTGCACATACTTCCAATTGCTTGATAACTTCTTTCTTAACCACTTTTATCATTAGAAGATTCAACTGCTTTTGTGGTTCTCTCATTGGTTTGGCCTCATTTTCAAGTAATATTTTATTCATGCATATCGAGACATTGACTCCCTTTGTTGGTAATTGTCCACCCAATCATTGATTTGTATTTTCTCAAAACATAAATTAAGCTCTCTTCTTGAATAGTTGAAAGCTAGCTTATATTCTATTATCATGGGAAATGTGTTTGTCTCCTAAGTATACATATTTGATATTTTCTAGGAGAAGTTTAAGCTCTAAAGTGGGTGTCTATTATCATGGCAAATGTTTCTCATTAGACATGGGAGGAGATATATAATAAATATGTTACCTTGGGTTTATCTCTGGAGGAGAGCCAAGAGAAGCAACAATCTCCTTCAATTCCTCTACTTTATCAATATCCCCTTCTATATCATTTAAATATTTGGTTATCATACTATCTCTTATGGAAACCTCCATTAGGTATATACTTTCAATATCAATCATTTACTACACTAACGAGTCAAGTACATCAACAAAAGAACAAGAATTATAATCACTAGGGTACCTAATTATTTCAAAGATATTGAAGCGAAGAATCACTCCATCAAAACTTCATAGTTAGAGTTTAGGTGTACACATATATCTTTGCCTAGATAGTTCTCATGAACTGTCTACATTAAAGCAAGGGCATGTACTTACTAGTGGAGTCATTTCTCATATCAAGCATATATAAACCGACTAGGAAGATCGATCGATGAGTTGGATAATTACACCAATTTCTTTAATAATGCCAAGATTTAAAGTAACATAATTTAGTAAGGCATAAAATTCATTGAAGCTCCTAGATCTAGCATAACCCTTTCAAATTTTATGTTACTTATAAAGCAAGGTATGGTGAAACTACTTGAATCCTTGCATTTTATGGAAGTTTCCTTTATAAGGCTACCGACACATTCTCTCCCATGTTTACCACTTCATTTCCTTTAAGTTTCCTCTTGTTGGTACACAATTCTTTGATAAATTTAGCATATCATGGCACTTGCTTGATGGAATCCAACAGTGGAATGTTAGCAAGTACTTTGTGAAAAGTTTCCAAGACTTTTTGCTCATGTACCTCCTTCTTCGATTTTGCAAACCTGCTAAGAAAAGAAATAAGAGGTTCATAAGTAGAAATTGGAACTTTAGATTGTACATTAGGTAGTTGTTTTGTTTCCTTGTTATTGGTTTCCATGTTTCCAACATTTTCAAAATCGCTTGCTTATTCTTGAATTAGCTCATCTGTAGTCTCATTTTCTTTAGTTGGTTTCTTTTGAGATTCTTCAAGATGCTTACCGCTTCTCAATGATATAGCATTGGAATTTTCCCTATGGTATAGTCTCATTATGCTTCTAATTTTCCAACGGTAGTAGCTAATTGACTGAATTCAATTTTAAGATTCTTGATAGCAGATTTTGTGTTTTCTTGAAATCTGATTGAGTCTTATTGGAAATTGATAACATATTGTTATAATTAAGCAATTTTGTTTGCTATAAAACCTAAAAAATCTTCTAAATATTTACCTTGAGGTGGAGGAGTATTTTATGGTTTCACTTGATAAGGTTATGGAGCCCTTAGATAAGGAAATTTAGTGGATTAGCATCGGTAGTTAATTGATTGTCACCTGAATATATAGCTAAAGTTAGGATGATCCCTCCAAGCTACATTATAAGTGTTACAGTAGGGATTATATCTTTGCCTTTTTTCCCTTGGTACCCTTCCACAAAATATTCTTATTCTGCATTATGATCTTGAAGAGTGGAGCACATATCTATTGGATGTTCAATATTGGTACAAATCCCAAAAGCTTTTACATTTCCTATCACCCATTGTTGCACAATTGAAGTGAGGGTCCTCAATTGTTGTTCAATATTATTAAAAATTCCTACTTCATTTACCTTTTGTGGGGGGTTGGTACGTGTGCCAAACTGTTGAGTATTTGCAGCCATAGTGGCAAACAAATTCCTTGCATTTTTAGATGTCTTATTAACTAATGCACCACCAATTGTTGTATCAATCATACCTCTATTCATAGGTATCAATCCTTCAATATTATTAAAAATTCCTACTTCATTTACCTTTTGTAGGGGCTTGGTACGTGTGCCAAGCTATTGAGTATTTGCAGCCATACTGGCAAACAAATTCCTTGCATTTTTAGAAGTCTTATTAACTAATGCACCACCACTTGCTGCATCAATCATGCCTCTATCCATAGGTATCAATCCTTCATAGAAGTATTAGATTAAGAGCTGCGCACTTATTTAATGATGAGGGAAACTTTCACAGAGTTTCTTGAACTACTCCCAATACTCATATAGATTTCCCCATTGTATTACTGAATATAACAATTTTTTTCTTATCAGAGTGACTCGAAAAGGTGGAAATTATTTCTCTAAGAAGAGCTATTTCATCTCGTTCTAGATGGTAAGTAGAATAACCATTCTTTAGCATTATCCGCTTAAAACGAATGGAAATTCTCTAAGTTTTACCCTTTCCTTAGTAGCTACATTAGGTTTTATGCTAGAATAAACCACATGAAATCCCTTTAGATTTTTGTTTAGATCCTCTCCAGCTAGACCTTGAAAAGTAGGCAATAGATGAATCATGTCAGACTTAGAGCATCACCATTTTCATTGTATTGAATGCGTAATGGTTGTTGATCTAAAGCTAGTACGACCATCTCCCTAAAAGTTTAATTTAGATTATTCACAATCATTTTTATGTGGATGGAATGATTTGAATCATCAGATGAGTCACTTGAACTTGAAAAATCTATCTAAACTACTTGCTCAAGCAAAAGTGCACATGTGAATTTGTTCTTAGATTATAGCGTGTTTTCATTTGCTTGAAAGAAAATAATGAAATCAAATTAAGTACAAATAAAACAAGTAAATAAAAATAAATCAAAATTAAAATTAAAATAAAGAAAATATTTTTAATAAAAAGTATTTTCTTTATTTTAATTTTAATTTTGATTTATTTGTATTTTTTTTGTTTTATACTTGAAATTAAATAAAAGTAAAAAAGAGTTAATTTAACAAAAACTCTTTGGCGATACAATACTAAAAATTGATGTGTTCATATGAACAGTCAATTTAAATCTTACTTTAAATTACTTAAAATATTTTAGTTTAATATATAGCAAGTAAGGGTCTTTTCCATAGAAGGTTTTGGAAACAAACTCCTATTATTAAAATGGGGGGTTTTTGGTTTTGTAAACTGAAAATAAAATCTATAAACTAAAGATTAATAAAGATAAAAACAAAATATAAATATTACGATAAAGATTCGAATAAAAGAACGATTGTAGGATCATTCTCCACTAATAGCATGTATTGTAAATTAACAAAAGTATATCCTAATCTCTTAGTGTTTGATTATACTAACGTAGAGGAATTCACAAGCTTAAAAGTCTCGATCTCTTATTATCTAGTGATCGCCACACAAATTGTGTATGCAATGAATACGCAAATATACATATCGTAACAAGTAATATAATGATAAGTAAAGATTGTTCCCATGGAGATTATTTTATTAGAAATTAATTTTTAAAACTAAAAATAATAAAAATCAATTTTTTTGGTGTTTTTATATTTTAAGGAAGCAAAATTAAAATAACTAAAAGTAAATAGCAATAATTAATTAAATCAAATTTTTTGACTAAAAAGATATATGAGAAAATAACAAGGAATATTTAATCCCCTAATATAATATCAATTAATTACACGATCAATTACCTCTAACCTAGCTTGGATTCCTCTCTCAAATAAACTACACATCATATAGTAATTAATTTAATCACACTCTCATGCCAATTAAATTTCATACTACTCATTAAGTTCATCAATTATGGATCACATACACAAGAATCATACATCTCTACCAAGAAACTATGCATGTTATTTAATCAAGACAAACAATTAAATAATTCTCTCAAATCTATTTAATTACCACTATAGATAAATTGTTGGACAAACAATTAATAGCATAAAAATCAGATTAAATAATATAATTAAATTAATATTATAATTGGAAAAAAATATTAGATCATTACATGGTGAAAATTGGGTTCATAAGATCCCTAGATTAATAAATTAATTAACCATAATTGTGTTCATAAAGCTCATATTTTTCATAAAGAAATACATAAAAATTGATAAATAAAAAAGTAGAAAAAGAAATACAATCAATATCTTGAATTATAGAATTAATTTCCACTTGAATCTCCACCAAAATTTTGTCTTCTCTTGAGTCTTTTTGTATTTTTCTCTCTTTTTAGCTCTAAAAACTAACAAAAATTATGCTAAGGAAGGCTAGTTAGGGTTTATGGAGTGATTAGGGGATTAAATAAAAATCAGGTGCGATTTGAACAGTCCGATCAACTTCAGATTAAGAGCTACGATCAAAACAAGCAAAACTGACAGTTTTAGCCAATCATAGCGTGACATGTGGCATCAAAAATTCATTGGGTGAATCAGGGAGCGACGTGTGGTAGGGGAGACCGATCAGAGTCAATGCTAGCCAAGTCAACAACATGTGTGCAATGTTATTTGTGGGAACGGATGGCATGGCGCACGGGTGGAATGCACGGAGCAATGGCATGGTGAAATATGGCATGACATGTTGACCGATTTTTTAACTTGGATTGAACATTGTGCTGACAAATGGAACGTGCTTCTTCCTCCTCACACTTGGTGTGACATGATTCGCTCTCCATGCTTGCATGGCATTCGCGTGGCTTGCCCAGTCAACTCCTCTGTTTACATGGCATGCCTTGTGGCAACTTATGATTGGTCTTGCGTAAAAAATCCATAAAAATCCCAAAAAATTTCAAACAATTATATTTTCACCCATTTTCACTAAAAATTATATTTTAATTTTTTTAGCCATAAAAATACAATTTATTAAATAAAACAAGTAAATATTAAGTAAAAAAATGCGCTAATGACTTTATTTTCATAGAGTCATCACACCCCAAACTTACATCTTTGCTTGTCCTCAAGTAAAGCTAAGTATAACTAAATAAAATAACTTGGGTAGTATATTCATAAATATACTTCTATTAGTACATGCATATTTCATTAAAACTATCCCTTTGAAAATTTGTACAAGTCTATGATAAAGAGGTTCACATATTTATCAATCAACGTTCCATCAATACAAGGATATGCAAGGTTTTTGAAAAAATTGATTTGTGTGTTTGTGATGCACATGATATCATTCAATGCACTCATGTAATCAATCTATATGAGCATGTTAATCAATTCAATCTTATAACAAGGCTTATAAGTCAATGTTTTCACATCCCTATCCACAAATATAAATATGCACTTAGCTCAAGATCAATAAGGACTTTACATTGTTGTAATATAAAGCTTAGGTGGTGGGTCGATAAATGAAAACATTCTAGGCTCTTTGCATACCTTAGCTTCTTTTTTTTCATCATGAACTTTTTAACTACAATTGACCTTTTACTTGATACAATTGAGCTTTTACTTGATATTTGAGTGCACCTTCTTTTGACATTCTTTTCATATTTTTTTATTCCACATACCTTTATTTTTTATGATAACTTCACAACATCCTCAAACTTATTTTCAATTTTCTTTTCTTTTTTTAGAGAAATAATTGTGTCGTGAGTATTGATTCTTTTTATAGGGTGCATTACATTTCACCTTACTCTAAAGCATAACACATGATTGCATTTTGTTTTCTTTTCATACAAGCTAAAGGTGCAAGGGTAAAGGTAATAATTATTAGCTAGGCATTAAATATGGCTTACATATATGAAAGGTTATTTGTTAGTCTCAAATGGGTAACTAAAAATATTAACAATGATTAGCTTGAAAGGCTCAATTGATCCAAATAAGACCAAAATCATTTCTTATGCTAGATACTATTTAGGATTTCGCCTCAAGGGATGATCAAATAGATTCTAAAACTTGTTAGATCTCATCAACTCATATAACTCACTATAAATTTTCTCTCAATAAGCACACCAAAATCAATCATGAACATGTGTATAAAAAATTGAATCAATCAAATTAAAACTAGCAAGCATATCACATGATTATTGTAAATATCTTGACAAATATGTTACATTATTTATCTTAGTCATAACAACCAATTTTTATCATGGAGTTCATATGTTTCATATCAAGTATGCATGCATTTAGTTTCCACATATTTATCAATTTCTACCCAAATCATGATTAAAAACCACCTAAAAAATTTTAAAAAATCCCTAAAAATTTAAAATTCATATTGAATACTAATGTAGAGAATGAAGTTCCCTCTCTCAAACTTAAATTACACATTGTTCCTAATGTGCACATATAAATATGAAAAGGTAATAGAAAAGAAAACTCCCTTAATCATGGCACACCACATCTCTCAATAAAATGTTCATTCATGTTGTGCCATTGCTCTCCACATTTATTCACCTACGAAACAAAAACAATAAAAATATTAAGTAAAATAACGTTGGTTTGCCTCCCAACTAGCGACATGTTTAACGTCCTTGACTAGACGGTCATATTAAGTCCTAAGGCACATTCCTTTGTATCCATCTACTTTTGAGTTTGCTTGGAAAAAACTTGAGTCTTGATTTGTTCAACAATAATTTATGTTTTGGCTCGCAAACACAGTGCTCAATTCTCTTCTCATGCCATATTTTTGTTTTCCTTTTCAACTTCTTGGCATTCTTATAAGAATTCCACTGTAACTCATCCAATTTATGTATTTCTAATAGTTTTTGCACCTATCCATTGGAATATTTCACTTTCATACACAATTGAGGATAGGAGGGTAGAAGTGCGGGGTCTAAACTTGGTGGCTCTTCAATTGATGGTTTGAGTTTAGATCCTATCTCAAAATTTTCCATTATCATCCTCAAAATATTTCACACAGTCCACAATATCAACCTTCAATGCCATACTTTCAAAGTTATAATAGGTTTAGTTGTTTTTCTGGTGAGTTTATGTCCTTATTTATAGAAGCATGTGTTAAAGAATTAAGTTTGGATGACTCAATAGATTCTTTTAAGCATTCCTACAATCAGTAACATTTATCCTTAAACATTCATTAGCATTATCAATATCAGGGGGTTCAGATTCTTTAAAAACTTTAAATATTACTTGTTCGTCTTTCACTCTCATTGTAAGTTCACCTTTTTGTACATCAATGAGTGCCCTTCTGGTTGCTAAGAATTGACAACCAAGTATGATAGGAATGTCACGGTCCTCTTCCATGTCTAGCATAATGAAGTCCACCGTAAATATGAATTTGTCTACTTTTACTAACAAATCTTCTACCACACCCCAAGGCCTCTTAATTGATTTATCTTCAATTTTTAATATTACCAAAGTGGGTTTTTCTTTACCAACCCCCAATCTCTTAAAGATCGAGAATGGCTTGAGGTTAATGCTAGAACCCTAGTTACATAGTGCCTTGCCAAAATTAATGTTCCCAATAGTGCAAAGGATGTCAAAACTACCTAAATCTTTCAGTTTTTGTGGTAGTTTTCTATTAAGTATGGCACTACAACCTTCATTCAAGGTTATTGTTTCATGATCTCTAAGCCTCATTTTCTTTGATAGTATATCCTTCATGAATTTGGCATAGGATGGTATTTGTTCAAGTGCTTCTACAATTGGTATGTTTATGTGTAGCTTCTTGAAGACTTCTAGAAATTTTGAAAACTGCTTATCTGACTTTTGCTTTTGTAGACTTTGAGGGAAAGGAATAGTGGGTTTGTAGAGGTTGCTCTTTTTTGGATGAATTATTTCCCTTCCATTACTTTATTTATCCACTTATTCCATCTCATCCTCTTTAGTTTTTGGTTCCTTCTTATCCTTTTCTGTTTTATAATCCTCTTTATCCTTTTTAATTTCCTATTTCTCCTCATCCTTTTCTGTCTTATGTTTTTGTTCTAAACTTTTACCAATCCTTAAGGCTATGGCATTGCATTTTTCCTTACTTTCTCTTCTTGGGTTTATAATTGTGCCACTTGGAAGGTTACCTTGAGATTTTTGACTTATAACTTGAGAAAGTTTCCCCATTTGGTTATCCAAATTTTGAATTGAAGCCTCTTGAGTTGATACTTTTGTATTCACTAATTGGATGAAGTCTTTCATCATCCCCATTAAAGCACTTGTTTTGTCCTCTATAGGTGGCTTCTTCTCTTTGGATTGTGATTGTTGAAAACCAGGTGGTAGAAATGATTGATGATTGAATTGATTACCACCTTGAATGCTGTTTTTAACTCCAAGAGAATTTAGATGCTATCTCCATCCTGGGTTATATATGTTCGAGTATGGATTATTGTTTCGATTCACATTACCCACATAGTAAATGGATTGAGGATTATTTGGACAATTATCAAACAAATGAGCTCCTCCCCAAAACACACATGAGACTCCTAAATTTTGGACTTGGTTTATACTCGCTGGCGACTTTTGTACCTTCAAAAGATTAACCAAAGATGAAACTTGAGCTATAAGTGTTGTGATATCATTTACCTCATGCATTCCAACTAATTTTCTCGTGGTTGTCATTTTGTCCATTGGCCATTAATAATTATTGCTAGCCATTTTCTCAAGTTAATCATAAGCTTCGTTGTAAGATTTGGCTAGCAAAGCTCCATTAGCATATGCTTCAATAATAGTTCTTGTGTGAGCATTGAGACCATTATAAAAAGTATCCATTTGAATCCAAGAAGGAATACCATGATGAGGACACTTCGTTTTCAATTCCTTGAATCTTTCCCATGCTTTATATTAAGATTCTCCTTCTTGTTATTGGTAGGAAGTAATGTCATTCCTAAGCTTGGCATTCTTTATTGGTGGGAAGTATTTTATCAAGAATTTCTCCTCCAAACCATTCCAAGTTGTAACGGAATCAAGTGGTAAAGAGTTTATCCAAGCTTGAGCACGGTCTCGCAAAGAGTAAGGGAATAATCTAAGCCTAAATGCCTCATCTGTCACACCATTGAACTTAAATAAATCTACAACTTCAATAAACAATCTGAGATGAAGATAAGGATCCTCTGTTTGCAATCCGTTGAATTGTCTAACTATTTGTAGCATTTGAAACATCACTAACTTTAGTTCAAACTAGTTAGGTTGAATATTTGGCCTTGTAATACTTGGATTCAACCCTTCCAACGTAGGTATTGTATATTTATACATAGCTCTATCTCTATCATCCATCAAAAGCATTTGTTTATTCAAGTTTAGCTCATTGTTGTTTATTTCTAATGGATTAACCATTTTTTCTCTCGGGTGACTTGTTGTTTTCTAACTGATCTCAAAGTACGCTCAATTTCAAGATCTAAAGGTAAGATTTTTCCCTCACAAACTCTACTCATGCAATAGACTCAACTGTGTTGCTACAATACTAAAGTAGATGTCTAAATAAAAACTAAATAAAATAAATAAATAAATAAAATTAACAACTAAATAAATAAATTAAAGTAAAAAAATAAATTAAATAAGTAAAGAAAATAAATTGACTAGAAAAAAATAAATAAATAAGTCACTAAAATAAAATGAGTAAATTAAAATAAAATTAAAGTAAAGAGAAATAAATTAAGAAAAAAATAATAATAACAAAAAAATTATTAATTTATAATATTTATAATCCCTTACAACAGCGCCAAAAACTTGATCACCACACAAATTGTGTGTGAAATGAATACGCTAGTATACGTATTGTAAAAAGTAATATAATGATAAGTAAAAATCGTTCCCAAAGAGATTATTTTATTAGAAATTAATTTTTAAAACAAAAAATAATAAAATTCAATTTTTTAGTGTTTTTATATTTTGAGGAAGCAAAATTAAAATAACTAAAATTAAATAGCAATAATTAATTAAATAAGATTTTGTGACTAAAAAGATATATGAGAAAATATCTAAGAATACTTAATCCCCCAATTTTCTAAATATGTGAATCGTTAAAATCTGCCCAATATAATATCAATTAATTATATGATCAATTGAATCTAACCTAGCATGTATTCCTGTCTCAAGTAAAATACACACCATATAGTAATTAATTTAATCATACTCTCATGCCAATTAAATTGCATACTACTCATTAACTTCGTCAATTATGGATCACATACATAAGAATCATACATCTATACCTAGAAAACTATGCATGTTATTTAATTAAGACAAACAAGTAAATAATTCTCTCAAATATATTTAATTGCCTCTATAGATAAATTGTTGGCCAAAAAAATAATATCATAAAAATTAGATTAAATAGTATAATTAAATTAATATTATAATTGGAAAAAAATATTAGATTATCACATGGTGAAAGTTAGGGTCATAAGATCCCTAGATTAATAAATTAATTAACCATAATTGTGTTCATAAAACTCATATTTTTCATAAAGAAAAACATAAAAATTGATAAAGAAAAAAGTAGGAAAAGAAATAGAATCAATATTTTGAATTGTATAATTAATTTCCTCTTGAATCTCCACCAAAATTTTGTCTTCTCTTGAAATTTTCTGTATTTTTCTCTCTTTTAAGCTCTAACAACTGACCAAAATTATGCTAATGGAGGATAATTTGGATTTATGGAGTGATTAGGGGCTTAAATAAAGCTCAGGTGCAATCTGGACCGTCCGATCAGCTTCAGATCAAGGGCTACATTCAAAACAAGAAAAATAGATAGTTTAAGCCAACCACAACATGACATGTGGCATCAAGAATTCATTGGGAAAATCAAGGAGCGACGTGTGGTAGGGTATACCGGTCAGAGTCAACGCTCTCCGAGTTAGCAACACATAGCGCGACGTTATTTACGTTGACCAATTTCTTAACTCAGATTGATCGTCGTGCTGACACGTGGCATGTGTTTCGTCCTCCTCACATGCAACGCGATGTGATTCACTCTCCATACTTTCATAGTGTTAACATGGCTTGCCCAGTCAGCTCCTCTGCTTGCGTGGCATGTCACGTGGTAGCTTCTGATTGGTCCTGCGTAAAAAATCCATAAAAAATCCTAAAAATTATATTTTCTCCCCTTTCACTCAAAGTTTATATTTTAATTTTTTTGGCCATAAGAATACTATTTATTAAATAAAATAAGTAAATATTATGTAAAAAAGTGTGCTAATGACTCTATTTTCATAGAGTCATCACCTAGTCGTTGAATTAAAAAAGCTCTTAATCTAAACTCTTTATAATAGAAAACCTATATTAAGTTCTCTAATTTTAATCTATTAAAAGAATTCAATTTCAAGAAGTAAATTGGATCAAGGTTAAATACACAAGTTTGGTTTAATTATCTTGAGTATTAATGCTCATTGCATGTAATTTGTCAACAATTATTTAAATTGATCAAGTAATTATGTATCCAATCAACTAAATTGATTAATGATGAGTTAATTTGATTACTCAATTGGACATTTGAATAATTAAGAAAATACATATAAAAATTAAAACTGAGAATTAATACATAATCAAGAAGAATAGTTGAATATAGTATTGCAGATCTTATTAAATATTACAATCTATGTCTAAGGCTTTGAATTTACACATAATCGTTTATAAAATTAGCTACTCATGGAAAAATAATAAATTCAAAATAGTATTCATGAAAACAATAAAAGAAATGAAAAGAAATCTTAGGATTGATATTCTTGAATATGATATTTGACTCTTTTAATTGCCTCTTGAATCTTATTGATAGTTCTTACCTCTAGCTTAATTCTATAAATTCTATATCTAAATCACTCTAAATCTGCATTCTAATATTCTCCCTTATTTTATATGTTGTTTTTTTATTTATAAGAGATAAAATTCAAATGACAATGTAACTATGATTATTGGTATTATGGTGGAGATATGATTAACGTGTATCACATGTCAACATGATAGGATAACATGGGATGGTTAGAAGGATACGATATGTTGCAATATGAATAAGTTATGAAATATATCTACTTCTTTTCTAAGTTAATCAACCTATAAAATAAAAATCATAAAAAATTCATAAAAATCCTTGAAAAATCCCAAAAAATTTAAAAAATCAATATTTTCTTAATAAATATAGATAAATAATTTTAGCTCATTATAATAATAAAATACATATAACTGTGAAGGCATTGATATCTAAAAATATATATATAATAACACTTATCATAAAATCTTGAGAAAGGTCATCCTTCTTGAACCCAATGATAATGTCATAAACATAGACTCGGGTAACCAATGCTTCTCTTTTTTCCTCTATGAACGAAAAGAATTTTTTCACTACCACCTATTTGAAAACCATTGTTGATCAAGGAAGTGGAAATGAGCTCATACCCGGGGCAAGGAGCTTGTTTCAACTCATACAAGGCTTTCCTTAACCATATTTCTAGAAGGTGTGGATCTTCAAATCTTTTAGGTTGCACAACATAAAATTCCTCCTTAATAACACCATTTGGGAAGGAACTTTTGACGTCTATTTTATACAACTTGAAACCAAATTAACAAGCCAACCAAAACAACAATCTCATGGACTAAAGAGGAGTAACAAGTGTAAAAGTTTCATCCCAATCAATACCCTTTATTTAAGTATAATCCTATGCTACAAGTCACTTTTTTTTGGTAAACATGTCATTTACATCCCCTTTGTTCCTGTATCAACTCCGTCATGATTCTAGCTATCTTCAGCAGATTTGGTACCGAGAACGCAACCCAATCTCTATGACTGTGGGTGTTTACTCACCAGATCAGATCTTTCTTACCAATTCTTAGTTTTTTTATTACAAAATTAAGCATCAATGGCCATAAGAAAACCTATCATAACCAGTTTCAATGGAGGTTCCATCGAGAACAATATTTTTCCCATCACTAGTCATAAATTAAATGGGCATAATTACCTTAAATGGTCTCGATCTTTTATGATGTTAAGATGTGAAAAAATGAAAGACCCTTACCTTACTGAAGTTGTAGCAGCCCCAAACAAGGAGGATCTGAAATACAAAACATGGAAATCCGAGAACAATATTGTGATGTCTTGGTTGATAAATTGCATGATGAATGAGATTGGAGAGAACATTCTTCTCTAAGATACTACCAAAGGAATATGAAATTCCATCAAAGATAATTATTCTAGTTCTGATAATATATCCAAATTAATTGAGACCAAAAGCATCCTCTATGATCTTCGTCAAGAGGATTCATCAGCTACCTAACTATAACTATCTCACTCGATATTGACAACAGTTAGACCCCTTTGAGGTTTATGAATGCAAGTGTACAGCAGACGAAACCTTGTACAAATAGATTATTGAAAATAAGTGGGTTTTCAAATTTTTGATGGGGCTCAACAAAGATCTTGATGATGTGCAAGGTATAATTCTAGGAACAAAGCCCTTACCAGCCCTTGGTAAAAGCCTTCACCGAAGTTTTCCAAGAGAAGAGTTAGAAAAAGGTAATGATGGGTCCTCAATTTTCCATTTTAGTAACTGGAGAAGGGTCTATACTGGCTGTTCGAGGATACCAACAATCTCAAAATGCAGACAACCATCCCCTAAAAGGAAGACCTTGGTGTGACCATTGCCGTAAACCTAGTCACACTAAGGAAACTTGCTGGAAAATTCAAGGAAGCCAATTGATTGGAAGACATCCTCCGCATGGCATACCAATAAAGAAAGCCATGGAAATACTACTTCCACAACCCATGGAACCACTTCACCTATATCTGCCCTATTTAGCAAGGAGCAGATTGATCTCCTCTAGAAAATATTTGGACAATTCTTTCCAACATCATCTGCAACTTTGGCTTAATCAGGTAACATCCTCAATGCTCTTAGTATGAAATAGGCTAAAATACCATTGATTGTTGATGCAGGTGCTTTATACCACATGACGAGTGATGCCTCTCTTATCATGAATATTAAAACATACCAAGAAGGACACATTGTCAAAATTGCCTATGGATCAGTATCCAAAGTAACAAGGATTGGTACAATAAAATTTTTAGATTCCTTTATTCTTGATTCTATCCTTCTTGTTCCAACTTGTGATTGTAACCTCTTATCAATTACTAAACTCACCCATGATAAATATTGTGTGGTTAAATTTTTCATAATCTATGTGAGTTTCAAGACTTGGATTTAGGGAAGACGATTGGCAGTGCTAAAGAGTTCTCTGGACTCTATCTTGTCAATAATGAAGACCCTCCAGGAATACTTAAAATTATAGCTAAGCAGATATATGAGAAAATATCTAGGAATACTTAATTTTCTAAACATGTGAATTACTAGAATCCTCTCAATGTTATTACCAATCAATTACATGATTAATCGAATCTAACCTATCATGTATTCCTCTCTCAAGTAAACTATACACCATATAGTAATTAACCTAATTACACTTTAATGTCAATTAAATTTCATACTACTCATCAAGTTTATCAATTATGAATCACATACATAAAAATCATATATCTCGGCCTAAAAATTATGCATATTATTTATTCAAGATAAAACATAAAATAATTCTCTTAAATCTATTTAATTGCCTCTATAGATTAATTGTTAGCCAAAAATTTAATAACATAAAATCAAATTAAATAATATAATTAAATTAAAATCATAATTGGGTTAAAATATTATATCATCACATATAGAAAATTGGGTTCATAAGACTCCTAAATTAATAAATTAGTTGGACATAATTCTGTTCATAAAGCTCATATTTTTTATAATAAAAGAAATAAAAATCGATAAAGAAATGAAAAGAAGAATAAATACAATCAATCTCTTGAATTGTAGCACCAATTTCCCCTTGAATCTCCACCAAAATTGTACCTTCTTTTGGATTTTTCTCTATTTTTGTCTCTTCTTGGGTCCAAAATTTGATAAACAATTGATAATTTTCAACTCATTAAGATTTATGTGGCAATTACTGGGTTAAATTAGGCTTAGGTGAAATTTGAATAATCATATTAGCTTCTAAATAAGGACTAAGATGAAAAATAGAAAAAATAACAATGTTGGCCAATAGTATTGGGACATGTGGCACGAGGACTCACGGGGGCAAACCAGCACACAATGCATGGCGTGGGCCAACTAATCTTGGTCAATGTACACTAAGTCAGCATCACATGGAACTCTATGCTTTGTGGTTATAGATAGCGTGGTTCCTTGGTGGAGGGAATGGATGAATCAAGTTATGACGCATGGTATGCCCATTAACGGTGCAATGAAACTCAGAACTAAGGCGTCACCTGGTACATGCGATGTTCCATGATTGGCTCTCTTTATTGTCATGGCATCCACGTGGCATGTATGGTTATCTCTCATGCCTGCGTGGAATCCACATGGCATCTTTTCATTGGTCTTATATTAAAAAATCTATAAAAGTTCCAAAACTTATTAAAAAATATATTTTCACTAAAAAGTTCATATTTTAATATTTATAACCTTAAAAGTACTACTTATTGAATAAAATGAGCAAATATTAAGTAAAATATTGCACTAATGACTACTTTCATAGAGTCATTAGCATCAGACTTTCTAATCCACAAAATTCTCCTATTTATAGCATTTTACATGCTTATAAAACCCCCTTTCACCTTTATTGTAAATATATATTCATCTTCCTTCAAATTTTTTCTTTCTCTTAGGCTTTCTTAAACTTTTCCTTAGTTTTCAGATTTATTGTAGTTCTTCTCTCATTTGAAAGTTGAACATAATTTAAGTTCATGTAGCAGCTATCTTTTAATTCAAAAGATAGTGTTTGTAATTCTATTGGAGCTCTTCCAGTTGGAAACAATACCGAAACTCTGTATTTGAAATGATGTGTTTAAGGAATACATTTTAAATGTATTCTTTCATTTATAGATTAATTTTAGGTGTTATTCTGAATGTTATTTTTAATATCTCGATCAATTATGAATTATAATCATGTTTGGCTAAAAATACTATAAGATATTAGTAATGTTGTTATGCTTGTGAAATATTAAAGTAGGTAAATGTTTTTAAAAAAAATCAAGTATTATTTTCTATTCAAGAATTTTACAAAATTTATATGAAATTGGATTTTTGAAATATGAATCCAGATTTGATTTAGAGTCACCCTCTTGGATTAAGGATTTTATTATTTGAATTTAGTTTAGAGTAATGTTCTATTTCAAAAATTTTACAAGATTTATTATTGAAAATTTATATTGATAAAACATTTTTCGTAATAAATTTAAAGGACGAAAATTAGATTTTAGATTCATTGATCTACAATCCAATTTATAAAGCTTGAATGAAAGTTTAACTTGTTTAACTCGACCGAAGGCAGTAACAAAACTATTTGTTAATATCGTAGAAAATAAGCATACTTTATTTAAAATTAATTGCTATACATGACTAAAGGTAATAAGTGATTTTAAATAATAACAAATAGTAGACCTAATTAATCTTATATTTGTATATATGAAAAAGAATCAATAATCTTAATTTATATCTATAATAAATTAATTAATATTAAACAAGTATGATTAACTAACTAATGTATTCCATAAATTCTCCATTAAGTGTAAATATTATTTGAATAATTTTTGTTGAATTTATCTTTAATTTTATGTCATTAGTTTGGATATTTTTAAAACTCAAACTTTGTGACAAAATGTTTAGATTTAAGTTTCCTTTTTATGAATTTATTTAATTATTTAAAAACCATATGATTCCTTTTTAGACCAACCTTTAGACCAAATAAACTATCAAGAGAGCACGACATTTAGATCCCACATCCTTTAATTGTACAAAATTTTGAATGAAACCTTGACCCTTCACTTGAATTAACAAATATGGGAGAAAATCCACAAATTATGAAAACCATTATGAAGGAGTATACAAGGCCAGTCATTGGCGCTGCTACTACCTCTACCTAACTGGGTGATAATGAGTGCTTAAAATCATATAATATAATGTGATTTTATGCACTTTAACTGATAAAATAGATTTGTATTTGCATAGTTTTATTATCTTTAAAAGTAAGTTTATCCTTTCGAAACCACATATATGTTTTGTTATTTTTTAGGTATTTTAGGTTCAAAAATGATTTAACTGATCAACACTCAAAGAATAAAACCTGAAAGCACTTATTACAATTTTGAAGCATAAAATATTAATATATATAAAAGCTTACGTATGTTCTAAACCATTGAAAAGTGTGTAAAAGAGAATAGGATTTCAAAAGTTTAGGGTGACACGTGCTATGACGTGGTATTATGTTTGCCATAACGTGGGAGTAGTGGATCAAGTAATTTAACATATACAAGATGTCTCATGCCATGGCATAAAATCAATGTACGTTGTGGCACCTAACCATTTGATCAATTTTCCCTCTCTTTTGTAGTGTTTTCTAAAGCTATATAAAGAACCACTTATTCATTGTAAAAATCATCATTTTTATCTCTCAGCTCTTATTTTCTCTCTGGTTTTTCTTTACCTTGTTTTGAAGTTCTTCTCTCAATTTGTTAGTGAAACATAGTTTATGTAGTAATTTTACTTTCAATTCAATAAACAGTGTTGACAATTTAGTTTGGAGTTCTAAAAGCATAAACAATAATGAGATTCTGTAAGGATACACTTGAGATATAATTGAAATCTATTCTTTCTAGATTATCTTTGTATTATTTTACGTGTTATGTTTAATCTACTAATCATTTATAAATTAAGCATGTCTAATTGATAATACTATGGGATATTAGTTATGTTGTTATATTTGTGAAATATTAAAGTATGTAATCATTTTAGTAAAATGAATTAACTTTTATTTCTACATCAATATTTAAATGAAGTTTGTAAAATAAAAATATATTGATGAAATAATTTTCATAACAAACAAAAAAAGTCAGATTTAAGGTTTAATTATTTGAACGTGATTTATAGTCAACTCTTTGATTTTGGATTTGATTATTTATATCTTTGGAGAACTTTATTTCAAAGATTTTTATAAGAATTATTATTGAAAAATATATTGAAGACATATTTTTGTAGTAGTTTTAAAATATGAAAATTAATTTTTAGATATTTAAATCATAAACCTAACTTTAACTCTTTGATAAGAGTTTAAATTGCTAGACTTGACTGAAAGTGGTAATTGAATGATTTATTAATCTCTTAGCATATAAGCATAGTTTAATTGAAAATAATCAATGGAACTGACTAAAGGGACTACGTGATTTTATTTAATAACAAATTGTTAGGTTTATGTTAGTATTAGCAATATTCCTAAAAAATGTATAATTATAATTTTAGTTTCTAGGTGTGTCTTAGAAGAATATTTTCAAGCCAAAGAAAAAACTATTGAGCCTTAACGATCATATATAAGGTATATTTTTGTTCTTGTACACATTAGATTGCATATGAGACACAATAGGAACAATGTGAAAATAGGCTACTTGATCAATCGAGCAGTTACTAGATCAGCTACTCGATCGATCGAGAAATAGTACCTGATTAAATTGATTTTAATTGATTGCTAGATCAATCGAGGGATTTACTTGATCGACCGAGAAGTAGATCAACCAATTTAAATCACTAGATTGATCCACATTTTTTGAATATTAATTAAATGATCACTAGATCGATCGAGAGCATGTTTGATTGATCAATCTATGTAATTAATGAATCAAGCACTTGGTTAGTTCGATCGAGTAGCTAGTTATCTAATTTTAAAATATATTTCTATTATGATTTGAATTAGCTTTTTACAATATTGTTCTTATTAGTATTTTAACTAATATTTTTAGATAATATGGTACTTCCACTTTAACTTAATGTGCTTCAAAATGTTCTATAAATATAAGCCTAAGCACACATTTTGAATTAACCACATGAGAGCAATTGTGCTTATTCTCTTCATATTTTATTCTCTCTTTTACTTTGCTAAAAGTTTTCAAGTAGGCTTTTTCATTAAGTTAATTTATCAAAAATATTTGTTAGTATTTGATGGATTAACAAGCCAACAATAATAATTGTGTTATTGTGCTTTTAAATGATGATTCAAGAGTTGGTAGTTTTTTTTATTATCTAATATATTATTTAAATCAACTAGTTAGAGTTGTTCATTATTGAATCTACTCTAGGACACACACTTGTACATGTGTTTATGTGCTAACTTTTCAGGTAACAATGGTGTAGGTTTGCTTAACTTGTGGGACTCGAGTTTGTCGGAATGCTAGTCCAAATCCAAATGACTATCATGTAGAGACTATAATGAAAGTAATGGCTTGTAAGTAGGTTACTTTGGGGAATTACTTGGGTGGGTAGTTTAATCCTAACCTTGTAACTAGATACTTATTTTTTTATAGTAAATAGAGTTAGGTGTTCTGATGGATCGGTGGTTTTCCTCTTAGGTCATTGGTGTAGCCTAGGTGTTTTCCACATAAAAATCTCATGTGTTGATCTTTTTATTTTTGCATTACTTTACGTCCTCGTGATACACTTAGTGTGCCTAGAACCTTAATATGGATTAGTTTTTTAAAGGTGATAGCTTAGATTTTGAAGAAATTAAATCCTCTTTTTTGACTGAGTATAATGTTAAAGGTTCTCAAGAATTATTCTGTAAAGGTGGTTGAGCCATAGAGGAATACTGGTTCCAAAGCAAAAATTGAAGAGTTAAATGAACAAATTGTGACACATATATACTTTTCATATAATTTAATTTGCAAGAAAAAAATAATGCTTTGAATTTGAGCCCTACAAGTTTGAAAGAATAAAATAACAATCTTGCTATAGATAAATTAAAATTGGTGCCAAAGCTTAAAGAATCAAAGGAAGCTATGATTCCACCAAAAATTGCCTAGGAATCCTCCCAACAAGCTAACTCTAGAGGATAACTTGAATGCATTCATTCAAGTGAGCAGAGACAACCAATCAAGAACAAATCAAAGGTTGGACTTTGAGGAGGCTTCTATAAAGAAGGTGGAAGTACAAATGGAGCAACTAATTGAACACTTACACAAGCAAGGAAAAGAATAGTTGCCAAGTTAGAAAAGAAACTAAACTCAATGATGTGGGGACATTGAGTTTATAAAATGATGAAATCTCCCAAGCAATATCTTAATAAAGACGATAAAATTATTCCAAGATGGGAGGTAACCCATTATTTTTTTAATTTTTTTAATTTAATTTATTTTTATTTTCATAGATAATTATTTTTATTTTGTATTTTGTTGTTGTTATTAAGGTATAATTTTTTGTGATTCTTTTGTCATTTATTTTAAAATAAAATAATATAAAAACAAAAAAGGAAGAGGGGAAACTCATAAAATTGGAAGTCAAGTAAAGTTACACATGCTGAGGCACACATAAAAACCTTGCCGTGGCAAGAATGTTTATGTTTGAAACTAGTGGAAGAGGAAAAGGGTCATGTTATGGCACACCTTTACCATGCAGCAGTGTGCATTGAAAATTTTATGTGTAATTTCCAGCCCTACACAAAACACCTATTTTTTCCCACAAATTTTCTCACTTTCTTCATAAACCTTAACATTTTCTCTCCCTCCAAGTACCTAAAATCCCTCAAAAATCACACTTTTTTTCCATAATCTTTCCAAACCTTTTACAAAACTCTCTTTCCTAACAATTTCATAACCATTCCATAAATAAATTTTGAAAAACCATCAATAAATCTTCATCATCTTCAAGAGGGGTGTTCTTCATTTTCTTCATCTTCAATAACACAAGTAAATAATCATAATATTTTAGAATTTAATTCTCTAAATTTTGTGAATTATTAAGAGTTCCAAATCCTAATTTGGACTAAGAGGCGTAAGAAAAATATTTTAGTATAATATATTGTGTTATTTTTATCTAGATTATCTTAGAACTTCTCCAATTTAGATATTGTTTAATTTTTGAAATGTCACATAAAAGAGGTAGGAATAGTAAACAAAATAAGGTATCAACTTTTGAGGATTATGATAAAGCCAAAATTTCAAGTTACGAGGCCAAGTTACATTTTGAAAAATTCACAGAAGCAAATAAAGGTTTTATACCTAAAAGAGCAATGGACTTTTATTTGGGGCCTAATGCCTAAATTAAGAAATTTTTGAGGTTATAAAAGCATTAGGATGGAAAATGATTGTTAAGGAACTAGTTACTATTATAGAATCACTTGGTTGGGAATTATGCTGGTTGGAAACATAAGGGCTTTGAAGCCAAATGATATAAATGGTCATTATTATTTAGTAAAAATTGAATAGGGTGAGCATGAAACATATTTAAGTAATGTCGATTATGCTATAATACTTGAAACCTTAACTTTAGAAGGGGTTGAATGGAGATATGTTGGATGGAAACATAAGGGTTTTGAAGCCAAGTATTTGGATAAGTTTGCCCACATTTTACAATACTTTATGTGTGCAAGACTAATGGTCATCAGACATTATAGCTCAACGGATAGAGAAATGAAAATTTTACTATACGCTATTACATCAAAGATATCTGGGGATGTAGGAAATATAATTCCCCATAGGATAAATATCTACAAGTAGTCATCGATAATTTGAGTTACTTTTCCCCACATTTACTCCCTACTTTATGTAAGAAAGTGGGGTACCTCACTCAAAATGTGAAGTTATAATTCAACTAGGTGAATTATTAAATATGGCTTATTTTAATGAACTGACCTCTTGTACCAACATAGCCCAAAGGGAAAGAAGGACTACTTCTTCATGAAAGCTAACTATGAAAGATGAAATTCATAATTTTGGTTAAAAAATGACCTACATGGAAGAGTACCAACAAGCCTACACTATCCAAGAAGTTGCAATTTTGAATAAAAAACATTGTTATTAGGTAGATCATAATTGGTTGACGTATGAAATGAACCGATTACAACTTAACCATCTCAAGATGGATACAAGCTATTTAGTAACAGCCACATATCAATATTATGATTTCACCTTTACATCTTATGAAAGATTATGACATCAACTTGAAGAGTAAGATCCACGTGACATGGAGGACAAAGCTCCAAATTTGTTCCATACTTTTTATGAATTTTTATTTTTTCTATTTTGTTTTATTTTGACAGTTTAGTTTAATTGTTTTTGCTTTTGAATATTATGTTTTTTTTGTTTTTTTTCTTTCATTTGAACATTATTTTCTTAATCCAAATTTGTTCCAAATCTATTGAAATTTTTAAGAAGTACACAATATTCTATCTATGTAAATTTAAATGTATGGAATGATGGATACACTAGTAATTTGACATCAATGCTTGAGCATGTTCAATAAATTGGTAACTTTTTTATTCTTTACTCTTTATCATTAATTTGAAATTATTACATTAATGACAATATAAATTCTAGGTTGAGGGTGGGAAAAGTTATTTCTTTATAAATTTGTGCCAATTTAGAATTTTTAAATATATGTTCATATTTTTTTGTGTGCTTTAATTTAATTTTATTGGTTTATAAATTTTACGTTTGATTTTTTTAATTTTTCTTGCAAAATTATCATGTCTTTATAATGATTAAGTATTTCCACTATTAGATTAATTTCTATAACATATCATAGAATAAAGTGATAATTAGTTAGTCTTGTCATAATTTTTATTTCATGATAAAAAATGTTAAAATTTTACTAAACCCAAAATCAGTGTTTAGGAATCAAATAATGGAGACTTCCTTGTGAGAATATTTTGAGCCATTACATTTTCAATCTGAATGATACTATTTTTCTACTCTTTTAAATACTATTCTTTTCAATTTAAAATTGTTTGATGATCTCTATAGGTTTTACATTTAATGCTAGGGTTTTTACATATAATAAAGTGTCATATATTTATTTTTATTATTTAAATTCAATGGCTTAAGGAGAAATGTGATTAAGAATGATGATGTGGTTACTACCCTTGTTACATCCATAATTTAATTCAAGCTCTATCACATAGAGAGAATCATTGTGTACCTTATACGCATCACACATTACCAAATAGTTATAAAATTAAAAGTTCCAAATAAAATAAATATTGTTCAGAAATATAGAAATAAAAGTAAAATAAGTACATTGAATTAAACATAAGAAAAGACAACAAACATAAAAATGAAAATGCATAATTAAACTATTTGGAAAAAATTGGAGCTTCGGTCCTCTATATCATTTAGTTCCTCTTCATTCTCAAGTTCAGGCAGCCTAAAGACAAGTCATACTCTGAAGGCTCAAGTACTCCTCTATTTTGACTACAGTCCACTCCATATTAGGAGAGTCAAAACCTTTGTATCTCATGGATGGATTGCAAGTATTCAGCCTAAAAGCACATATGCTCACTAAACCATTCTTGTTATCGGGCTTGGTATTCTTTCATGTGTTTTATCTCTTCTTATAGCATGTGATATTGGTCTTTAATTGATGCTCTTAAAGAAGAGGTGGCTTTTTTACTAACTTGGGTGGCTTTTGTTCCACTTATGCGAATTTTCATGTAGTTCGGGGTCAATAAGTCACCAAGTTATAGAAAAACTTTACTTTTGGGGAACTTCGCCCAAGGTTTAGCACATAAGGCTGTGATGAACTATGGAAAAAGTAATTTATTTAGTGATTAGTTGTTGAAAATCAATCAATTGCTTTATATTGTCCTGACATCCATTATTTTTGTGGATTGTATGGCATACAGTAATATAGCCCTTTCTCCGTCTACTTTTCTATAGTGATTGGTATGCATCAAACTAGGATAGATAAAGTATTTCCAAATTTGGGATACATTTTTTAAGTCATTGGCATCTAATGATTTGTGTCTCTCATTTACCATATCCATTTTGACCATTCTATCATTAAGGCCTATATTACGTCATCATAATCCACATTTTTAAAATAAGCCTCATACTTCCCTTAGACTACATCCCTATACCATGAAATTAATTTATATTAGACGCACAAAAGGGTACAAACATGTCCCTTACCATAGCATTATCGTCTATATCATCAGGACATTAGCATAAAACTCTATTACTATGGGCCATAAATAAAACCTAATAATTATCTCAAGAGTATGGTCACTTAATTTTGTTTGAAAACCACCTTTTGAAGAAGATGAAGTTCAATATGGATACACAAATCTGCAATATTGATGAAGAATGAAAGAAATCTCTACAATAATGGCTCAAATAATAATTAGGGATGAAAATATGAGAGGAAATTTGAAGAGTTTTGAGAGGATGATGAATTTTAGAGAGAAAAATTGTGATTAGGGAAAGAGAAAAGAGTTAGGGCTATATAAGAAGAGAAAATTTGTATTTTGATAAAAAGAATTGTGATTGGGGGTGTTTTAGTGTGAAAATTGATCACGGGCAATGACACACATTTTTTCATGCCATAAGGTGTGTTAAAATTTTCCAGCCAAACAATCTAAGGCCAAGGTGCTATAGCGTAAAAAAGTTCATGCCGAAATTGATATGAAAGCCCTATACCATGGTGCAAATAAATCATGCTATAGCTTAGTTTAAAATTATTTAAAAGAATTCAAAACATTTAATGCTAAATAATAAAATAAAATGGAATAAAAATAATACTAAAAAATAATAAACAAAAATATAACATTCAATAAAAATAAAATAGAAACAAACCATAACTAATGAATAAAAATGTTAATAAATAAAAGCAAAAGAAAAAAAATGTTTAATGGGTTCCTTCCTATTTAGGGTTTAATTTAACATCTTAGTAAGACATGATAAATGCACAAAAGCACTTAATATAAGATGATTTTTTGCAAGTTAAGTGATTATATAGATTTATATTTTCTTATTTTACATTAATATATCTTTTCAAAATCACTGATATATTTTGTTTTTTTAAGGTATTTTTTGTATTTAAAAGGATTCAACTTGAATAATTATACTTGAAGTACCCAATTATAGCTTAGAAGATTAAAAAGAAAATATTTTTAAAGCATTACATATTTTTTAAAATTGGAAAAATAAAATATAAGAAATATTAGGGTTCCCAATGATGTTGATTAAAGTGTATCACATCATGAATTTATAATAAGGCATGGTGCAAGGTAAAAAGAAGCATTAAATGTGTCCTATATATGATATGAGTCGTAGTGTGAAATCATTGTGTTCCACAGTGCAAGTATAGTGGATCATGTACAGGCTTTGTGTTCTACGGTGTGGAAAATTTGTGTGTTGTAGTGCCAAGTTAATTTTTTCACATTTTTCTCCTTTCCTCACCCTATAAATAGAACCATATTTCTATTATTAAAATCTACCCAAAACCCTTTTAGTAGTTGATTTCTTAGTTTCTTTATATCTTTTAGTTTCTTTTATTAGTTTAAAGGTCTTCTCTCAATTGAGAGTTGAACAAATTTAGGTTTTGTAATAGTTTTGGCTTTAATGCAATAAACAACACAACAATTATGTCTGTAGGTTTTCCAAAACATAAAAAATTCTAAAACAATTTTTTTGAGATATATTTAAATGCATTCTTTTCATATTATCTCTAAGCTTTAATGCAATAAACAACACAACAATTATGTCTATAGGTTTTCCAAAACATAAAAAATTCTAAAACAATTTTTTTGAGATATATTTAAATGCATTCTTTTCATATTATCTCTAAGTGATGTTTAATATGTTATATGTTTAATTTATTGATCATTTATTAAACTATGCATTTTGGCAATAAATAATATGGGATATTAGGAATGTTGTTACGCTTAAGAAATATTAAAATGGATTAAGCATTTTTATAAAGTGATTTAAGTTTTATTTTATCATCATGATTAACACTAAAATTTGCTAAAAAAGAGTATATTAACTTAGTATTATTTTTATAATAAATAATAGAGTTAGATTTAAGTTATGTGAATCTAATTTAGAGTAATATCACAAATATTAGTCAATTGCAATCTAAATCTATTTTAAGGTATGCTCTATTTCAAATATTTTAAAAAGAATTATTATTAAAGACATATTGAAGACATATCCTTCATAATATTTTTAAAATCTAAAAGTTAATTCCAGATATTTAAATTGTAAAAACTAACTTAAACATCTTAATGAAAGTTTAAACCGAAGGTGACAAGTTAAATGGTTTAGTAGTTTCTTTGAAAATAAGCATAATTTAATTAATTTTTAAATTATCGGGCCAACTAAAGGTGGCGAATTAAAGTTTAATTAAGAAAGAAAAGGATCATTGCCTTAGGATATTTTCATACCTTTAAGAAAGAAACAATAATCTTAACTCATATCTTTAATATCCTATTTAATATTGAATAAGCATGATTAACTAACTAATATATCCCATAAAGTCTTCATTGCATGATAAATGTTTAATTTCTTAAATATTTATTAACTTTATCTTTATTTTTATGTCATTAGTTTAGATACTCAACCACAACAATTATAAGAGGATTTTGAGGTTTTTAATTTTGATTTTAAGAAATTGTTGTATAATTTAAAAATCACATGACTCATTTTTAGATCGACTTTAGAAGTATACTTATCACTCTCTACAAGTGATTTGTGCACTTGGGAGCAATTTTATAAATCACACAAATTTTGTACACAATAATTGTTTGCATCAAGTTTTTGTCGTCATTACTAAGGAAAATATTTTTAAAAATTGTTATTATCAAAATCTTTAAAAATTTCTATTATAAATATTGTGATTTTTATTTAAATTTTTGAAATATATAAGTTATTAATTAATTTTAGATATTTTAAAATTTAAATTATCAATAAAAAATTCCTTTATTTATTTAAACCAAAATAATTATTTGTTTTTCTTTTATTTACTTTCTTTATTTCTTTCAATTATTTTGTGTTTATTATTTTTGTATAGTAACTTATTTTTTATTTAATATTGTTTGTTCCTAACTATATGTATTATTTAATTTAATTTCTTTCAATTTTTATACTTTTTGGTGTACCTATATTAGTGTTAAATTGTTCTGCTCATTTGATTAGTGTTTTTATATTATTGATGTGCAAAAATTAAAGAGATATTTGAGAAAGAAACTGATACTACTTATTGTTAAAATCTTTAGGATCAAAACATGTTTTGAAAGAAAGATTGACACTTATCAAGAGAAAGAGGAACAATTCTAAGTGGAAGTAGACAAGGAAGACAAGTAGAAAATGATGAATGAGTATTAATTGTCATTCATAGGTAACACTACTTCATGCATACAATTGGGAGAAGCTGCAAGGAATTATGAATTAAAAAAATATTCATTTTCCTTGTTACCTATATTTTACGGTATCCCTATTGAAAACCCTCTAAATTTCATTAGAGATTTTTATGCTATTGTAAAAATATTTCCATTGTAGAGACTTAATAAAGATAAGCTTTTGATGAGGTGTTTTCCTTATACACTAAAAAATAAAGTCAAGTCTTGGTTCATGATTCTGAAACCAGGTTCGTTAACTACTTGGGATGCACTCTACAACAAATTCACGGGTAGATACTATTCCCATCAAAAGACTACCAACTAAAGGGGAAAAGTAGCCACATATTTTCAAATAGATAGAGAGCCTTTCCATAAAGCTTGACCCACACCACATCTTTCTGCTCCAAGTACAAAACCAGTCTATCATGGACTAGCACATTAGTGTTAGTACATTGTGGATAATGCTATAGGGAGAGCTATAGATTAATTCTACAATCTTGTATTATTTTTATTTTTCTCTTAACTTTCATGCAATTTTAAGACTTCCTATGTTTTATGGTGTATTATTTTGTATATATATTGAGAAAACTAATCTATTTTTGAGTTATATTAGGACTTATAGATCATAAATCATGCATAAAATCTAGAAAATCACTCTGATGAATGAAAATGAGGTTCCACGATAGGCTGCCATGGGAGAATTAAGAGTGGAACAATACACGAGAGGTGGCTAGAAGAAATATATATATTTGTTTTGATGGTTTCGAAATGCATTTATGGGTATACTAAGTATATCCACCTGTTAAATAAAAATTATAAAAAATCTAAAGTAATCTCCAATTTTTGTTTCCTAATCTAATCTAATAAAATAAAAAATAAACATAGATATAGATTCAATAAACAATTATGCAAATTTATATCATTCATAAGAGAGGAGTATTTATGGATATTATAATTAAGTTAATTATGCTTACTCATATTATTTAGGTTATTAAATATATAAATTTATATTTATTGATTCTCTTTTTTATATAAATACCACCTTTGGTGGGGTTAGATATTCTTTATTAATTAAACAAAACAATTAACACCTAATATAGGGGTTGATAATTAATTTGGTTAATTAAATTAATTCCTTTTTCTAAGAGATTGAAAATGAACCATTTAAATGCCACATTTGGTAGGGTTAGATATTTTAAATTTTATTCATGGCGTCCAAATTAAACCTGAGCATTTAATTATCCAAGTACTAACTTTCAAGTTTTAAAATCATTACTGAAAATGTGTTGTTAATATATTTTTGAATAATAGTTCTTATAAAAAAAATTGAAATATAGCTTCACTCTAACTATTGGGAGATTGTACCAATAAATAAAAGAGCACTACTTTAAATCAGATGGGATAATTAAACCTTAAAATTTAATTTTTAGATTAAGGTTTGTAATGAAAAATAATATATTTCTCTCTAACATCCTTAATATAAAATCTTGAATAAAAAATCAATTTATTTTAAAAAAATGTTTTACCTATTTAATATTTCGCAAGTATAATAAATTTATTATTCTATCATATTTAGAAACAACCAGCCATGTTAAATTTAATCACAGACAAATTAAAGATAACATATATAAAAATAAAACATAACTATAAGGAATTCATTTTCAAATTATACCTCAAAATAATCTATGTAGAACTTTGATGTTAATTTTGTTTCTGAAAAACCTCCAAATGGATTTGTATTTCCATTTATTGAATCAAAAACTAGAAATTTACAAAAGCATAACTAATTATTCTTAAAAAGAGAAGAAATTTAAAACTAAAAAAGCTAAGAAAACTAAGAACTTGAGAGATAAAGTGAAGAGATTTTTTATTTTGAAAGATGATTTTTACAATGTGAGAGAGAGCCCTTTTTATAAACGAGGAAAAGGCCAAAAAAAAGTGGGAAATATCTCAAAAATTGATTTTAGACGTGAGATTTGTAGTAGATGGGCATGTGCTGACTGTGTTCGAGTGTGTGCTGGGCGTGTACTAGGCTTGTGCTAGCTATGTTTTTTTTGACATTTTTGACACATTTTGTCCAATTTTTTCATTTTTTTAGCTTTTCCTCATTTGTTTTCAACATATTTGTGATATATTGCCTTTAGTATTTTTCTTCAAGTCTTTTAGTTATTTTTGAATGAAAATACCTAAAAAATAATAAAAAATACCGGTGATTTCAAAAATACAAATTTATATAAAAATATATATGATAAAATCATACAAATATAAATCTATTTAGTCAATTAAAGTAAATTAAATCATGGTAATTTTAGTTCTTTTTAAGCACTTATCACAACCCCCAACCAACTTCTTGCTAGTCCTTTAGCAAGAGAAGCGATAAAAACTAAAATAAAAACTAAAAATTAAACTCTCCTAAATCACTTTCGTGGATTGACACGGTTTCATTTAGCATATGCAATAAGTCATTAAACTCTTAGGTTGCCCTAGTGGACGACTTTAAGTCTCGTGAGGTTTTTAGTAATAATACCCAAAAACATTAACAAAAAATGAAAGAAAAATAAAATAAATAAAATAAGAAGTTAACTAAAATTTAAAATAAAGTAAAAGGACTAAAATAAAATAAAGAAATGAAATACAAAAATATCTCATACTTATAATCTCTTTTAATTTTCATAATTAAAATCTTAAGCATAGATTATTTCAACTTCCTAAACATTCATGATTTATTATAATAAGTAGTTGAAAATGATTTTCATATTTTATATAAAAAAATGTGTCAATTTAATTTTACTCAAACTTAGTGTCAGGAATTCGAATTCGCTTCGACTCTATTCCTCACAAGTCAATACACTTAAAAACACTGAATCATATGGGTTAGAACACTCATATTAATTTATATGCAAAAGAGTTAATATAAATAAATGAACTAATATGTTTGCATATATATAAAGAAGAAAGGCACAAAGTGTTATTTTAACATTGATCTTATGAAAGAAATCAAATGTAAGGATTTATCAAGTAATATGTTTTTTAGAAAATGTAGGAAAATGCAATGACTTCGTAAGGAATTACTTCCTATATTTTCTTTTGCATTAAACCATTTTTCACAACTAATTAGGCTTTTTGGGTCATAGTATATAGATTATACTATTCATTTTCTCTCTTTCTTTTTTATTTTTTTTCTTTCTCTACATTTGTTTTATACTAGAGAATCCAATTTTTAGAGAGTGGACTCACAAACAGATTGTACATTTTTTATATGGTAAGATGAGTGGTTAATATTTGGATTTTCTATTTGTATTTGTATAGGTAACCCTAGATATATCTCTTTTTTTAATAGAAATCATCCATGAATGAAGAAAAACATTTACTATTAGTTTCTACTTAAATAATTTAATTTAAGCAAAAAATATATATAACACTTCATTAAAATCTAAAAATCTAGACATTCAATGCTAAGTCCTATAGAGATCATCTAATAATACTAGAAAAATAAGAAAAGTGTTTAGAGTAGAAAAAATAATATTTATCACTCAGAATAAAGGATAATGGGCTCAAAATATTTCTCATAAAGATATTCTCTACTATTTGATTCATAAAGACCAATATTGGATTAAATATAATTTTCACACCTTATCAAGAAATACTAGTCATGAGAAAAACTAACTAATTACCATATACTCCATGATATGTTTTTAAAACTTAATCTAACAGTGAAAAGGACTTAACTATTTACTTAAATTTGATTTAAAGAAATGATAAATTTTAGTAAAATGTTTTTTAAACTAATCCTAAAATCTAAAAATTACTAAACCACATAAATAAAATCAAACACAATAAAAATGAAAATGTGTACATAATTTTTTTTAAATTATTAAAAATTTTGAAATGAAGCATGATAACTATTCACCACCCCCAATCTAGAACTTACATTGTCCTCAATATAACAATTGTAAATTAAAGATAAAGAGAAAAGAGAAGAAAAGTTACCTATTTCCTGAGAATGTGTAAGTAATGATAGAGAAATGTAGGTGTATCGATCATGTTCATCATTGTGAAATTCTAATATCTCAACAAATATTTTTAGTTTTAATAATTCTAAAATTATTCACATGAAATTAAACAAAAAAATTAAATAAATAAATAAAAGGAAATTACCTAAAATGATGGGCTGTCTCCCATTCAACGCTTAGTTTAACGTATTAGCAAGACATAACTTGGTAGATTTCATTTTAAGAAAACTCAATTTTCCTACATCATTGAGTCAATCAAACCTATAGGTAGGACAAGTTTTTCTACCTATACTTTTTAAGACATGCCCTATGGATTTTCAAAATTTTATTTACTTAAAACTAGGGACATGATTGTGGTTTTAGATAACTCACTTCTAGGTGCAAGTAAAAGAACTAAGGCATCAAAATACATTTGTACCTAGATCTAACAAAACAATTACCTCCTTTAATCACAGATTGTAATTAAAAACTTTAAAATTTTGGAGATAGCTTTAAATTTTATTTTATTTTATTATAATCTCTAAGTTAAATAACATAATCAGTAGTAATCAAAAGTGCTCTTAGGAAAGAATGGTGGGGAAAAGCCTCCTTAAAAACCATCCTTCTAGACAGAACAACGTTCTTAGGAAAGACTAGTGAAATAAAGGCTTCCAAGAACTAGTATCCTAGACAACACTCCCTTAGATCTTTACTATTTAATCTATTAAAATCTAAGTTAATCAAGTTAATAAATTAAGTGACAATATAAGTTAATTAAGTTAAGTGAAATTCTAAGTTAATTAAATTAAGTAAAAATCTAAGTTAATTAAATTAATAAATTAAGTTTTTGTACATTAAAATTTAAATTGTTTTTCATTTTTTTAAAGAAAAATTTAAAAAAATTAAATTTTTCTTTATTTTTTTAATTAAAAAAAGTAAATTTTTATTTATTATATTTATATTTTTTAATTAAAAATTAAAAATTAAATATTTTTCTTTTTCTTTTGAACACAAAATAAATAAATAAAATCACAATTATTTAACACAAACAGTTTTCAAAATTTTGATTAATAATTTAAAAATGCAATTCCTTCCCTCGCAATGGCAACAAAAACTTAATAAAGACAAGACCAGCATCAAATTAGCAATACCAATATTGCAAATACTTTGGTTTTATATTTGTAAATACTCGAAGTACACAAATCATTTTATAGAAAATGACAAGTATACTCTCAAGGTCGATATAAGAAAGTAATATATGTCATTTTTAATTTATTATTCAAACTCTTAGAAATGAAATTAAATCATAAACATCCTGTTATAATATTTTGATTTTTGTTTCTAAATCTAATAACATAAAAAAATAAACATAGATATGGATTCAATAAACAATTTTGCAAATTTTTATCATTCATAACATGAGAGTATTTATAGATATAATAATTAAGTTAATTATGTTTACTCATATTATTTAGATTATTAAAGATATAAATTGATATTTATTGATTCTCTCTTTTTTATATAAATACCACCTTTGATGGGGTTAGATATTATTTATTAATTAAACAAATCAATTAACACCTATGGGTGAGGTTAATAATTAATTTGATTAATTAAATTAATTTTTTTTCTAAGAAATTGAAAATGAACTATTTAAATGTCACTTTTGGTAGGGTTAGATGTTTTAAACTTTATTGAAGGTGTCCAAATTAAACATAAGAATTTAATTATCTGAGTACTAACTTTTATATGTTGTCAATACATTTTTGAATAATAGTTCTTATAATTTTTTTTTGAAATAGAGTTTTACTCTAACTACTGGGCAATTGTGCTAACAAATAAAAAAGCATTACACTAAATTAGACCGGATAATTAAACCTGAAAATCTAATTTTCATATTTAAGTTTGTAATGAAAAATAATAAATTTATCTATAATATCCTTAATATAAAATCTTGAATGAAAAAAATCAATTTATTTTTTAGAAATATTTTACCTATTTAATATTTTGCAAGCATAACAATGTTATTATTATATCATATTTACAAATAACTTTTCATGTTATATTTAATCATAGATAAATTAAACAACACATATATATATGAATAAAACATAAAAAATAACTTTATAGAATTCATTTTAAAATTATACCTCAAAAGAATCCTAACAGAACTTTGATACTAATTTTGTTGTTGAAAAACCTCTAAACGGATTTGCATTTCCATTTATTGAATCAAAAACTAGAAATCTACAAAAACATAGCTAGTTCTCAAAAAGAGAACTATAAAACTAAGAAAAAACTAAGAAAACTAAGAACTAGAGAGAGAAAGAGACGAGATTTTTGATTTTGAGGGATGATTTTTACAATGGGGAAAGAGGGTCCTTTTATATATGAGGAAAATGCCAAAATAATGTGAAAAATAATCATAAAATTTGATTTTGGATGCGTTTGGACTGACTGCCATACATGTGGGGGACGAGATTTTCTGTAGATGGGCTATGGCACGCACGTGTTGATTGCGTATGCACGTGGATGTATGTTGGGCATGTGCAAGCTATACGCGCGGTGCACACGTGGGATTCGACATTTTTGACATTTTTAACCCATTTTGTCCAATTTTTCCATTTTTTTAATTTCTCCTCAACATATTTGTAATGCATTTCCTCTAATATTTTTTTCGAGTCTTTATGTTATTTTTGAACAAAAATACCTGAAAAACAATACAAATATCCTTGATTCTTAAAAGACAAATTTATATAAAAATATGATAAAATCATACAAATATAAATCTATTTATTCAATTAAAGTACATTAAATTATGGTAATTTTAGTGCTTTTTAGCACTCATCACATCTCGTGCTGCAGCATGCATGTTTTCCATGCCGTAACTCGGGAAGGATTAGCAACACTTATGCTAAATCCAAAAGTACCAAACCATGAAACATAATAATTGCATGTTGCGACACCTTTGTTATGCGTGACTTTGTTCCCTTATTTTCTCGTATCAATTTTTTGTTGGTTTGGAGCATTTGCAATGGAGTGCCTTAAATGTATTTCTTTAAGTATCGATCAATTTTATCTTTTCAAGCTAAAATAGTTGAAAAATAACAAAATGATTCCAAAAAATAGATTTGTATAAAATAATAGTAAAAATAAGTAAATAAAAATATTTTTAATCATTAAAAATGCATAAAATCATGATATATTGAGTGCTTTTTAGCACTAATTAATGAAAGGGGTGTAATCCCTGCTTCCTTTTCCACAAGATTTAATCCATTAAGCTAATTGAATACGCTATTTTGATTCTAGATCCCTTTCTATGTGGGTGTTAGATGGGTGCTTATCCTACCTCCATTTCAACACAGGAAGCAATCCATTGATACAATGGTTTGACACTCTCTACCACTACCTTAATATCAGGTTACTATCATTGTGGGTATAGAATGGGCGTTAAGCCCTATTTCCTTTCCCATATAAGAAGTAAACCATTGAAGAAATAGTTGCCACTATCGTGATCCTAAATTACTATCATTGTAGGTATGGAATGAGCATTGAGCTTTGTAACCTTTCCCACACAGGAAGTTAAGCATTAAGATAGTGGTTTTGTGGAGCTAGTCGGGATCCTGGACTGTAATTGCATTGGGTGGAAATGGTGTAATCCCTACTTCGCTGTCCTCATAGAAATTTTTCCATTAAGTCATTGGCTAAGTCCCAACAGGGATGGTTACTATATGGTTTTATAGAAGGAGTGGATTTTTTGAACCAGTGTAGGACAAGTTTAGTTCTTGCTATGGATGAGTGGATGATTGATATTATGATATTATAAAAATTTTTTGATGCTAAGAATGTGTTGGATGCTAAGTTACAAATGTCACATGAATTCTAAGTTGGATAGACTATTTATTTATTCTTAATCTCCCTTATTTATGCTGCTGTTGTAATGGCTGCACAGGATCTCACCTAGCACTTTCAAGAAAAATAAAACACAAGTACAAAGAAATAAATATTCTTATTTCTTACCACTTTTTGCATAGATTCTAGCTCTTATTGGATAGGCTACCTTTAATCTACATGGGGGGTTTGAAGAATCCTAAATCTTGGACATATATCAACACTTGTTCTCGAGAAATGTTTAGAGAAACAAAATTTTGGAAGTTATTCCCTGATTGTGGCACTCCAATTTTTTTTATTGTAGGATCTTCTTTCCTATCCACAATTTTGAATTTCTTAGGAAGATAGCTCCTAGAATCTTCCTCTTCTAAATGTAGTTCTTAGCTCTACCTTGGAAGTGGCTAGCCATATCTTACACATTGATTTTCATTGCTACAATCCTGATTATCTCTTTATACGACAACCCAAGGATCTTTTTTGCTAGCTTGGTCCACAGGATGTTGACTACCATAGTGTCAAGACAGGCTTCAACTTAGATATTCTTATTGCTAAAGCTATCAAAGAAATCTTTCAATGACTCATTTTCTTTCTAAGTTAGCCCCCATTAGATGTGTTGAGATCTTTTGTAGTCTTCTCTTTACAAAGAAGTGGGTGAATAATTTCTTTGTAAAATTTGAGAAGTTCTCAATTGTTTTTGGCTTAAGAGTTCTATATCAAACTCTAGCCTTGCCTACCAGTGTCATGGGAAATGTGCGTAGAGATATTCTTATGACTATACGCGTAGAGATTTACTTAATCTCTAAATAGGTCAAGGTGGTCTAAGGGGTTAAAGGACCCATTATAAGTCCTAATTGAGGGCTTTTGAACTTATTCCTCGATGGAGTAGATAATACCTCTAAGGTAAACTGAGTGGAATTGGTTTAATTCTGATTCTGCCTCTCTCTATCAAGTCTCAACTCAGTTTTGTAAAGTAGGTGTTCCAAGTCTCCCAATGATGGGGTTGGAATAGGATGATCACCCATTTGTGGCACCACTTGTTTATTATGGCTTTAGTTTGCTATGTTGTCATAAAAGCTTTCTTGGACAAAGCAGACACAACATTTGGCCTCAAGGTGGTTCCTCAAGAATACATGTTTGATAAATAGGTGTTCTAAGTTGAATCGGCTTCCACCTGCCTGACCAGAGTTGGCTAAAAGTGCTAGGGTTGGCATGTCATTGTAACCCAAATGTTGGTACTAGGTCTTATGGATCCTTAATACAGGGACCCAATCAGTTATGGATTGGACCCTTTGAGTTTCGGTTGTTGTTGGGCACTTAATTCTATTCTCCTTAGGCATCAAGCCCTAATGGTTATAGAGACCTTGAGTGACTCATTAAGGCACTGAGGTGCACTTGTGGTTTCATAAATAAATGCATCAATTACTCTATCATGAGATCCAAATTTCCCAAGTTTTGATCCATGGTTTGTTCCAGGTTAATCAGCTAGATCTCCACCTTCTCTTTATTCAATAAGAGTGGTGGAGAGTTATGAGAACTTTCTTATGAACTCATTTTAGTGATTTTTTGGATCTAACGTATTGCTAGTAGAAAAAATGAATGAAGAACTCAAAGAACATAGTGAAGGACATAAAGAATATGATGAATGTTATTAAGATTTTAATAGCTCAATCGTTTGAAAACCAAATTTCTTTCCCTCATACGACATCAATTATTGGAGTCGATTTCTGCTTGTTGCGTTCTTTCAACATAAAGACTTGCAATTCGCTAGAAAACAATGTTAATTAGAAGGTACGATACTTATGGATGTCTGTCTAATCTTATGCTTAAGTCAGTTTATGAGAGAAAAGTTAAGATTAGAGAGAATTTGAGAGAGTTTGTGGTATGGATTTATGCTACATTTTCAAGTTGCAAAGATCTATTTAAAAGTTTTGACAGATAAGATAATCGTAGATAACTAATATCAATTAATTAATATTAAAATATTGAATCAATTAATATAAAATTATTTATGATATTAATTATATTTCATAATAGGATAATGTCATTAATATATATTTTCAATTTTAAATAAGAAAATTAAGGTTTATTTGATTGTGTGCTCATTGTATCTATTTGACTTTTAATTATCATTTGGTCAAATGGTGCTATACATATCTAATGATTTTTCTTATCTAAAAAATACATTTGTGTTGATAATAATTAGTTTAATAACGGCTAGTTAGTAACGGCTAGTTTAATAATGGCTAGTTTAGTAACGACTAGTTTAGTAACGGCTAATTTAATAACGGTTAGTTTAGTAACGACTAGTTTAATAACGGCTAGTTTAGTAACGGCTAGTTTCTTCCTTTCAATGTATAAATATAACATTAGACATTAAGCCAAAATCAATTCAATAACTCTCTCAACAAAAATCAGAGAAAATCAACATGGTATCAGAGCAGATTTGATCTTGCTCCAAATCAATCCCACAAACAAGAACTGTATAAGTTCAAGAAATCTAGAAAATGTCACAACATATAGAGAGACTTACAGGTGTGCTGCTAAATGGTAAAAATTACCATCTTTTGGCACGTTAAGTGACTTTTGGTCTAATCGGCAGAGACAAATTTGAGCATGTCACTGGTGAGAAATCAAAACCAAAAGCGGAAGATCCAACACACCCAACAGTTGAAGAAAGAAAGGAAATTTCAGAATGGAGAAAGAGTGACAATCTCGTCATGAGTTGGTTATTGGCAACCATGGAACCCCATATCTCTGATCTCATGACATATCTAGATACAACTCGAGATATGTGGGTTAAAGCCAAGACAATGTTCGGAAAGAAGAAAAATTACTCTCTTATTTATCAACTTCAGCAAGAACTTCAACAGTTACAACAATAAAATCAATCTGTCACTGAACTATTCAGTAAAATCCAAAAAAAGAATGATGAGATTAGAGTGTATCGACCTCTCATAGCCGATCTTGATGAAATCAAAAGAAGAGAGGAGTAGGATGGAATTTTCACCTTCCTTTCCAAGCTCGATTCAAGCTATGAGGGGGTACGCTCACAAATTCTTCTCATGGGTGAGCTGCCATCTGTTGATGAGGTTGTTGGGATGGTTGAAAGAGAAGAGACAAGAAGAATAGTGATGGGTACTTAACTACCTGACAACCTTGAAGCCAAGGCTTTCATCACCAGATCTAACCCTAGGCCAGAACGTCGGGAAGACCAAACACTCACTCACTGCGATTATTCTAAGAAGGAAGGACATAAGCATGAGGAATGCTGGTCACTCACTCGCTGCGATTATTGTAAGAAGGAAGGACACAAGTGCGAGGAATGCTGGTGTCTCAACCCTCATCTCCGACAAAAGGGAAGGCAAGGTGGAGGCTTCGTCAGAGGGGGAGATCAGCGAAAAAATCGGGTAGAGAGTAGAGAGAAAATAGGTTACTCTTCACAAAAGGAAAAAGAGGATATAAGTACAAACGGAGCTGAAAAAGAAATAAAAGGTGAGGTGGATATGGATCAAATGAGGCAGCTGTATACACAATTATTCGTGATGTTTCAAGGAAAATCTCAAAAAACCTTTGGTATGATTACAAACCTTACTCAAAATTCTTTAAATTCCAAATGGATTCTTGATTCAGGTTCAACTGATCACATAACTGGAAATAAAAACTTACTCAATAATTACAAAAACATTGAGACTAAACAATTTGTAATCGTTGCAAATGGTGAAAAAATGGAAATTTTAGGAAATGGTTCAATTAGTCTCCTTTCAAGAAAAATTTCAAATGTTTTGCATGTGAATAATTGTACATCTAACTTGTTATCCATTAGTAAAATCACACGAGACTTAAATTGTGAAATTACATTTACATCCAAAAATGTGATTTTTCAAGAATTGATAACGAAGAATATCATTGGTGAAGGTTTTCTAGAAAATGGGCTTTATATTCTAAGTGAAGAAAAATGCAACTTCAATATTAAAAAAGAAGAAGAATTAGGCATTCTTTGGCATAAGAGAATTGGACATCCTTCGGATAAGATTTTAAAATGTATTTTTGATTTCAAACAACTAGATTGTAGTAGTTGTGAAATTTGCAAATTAGGAAAGCACACAAGGTTACCATTTAGTTTATCCAATTGTAAAAGCAAAAAACCTTTTGAGATAATACATTCTGATGTTTGAGGCCCTGCTCCAATTGAGTCATTTAATGGTTATAAATACTTTGTTATATTTATAGATGATTTTTCAAGAACTACATGGTTACACTTGTTAAAAAATAAAAGTGAAGTGTTTTCTCAATTTCAAGAATTTTATAATTTTGTAGAAAATCAATATGATTCAAAGATTAAAACTTTTAGAAGTGATAATGGAACGGAATTTGTAAATCAAAATTTTACAAATTTTTTCAAGCAAAAAGTAATTTTACATCAAACAACTTGTATTTACACACCCCAACAAAATGGTGTGTCAGAAAGAAAAAATCGACATTTACTTGAAGTAACAAGAGTACTTTTGTTTCAAAATAATGTTCCAATAATTTTTTGGTCGGATGCTGTTCTCACCACAACATATTTAATTAATAGATTGCCAAGTGCCAATTTGAATTTCAAAAGCCCACTAGAAATCCTCTACCAAGAAAAACTCAATATCTATCATTTAAGAGTATTTGGATGTACATGTTATGTGCACAAAAATAAACAACACAAGTTAGATTATACATCAATCAAAGCTATTTTCTTGGGGTATTCATCTCAAAAAAGGGTTATAAATGCTATGATCCGATTAACAAAAAACATTACATTTCAAGAGATGTGACATTCCAAGAAAATGAGCCATATTACAAAACACTAGAAAAGGAGACTAATAACCAAGAGGAACCAAATGAATTTACATTTCCATTTTTTTATTTTGAAGAAGGAAATATAGTAGTAGAAAATGAAAATGAAATAATCAACGAGAATGAAGAGGATGAAACTTCTCAAAGTGAGGGGGAAGATGGTACTATCGAAATAATACCATTGAGAAGGTCTAATTGGACTCCACAACCTACAACTAGATTACGGGATTTTGTAACATATGAGGTAAAATATCCTATCCAAAATTATTTATCTTATGAAAATGTTACACCACAATATAGGACTTATTTGACCTCAATTTCCAAAGAAAATGAGCCAAATAACTATGAGGAAGCAATAGGCCAATTGGTATGGTGCAAAGCAATGGAAGAAGAACTTCGAGCACTTGAAAAAAATGAAACATGGGTAGTCGTACAACTACCCGAAGGAAAGAAACCCGTAGGATGCAAATGGGTCTATAAGATTAAGTTTAATAGTGATGGTACTATTGAAAGGTACAAAGCACGATTAGTGGAAAAAGGTTACACTCAAACCTATGGTGTAGATTATCAAGAAACATTTGCACCCGTGGCCAAAATGAATACCGTTAGGATTTTACTTTCTATAGCGGTAAACCAAAATTGGACCTTACATCAAATGGATGTCAAGAATGCTTTTCTCCAAGGAACACTTGAAGAAGAGGTATATATGACACTTCCACCTGGTCATAAAAAAGAAAACAATTCTAGTCTAGTGTGTAGGTTAAAAAAATCTATTTACGGACTAAAGCAATCTCCACGAGCATGGTATGGAAAACTAAGCTCTTATTTAATTTCTTGTTATTTTAAAATTAGTAATGCCGATCACTCATTATTTTCCAAAAATTATGGTACATTCACAACCATAATTCTAGTATATGTAGATGATATAATAATTACCGGAAATAATTTAGAAGAAATTAAAAAAGTGAAAATGAAATTAAAGGAGAATTTTGATATCAAAGACTTAGGTTTATTAAAATATTTTCTAGGAATAGAAATAGCACATTCACCCAAGGGACTTTTTATTTCACAAAGAAAATATACACTTGACCTATTGAAAGAAACTGGTAAATTAGGGAGTAAACCAACATTTACACCAATAGATAGTAAATGCAAATTAAATATTGAGGATGGCAAACCCTTAGAAGACATAAGCCAATTTCAAAGACTTGTAGGAAAATTAATTTATTTAACGGTAATCCGACCAGACATTTCTTTTTCAGTAAGCCAAATTAGTAAATTTATGCATACACCTAGAACACCACATTTAGAGGCTATACATAGAATTTTAAAATATTTAAAAGGGACAACTAGTAAAGGAATTCTCATGAAACATAATATTCTAATGAAGTGTGTGGCTATTTCCGTCTGATTGAAATTTGGTAGCTTTAATAGAAAATCAACCACCGGTTTTTGCACGTTTGTAGGCAGAAATTTAGTCATATGAAAAAAAAAGAAACAAAATGTTATGGCACGATCAAGCGCCAAGGCAGAATATAGAGACATGAAATCAACCTTAAGCGAGCTAACTTGGATCAAAAACCTTATTTTGGATATCAAAATTCAAATTCAAGAACCAATGAAGATGTTTTGAGATAATCAAGCGGCATGACATATAACATCCAATCCATTGTTTCACGAGAGAACAAAACACATCGAAGTGGATTACCACTTCATTCGAGAAAAAATTCAAGCAAAGGAAATTGAAACTCCATTTGTGAGAAGTGAAAAACAATTGGCGGACATCTTCACCAAAGGTTTAGATTTAAAATCATTTGAAGAAAATTTAAGCAAGTTAGGGTTGACCGATATCTACACACCTAACTTGAGGGGAAGTGTTGAGAATAATTAGTTTAATAACGGCTAGTTAGTAACGGCTAGTTTAATAACGGCTAGTTTAGTAACGGCTAGTTTAGTAACGATTAATTTAATAACGGCTAGTTTAATAACGGCTAGTTTAGTAACGGCTAGTTTATTTCTTTCGATGTATAAATATAACATTAGACATTAAGCCAAAATCAATTCAATAACTCTCTCAACAAAAATCAGAAAAAATCAACAATTTGTTATTTCTAATCCTTGAGAAAATTATCTAAATATAATATATGTTTATTACGTATTATAAATATAGTATAACTGCAAGATTTTGTTCTTGAATCAAAGGCTACCACGATTTGCATTTACATTACATTTATAGTACATAATAAAGATATATTATATTATAACTATTAATATTTCATCCATCAATGGGATAATTTCCGCCCCTGAACCATTAATGTTAAAAGATAAAAATATTTCTTTATTGACATAAATTTTAAAAATATTGTACATGTTGTTTTCCAAAGATATAGTATTACTGACATTATTTTCTGGTGTAAATTAAACGAGAACTAGATATTAGTTTTTTATTAATCAATAAGAAACAAATATGGACCACAGGTGACTAATGTGATCGGTAGTTTTATTTATTGTTTAGTTTTTTAATATATTTTATGATATAAATTATTGTTTAATTATAATTGATGTGTTATAATTATTGATTAAATAATAATATTTTTTTAACTTATAGTTAATTATTATATTAATATTATAATTTTTATTTAATTTTTGTTTAACAACATAAACTGTATTTTTTTCTTCTAACGAACATGATCTGTGATTGTATCTAAAACAATTTGAAATTTTAAACAAAAAAAAAAAATTAATTTTGATTAAATATTTTCTGTAACATTAAGAGGTAGGCTTACCTTGGATGATTTGGTGGGCCTATTGTCAGATTTGCACATATCATGCTAATTATATTTGACGATTTTGGCACCTAGCTTAAAGCATGAAACCTTTGACCAGATGTTGATATAATAATTGGGGGTTTAAAGCATGACAGTTTTGACCAGATGTACGTTGACATAATAATCGGGGGTTAATTTAATTAAGTGTGAGTTTAAAATTAACCTTTACATTAGTAATACATCTATTTATTTTTAATTTTATACATAAAGTTTATGATACTCTAACTTAGATGAACTTTTATTCTCAATGTTTTCTCCATTTTATAATGTTCTTTCCTATTTGCATTCAGATATAAATATACAAACTTTTTGAAAATAATATTTTAATAAACTAATACATTGAGTAAAAAATCATTTAAATTCACTTGAATTAGCAAAATAAACTGCCAATTAAATTCACCATAATTTTCTGCCAATTAAATTCACTTGTTTTCATTTCTTTTTACCTTGTTATCACATTTATTTTGGTAGCACTCATCTTATATTTTTTTTATAATTCTAATTATATGAATTGTTGTAGTCACTGAAAGCTATTTTTATTTTCCATTTGATTTTCAATAATGTAGTAATACGTATATGACATTGAGATAAGACTTATTATGTCCCCCGCAAATTTTTTTTATCATATTGTTAATGTTTATTTATTTATTATAGTATTAAAAATAATGATATAAGTAATTATTTATAATAATTTAGCTATTATTATTAAAAATAAAATTATTTGTTGATTAATTTATTTGTCAAAATAAATATTACATATAATTATAATTATTTGAACTAAATATAAAAATTAATTTAAAATATACAAAAATGATATTTTTAATGTTATTAAATTTCATAAAAACACATAGGATGTATTAAGATTAATACAAATGGTGTTTGTTTTGGATCTTCAATTTATTTGGTTATGTAGGGTATTTTGGACATCAAGATCATCAGGAATGTTTTTATATCCCACTTTGTGTTTGCTTTTGAGAAAGAACTAATGGTAACTATTCATATAGATGTATATATGCTATCATCTTTGAGTAAGATAAACTTTAATTGGAGTCATCCTCTATTTATGTTATTACTTTTTTCGGACTCGATCACTTTCGTTACCGTGATAATGATGTTTTACTTGGGTTGATTGTTTGGAGAAAATTGCTTGCATGGAGTTCCACTGTTCTCATTTTATAAAGAGGCGGGTAATGTATTTGATAGTATACCCTCTAGAACTCCTAGTGCTTATATTGCAACTTAGTAGTGGGATGCCTCACTATTAGATAACTCTTTCGTTTATACGAATGTTAACAACAAATCTAATTATATGTATTGCTGATATTTTGTTTGTATATATTTTTTTCTATTTAATAATACTCATAGTTAAAAGCCTGGATGATCAAGATGCTGCAAAAGTACCAACCTAATTATAATGTCAAAATACATCTACTAAGACTTATCCCTTAAAACCTTTCACTAAACAAAACTTCATAAAAACATTTACCTTTCATTAGAGTTTTTATAATGTTTGTAATTTTTATTTTAATTCTTACACTAACAATAATTTTTTAAACAATTTTATCAAACTTAAAATTTTAAATTATAATCAACATTAGTAGAATTAAAGAAAAATAATTTTTTTAAATGACCAGACATACAATTGCTTGTAAATAGAGTAATGTAGAAATAATTAAAGATTGACACACGATATTTTTATGTGAAAACAACCTAGGTCACACTAATGGGCTAAGAGAAAAACTACCCATTAATCAAACCACGTAACTTTCCACAATGAAAAATAAGGTTCAATTACAATGCTGAGACTAAAATGACCCATCAATGTAATGCTCCCAATTAATCTACTTACAAACCACTACTTTCATTATAGCCTTTATAAGAAAGGTGTTCAGATCCATACTAATGTTCCGATGAACTCGAATTACATGAGTTAATTCAACTAGGACAGTTAGCACCTGAAAATATTCGCACAATAACACAAGTGCAAATATGTGTCCTAGAGAAGGTTCAATAATGAATAAACCTAACTAGATTATTTAATAAATATATTAGATAAATCGAAATCAACTAGCAACTCTAGAACAATTAGTTTAAAACCTAATATCACAAATATTGTAGGTTTGTTAATTCATCAAACACAACCATAAATGTTTGACAAATTAACTCAATGAAAAGGCATACTTGAATAGTTTTTTGCAAAACAAGTTTTTTAGAGAAAGCTTAGATGCAAAATTTGAGTAAGCTATGGTTCAGAAAATTATGAACCAATAGTTTATTTAAATAAAATGAGTTGAAGCCCTAGGTCAAAGGCCTATTACAAGTATGTCCTCAAAAACATTTAAAAGAGTTTTGAAAAGTAAGGACAATATAGTAATGAAACAAATTGGCTTGATTAAAAATTAGGTTAAAATTGAAAACCTGACCACTCGATTGATCTAGATCGAGCTCGATCGATTGATCATGACCTCTCAATCGATCAAGTCAATACTTGATTGATCTAGCGAAAAAAATAACTAATTATGAAACAAGTATATTAATCTACTCATTAATCTCAATCAATCTAGTGCTCGATCGATCAAATATTAATACCTCGATCGATCAAATATTAATACCTCGATCGATCTAGTCATATAAAAAATTAATTTAGCCAGTTTTAATTAACCTCGATCGATCTAGCTGTGGGTTAATCGATCGAGTAGCCTATACGAAAAATGTTTCTATATGTCTAATATGAAATCTAACGTGTTAAAGAATATAGATCTACTTGAAAATATGCTTAAGTGATACACCTAGAAACTAAAATTACATTTGTATGTTTTGTCCACGAATATTTCCAACACTCGCATAGACCTTGCAACTTCTCTCTCACTACCTGAAGCTCATAGAAAAATAAATTTTTACATAGTAGTACTATCCTATGATTTGGTGAAACCATCTTTGCTTGAATCTTGAAAGCACATGTGTAAACTGAAAGACAATAACATAAACAACCAAACAAATTATCCAACAAACTTATTGTTGGTTTCTTCTACTTGAAAATATGCTTAAGTGATACACCTAGAAACTAAAATTACATTTGTATGTTTTTTCCACGAATATTTCCAACACTCGCATAGACCTTGCAACTTCTCTCTCACTACCTGAAGCTCATAGAAAAATAATTTTTACATAGTAGTACTATCCTATGATTCGGTGAAACCATCTTTGCTTGAATCTTGAAAGCATATGTGTACACTAAAAGACAATAACATAAACAACCAACAAAATATCCAACAAACTTATTGTTCATTAGTTCAGTGTATATAACAATAGAAAAGCAAGGAAGTAAATATAAGTGATAAGTAAATATAGATACAATATTTAAGCATTACTCCCCATATATGAATAAACTTCAATACTCAACGTGTTCTCTCCCTATGTATAATCTCTCTCAAAGAGTGATTTAAGTATAACTCTCATCCTCAATTAACTCTCCCCTATATATATTTTGAATTAAAGCTCAATAACTTTCTTCCATTTTTTCATATGAATAAATAATATAATCATAAAGAAATGATAAATAGGTTGAGCAAGAAATTAATGTATTTAATGACATAAAAGAGTAGTACACATTCTTAACAGCTCAAAACAAAAAGCTAAAAACAATATGTTTTTCAAAATAAGTAAACTTCTTCTAAGTTCTTTGATTCCTCTAAATAAATTAGAATAAAACAAAATTTATAAAATTTGATAGATATAATTTTTTTTTCTAAATTGAGGGTTGTGAACTTAGGTTAACATAACTACAACAGTACAAAAAATAATGAAATTAATTTTGTTCAAAGTATGACTATCTATTGACAATATAAATATATGTAGACAAGACATACAAATATACTAACATATATAGTGACCTATCAACAATCACCAAAAGTAAAATATGTGTTAGAAGTGCAATAGGATGTCAATTTGTTCATTTATGATAAATTATAAAAGATTAAAAAAAAGAGTATCACTTATCCTGAAAAAATTGCAATTGAATTCATATTTGTACGTAACAAAATTGTACCTATCAAGAGAGAACTTAAATAAATTTCTTTTTTGGTATTCCCTTCTTGTATTTTTTTGGTTGTCTATTTCCTTTTTAAATAATCAATTGTGGCTCTTTCTTTTTATGCATGCATAAACTTTTGTATTTTTCTTTTTTTATTTAATAATATTATTAATGTTTTAAGGAAATACGCATGAGTTAAAAATCTAGTATGATGAATTTCATACTAGTTGTGAGATAACCCTATTCACTTACTATGGTAACTTCATATATCAAAGTAGGTAGCCTTCTCAAAACTAGGTGATCGGTGGAAAACTACAAATGCACAGTATCGTAATTTTATAATATAATGATAAAAAGAGTATCGTTCTGAGGAATTGGTAACTAATTTTTGAGAAATACCAAAATTATATTAATCTCAATTTTCTCTAGAAAAATCACTAAAGTTGTTATAATTAGATTTAAAATAAAATTAATTTAAAGAAAATGCATAAAATAAAAGAAAGATGTTGTTCAAAGATCAAATTAATAGGAAGAAAACTTCTAGGAAATCGATTTAACCTAATGCCTCACTATGTTTTACTCATCTAGCTAATTGAATTTAATTCTCTCTATTTGTTAACAATCTCCAAAAAACAACCAAAATCCTCTTTCGATAGTCAATTGGAAACATTCTTGTTAATTAATTTACATAAGAGTATGCAATTTAATAAAGAAAGAAAGCATTAGGACCAAATATTTTAATACTACATAGGTTCATACAAGTCTTTCGATCTCTATATTTATCTATGCCAAAATATTTCAGATATATCCTATAATTCCCTCTTTCGATAGTAAATTACAAGATTAAAATCATCTAATTAATGAAAAGTTAATTAGAAGCATTAAACTCACAATGAATGAGACAAACATGACGAGAAATAATTCAAATTAATATAGAAAATCAAGCATAGTTCAGTATAAAATTACATTTTTTCTTAGAATAAAGAAAAATTAGTTCATGCTAAAAATTAAATTTAAAATAAATAAATTCACCATAATTTTCTGAGAGAAATTGAAACAAATTGATTCAGAAAAAGAATCTGCTTTTGTGTTTCCCTGTTGTGCTACTTCGTTGTTTCCTCTCTCCTTTGTTTATTTTCTCCAATTTTTCTACCTTTTTTTCTTTTCTTTTTTGCAATGGCGACCGTCTCATCTGTTTCTATTTTTTTATCTGCCCTTTTCGCCCCCCTTTCTTCTCTTCTTATATATATATATATATATATATATATATATCTTCCAACCGCAACCACTGCCTTCGTTTCTTTTCTATATATATATTTAGAGAAATTTTAATTTTAATTTAATTTAAATAAATCTTCATTTAAATTTGAGAATACTTAGATGATATGCTTCTAAAATTTTAGATCTTCATTATCTTCAAATCTACAATAAAATGTAAATAATAATAATGAAGTCTAAATTCAATAAAAAAATAAATAAAATTATTCTAATGTTAAAGTTGAGAAGTGATAAATTATATCAAATTATGCAAGTCATCAAACACCCCAAAACTTAAAACTTTGTTTGCCCTTAATAAAAAAAATAAAAGAAAAGAAAATTGTTGATAGTGTCAACAAGACCTCATAGAGAACTACTATCGCTCACCAAGCCATGATCTGAATTTAGATTTCATCACTAATAACTTACTCTTTTTACATCGAAGATAGCAAGAAAATCAATCAAAATTCCACAATTTGTCAAGCAAGAACTAAGCATTTACTTCAACCTAAAGCTAGGTCTTTGAGTGTGTGTGTGTGTGAAATAGTCAATTTAACTTCAAACCACCAACAAATTCAGATAAAAGTAGAATAATTAAAATAAGAAGAATTCTCTCAAAACTTAACTCCATAAGTCCAATTTTTAGAAATCCTCTCTGCTAATGTAATTAAATACCAAAATTAGATATTAAAATGTCTTTAATAAAGATTGTAATGATAGGCAACAAGGTGAGGGCTAAGAAATAAATTGATATGAAAAATCAAAACAAATTGGGAAAATACTTGGTAGAAAGAAACAATGAAAATAATATCTACAGGATTTATACCATAGCTCTTTCTTGACAATATGCTCATATTGATGACAATATTGTTGACATACTCAATAAGGGTTGTACTCTCTTTTTTATTTTTCTTTTCTCTTTTTTTTTCACAATGATACTCAATAAGTAGAGTGCTTTTTTTCTTTTCTTCTTCTTCTTTTTTTTTGGTGTGGTTTCCTTGACACTCATAGTCTTTACTAATTTCAACCACTTTAGCCCTTTTTTGATTTTTGCCTTTCACTTTTTTTCACACTTTGATCAAATAGAGCAAATATAATGTGGATTATTTAATTTGAACTAACTTTCTTTTTAAATGCAAATTTCCACCAAAGTATTTTCTCAAAATTTAAGGCAAATTTATGGTTTTTCAAGCTTAGAATAGGAATAGTTTATGTATTTAAAAGAACAAATAAGGCTTATGTAAAATAAGGCTCAAAGGGGTAGACTATGGGAATACACCATGCAATGATGGCGTGATAATTAGGACGGCTAGGAAAGCTTTTTGGTTGTGAAAAAAATTGCAAAGATCATTTCTCTAATATTTGGTATCAATTAGGATTTCACTTCAAGGATCCATCAACAAATTCTAGAGCAAAGCAAGATTAAACTTTCCTAACCCAGTTAATTCAACTCCTTTTCTTTATAGGCCAAATGGAGTTGAGAACAAATTACTATGTGCTCAATTATTTCCAAGGAAAAAGATTTAAATCAATGTACCCAAAAAACTCTGCCTAACATAATAGTAGATTTTGAAAAAAAATTCTCAAACCCATCATTAATCACAAATTTCATAGTCATAACAAATTCAATCATATTCAAATACATGCTTGATAAGATAATTCAACAACTCAAGACTCTAATAGGTGACACCCCCAAACTTAAACTAAACAATATCCTCATTGTAATTTAAAAGTGAGACAAATTGAAGAAATGAAAAGAACTTCCTTAGTTTTATGGTGGATCTGCATTAGTTTGTAATTTTTAGCTTTTTATTCCTACAAAATAAATCAACATCAAAATCCAAATTATTCAAATAGATAATAATAAAATAAAACAACAAAAGAAAGTTTTATGGGATGCCTCCCATTAGCACTTGTTTTATAGTCTACAACCAGACTTTTCAATCTTCATCAATCAAGATTTCAAAGAGGAATAAATGAACAATTCCTCTCCACTTGTTCTATATAATAGTGCTTCAATCTCTAACCATTAACTCTGAATACATTCCATACCTTATCCTTCAAGTCTATTGCTCCAAAAGTGGAAACTTTGTTAATTGTATACGAACCTTTCCATCTTGATCTTAACTTGCCCAAGAAGAGTTTAGTCGTGAATTGAAGAGCAAAACATGTTGTCGCGAAGCAAACTCAAGCCTAATAATTTGTTTGTCATGCCACTTCTTTATCCGTTATTTGTAAATCTTTGCATTTTTGTACACATCATTCTAAAACTCATCCATTTCATTCAATTGAAGAAGTTACTTTTCCCTTGCTGCCCCCAAATCAAAATTAAAATTCTTTACAACCCAATAAGCTTTATGCTCTAACTCAACAGGGAGATGGCATGCTTTTCTAACATGAAAGTCATCCATGAAAATTTCCATTATATATTCCACCATATCTGAAAAAATATCCATTATGCAACGTTGAAATGTTGTTGGGGCATTGCACAATCCATAGGGCATCCTTCTAAAAGCAAATGTTCTGTAGGGGCATATGAATGTAGTTTTCTCCTGATCTTTGAGGGCTATGGAAATCTGGTTATACCCCGAATAACCATGTAAGAAGTAATAATAGGGATATCTGGCCAATCGATCTAGCATTTTATCAATGAATTGAGGTGGAAAATGATCCTTCCTTGTTGCTTTGTTTAACTTGCGGTAATCCATACATACACGCCACCTCGTGACTGTTCTTGTAGGAATAAGCTCATTGTTTTCATTTTTCACCACCATCATTCCACCCTTTTTTGGTACAACATGCACTAGACTTACCCATGAGCTGTCTGAAATAGTATAAATAATTCCAACATTGAAGAACTTTAAAATTTTAGCTCTCACAACTTCCTTCATTGTTGGATTTAATCTTCTTTGGGGCTTAATTGATGGTTTGAAAGGTTCCTTCAATAGAATCTTGTGCATGCAAATGGATGGACTTGTACCTTTTATGTCAGAGATAGTTCATCCCAAGGATATTTTATGCTCCCGTAACACATGCGGTAACTTTTCCTCTTCTTCAAGTGTAAGTGATACTGCAACAATCATTGGAAATGTGTAATTATCATCCAAGAATGCATAGCAAAGATGATCAGGAATTGATTCAACTCTAGAGTTGTAGTTTGCTGCACTTTTTCTATAGAGATTACAAAATCTGTCTTTGCTACCATCGACTCCAGGCTCTCTACTTCTATGCAACCTGATGTCACTTGCTACAATACTTCTAAGGAAAATACATAGTGGAGAAATTCTTCATTAACGAAAGGTAAATCAAGTTCATAAATAGCAGAGTTATTAAAATCATAAGCATGAGATGAAGTGGTGATACATCGTTCTAGGTGATTGGTCGACATATCTTCCTGAAAGGCTTTTATTACACATTGATCAATGACATCTACCCGAAAGCAAGTGCTTGGATCTTCTGTAAATCTTATAGCTTTGTAGATGTTGAATGTAATCTCTTCCTTTTTCACTCTCAATTTTAACTTACCCTTTTAAACATCCATTAAAGACCTTCCCATAGCCAAGAATGGTCGGCCAAGAATTAGTGGGACATCTTGGCATTCATCCATATCTAATACCACAAAATCAGTAGGAAAAATAAATTTATCTACCTTTACCAATACATCTTCTATGATTCCATGTGGATACTTGATAGATCGGTTTGCTAGTTACAAATG